>OX382265.1:10143394-11343394 GCA_947507595.1 Pyralis farinalis | reverse complement strand
ACCTTGCTTCACCAGCGCTGTTAATTGCTACACATTCATATTTGCCAGAGTCTTGTGGATAGGCTTCAAGAATAAGAAGGGTAAATGTTCCATCCTCTTCCAAAATCTTGTTTCTGATATCTGGTTGTACTTTCTTTCCATTCTTTAACCAGTAAACATCGATTGGTTTTGTGCCAGTAACTTTTGTGTCAAATCTCACGAGTTGACCAGCAGTTACGTTAACACTTTGAGCTGTAAGCGTAAAGCTCGGAGGATTTACTCCCCCTCTGCCTTGACGTCTGCGCTCCTCAACTACTAGGTTAGCGCTACATTTAGCGGTACCTCCTCTATTTTCTGCCACAGCTGCGAATACGGCCGAATCTTCTATAAACACTTGTCTAATTATAAGGATTGATTTTGTGCTGAATGTATGGATCTGGAAATCCGGCGAATTCTTGATAGGAAAATTTTCTCTGTACCACTTTATATTAGGTAATGGGTCACCGTCGAATTCTACTTCAAATCTTGCTTGCTCGTGTTCAAACGCTCGACACGGTTGCATCTTTTTGGTGAACACTGGTGGCTTAGATGGTTTCACAGGTCCTTCGACAACTCTTTCTTGAGTCTGTGCTTTATGTTCAACTTCTGTTGTTTCAGTTGATGTAATTTTTCGAGTAATTTCAGTATCCCCGACTACCTCTTTTTGAATTTGTTTTTGCCTAGCAACATGTACTTCTTTTCCGTGTACAGTCGATTCTGATGGATCTGGGATCTTCGGCTTTTGGATAACCTTCTTGTGTGTTTGTTGTTCAACTACTTCCTCGCTTTGTTCCCTGTAACAGATGATATGTATTAAAGATTTTGTTAAATATTCAGTGTAATTTTAATTTCAGTAAATTCTACTTACAAGTTAGTCTCATATTTTTGAGCCATGCCCTTAGTTAAAGAACTACTTGTAACTTTTTCGCCAGGAATGGCATACTGATGAGTAGATTCTCTAAATTTGCTTTCCTTTACAACTTGCTCATTTTCTAATTCCTGTAGCTTATTGTAATATTCTTCGCTCTTCTTCTTTTTAACTGTCTGTTGCCATTCCGTCTCCGGTTCCTTAACCATTTTAGGTTTCAACTCCGGCCTATGATCAATTACACCTTGACGTTGTAAGGTTTGCCTTTCTTCAAATGTCTTTTCTAATTCTGTTCCAGAGCGCTGATATTGGGTTGTTTCATCGTACCAAGCTACACAGAATCAAAAACATACGTTAGAAAATTTGCCAAGGAATACTCTAATAAAAACTTCAAAACATACCTCTGATTTCAAGATTCCGATGTTAAGCCGGTAGAAGCAGGTGATATAGCTGCACACGTTTTCTTTTAGATAGGAAGGGTAAAGGAAAGCAAGGGTTTTATTTGTGCTTAAGCGGTCTGTTGGTGTGTGCGTGAGTAATGATGTGTGTTAAAGCAGCAGAGTATTGAAAGCTATAATTTTATTTTTAAGATTCAGTAAACTCTGTGAACACCTAGTAAACTGTATTAGAGATTAAAGACAACTGTGACCGTTGTCGGAGTGCATAGGCATATTTTGACAATGTTATGGTGAATTCTTTTAGTTTGATGAATATTATAAAACTACTTACGTCTTGGAGCGTTTTTCAATACCCCTCTATAGTCATCATGTCTTGGTATTACTTTTAGTTCAGTTGTGGCTAAAGCCTCTCCTACGGAGCTACGGGCAATCACTTCAATTTTGCCAGTATCGTATTGTCTAGTTTTTGGTATATCAAAGTGGTACATGCCATCGTATATCAATTTGTATCTTGACCCCTACAATAACACAATAAACATATTTTGTTATATAATTACACATGATAGAATATTTAAGTTCTTCTACAGTATTTTAAAGTACTTAACAAGGTATAAACTTACGTTAACTATCGTATTTCCATTTATCAGCCACATTACGCGTGGTTTAGGGTGTCCGGTAACGCGACAGCAGAATCGAGCCCATTCGCCTTCCTCTACTGTTACTGGCTCGGGGCGACTCACAAACACTGGCGCTGATCGTGCCTTCGTTTCATCTATTGCTGGTTCTGCAGCCCTGTAAAAATCACTTGTTTTAATGTATAGGCTTCTGAGATATGAGATAACTCGCGAGAAAAAAAACACTTTATTGCTTCAATGCCCAGAGATATGAAAATTGTCACCTTCGGCCTACGAATAAATTTTAATTAAATTTATTCGTTTCGCCTTCGGCCCCTCCCAAGGTTACAGTTTTCATATCTCTCGTGAACAATATTCTACATGAAGTCTGACTTGTGACTAGTACACAAGATCTTCTCGTCTGTGGTGACTTCAGAATTAAACTTCATTGTAGATATCGACAACAAGAATATCAGTGCTCTTGTTTATGACAAGTTTCAAATTATTGAGCCATAGCAAATGACTTACACTTTGCGTTGACTGCAAAAACTTAGAGCGGAAAAGGAAAAATTGTTCATTCATCAAGGCTTATTTGAAAGGTCAAAATGTAGTTGAGAGATATATCAGGCTCTACGATTTTCGTCGTACTAAAATATTATTATTTAAATATTACTATTTCAAACTAAAGTGCAGCAGATTGTAGTGTTTACTTACACTTGCCACGAAGCTTCCATTTCTCTGATCTTTTCAATGCTCTTCATATGTTTAGGTAGCTGAGAGTCATATACGATGCCTGGTTTGCCAGCAGTCTTTATTACTGCCCTGGTTTCATCCATACCGTAAAGGTTAGTTGCACGACATACGTATTCCCCGCTATCCTCTGGGTATACCCAGCCAAAGTTCATTGCTACGTAGCCAAAATCATAAATTGGCGTGAATCGATTTTCTGTAAATAGAAGATAAAAGATAAAAAATCTTTATTTGCCATTGGGCCCTCGCGGGCAATTAGACACGTCTTACAGTTTTTGAAATATAATCTTATTGTATCTTATTTAATTCTTTTTTTACTTATTTCCTTTTTTTTATTTACTAGCATTTCGGAAATGACCTTTGGCTAAGAAGAAATGCCGTAAAAAACTTGCCAATATAGGTCTCTTTTAAAATTGTCAATTAGATATTACGAAAACAAAAAATACATAAGCATATTGGTAAAATAATGATATCAAATGATAAAATTAAGAAGCAATGTTGGTCTTACTTGTACTAGTGTGTATCAATGAGGTACAATGTTTATTTTAGATATTTTTTTAATCAAACTTGACGAATAATTATCTATACTTACTATGTAGCAATGGTTTTCCATTAAAGAACCATTCTACCTTCATATTCGGATCTCCAACAGGAGCCAACTGACATTCAAATTTAGTAGATTCCATTTCGATTAGGGTAGTTTGGCTCTGAATTTGTGTGACAAAGCGTGGTGGTTGCTTTTTATCAGCGTCATAGAGATCATCTTCAGTTAAAAATATTTCAGAAGTATATTTCTTAATTGTTGCTTCCATTTGAGTCAGAGCTTCGGACCTCTTCATACCACGAGGAACTTGATTTTGCAAAATAATATCTGGTAATTCTGAAAAACCAAACCCATATTAATGTTTATTGACTGATATAGAAAAATTTGTTTGTATATAAATATCATACTGTAAATCAAATAAATATAATTTGTTAATTAAAAGTTACTTACGTTTACAAGATACAGTGCCTTTGGTGAAGTCTTCGCCGAAATCATTCACAGCTCTGCACACGTATTCACCGGAATCTTCTGCGTATACATACAATATATCAAGCGAAACGAAGCCCATATCGAATACAGTGCGATATCTATGTCCAGTAGGTAAAAGTTTTCCATTACGATACCACTCAATGCGTAGTTTTGGATCTTCCTTAGGCTCTACGCGGCACTCGAAACGTACACCTTCTGATTCTTCAACTGTGTGTGACTGGATTTGTGTTATAAATTTAGGTGGAGTGCTAACAACGGGCTCTTCTTTAGGAGCTTCACTTGCTCGTCCTTTCTCAAGTTCTTTTATTTTTTCACCACTCATACCCTGTGGCAATTGTGATTCCAAAACAATATCTCGCTTGGAGCTACAAGTGATTTTAGCAGTTGTGGTTGCCGAACCCCACTTATTTGAGGCACGACAAGTATATTCACCTGTATCACGTGCATAAATGTAATCAATATCCAAAGCGATAAAACCGAAATCATTAAGCATATGCACGCGGGAACCGGTTGCAAACGGTCTTCCGTTATGGAACCAATCAATTCTCATTGTAGGATCACCAACAGGCTCAATACGGCAGTCGAAATGAATCGGACCACCTTCAGGTATATCTAAATTATCTTTTATTTCAACAATGAACCTCGGTGGATTAGGTTTCTCATCTTCGATGGTGATTTCTTCTCGTTTATGCAATGTTTCTTCCAATTTTTGAATACTTTCTGTTCCTGATTTGAAATGTGAAGGCAATTGGGGTTCAAGAATAATACCTTGCCTGCCTTTCACCTGCAACTTGCAGGATACTGTAGCTTCGCCATGGCGATTGGTGGCCTTGCAAGTGTATAGTCCAGCATCACGTTGGTATACTCCGCCAATTTCTAATATAACAAATCCGAAGTCGTTGATAGTTTTCACTCTAGATCCAGTAAGTAAAGGTTTTCCATTGTGATACCACTCTACTCTCATACTCGAGTCGTTTACTGGAACTAGTCTGCACTCGAAATGAGCTGAAGAATTCTCAGATAAAATAAGATCAGACGGTGTAGTTATGAATTCAGGTGGATTTCCAGTCTCGGCGTCGGGTGTCATCGAATCGACGGTTCCTGTGTAACCTTCAAGGGCAGCAATCTTATCAATGGTGCCTTCCATACCCTTTGGCAACTGAGATTCCAGAATAATATTTCGCTTTCCTTGAACTTTCATAGTTGCTGTCGTTACAGCTTCGCCATAGTTATTGTATGCTCTACATAAATATTCTCCAGAATCTTCGGGATAAGTAGGAGATATTTCAAGAATGACAAACCCAAAATCGCAGAATGTCCTAAACCTTGAGCCAGCTTTAAGCGACTTGCCGTTCCAATACCATTCCACCTAAAATCAGTTACAAATAACGAAACATTTTTAGGTAATTAATTAAGTAAGTTTATTTATTACAGTTCGATATTGAAATTCCTGTTATCATATCATTCATTTTTGTGAAAAATTGCCAAAATTATAAGTTAGGTTATTTAGTGTGTAAAAAAGTAATATTTTAATGTTCTTCTAATGTATGTTTAAAATATTTATCAGGAATTAATATACTATGTTCTTACTTTCAGGTTGGGATCATCAGTAGGTGTTAAGCGTGCTTCGAAATGTGCATTTTCACCTTCCCTGAGGTTTTCAATATTTGATAAAGGAACTGTGAAAACTGGTGCTTTGCCTCTTTCCTCCTCCACTGTGGTGTCCTTTCTGCGAACCATCGAATCTTCCAAGGTTTGTAATTTTTCTAATCCGCCCTCCATGCCCTAAAATTTAACAACAACTATATGCTCAGTGTAGTAAACACACAAATATTTGCAACCAATTTTTACAGAAACGTAGAAAGTTACAAGAAACAAAAATATGACTTACCCGCGGGAGTTGCGAGTCCAAGATCAAATTCTCTTTCGAAGTACATTTCAATGTCGCCTTTGTAGAATCTCGGCCTAATTTGTTAGTTGCTACACATTCGTATAGACCAGAATTTTCTTCGTAGCAATACAAAATGTCCAAAATGACGATACCAAAGTCGTGGAAAGTCCTATATCTGTGGCCATGTGGTAGTTTCTTGCCGTTATAAAACCATTCAACTTTCAGGTCTGGGTCGTCTACAGGTACAAGTCGTGCTTCAAAGTGAGCACTCTGGCCTTCGACTAATTTGGTCACATCTTGTATCTGTGTAATGAACTTTGGAGGTTCAGCAGATGCTGCAGCCGGGGTTTGTTGTTGTACCCCCTGCAAGCTTTCCAGCTCTCTGATTTTAGCTAACGAATCAGGTTGCAAGCTATCTAGATAGACGCCACTACGTCCATAACAATTTATTGTGGCTTTTGTAAAGTCCTCGCCATATTTATTATAAGCACGGCAAACGTATTCTCCTGTATCATGATTCTGAGTATATGCTATGTCCATAACAACAAATCCAAAGTCGGACACAGTTTTTATCCTCGTTGAATGGCGTAATGGCTGCCCATTGTGATACCATTCAATCTTCATATCGGGATCATCTACAGGAACTACTGTACACTCAAAGTGAGCCGACTGACCATCTTTAAGACCCTCAATGCTTTGAATATGGGTAGTAAATCTAGGTTTCTGTCCTTTGCTCTTGTCGACACACTCAAGTTTTACACTTATTTCAGCTTGCCCCCATCTGTTTGTAGCTCGGCAAGAATAAGTACCAGAGTCTGTAGTTTTGGTACCAAGAATTTCAAGCACTACCATTCCGAATGCGTATACAGTTCTAATACGATGGCTAGCTTCAATTGTTTTTCCATTATAGAACCATTCAATTACCATACTCTGATCACCAGTGGGTATCAATGAGGCTTCATAGTGAGCAATTTGACCCTCACTTATGTCAACGATATCCTTGAAAACACTCGTGAATTCCGGAGGTCTGCCAGTGTCATCATCAGGTTTGTAACCAGGTTCTTTTCGCAAGGAGTCTTCGAGATTCTGGATCTTTTCCAAGCCTTCAGTACCTTTAGGATGTTGAGTTCTTTCTATAAGATTTTCCTTGCTTACACAGAAGACAGTAGTTGAAGTGAACGCTTCGCCGGATTTGTTATAAGCTTTGCACGTATATATTCCACTGTCTCTTTCGTATACATCAGTTAGATCTAAAGTGACGAAACCGAAATCACTCGTTAGTTTAAATCTTGATCCTTGTTCCAGTACTTTACCATTAAAGTACCATTCGATTTTCAAATTAGGATCTGTCTTAGGTTCGACCTGGCCTTCCAAATGGAGTAATTGTCCTTCTACCAATTGATGCTCTGCCACGATTGGGACTATCCATTCTGGTTTCGGATATTCAGTATCAGGTACAGATGGTCTCCTGCTTTTGGCTAATCTAGCTTCTTCAGTCTGCTCGACGGCTTCAAGGCCGGCTTTTCCTTGTGGGTGCTGTGTATCGAAATAAATGTTTTTATCACCCGTACACCTAAGTGACCCGGAAGTTGTTGCAGATCCCTTGTTGTTAGTCGCCTTGCATGTATAAATACCGGAGTCCTCCTCGTAAGTGTGAATAATATCTAAAGATACGTAACTAAATTCATGGGTACTCTTGTACCTCGTGCCTGATGGCAAAGGCTTGTTATTAAAGAACCATTCAACCTTAAGTGTTGGATCTCTGGATGGTTCTACATTACATTCAAAGTGAATATTCTCGCCTTCTTTACACAGTATGTTATTTAAGTGAGATATAAATACGGGTGTTTCGTATAATGGGTCAGGTGACTCAGGCTTGGTGGGTTTCGGTTGTTCTAATGCACCTATTCTATCCAAGGATTCAGGATGTAGTGATTCACCTAATAACCAGTGACGATCTTCGACCTTTATGGAAGCAGTGGAAACGGCTTCTCCCATGAGGTTTGTTGCTTTGCAAGTGTAAATACCGGAATCATCAAATCTTAAGCCATTGATTGATATTGTGACTAAACCGAAATCGAAGGTACTCTTTAATCTTGCACCAGTAGTTAGTGACATTCCATTTTTGAACCATTCTATTCTCAAATTTGGATCTGTGCGTGGTTCAACTTGGGCTTCAAGGAATACGTGCTGTCCTTCAACTAGTTTGTCGTAGCTCTTAAGATGTGTTGTAAAGATAGGTGCTTGTTGAACACCAGTATCAACAAACATTTCTGGAACTTTGTTCATAGCCGCCTCTTTCAGTTGGATTTGTTCCCAGGACTCTGGTCTCATAGCTTGATCGACTATCGTAGACTTGTTCTTTACTTTTAGTGACGTAGAAGAAACGGTACTTCCAGCTCTGTTAATGGCCTTACACATATAAAGTCCAGCATCTTGTGCAACGACGGAGTTAATGTCTAATGTGACAAAACCAAAATCATGCGTCGTGCGGAATCTTGAACCTGCCAAATTAAAGTATTATGTATTATAATAATTACTCCAGCTTTGCCTGAGCAACCGAGGTACCATGCAATTTTTTTTGTGAATTCAAAACGATTTTAAAAGCAATTACATGTTTACATAATGTGATCGTGATAGTGAATTTATTATCAAGGCGTTTTCTTGACTCATTCCTCTTTTTCATCGCCCCAACTTTATCTACATTACTTTTCCATTTCATACTCTCCTCTCCAGGAAGGAAATAGTTATTTGATTAACTTCTGTACATTACAGGAACTTCTCTAGTTTGGCCACTCTTGATACATTGCTATGCAGAGCTTTGTTTGTTACAGTCGGCAACCACCGGTACCAAAAGTCTTTTTTTTTTTATGCAACGTCGGGAGTCATGCAAGCATACGGTCCACCTGATGTAGCAGTTACCGTAGCCTATTAACATCAAGTATCAATCGCGCAATGCCTCCTCTGCTGCTTACTCAGCAACTCCTTTGGAGCTTACCGATGACATCAATCACACACAGGAATACAACAACCCTCTAGGGAGTTGTCATTTGGCTGCGGTTTTTTCTATGTATACTTATTATACATAGAAAATACCCAGACCAAGACAAACAGAGATGTTCATGCCCACAAATGTTTGTCTTGTGTGGGAATCGAACCCACGAGCGTTGGTGTCAAAGTCGCGTCTTTCACGACTGAGCCACCGAGCTCGTCAAGCCTGTACATATAATCTTTGCCACTCCTTTTCCCTATTAATATTAAGAATGTGTTCTCCAAACAAATATTTGGATCCGTCGTATTAGGCTATGCTTACAGCAATATAACAGTTACTTGACTTAAATTAATTTGGGTTTTACAGGTTTTGTTTAATATGTATAATTTCAGACCGAACTTACCCATTTTCAGTTCAACTCCATTTATATACCATTCAAAGCGCAAACTAGGATCGCCAACAGGCACGACGCGGGCCTCATAGTGAGCGTGCTGCCCTTCCCATAATTCCGAAGGTCCCGTAAGTACTTGAGTGAAAATTGGTTTTTCAAATTCACGTTCTGGTTCTTCTCGTCTCTTAGGGTGTGGTTCTTCCAGTTGCTGTATTTTTCTCATACCTTCTGGATGCTGGGAGTCGAGTTGAATTGCCGCTTTAGCTGTTTACATAAAGATAAATTATTTATTATTCAAATTAACTGACATAATTTTAAAAATGAAAAAAATATTCAAACTACTTACTTTTTATTCTCATAGCCGCTGTTGTAACTGCCTCTCCAAGTAAGTTGGATGCTCTACACATGTAGACGCCTTCGTCTTCATCGCGTACATGGGTAATAGTCATAGATACATAACCAAAGTCATGAGTTTTAGTTATTCTTGAGCTATCTTCTATAAGCTTCTCGTTTCTAAACCATTCCACTTTAAGAGTGGGATCTCCGACAGGTATAAGCCTGCAGTCGAAGTGGGCAGTTTGTCCTTCTTGAATGTTATCAATATTCTGAAGTGGTTGTGTGAAAACAGGCCTTTGCCTTGTAACAGGTTCTGGGATTTCGGGACGTTTAAACGGTTCCACCGACTCTAATTCTCGGATCTTCTCTAGACCTTCAGGACGTTGAGATTCCGATATAATACTACCTTTTGCGGTTACTGTCATGGATATAGCTGAAGTACACTGACCAAGAGCATTTATTGCCTTAACTGAATATTCACCAGCGTCTTCAGGTACACAGTGTTGTATATCCAGTGACACATAACCAAAATCAAAAGTGATATGGAACCGCGAAGCAGATTGCAGAGCTTTTCCGTTGTGATAAAATTCAATTCGCAGATTGGGATCATGCACAGGTTCCACTTGACATTCAAAGTGGGCGGTTTTTCCTTCATATACATGAGTTGTTCCTCTGAGCTCAGTGACAAATCTGGGGGGGCTTGCTTTAGGTTCCTCCACCTCTAGCCTAGTATGATGACCTTGTGCCTCCAACTGCCTTATCTTCTCCAACCCATTAGGATGTTGAGTGTCGAGAATAATGCTTCTATGCCCTAAAAGAACACAAATTTGATTACGTAGTCTAGCTATATTTAGCATATTTCCTAGTAATTTATTTAGTAGTATATCTTACCTGCAACCTTCAACGTGCACGTATTTACAGCTTCACCGAGTTTGTTAGTGGCTTTGCACATGTATGTGCCAGAGTCTTCAGAGTAAGAATACAGGATATCCAGAGCGACATATCCAAAATCATGTGTTGTTCTATACCTGTGCCCTGTTTTAATTTTCTGGCCGTCGAGGAACCATTCAATTTTTAAGTCAGGATCATTAATAGGTTCAACTCTACATTCAAAGTGAGCACGGTCTCCTTCCTTCAAATTTTCAAGGCTTGTTAGTGCCGTTAAGAATACTGGTCTTTGGCCAGGCTGTTCAATTTCAATGGCCTTAGGTCTTTCGAATCTTTCAAGTTCTTGAATCTTTCTTAACCTCTGTTCATCCAAAGTATCAAGGTAAAGACCAGATTTGGCTGGAACGAAATGAATAATTACAGTTAATAAATGAACTAAATGTATTTTTATTATTTCACTGCTTTAAAGAATATTTATAAAACTTCTGTTCGCTTACCGTCTACTTTTACTGAGCTGGTGGTAACAGCTTCACCCACGGCATTTGTTGCTTTGCACATGTACGTGCCAGTATCTTCAGCATATGCATACAGGATGTCTAAAGCTACATAACCAAAGTCGTATGTGGTTTTGAAACGATGACCCTGTTGTATTGGCCTTCCATTACAGTACCACTCGACACGCATTGTTGGATCATTAACTGGCGTCAGTGTCGCCTCGAGATGCACTGGTTTGCCTTCAGCAACTTGTGCATTCTTAAGAGGCTTCCCGAATTGAGGTTTTTCAGCAATAAAGCTTTCATCTCGAACTACTCTCTTATAACGACTGTCATCTTCGAGATATTGTATTTTCTCAAGTGCACTTTCATGTTGTGTATCTCTTATTATGGATTCCTTGGCTGTAATAAGGTAAGTCATGTCATGAGGCAATATTTTATAACTACAATATCAACAAAACATTTTATATTAACAATAACTGAGTAAATACTTACATTGGACATTTAATTTTATTGATGATGTAGCCTGCCCCAAATTGTTTATGACCTTGCATGTGTATTCTCCAGAATCTTCTCCATATACTGTAAGGATATCTAGTGCCGCAAATCCGAAATCATAGGCAGTACGGTAGCGGTGTCCGCTTTGCAATACTTTGCCGTTAAAATACCATTCAACACGCATGTTGGGGTCTGGGTATGGTTCAATACGACACTCATAGTGAGCACTTTGGCCTTCTACTAACCGTGAAGGTCCATTTAATTGAGTGACAAATCGGGGAACTTGATTAACGGCAATGTCGACGTCTTCTCTGCGTTGATAACGTGAGGAATCTTCGAGTTGCTGAATTTTTTCCAAAGCACTTTCGTGTTGCGATTCAAGTTGCAAAGAGGCTTTAGCTGCATTTCAAAAACAAATTATGTATTATAGCTATAAAGTATTATATAAATAACCCTATCCATTATATTGTTTTAGTAGGTATTACGTGTCTCTAAAATTGTTTAAGATTCCCTTATCTGTATTCTAACTGTATTTCTGTTTGAGTGTCTAATTAATACTCACATTGAACAAAGAGCGTCGAAGATGTTACAGCTTCTCCTAACTCATTAATAGCTCGGCATGTATAAGTTCCGGAATCTTCAGGATTAACATATTTCATATTAAGAGCCACGTAACCGAAGTCATGCATTGTGGTTAAGCGATTCGCTGAAAAATAAGAGATCATAAATGCGACTGTCAAAAGTGTTGTGCTTATTTGTATAACATTAGATAGTAGAGTACTTTTATTATTATGACCATGTCTAACATCTCGTAAATATTTTACGAATGAACATTTGCAACTTGGTTATTATGCACACGGCATAGTGCACTACGTCGGAGTCGATACTCAAAAAAGTCTACTTTAATAGAAATATATACAAATTCACACAAAACACAGCAACTTCTTTGGAGCTTACTGGTAACCTCACTCACTCGCTGGAACACAACAACTCTCCATGGAGTAACCATTTGACTGCAGTTTTCTGTGGGGTGGGGGTACTTCCGCTAGGGTAGTCGCACTACTATAATGTGCCCTGTCTCACTTGAAAACACTCAATCAAAAACAAACAGAGTTGTTCATGCACACAAATTCCTGTGTAGGAATCGAACCCACGAGCACTGGTGTTAAACTAACATTGTCAACCACTCAAGCATAATATGTACATATTATCATACTTACAGGCCTCAATAGGTACGCCATTACGTAGCCATTCAACTCGAAGTTTGGGATCTCCAACAGGTATAAGTCTTGCTTCGAAATGAGCCGCTTGATTTTCGGCTACTCTGATATCCTTCATTGGCATTGTGAATACAGGCGCTTGAGTTATCATCTCATCCTGAGCGCTGTGTTTCTGATATCTAGACGTGTCTTCAAGTTGATTTAACCTTGTTAAGGCACTTTCATGCTGAGACTCTAAGTAAATAGATTTTTTGGAATGTACAACTGCAATGCCAGACGTGACGGCTTCCCCAAGAGCATTAATTGCTCTACACGTGTAGGTACCGGAATCCTCGGGCAAGCAAGACATTATATCCAGAGCGACAAATCCAAAGTTGTTGGTTTCCGTAAATCTAGAACCACTCTTTAGTGGTTTGTTATTGTGATACCATTCTACCTTCATTGTGGGGTCTGAGACAGGAATCAGTCTGCACTCAAAATGAGCACGTTGACCTTCTTTAATTTCCACATTCTTAAGTGACGTTGTAAATATAGGTGCCTGAGTCGTAATTTCGTCAACAAAGTCTGTCCTGTGATATTTGGATCTATCTTCCAAAACATTAATTTGTTCCAAACCAGCTTCATTTTGTGTCGCTCTAATAATATCAGCTGTTCCCCTGCAAGTCAATCTACAGCTCACCTCATCAGTACCAACAAGGTTAACTGCTCTGCAAGTGTACACTCCAGAATCTTCAGCAATCAAATCGATAATGTCGAGCGCTACATATCCAAAGTCATGTATAGGTCTAAATCTATGACCAATAGTCACGGGTTGACCATTTTTGAACCATTCAACTTTAAGATTGGGATCGGTTACTGGCTCAAGCTTGCATTCAAAGTGTACATGATTGCCTTCAATGACATTTTCTATAGACTTTGGTTTAGAAACGAAATGCGGTTTAATGTTTATGGACTCGTCGACTACTTCAGTCTTCTTATAACGCGATGTGTCCTCCAAATACTGAATTTTTTCCAAACCGGACGGATACTGTGAGTCGAATATTAAATCTTTCTTCGCTATAACACGTAAAGCGCATGATGTGACAGCTTCTCCGAGCTGATTTGTGGCTTGGCAAGTGTAAACACCAGAGTCCTCTGGATAAACACTCAATAAGTCAAGAGCGACATAGTCAAATTCGTAAGCAGGTCTAAATCTATGTCCGGTTTTGATTGGTCTACCATTGCAGAACCATTCAACCCTCATTGTAGGATCACCAACAGGTTGTAGTCTGCATTCTAAGTGAACATTTGTACCTTCAACAGTTTCAATGTTATGCAGTGCTCTTGAAAATTGAGGTGCTTGCATGACTGTAATATCCTCATGTACTTGTCTTCCTCTGCGAGCAGCATCTTCAAGCATTTGTATTTGTTCAACGGCTTGTTCATTCTGTGTTTCAGTTAATATATCTGATCGTTCAATAACACGTACCATGGCCGAGGTATGAGCTGAACCTAAATGATTTACTGCTCGGACAGTGTATTCACCTGTATCTATTGAAGTAGCATGTATTATATCTAATGCTACAAAACCAAAGTCATAATAAGTTTTAAAACGTGAGCCTACTGTAATAGCTCTACCATTATGGAACCATTCCACTCTCATTGTTGGGTCACCCATAGGTTCTAACCTACATTCTAAATGGATATTTTTTCCTTCGGAAATAGAAGCTGGGTCTGACAAAGGTTGCACAAATACTGGCTTCGACTTAGAAATTTCTTCAATTTGATACATAGGTTCCACAAATTTAGATTCTTCCATTTGTCGGGTTTTTTCGTATAAACCACGATGGATACTTGAAGTGTCAATACTTGAGCGAGCTGAAATAAATAATAAATAATTAATTGAAATTACGTAATACAGGCATGTAAATATTTAAAAATCTCACTACTTACTTTCTACTGTCATAGATGCGCTCAGTTGAGCTTCTCCTGCTGCATTACGAGCTACAACTGTATAGACACCGGTATCTTCAGATCGTACGCTAGTAATGTCTAAGGCTACGTAACCGAAGTCATGATATGTTTGAATTCGATTCGCAGTCTTGATTTGTTTGCCGTTGAAATACCACTCCACAGTCATTGTTAAGTCGCTTTGTGGTTCAACTCTGGCTTCAAAATGAGCACTTTGACCTTCAACTATTTTATTTGTACCTTTCAACGGACCTAAGAACCGAGGCTTTTGAGTAACTCTGACTTCTTCTTCTGCTCGCCTCATGTATTTACTCGAATCTTCGAGATGCTGGATCTTTTCCAATCCGCTAGGATGTTGTGACTCTGCTATAATATCTTTCTTTGTCACAATTGTAAGATTTGCACTAGTGGTAGCTTGACCAAGTGCATTATATGCTCGGCAAGTATAATTACCTATATCATGTATGGTCACCGATTTAATAGTTAATGCAACATATCCGAAATTAAAGAATGTAGTTATTCTTGAACTAGCTTCAACAGGACGTCCGTCCTTTAACCATTCCACTCTTAAAGTTGAATCTCCCACAGGCTCTAAACGAGCTTCAAAATGTGCAAATCCTCCTTCCTTAATATTTATTTGATCCCTAATTGGAGTCTTGAACTCTGGTTTCTGTGTACTTTCAGGAGCTTCCTGATAGTATTTTTGATGTTGTTGTTGTTGGTATGCTTCTAATTGCTCAGTCTTTTCAATGTATCGTCGCTGTTCTGGTATACCAAGATCTGCAGTTACTGTACTTCTGGCTGCTACTCGAATAGAAGCGGTACTGATGGCTTCTCCTAATTTATTTACAGCTCTCACTGTGTACGAACCTGCATCTTCAGCCCGTAGGTGCATGATGTTAAGGGAGACGTAACCGAAGTTGAAGATTGACGTGATTCGCGAGCTGGCTGTAATGGGTCTACCATCTTTGTACCACTCTACTCTCATAGTAGGATCACTGACAGGAGTTAACTGTGCTTCAAAATGAGCATTTCTTCCTTCTTGAAGCTCACCTAGATCTTGTAATGGCCTAATAAATTGAGGTCTTTGGGAAGATTGTTCTTCAATCGACTCTTGATGTTGATATCTGGAATAATCTTCCAACTGCTGTATATATTGTAAACTCTCTGGGTGTTGACTTGTCCTTTCGATTGTAGCTCTTGGAGTTACTTGTAATACAGCCTTAGTTTCGGCGACACCTGTTGCGCTGATAGCTCGACAGGTATATTCTCCACCATCTTGGATATCAAGACTGAGCATATCAAGAGCAATATAACCAAATCGGAATACTGATGTAAATCTAGAACCTGTAACAGTAAAATAGGTAATGATAGTCGTCGTTGTTGTGTTATTAACGAAGTTATATTACTTTATGCGTTTCTGAAACATTTATAATAACAAATATAAAAAAAAATGTATGGCGGACTCATCCTAATAGGGATCTCTTCTAGTCTCTATAGAGTGCATAAAAGAAAATCACCTACGGTAAACCTCGGCAGGGAGTCCATTTCGCAACTTTATTTCGGTAGAAAACATTTTAGGAACTGCACAGTACGCGATCATTACAGTTCCAGTGTGTGAGGATGAATTCCCAGCCGTCGGCGAGCGGTGCGATTGTAAGACGGTAAGGCTGTTGGCACCATATTGTACAACTCAATGGAACACAATAAGGTGAAGTATCGTCGTACAGTTTTATGCGTCTCTACATACTTGTAGAGACGCATAAATAGAATTTTTTAATCTCAATATTGATCATAAGATACTTCTTATGATCAATATTGAGATTAAAAAATTCTATTGAGTCTAAATAAATTTTAGTTGTTAGGAACTATCGTGCTCGATTTTCGTTATTATTTGAAGTCTTATGTCTGGGGCGCATTATACCACTTCGCAAAAAATATATGCGCCTTTATGGAAAACATATAATTTATGTCTGTGTTTAAAATATGTATCATCTATGTTTTATACACCTCATAGGCTTTACATACTTTGATGATTAATTAGCTTCGGTATTGGTCATGTGGTTGCTTTATTTTTTAATTACCGTAGCTCTAAAAGTAATGAAAACAGCGCGATTTGTCCTGCCATTTGAAAAATTAATACTGTGAGTAGCGGTCTTCTCATCACATCACTTATTGATAAAGGGATGTCGCGCCCTGGGAAACATCAGAAACGCCCCTTTAGCGCGTTTCACCTTTTTGTAGCACCTTAGCTTCGTATATATGTACGCTTGAAAATAAGACTGCAGTGATTTCACTTATTAAAAATTCATTTACAGTAATACATACTTGCTTTGATACTTTGTCCATTCTTCAACCATTCTATCTTCATCGTTGGATCACCCACCGGTTCTATCCTCGTCTCAAAGTGAATTTTGCCACCCTCCATTTGCGTTACACTTTTTAGTGGCACAATAAACTGTGGCGGAGGATAGACTCGGTCTTCCTCTCCTGGAGGGACGTAAGGTCTTGCTCTTTCCACGTGCCTCAAATATATAATTTCAGGTCCAGGAGCAGGTCTGAAAGAGTTATATTTTTATTTTCAGTGTATTACACTTATTATTTAATTTCTCTAAAGGTCTTCTATGAAGATAACATCAAGGACACACATCTATTTCTGTATATTAACCTCAACGTTCAATGGTTCAACCAATTGGTTGAGATTATATATTTGAGATAAGTATGGGCTATTAGAAACCTCATGGGGTATTAAATCATCTACATAGAAATATTTGTATTTATTGTCAATAATATTTAAGATTCTATCATAATTTTTTTAATGAACTAAGAAGAATATTCTGAAGGGATAATAACTGAATTTTACTTACTCTGGTTCAATGATCTTTGTAGGCCGCGGTAAGTGCAGACGTTTTTGCTCAGGCTGAGGCTCTTTCGGTACTTCAACGTAGAGCCTAGCCCGAGTAGCGGTGGAGCCTGCGACGTTCTGGGCGGTGCACTGGTACCATGCCGCATCCGACGCCTTGGCTCGCGGAATGTCCAACGTCGAGGCCCCACCATCAGTGTTAATTCGTAACTCTGGATTGGGTATAATCTGTACGCCGTCCTTCTGCCATGTGATTCGTGGTGTAGGTGTGCCTACTGCACGCGCGTTCAACGCCACAGGTTCACCTTCACGGATACTTAAGGTGCTAAACCGCTCGACGAACTTGGGGGCAACCACTTGCTCTTTTTCTATTACATTAAGTCTGCATTGGAACGATGTCTCCCCACTTTTGTTGCGAGCGATACACGTTACTACACCACTATCGTTGAGATCGACGTTTGTAATCATAAGTGCATGATTACCTGATTCGTTTACTAATATCTTATGATTATAATCGTCTCGAATTTGTCTATCGTTAATGAACCACGTGACTTCTGGGTAAGGTCTGCCAGTGACGCGGCAATCGAATCGCGTCATTTTTCCCTCAGTTACATCTCGATCTTGGCAAACCCTTACAAATTGCGGAGCGAGAGCTTTTTCAGTTACTTCAACTCTTTCTTCAATCCCGGTTTGTTGAGTGTCTATAATGTATTGTGATCTATCTTGAATATATGTTTCTTGCGGAGATTCTACAGCGAGATATGCGGATGTAACAATACATCCATTCGGGTTTTCGGCTAATAATGTATAGTGGCCAGAATCAGACTTTTGTGTATTCCTTACCCTAAGTATCGTTTGATTATGAGTCGTTACAATTTCGTGTTTGTTCGAATTGACTATCCTCTGCCCGTTTCTAAACCATGTGACCCTCGGCCTAGGGTTGCCCGACAACTGTACTTGGAACTGCGCATCAGCTCCCTCCTGGAGTTTAGAGTTCCTAGGTTTCTGTGATATCCTCGGTGGTGCTACACCACCCAGTGATCTGTCAATTTCTGTGCTGATTTGGACATCACTTTCACCTACATATCTCTTAGTGATGGACTCTCGGAATGAAACTTCTCTCAGAAGTCTGTACTCGAATGTGTCCACCTTAAAATCTTCTGTGGACGAATAGTCAGTGCCGTTAGTATAGGCAATTTTCTGCGTCTGTCGGGATTGTTCTGTTGTATACCCTTGTGTGCCGTAGGATTTGTGTTCAACGCTCTCGCTGACATGTCGGTAGCTTTGTTGTTGTGAGGCCTGCTGGGCTGGAACTGGTACGCCCTCGGGTTGTATGTACACTGAACATATGGCTTCACCATACTGGTTGCGGGCAGTGCATGTGTATTCTCCTTCATCACCAGGCCCAATTTGTTTTATTAACAACGACACGTCACCTGTCTGTTCATTATAACTCATACTGTATTTATTACATTCTACCAGTGGTGCTTTCTTTCTTGTCCACGATACTACAGGCGTTGGATTACCTCTGAGCTTTCCCTCAAATTTAGCATTGCCGCCTTGCGCAAACCTCGCATTTTTGAAGATTTGCTCGAATATCGGCGGCGAGGGATCACCGGGCCTGCCTAATGTGATGGGTAAGCGATCGCCAGAGCTCTCCACTGTAACAAAAAGAAATACATACTGACATATTTCACCAAGGTAAGTAGAGTAAATTAAGGATTTTAGTAAGGTTGTGTATAAAATGTTTCTGAAAGGGAAGTTTGCCTAATTCAAATTATGCTACACTGTAAGCATTGGAGAATTAAGATGGTAAATGATAGTGATCGGATCCTTACAGTGAGAGCATTGCGCAAAATTTGTGGCATAACGCTTGCTGACCGCGTTCGTAATGAAGACGTGAGAGAAAGAGTTGGTCTAAAACAGAGTGTCGGTGTTAAGATAAGAAAGGGCATGCTCCGTTGGTTCGGACATGTAGAAAGAATGCGGGACGACAGAATGACGAAACAGATATACAATGCAAAAGTGGAAGGTGTAGGAGCCGAGGAAGGCCGAGACTAACCTACCATGACCAAATTGGTCGTGTTTTATTAGAACCAACCAAGCGTGCATGAAAAGAGCTATGAATGCCACAGAAGCGAGTGAAGTATGCAAGGACCGCGTCTTGTGGCGCTCGGTTCTCTCTGCCTACCCCGCAAGGGACTTGGCGTGAAGATAAAAAAAAATTAATGCAATTTATATGTTTTACTCGCTACGCATTTCATTGCTTTCATATAATGTAATTAAATATATTATGAATGTTAATATGACATCTGTCAAACATTATTAGTAGTATCTAGCTGCTGCCCGCGGCTCCGCCCGCGTGGAGTCAAATAACGTAGCCTATGTGTTAATCCAGATCATAATCTATCTACGTGCCAAATTTCATTCAAATCCGTTCAGCCGTTTAAGCGTGAAAGAGCAACAAACATCCATCCAAACTTTCGCATTTATAATATTAGTAGGATTGTCTCGACACAGATTAGGTAAATTATACTGAAGAACAATGATAGCCCAGTGGTAAATGCCTATTAACTAACTGGTCTTCGTTCCGTTTCGAATCCTGGCATGTACCACTAAATTCGTGATTTCAGATTTATATACATATTTATAATTATCTGTTGCTCGTCGGTAAAGGAAAACATAATTAGGAAGTTATACGCACGTCCAAGAAGTTATACGCACGTCCAAGAAGTTATATTTCGAAAGCCGTGTGACCTAACCTAAGAAAGATCTGGTTTTCCTTCTGGGACGGCAGTTCATGTTGAAATCAGTATCTTTGCCAAATCCTCACTCTTAGGTAGCGGATCTCCCCAATCCTACCGGATTAGGAAACGAGAAAACGCTAAAAACAAGAAGACATTAGCTAAATCATACACTTACTAGTTTCGGCGATGTTTGTATAAGATGCTTTTTAAATTTAACAAATATTTTTTTTTTTAATTTTAATATACAACTGGAATTTCGTTTCGGTCGCCAAGACACCGGAGCATGGCTGAGACGGGAATGCATTAAGTTACGTTGTTCCAGCGCCGATCGCGGTGTGCGTGACTCACTGTTATCGGCATGGCGAGTAGGCACACGACTCGTTTTCGCGCGTCTATTTTCGTACGCACCACTCGGGATCTTATTACGACGGCCATTTTGGACTCAAAATCATCTTACCTCAATTTCATCACTTATATCAAATGCTTTTATTAATACCCTTAATAATAACCTTTAAAAAACTTTCAAACAGTCGGTTGCACTATTATCTACTGTTGGATAATGTACAGTTTTAGTAACAAAAGCATTCTGATAACATCCAGTGGCTCATATTTTCTTGCATCTTTTAATGATCAATATGTACAATGATTTACGTACATACTAAGCCCACCACCCGCGAGGAGTTCAGCTTTTCTACTTTTACACGGGAACTTACGGGATAAAAAGTAGTCTATATGTGAATGCATAACATACGCTATTTGTGTAGCAGCGAGAACGGCTGTACGGATTTGCATTAAGTTTACATGCAAAACCCTGAAACTTTTCTTTGAAATACTAATATTTATAAAATATAATCATTGACCAGAAAAAAAATCATTGGCCTAGGAACTTCATCGTTTTTTTATAGTTTTCTTAGTAAAGTCGTAATTTCTTTTAGTTACGAGTAACAAATCTAAAGTCAAACTAAATTTATTTTAGTTGTCTGCAACATTAAGGCATTGGTTATAAATATGCTACGTAACGGATTTACATCAGGTTGGCCGTATGCTTGTATGGTTCCTGAAGTTGTATAAAAAAAAGTATTTCGTATTAATATTTGGCTAAGTAGTTATAGTTATATTTCGACATAAACTATTATAAAAATGTATTTCTTAATAATATTTCACTACCGTATTTTGTTGCAACACTTTCATTGTGTTCATCTTCAATAATATATATATATCTTCTTATAATATATATATATATATATATATATATATATATACTTTCTATTTAATGACCAATAATTTAGACAATTAAGTAGAAGACAATATTGAAATTGACTTATGACATTTCAAATGTTGACTGTAGATGAAATTGGGTCTAAATATCAATGGTTGCCTTACAGAAGACTGCGGCTAAGTAATACTCTTATGATGTTTTGTCAGCCCTGTGAATAGTGTCTAATGATATTCTGTTTATGTTAGGTACTTATTTTATTATTTTATTGAGTGAATCGTGACATAAAAATCATTTAAGATTACATACTGTATAAACAAAAACAAATGTTTACCTACTACTTTTAACGAGTAATTCTGTCAATCTATCTATCTATAACTTCACGCTAGATCCCTTGCGGGGTTGGCAGAGGGAACCAAGCGCCACGTGACTCAATCCTTACGTACCGTTCCTTAACGAGTAATTTTGTATTTATATAAAGTTTTACTTTTTAAGTTAGTCGATATAGGTGTCTTTATACCAAAAAAGAACAAAAAACAATGAGAGCGAAGCTCGGTCGCCCAGTTAATGTACGAGTATTTAAAATTAGTAACGAGTATCGAATTACGTATATGCATCATACGTGGATCTGAGTGCACTGAGATGCAGGCAAGTGAAACCGGTCCACGAGTGCCGGCCGACGACTGGCTGTACCGTGATAAATGTATTCGGATTTCATACAATTGTATTGATTTGTCTGATTTTCGATTCAAAGACATGTATGAAAAATATGTAAAAGAATACGAAAATTATATGTTATATATTTTAAACTTTTAGAAACAGTATGACATCACGTAGCAGTTATTTGAAAGCACCTGTTTCAAACAAAATAATAACGAATAATTATCCATAACAAAAATATATGAGGTATGTTTGAATCGGTGTACATGGCGTTCTATAGTCTCTGCCTACCCCAATTGGACTGTTGAGTATAAACATATCTGTTTATCTTCGTATGTGTGTCTTTAAGAGCAGCCCGTCTAGAGAAGTACGTTCACCTCACAGAAAACTGCAGCCAAATAACAACTTCCTAGAGGGTCGCTGTGTTGCTGCATGTGAGTGAGGTCACAGTCGCTTTGTTAACAGCAGAGGTGGCATCGCGCGAGTGATACTTAATGTATTGCAAGCGTTCATAGGCTACGGCAACCACTCTACAGCATGTGGACCTTATGCTTGTATGCCTTCAAGCGTTGTTTAAATAAGAAGTGCATGCTATTTTACATAATATCAAGACGGCCAAGCTAACAATACTTTTTTTTTAAATGTTACTGCCATTTACAAAATCCATTTATCTACGTTACATATCCGTATTTAGGCCGAATTTGGTGGCGGAAGCAGATGATGCTGTCCTGTTAGCAGAAACACCATCTGAGCTGCAAACACTAGTCACAATGATGAAAGACGAATGTATGAAGGAAGGCTTACTATTGAATGCGAAGAAAACAAAGATTATGGTATTTGAAAGAGAAGAAACCAGAACCAATGTAAGAATTACGGTAGATGATGAAGTGTTGGAACAAGTGAATGAGTTTGTATATCTTGGATGCGCTTTCAGCAGGGATGGAAGGTACACCGCAGATGTGGAAAGGCGAGTGAGTGCTGGGAATAGTGTGAATGGAGCGTTGGGAAAACTTCTTGGCAGTAAAAACCTGAGCCAGAAGGCGCAGCTGGCTATACACAATGCAGTGCTGGTCCCAACGCTTACTTATGGAAGCGAGAGCTGGGTATGGCAGAGAGAGCATGAAAGTAGGATAAACGCGGTTGAAATGCGAGCGTTGCGCAAAATCTGTGGTGTAACGCTTGCAGACCGTATCCGCAATGATGAGGTTAGAAGCAGAGTTGGTCTGAAAGAGAGCGTTGGTGTTAAAATAAGAAGAGGCATGCTCCGTTGGTTCGGACATGTAGAAAGAATGCAGGATGAAAGAATGACGAAGCAGATATACAATGCAAAAGTGGAAGGATGTAGGAGCCGAGGAAGGCCAAGACTTACCTATCATGATCAGATTGGTCGTGTTCTATCAGAAGGTGATGTCAGGAGCCCTAGAAACCGGCGAGCGTGCATGAAAAGAGCAATGAATGTGAAAGAAGCGAGTGAGGTATGTAAGGATCGAGTCGCGTGGCGCTCGGTTCTCTCTGCCTACCCCGTAAGGGATGTGGCGTGAAGTTATAGATTGGTGGCGGAAGCACACAAAGCAGGTTAGATCAAATTGCATGGAAATTTGACTTTCGCCAAATAACGCCTGAATCTATTAACTATTTTAGGCCGAATTATTTTGTGTAAGTACCAAATTTCAGTTTAATGTAAATATGTATATAATCATGGGATCCATTTCTTCATTTGGACGTATGAAGCCCTAAGAATAATAGAAACTAACTATTAAAGAGCATATACTAAAAACTACTATTGACGATTTACGAAAGAGAGTACATGAAAGAGTATCGGTTTGAAGATAAGAAGAGGTTTGCTCCGTTGGTTCAGACCGGCCAGACCAGTGCTTACTGGCACCCACCCGTCAATTCGCATGAGCTTATTGTTGGCAGACGCACACAAAGCAAGTGAATTGAAATTTCAACTAAATTTCACTTTTGCAAAATAATACCTGAATCTATTATAACCTATATTTTATAATGAATTCCAGTAATGAGATCATTAGATGGAAGGATGTAGGAGCCGAGGAAGACCGATACTAACCTACCATGACCAAATTGTTCGTGTTTTATCAGAAGGTGACGTCAGGAGCCCCAGGAACCGGCGAGCGTGCTTGAAAAGAGCTATGAATGTCACAGAAGCGAGTGAAGTATGTAAGGACCGCGTCTTATGGCGCTCGGCTCCCTCTGCCTACCCCGCAAGGGACTTGGCGTGAAGATATACATACATAGATGACGTCATATATTTACACAGGAAGTAACCACTACTGTTGAAACGTTACACTGCACATAACTAAATATCGTAGCACTCGTAAGGCGTCTTAAAAACCTGCTGCATGCGTCGAATATTACCTAAACGCACACCCGTGATTATACCTCTTTTATGTTTGAGCACCTTAAACTGCTATTAAATATCCATTTTGAACTGAAGGTAATCCACGGCACCTCGATTATACGTCAGGTGCTCTTGCAACTAAACTACGATGGTTACTTTTTTTTTACATCTAATTACTACTTTGTAAGATGTCTACCGAATGAACTTATAGACAGGCTAAGGTTCTGATGACATTCAGCTACTTTTTGATAACAACGTGCAACCAGGTAGAAGAATACGCCACTCACAATCCAGGGGCGCTAAATTGAATCCCGGCCTGTCTGGATCAGGTGAATGTATTCGTTAAAATTTTGCAATTTATTAGTTCAAATCAACCAATCATGATGCCTACAACCAACTTTTAAATATTAATTAATATGATTGGAGCCAGTTTAAATTGATTGAGATTTGTTTTATCAAGGTTTCATCATTATAGGTCAAGGTCATTATAATGTAAGCGAAAGAATATGAATTAAGATTGTTTTTTTTCACGTAACTTCTTCAGGAGACATACAAGCATACATCCCACCTGAAGTAAAGCGGTTACCGTAGTCTATTAACGCTCAATGACATATCAACTACTAATACAGTACTCTTTAGGAGCTTACTGGTGACCTCAAACACACGCAGGAACACAACAACCCTCCAAAGAATTGTTATTTGACTGCGGTTTTCTGTGAGGTGGAGGTATTCCCCAGGCGGGCTGAAAAGACCTATTTGTTTTTAAGATCAGCCAGTATTTACTCGTTGCTGGGGATAGTACTACTACTATTCATACTACTATTCATATATATATGTACCTATTAGCCTTCGCTAATATTTATCGGTGATCTAATATGTATACCTATTGAAACCAAGATGTGATAAACCAATGAAATTTTGTATTATTTTATGGTATGACTAGCTGATCCGGAAAACGTTTTTCTGATAAATAATTTCTTATATTTTTTTATTTTTTATGAAATATACTTTACGACCTATTCCATACCTACCAAATATAACGATATACGACATAAAAAAAAGTATCAAACACCGTGACACGAGATTTTTATAAATATAGATTAAATTGATCGTAATTTATCAGAAAGTGATGTCAGCTTTCATCGGATATTATACGGATATATAGTATTAATCCTTATTAACTTAAATACGTTAGTTACCTTAAGCATTTAATGCACATTATGGTAATCCTTTACACTATATGATTTCAATGATGGATCCGACAGACGCGGCGTGAGAAGCCGGGGCTAGTACATAATATTTATTAAAATGGCATCTTTTAACAAGCTTTTGCTTGTGGTTTCTCTAACATAACGCATCCTCTGAAATCTATCCAAAATCCACTGATATTCCTTCTATGGCAAGCGTCTTATGTGCTAAGGCACAAAATAACAGGACTTAGGTTCATGTGTACTAGCTGACAAATAGCATTTCATAACGATAATTCTCTATGGATCAACGTGCAATTAAATAACGACGCTATTTCAACAGCTACAAAGTGCAATATTTCTTGAACTATGTTGTTTTTAAACCTACTGACGTTCACCAGAAGTGTCTTATATGGGGATGATAAACAGATGAAAATGTGCCTTGTTACTGCTAGATTGCAATTCCTGTTCCTGATGGGTATGCTGTAAAATATTATAGCAGACTAGCGTTTCCGAAACAGTAAATACATCAGATCGGCTGTCTACTTGTTTTCCACCCGACATGGTATAAAAAGGTATAATAATTTCATTCATAAAAATCATAAATATCATATGTTATTATACACTGCTGTTATATCACGCAAAAAATGCACAAATGTGTTTCTTTTCTCGTTTTGTAGTAGGACTGCGAACCAACCGGCGGCGGATAGCGAGCGCAGCCGGGCTTGACCTACTGGTGCCATATGGTCACTGGCCCTCACATGAATCATATGCCAAGTTGTACCTGTGGTCATATCTGTGGCCTACCAACAGCGCAGCCTCCCGTGTTGTCTGGACATTAAAAACATTATGTTATTTTTATTCACTTAATGGAATGAAGTAATAATCGCAACAACTTTGTACGGCTCGGATGACGGATTTTGAGGGTTCCATACCCAAATGGCTCGAAACTCCGTTACTAAGGCTGTGCTATCTGTTCGCTTGTCTGTCCGTCTGTCACAGGGCTGTATCTCATGAATCGTAATAGATAGACACTTGAAATATTCACACAATAGTTCTTGCTGTAGCTGTTATAACATCACAAAAGAGATGTGGTTTAGAGACGCTTTTTATACAAGATAGCTCCACACTTGGCCATTTCTTTACACTACCATGATAGCAATCAGGCATACGACCTGCCTTGTGTCAAGTAGTTGCCGCAGCCTATGCTCGCTTGCAACACTGGGCCTAACGCATACCGACTACATGCTATAAACCCTTGATACATAGTCAGCGAGCATGTTTTCTCATGAGACTATACCATAACCAATTCTACAACTTAAGTGTTCGCGAAAGAAAACCTCTGAAATCGCATTGTACGCGAAGAGTTTGGTTATGTGAAGATGATTTTCCTGTCTATGGTAATATTGTTTTTTTTTATGTTCCAGTTCTTATACTGCAACATCCCGTGTTAAAAAAATATTTGATAGAATACGGCCTGTAAACTACACTATTAATTAGTCTGTATCTTCAGCTTTATTCTTCCTAGCGTTATCTTGCTTCCAAATCCATTAAGGCTGGCGGGGCCTGCTACCTAAGCCTCAGGAATTGGAGAAGATACTGATTTTGTCATGATGCGTCTGCTGCCACACCTCCACAACCTAGAGGGAAGACAATCTTTAACCATACCTGAAATACAAAGGCCGTAATCTTTCAAATCTATTCATTACAGTTAGATTCCGTGGTACAAACCTAAATGTGTTGAACTTGTCACATATAGTATCATGAGCCCTACTCAATAAACACTATTACGACTTCACGCCAAGCCCCTTGCAGAGTAGGTAGAGATAGCACTTTTTCTCTCTTTGAAATATTGGCTATATAATATGCCAATACTAATACTTGTAATTAATATCTGATTAGAAAAAATATTATTTTGTTTTCTATTTGATGTCATCCCAACTCTGGTCTCCAATTCCAATACAAACACTTTACTGCCCTATTATATCAGGCGAAAGCCGTTTCCCCGCAAAAGCAATTACGATTGCATACTCTACAGCTACTATAAAGCTTTAATCGGTTATAAAAACTATTATACCACGCAAAATTAATTAAAATCACTATAAAATTACACACGCGATCGGAGGCGATGAATGGCTCCAGCTAAAATTGTAGTGTAAAATGCATAAATCGTTAGGTAAAAAAACATTAATTGGGTTCCCGATACACATTTAGTATTATGGCATACACATACTTACTCGTTACGTATCAACTTCAAGAGAAAACCAAACGGTAACTGATCGAGCACATCGTGGTTTTTTATAAGTAAATTAACCTTTTTAAATTGCATATTTTTCATGTTATTCGAGTTGGGTTATTATCGACGGTAATTGGCGTCTCAGCCGTTAAAGAAATGGGGACTCGTGACACGAACGCAATTTATTTATATTTGTTAAGCTCGCTTGTCTGTGTAGTCGCGGCTTTAGTTACGCTCACTAACTCGTATCAAGGGTAAAGGTGCGTCTACATTGGAGAATGCGCCACGAATGCACGGCACTGCTACTATGAGTAACTATAAATGTGTGTAGAAAGTTTTATAGTGCTTACAATAACAATGTAAAGGGCTCCCAATATGTGCCACGACACCGGTCCAGAACACACGGTACGACGTTCTTCATTTCTGGCTTCTCTTATGAAGACATCACTATAGAGTAAGGACTCGTGCGGCACAACAGCGGCGCTCGAACAAATCTTTACGTTGTGCCGTATCTTACCGAACTTACTGTTGTGCCGTAGCACATTGGGAGCTTTTCACAAATTGGCACATTAGCAGCTCTTTCGTTTATGTAGTCGCACCCTAACAAGCGTCAATTATTATGATCTACATCGGCGAACATTTTTTTGGGTTCTGTAATAAACATAAATCGATCAAGTGAGAGTAGGGATCCGCACAATAAGTATACCGTAGGTGTGTAGATGCTGGTGAATGTTTATTTCTAATATTTCCAATAATCTAACTTTACAAAATTTAGTTTTCAGCTTGTAACACATTCAAATCGATTGGCATAGGTATCATTTCTCCGAAACTTAACTTCACCGTTTATTATTTTTTCTGCAATCTCGCCAACAAAGTGACCGCTTTGTAGATTGTTTAGGTTATTAACGTAGAAAATACAAATGTAGGACAAGCAATGTTTTCCGATTTATTAAAAAACGAACTTAGTTTTTATTATGTCCCCACTACTGGAAAAGAGCATCTAAAATAGCAAAACGGCATTTTCATGTTCTGCACTCACGCTCAGCAACATTTTAGTCTTTGCCTATTTATTTATGGATACTGTGTCTAACACGTCAATGCGGAGCAACCAATAGAGTATAATTAATGAGAGTAATATCGCGAGCGGATCCGTGAGTAACAGTTAGTTATAATTACCTACTATACTGCGTGTTGCACGTTTTTTATAATATTGTTATTCGTTGTCTTCTCTATAGGTACGGTTATGTAAGATATAATTCTGGTTCTATTGAGACCATAAAATTAGAAATTATAATTTCTAATTAAATGTTATAAGTTGAAATTTCATAACTTGATCACAGTTGCATCAGAGGAAATTATGAATAGTTATTAATATCTTGATGCAACTTACACATTATCACGGTCAAAGTCAGCGTCTCCTGTACCTGGTGCATCTAGCAGATTAGTAAAAAGTTTTACAATTAAGGGCTAAAATTACTTTCACCTTTGGGTAAAAGGAGAAGCAGATATAAATACTGCGTTTGCATAATGGTTGGTAACAACTTAAACTTTCATAGTCTACAGTAGGTACTCGCGGCAGCGGGTCATATACTTTTTGCAACCTATAAACAAAATATATGTGTATCTATTGTTTTTACAGCTTAAAATCCGTTCTTAGAGCTTAGTAAAATTCGTATAAAGAGCTTTAATTTACATAGCGAGTTTTACTATAATAGTGTCATATTATTATTAGGAGAATAATTTGTGCATACAACAACGGTATTCACACCGCCGGCGGTGTGATTATCGCGGCGGAAATCTGCCGTCATAACCTGCTTAATGGTAAGCATTTACCGCAGCATATGAATGTTTGCAACACCAGGAATATCACTTTTGCCTTGCCAAACTTATAAAACCTCATCGAGCCTTTTTAGGGTTCCGTACCCAAAGGGTAAAACGGAACCCTATTACTGAGGCTCCGCTGTCCGTCCGTCCGTCCGTCCGTCCGTCCGTCCGTCTGTCACCAGGCTGTATCTCGTGAACCATGATAGTTAGATAGTTGAAATTTTCACAGATGATGTATTTCTGTTGCCGCTATAACAACAAATACTAAAAAATAGAATAAAATAAATATTTAAGGGGGCTCCCATACAACAAACGTGATTTTTTTGCTGTTTTTATAGATAATGGTACGGAACCCTTCGTGCGCGAGTCCGACTCGCACTTGGCCGATTTTTTAAAGAATCCCATGTCAGAATTAATTGAGAAAACCTCGACAGGGATTCTCTTACCGCTTAAATGTTTAAAAAATAATACTTCTCTGCCCTGCAATTGCACAATTCGCGTCTATTTTGGTTACAATGTGTAAAAGTAAATACTTTGTCAGTGTCAGTGGCGAGTAATTTTAAAAGAGGCTGTAGACATCAAATAATACTCGTATTTCAGAACACAACTCATTATAAAAAAACTCTTGAATTAAGAACTCAATACCGCGTATAAGTTTGGGATCGTCAACAATTCTCACAGTTCGCCTCTGAACCGAGTCACAGGGTTCAAGCTATTACCCAGGTATGCCCTCCTAAAGCTGAGAATTAATACTTCATGTGCAGTCGAGCTTGAGACTTGTATAGCAAAAGTTTTGCACTGAGATCTAACTGACAGTTCAAGCCAAGTTACTTCAACATCAAATTGCCCCTCTTTTCCAAGTGATTTCGAATTAGAATTTCACCGCAATATTAAGGAATGTGTTCTGTAATTTCTTACCAGGGAATGCACAGATCTTTGTCTTGTCTTGTATTGTTGTTTATTAGGTTCTTATCTATAAAATTGTCAGTGTTGTTTATTTACACTGGCCAGTCATTACTTATAAGACAATTTCATTGTACTTAGAAATACAAATTCGAATTAATATTGTATATTATAAAATTACGAATTTCTAAATTGTATGTTAACTTTTAATATAAATTCCATCGTGATAACTCAGTATAGACCATTAAAAATATGTTAGTTTCTAATAATATAATTGTAAATACCTATATATAAGTCTATATATTGTAAAGAGGTTATACATCGTTATGAGTAAGCGATGGGTGACTATGTAAATCTGCTGAACATAGCAATATACTTTCGCGAGCCAATGTCACGCGAAGGAATGTTAGTAGTGTAAGTTCCCAGCTTCGTATCGATACGACTGGAAAGTTTATTGAGACACAAGTATTACGAACACTTCACACTACTTCTCGTGTATTACGCCACAATTCCACGGTTTATCAAATTAACGTTACACTAATTGCTTTGCATGCGTAAAATGCTTAGACGATGATGTATTGATTCCCAATATCGAATTGTGGATTAGGTCGCTCAGTTGGTAGAGCTTCGGGACCTTTGCTACTTATGCTATAAATGTTTTAATTAAATTAGGTTAGTTTAAATCGCGTAAATATTTATCGCTTTATCTATGAAAACAGATCATCGGATCCGCGTCCCCCCCTCCCGAAGACTGACTGACAACGATAACAAACCGTGAGGCGTGTTTCTGCTATATGTACAATAAAAAAAAAGTCCATCTACTATAAGTACGTGGACATACCTAAATAGCATATATAGTATCTGAACACATAAGTAGCTTACTCGAATGATTTTCATTCATTCTCTTTACATTCAGCACATTTTAAATCGGTCGGCATCGGATTTTAGTGTTGTTTATACACTACCGATGTATAGTTGGAAATCTCAAGTTACAGGAACACTGTTAGTTGAAAAATTTACTTAGACAGCGGGGAACAAGAAATTATTAATCACATGTGAGGAGACACTGGGTATCTTAGGAGATTTTACCCTGCTCAACTATTTAAAGTTGAGCACTGTAAAAAAAGAGCTACTGTGTGACATAGACGCTTTCTTTCGCTTTCCGACACATTCATCTACGCAATAACTGTATCATATGGTTGTTATTAAGACGGTGAAATTGCCGTTACTGTCTGTCCAGATTACTCTGGTTGCGCCAAAGACGATAAATCAGATCTGATGTTTAAGAATAACTATTGAGTCTGCAATCACTAATTAAGGTGAAGAATTCGAATCATCTCTGCCGGTTAATAGTGGGTTCGACTCGTAATGACAGGAGATGCGGTGGATAGGTTGTTGAAAGCAGACAAACACCGTTACGGCAGAGAAAGCAGTGTCGTCTCAACAGTGTGTCAGATGTATGTGCCATTAATGGCATGCATAATATTTAGACTAAAGGCGGATGTATCCAGACCTCGAGCACGAATACAAATTTTTATGGTACCGTGTTACATATTATACCTAAGGTGTGTGTATGCTTTTAGTGAAAATATACATAGCATTTAAAAATAGATAACTGGCATCTAAGAAAAATATGCAAACACTATATAATGATAAAATATCCTTGTGCAGACTGGAAGTACGACTGACCAGAAGGATCTTGATATTTATTATCGTTTTCATATGTTTCCATAGTAGGTTCACAGGTCAGATTCAAATGGTCGTTTCTGAAGGAACGTTTTGATGCGGCAGCATGATGGAATTATGTCCCGTATGTTGAAAGACACCTTCCCGTGTTATTAGCTATTTAGTGGGTTGAGTGATCGATGTTTTTATATAACGTCGAAAGCAAACAAGCATACGGCTCGTTTAACGTAAATCTGCTGAAGCATATGAATGATTGCATCACAGAAAGTACCTATCGCTTGCAATTCGTCATACATCTGCTAACGCAGCCACTCTTTTCTGAAACTTACGGATTAATTCCCTATCGCAATAACATCCCTCCAAGGTGTTTGTCTGCAGATGTCTATGAAATAGAGATACTTCCCTAAACAGGATACTTTAATATATATCCCAGTTAACTTACATATTTGTAGATGCGTTTATATGATAAGCACTGTACTAATGTTATGCTATTTATTTATGCGCACTCAATTCATCTACTTTATAAATCATGCTAATTTAGCGAACAGTTTTAGACATATTAAGACTTCTCGTCTTACCTATAAATATTAATGTTCATGTCTATGGTACACGTCACTATGATTACACTGTCGTATAAAAACTACGTAACGTATTTCGATGATTTTAGCGTTCTGCAAACACGTAAACAAAACCATGATGTAATCGTTCTAACAATCACTCAACTGTCATGTTCAGAACATAACAGATAGGATAAAATAATGTATAAGAAAATAAATTTTACTGGTATTTCAACATCACAGTATAAAATAATTTGCAATAATTATTATACTAAGTATATATATATATATATATATATATATTAATAGCACCATCCATACTAATATTATAAATGTGAAAGTGTGTTTGTTTGTCCTTTCACGTCAAACTGATTGATGTAATTTTTGTATTGAATTAGTTACCGACAGTGACAAAGGCTAACGCGGTAAAATATCTATCATATAATATAATATACCTAATTGTAATTAAAGCCTATTAACACTTATAATACAGGAAGTATCGCTCGTACGTTATCACTCCTACTGCTAATACAGAGCTCCTCAATGATGAGCTCGGTGGCTCAGTCGTGAATAACGCGACTTTGACACCAACGCGTTGTGGGTTCGATTCCCACACACGGCAATCAATTGTGTGCATGAACGTGTCTGTTTGTCTTGCTCTGGATGTTTTAAGAGTGATAGGGCGCATCAAAGGAACCCGCCTGGGGAAGTACCTCCACGTCATAGAAAACCGCAGCCAAATAACAACTCCCTAGAGGGTTGTTGTGTTCCTGCGTGTGAGGTCACCAGTAAGCACCCAAGGAGTTGCTGTGTAAGCAGCAGAGGAGGCATCCTGCGAGTGATAATTAATATATTGCAAGCGTTAATAGGCTCTCAATACTTTTAACCTTACTCACTTGTAGAAACACAACAACCCTTTAGGAATGTTATTTTGTTGCGGTTTCATGCGAGGTGGATGTCCCCAGTTGGGCTTGTATGCCTCCTAACTCTGTTTAATAATTATTTATAAAACAAGAATACTTTCCATTTCCATTCCAAAATTGTTTTTAAATTTAATATTGGAATTGAATAACGTATTTATGCGTATAAAAGAAGCTATTAATGTTAAAGAAGTTCGTACACCTCACTAGCGTCTTGTATATTAACAGTTCTTTTCATGACCGATATAGTATTTACCTACATAAGGAGAGAGTCATTGGCGCTCGGTTCCCTATACCTACCTTGCAATAGACGTAGCTAATGTAGATACATGAATAAATAATATACGTTCATTTTCCGGTCCATTTTAAACAGCCATTGCGGTCGAAGCTGGTTAAGTTTTAATAAAAATGCGGATAAAAAGAGACTATCACACTTATAATATTGTTCTTACTCCTACGATTGGTTTTAGTTAACATAATAACTATTAATAGTAGAGGAGTGACAGCCCAGTGCATCAAGAACCAGTCTATTGACCAACTGGCCTCAGTTCAAATACATGGCATGTACCACTAAATTCGTGTTTTCGAATTTATATTACTTATATCTAATTATCACTAGCTCGGCGATGAAGGAATACATCGTGAGGAAATCAGCAAGTCCAAGAAATTATATTTCGAAAGACTTTACAAAAAAGTAAAATAAATCAGTGTCTTAGCAAAAAAAACCCCAATCCTAATGGATTAGGAAATTTTTTAAATATAAATTAAATATTTAAATATTGTCGGACAAATTACACAGCGCCACCTGGCCCCAAAGTAAGCGAAGCTTGTGTTATGGGTACTAGACAACTGATAAACATACGTAAATACATTTTTTTTTGTAAATACATACTTATTATACATAGAAAATACCCAGACCAAGACAAACAGACATGTTCATGCACACAAATGTTTGCCTTGTGTGGGAATCTAACCCATGACCATGAGCGTCGGTGTCAAAGTCGCGTCATTCACGACTGAGCCGCCGAGCTCGTATGGGATAACACTAAAAATAAGAAGGGGAGTAACCAATTGTTTGTCTGTAATCGCCCTTCCATACGGAACACTTGGCCGTACACGTCTAAAACTTGGCCGTTTTCTACTTCACCATTAGCTGTGTAAATCACATCACGTTGGTATCCCAGACGCATACAAAGTGTGTTATAGCTATGCACCGATCTGTAACCTGATAAGAGCTGAATATACGGCTGATAAATCATCCGCGTTGTTAATATTTTATGTTTGCCGGTAAGCAATTTCCTTTTTTTATACCTAGAGTTAGCTTACGTTCATATTCACAAAAACAACTTTGGACGTACTATGTAAAGTTTTTTTTGTTAATTTTTGGTGATGTTGTTTTTGTGATATTTATCTTTGTTTAGAAAAAAAAATCCCTTGATACGCGAATAAATAAACTAACAAAGCGTTATTTAAGTATAGTTTTAGTTGGTAACACAAAACTCCAAAAAAGTTTTACGTTATAGAAATATATAACTAGTCTGTCCATAAATACTGTTACAAAGAAACTTTTCTTTTTTTCAATTGTTTAATTATTTGGAATTTGGAACGTTTATTATGTTAAAAACTTCTTTCGATTTTCCGCCGTTTTACATATTTTCTCCGTGTTTATTATCAAATTACAACATGAAATGGAGTATTGAATAAAATAGGATTGCAGTGTTTGTCTTGCACAAAGTGCGCATGGAGCCGTCGGTCATATTCAAGACACTTCAAATGCTGGGTATCAACCGTATAGTCGTATATCATACTATCGACAGATATACCAAGCCTTCCTCTGTTGAAGACCATAAAAGTTCGGAGCGACCGCGTGCTGATTACAAAGGCTGTTAATGCCATTAGAATTAGCCGAAACCCCATATTAGGAAACAAAAAATCTTATCCCGAGAAATGAAGATTCTCGCAAGGACTCTGTCGCATATAACGAAACAAGATCTGAAGCTTGGCGCTTATCGTCGATATACAGGACATGCCCTAAATCAATCCCTACAGGAGAGGGGATCGATCAAAAGACCTTCTGTTCCTATACGCAGGTGCAAGGCACAGAAATATCCTCATTGCTGATGAAAAAAATTCACGATCGAAGAACACTACAACAAGCAAAATGTACGCACACAGTTCTAAAGAAGCAGCCCAAGTGATCGGAAAAGTACAACGTGGTCATTATCCTGATTCTGTAATGGTTTGGTGGGGGTGTCTTATCAAGAAGTCACATAGTAAAATTTTTCGTGAAAAAGGAGTGAAGACGAAGTGTATCAAGTGTAATCTTGGATCGTGTTGCGAAACCTATCAGCAATACACTTTTTAAAAATGTACCGTGGACTTTACAGCAGGTATCTACACCTGGTCACAATCACGAACTACCCAAGCCTGACTCGAAACCAACGTTCCGGACTTTATCAGAGCTGAAGACTACCGTCATTGTGTCCCTTAAGTAAACTCTGGAGAAAGCAGAGGCTAAATTTCCCATGGAAACAGTGCGTAAATCCATAGGTTCGTGGCCAGACAAATTAAAGGCCTGTATCAAATCCAAAGGTGGCCATTTCGAATAGAATCATTTCTTTCATTTTTTGCTGAGACTTCCATAAATATGTACATATAAGTTTTATTAAGATTACATTACTTTATAAAAAAATAAATGCATATTGATTTGTAACAGAACTTATGGCTGGACATATATGAAGTATTGAATACAATTAGACCTACACTTTCCACGTTTTATGGGGATATACACTTTTTGATATACAATAAACTGACTATTAAATAAAAAAAAACACTTTGTTTTTTGTAAATCTCATACAATAGGTATATGGTATATGGTATACATAAAAACTATCGATACTAATCCGACTCTATAGTAAAAGTAGTTTCAAAAATCAGTATTAAATAAATAAATATTATCGCACAAATTACACAGCGCCACTTAGCCCCAAAGTAAGCGAAGCTTGTGTTATGGGTACTAGACAACTGATAGACATACGTAAATATATATTTTTTGTAAATATATACTTATTATACATAGAAAATACCCAGGCCAAGACAAACAGACATGTTCATACACACAAATGTTTGTACTGTGTGGGAATCGAACCCACGAGCGTTGGTGTCAAAGTAGCGTAACAGCGCGGTTCACCACTACGCCACCGAGCTCGTCAAGTATTAGGTGTAAACAACGTGACATTTTTATCACTATTTAATAAATTTACTACGAAAAGTATTCAACTTATGGAAGTAGAAGAATATTTATCAAATAAGTACAAATTTATGCTAGGACAATTTTATATGTAAGATATATATTTCAATTTACAAAAAATAATCGTTTTCTTGGCACAAATTGATAACCTTTGTAATGTAAAGTTATTTTAGTTTCCTATTTTCTGTCTATTCAATAATCTATCTATTTTCAAGTTAGTCCCTTAAATAACTTGTATTTTTTTTTAATATATTTGTCTCCTTTCGTGTTTCACCACATTGTCTATGAGCATCACTTTTAGCAAAAACCCGGTACAAACCAAACTTAACAAACTACAATTTCATATCCTTATAACTATATGTAATATAGCACTTATCTACATAAAAAAAAGTAAACATACTTTGTTATCGGACCCTCAAGATCATTCGGCATGTCTTATTTACACATGGGAACTTAGACACGTCATATAATTATATTATACTCTAATGCGTTTACACAATTAAGTAAATTTAAACGCTTCTCAGCTGGAGACAGGGTACTAATTATACGCGCTCGTAATTATGACGCTTGGCGGCTTGACTGGGGGGCGCATGCGCAGGCCACATTGTGCCCGTAACACGAGACAAAAAGATCCAATACGTTTCATATCGGTTATGGGAACCGGCGAAAGTGGCTATTCGTGCATTATAACAGCATTTCGCTCCGATTATATATTTTAAAGATAACAAGCGACACATGCCATACTATATAGTTAATAAAATTCTAAGACAAACGAACAGACATTAGAAATGTAGATTTATATACTATATATATTTATATTATTTTGACGAGCTCGGTGGTTAATTACGCGACTTTAACACTGACGCTCGTGGGTTCGATTCCCACACAGGACAAAACATTTTTGTGCATGAACATGTGTGTTTGTCTTTATCTGGGTGTATTAAGAGAGGTAGAGCGCATTAAAGCTGGGGAATTACAAAATTTAAGAATAATTTCATGAAACTTCATATTATTAAAACTAATGCTCGCTCCAGAAGTGGAAATAAGACCATAATTTGCATATTTCCAACTTTTTTTTCCACTATTTCTAAATGGTTTTTATTGACAATACTAATGCTCCTCAAGGCTCAAGGCCTCCTATTAAAAATATTTTGACAAAAAAAAATGTACTGTTTTGTCTTAATAATTGTGGTAATAAAATCCATTCATAAATAACAGCTTAAAGCCACGGATAACGCCTGTTAAAGTAGATAACTTTTCACTAAGCATTAAATCCGGCCAAATTTACGTGAGACTACTTGAGTGTATACATCAATAATATAAAATTCAAACTATCGAAATCAGTTAAGCCGCTTTCGAAATATCGGTGAACATATACGACTAAAAAGTCATACAACATCCTTCATTTTGAGGTCGGTTTAAAATAAATTTTCTAATATTCGAGTAATGAGTCGGCTGGACTGCCTCAATATTTGCTGAATAATTGCGTTTTGTTCTCACAAAGCGCGGACAAACCGAAAGTTTTGACTTGCGCTTTCATTGTGAAACTTGATTGGTCGAAGCGGCGAATCGAAGGCGTCGGTCAAAAGCCACCTCGTCACACGCCGAGCGTGCACTTTAAAACTAGTTACGATTTAGCGTGTATTGTTTGGTCCGGCGACCATAAAGTCTCGCTTGCCAGAGGGTAATCAGCGAGATTAGGTTGTTAGATTTTTCTTGTTATAGATAAGTCGAGGGCAGGAACCGCGACGCGTTACAGTTAGTGTTACGTTATAATGAGCGTCGAGCTCGCTCCAGCTACCCGCCAGACGGAACAGGCTTGCGCGAGCCGAGAGATGGCCATCTATCTGTTTCACCGTTGGCCGTGACCAGCGTGACCACACGTCCCGCTTCGAGCGGGACGGTAAGTCTTTTAAAGGGTCGTTCACAATTTCAAATGAGTCCAAGACTAAAATTATATGTTAATTATCTGTAGTATAAAATGGGAAAAATACGAGAAAAGGTTGATGAGGTGTGGAAGAGGCGAGATGTTTGGATCGGTGCACCTGGCGTTCCATAGTCTCTGCATACACCAATGGGAGACAGGCGTAATGATATGTATGTATATAAAATAGGACCTACTTGGTGTGAACTTGGTATAGTAGTAATATAATTTAAACTTATAGATTAAACTGGTCACTCCATAATACATCGAACAATTTCTATGCTACCTAATTTTTAAATCGATTTCGAAGTTTTTCTCAAAGTAATAATGGTTGATGTTGACGATTTAAATTAAACTTTTTTTACAATAATATACATGTCCCGATCAGGGCGCAGAAATAAACGGCCTCGTTAGTTATGCCAAAAGATCAACACATACATTTATGTAGTTCACTGGTGAGTAGTACGTACAAGCATATTGGCGGCGAAGGAAAACATCGCGAGGAAACCCGCACGTCAAATAAATTCAATTTCAGAACACGTGTGTGTGTGGAGGTTTGATGGTAGTCGCTCCATGTAAAAATCAGTATCTTCCACATGCTTAGGTAACCCTGCCAATCCTAATGGATTACGGGAAAAGGGATAACGCTAAGAAGAAGAAAGCATATTGACGAAGGGATTACTGAAGAGCAGAAAAAAAATAATGTCTGAGTGTTCGGCGCAAAATTTTTATAAAGGTGATTCATAATAGGAATTTCTTAAAACACCTTTTAAAATTATGAGCAATTTATGAAACTAATGAATACAGATAATTGACGACGGATCGCTTGTAAATTCACTATAGAGTCTTTCAATATATTCCGTTACGTTCCCAGATTACACTGGTCCACATTGGTCGAGAAGGTGGTAGACTATGTGAAGAAAAATACCAACTTTTATCTTGAGGGTCTATCGACTGGAATCTCGCCGTAAAGTTAATTTTAGTTCCTTTGTGGTGGGTTCCGACACATCATCTGTCGACCTTCATGATGAAGAATTCTTCCTTCCTAGGGAATCGTGTTTCGGAAGTTCCGAGGACGGTTATCTCACGACACGCGCTACATGTCGCCGACTCTAAGTAAAATTAATTAAAGTTAAGTTTATAATATCATATATATTTTAAGTTAAGGTTATCTATGGGCCTGTGTTTATAAAACCTCTTGTCTGAAATAAATTGAATTGAATATTGGTTTGACAGTATACTTATAGTCAGTATGTTCTCAACTATATAACATGGTATTATGAATCAGTAAACATGTGCAATTAAACAGATTTTAATGCAAAATCATGATAAAAATGTGCTATCAAAACAGTTTTAGTGCGACATCATGCTAAAAATGTTCCGTAACAAATTTTATTCAATCAACACACACTTTCTTGCTGCATCACATGTAGATTGCATTACTCTCGGACGACTACTGTTTATTCAAAGATGGAAAAAGTGAATGTGATACGTGAATAGGTATTACACCGTTTCTATTGAGCGTCGATCGTGAACACAGTGAAAACACCCGTGTCATTTTTTCACGTCGCATAGTCTAATGACGCTATTATTCTACAGTTCTCAGTCGTACATGGAAATAGAAAACTGATAATTAACCCGATCGAACGTAAAAAGAACGCTACGCCCTGTTACATTGACGTATTGACAACGGGTACCGGGTTTGTTAAACCATTTTAGAATTCCGTACCTTGAAGCTGGACCCTATTACTGAGCCCGAAACCTCCATTTGTCCTACGTTTAGAGGATTGTATTTTTGGGAATTTCTAAGAAGTGGATTGATAATTGCGCGAAAAAAAGCGTGTTTTAAAGTAAATTAAAAACATCTGAAAAAAAATAAATACCTTTCGTTTTATACATTAAAAATAGTACACGTAAACTATATGAAAATATAGTACGTACTAAAATAAAAAATAATGGCCGACCGAAATAGCGGACAGGTTGTGTTAGGCATGCGCTAAAAGTTGACCAGCGTGATTAATAATTAAAAATCACTGTGGTCAGCTTTGGTGTTCAAATCCATTTTTTTCTTCAAGTACGAGTAAATACGTAAGAAACGTAGAATTATATATACAAAACAATTATAAATAAATGGATTGTACAGATATTAAATCGTATGTCTCATATTGGGGAAATAGCAAAAAAAAAAATAATATTCATTACTACGTAGAACAATAAATATAATAAAAATGAGGCTAGAAAATTATTATCAGCTAGAAAATATGGCAAAACAAACTTGCAGTTTCTTTTGTTTTCTTTTTCTACCTTATGATAATTTTCCTTTTTTTTCTAACCGATACATCATAGGATGTATGCCGTACACAAACCAATAAACCGCTTGACGACGCATAAAGCTACCCCTCACTCATGAAAACGTAGTGTATAGCGCCTAAATATCTCAGCGATTCCTGCCTAGTAAACAATGGGGCAATATTTTAGGTAATAAGCCCTGATGAGCGTCGAGATCTCGATCCGTGGCCTAGCCAATAGGAGCTGCGCATTCTACCACTAGCCTCATTTGTTCACCATGGGTTATTTCCTTCTCGATAGCGGCGTGTATTGTTTTAAATAAAAATGAATTTAATGTAATTTGTGTTGATGGTTGTTTTTGCTATTTCATCTATTTTACACAAACATTTAGATTTTGTCAATGGACACAACAGATGGACAATTCACTATTTCGATAAATCTTGCACGTGAACATCATCGCTAAGCGAAGATAGGTTCTTATGCAAGTTTGTATAGTTTGAGTAGTTTAGCTTTGTATTTTGTGGCGTGAACCCAAGTACATAAAGACGCGGCAGCGACATAAGCGAAGCTAAACGGAACTAGCTTCGCCTCGCTTCGCTTCCAGTGTGGCCTGCGCTTAATACTATGGGTTCTGCATCATAGACGCGACGCCGTCGTTTTTTCCTACAATTATCATTACGTGTTGTTTAAGTAGTCATTATCATTACAGATATTTTCTCCAGTGTATCCGATTAAATTGACATGGGTGCTATCAACAAATTGTTATTTTCATCCTACATTAACTTGTTTATTGTTGCCAATGAGGTAAACAAATTAATAATTTGAATCGGAAAGATAACGTCGGCTCTGGTCGACTCGGCTTAAACATTTATGGATCATTGATTGATATTTGCATAATCTGCCAACGTTTGGTTCGAGGCTTTATACTCCATCGATGAAATTGGCCACCATACCCTATTGGTGGCCAAAGTCACGTTTTCAAAATTTCAATCATTCGTTGTTATGATATAGGTAATATGATACACTTTTATTTAAATACATATTTGTCCGTTATTATTTCAATGTACAGTTATTTTTCGTACTCATTAATAATAATTCCATATGATTTGTTTGATAATTTTCTATTCATATTATAATGATAATTAGTACACATTATTTTTTAGAGAAAATTTTAAGGAACCAGACGCTATGACTTTGGAACTTTGAATTCGCTTGTTTTTTAAGTTCGAAACAAATTAAATTCAAAACTTTTTTTTTTAACTAAAGCCAGATAGGTTACCCGTGTAAATCAAAATTAAAAATCCATGTAAATCAAAATTACTCATTAATAAATGAAATTCTTTTGTTTTGCATTATCTAATAATGTATTGTATTTTTTCAATGATATTTTGACAATATTTACCTCCAAAGCATAAATATTAGAATAACTAAATTTAGGTCCGTAAAACTTAAGTTTTTTTGAACATGTGCATATATGCCGTATGTTCTTCTTTTTGTTGTGGAACCATTTATTGTAATTACGGTAATTGAAAAAGAACTGCCTGTATATAGCTTTATGTAAAAAACACGAACAATCTGAGGTGACCAACATCATTCTCATTCGATAATATTAATAATGTATTACTGTATGTCAAAATAATTATCAGTTAATATGATTTGCAATACAAATTTAAATATAGTGACATGGTGAGCGGAGTCATACTTGCATTTGGTACCATTAACTTTGTTACCGTGAGACAGACCATGCACTGATTCGTAAATTAGTGATACAAAAAATTGGTATTAATTTCACCTAAATGTTCGTTACAAGTCACGCTACTTCGTGAAATGATACGGTGTGCGTGATGATAAGTTGATCATCGCCATCTTAATATAACCACAGATAATATATACAGCTATTGTCATACATATTCTTGTACTAAAAACGTGTCAGTTTAAACAACTGCTTGAATGTTATTGTTATAATTACAACTACAAGATAGTTAAAATGAAATTCATACCTACATATTTGCAATTGTTTTTATTGTAATGTTTTTATAACTAATAAAGGCGAGATATGTGCGTATTCCGAAGCAATATATAACTTGAAGATAAATCGCATTTCTTTTCTTTGATTGTAACATCGTATGTTTTCTACGAGTCGTAAATGGAATAATAATCTTATATGGCGATGAATCTAATACTTTCCTTTATTTCTCGTGAGATATTAGACCCATTAACTCGCTATAATATATAAATGTGAGGTAGTTTCCAGATAAAATATTGTAAGGTCAACATTACGAGTACCTACATGATTACTATGTAGGTACAAGTTATTCCTACTGACCCGAAAAGTATGTAAATTCAACGCAGAGAATTCCAGTTCTGATGCCAAAAATCTTTAAATAACTTTATCTAGCTCAACTCCATCACAGTTTTCAGCTTTTGGTCTACGCATATTTATTAGGCCGCTATTAAATTTTAAAAACAAAATATTCGTAATAGTGCATTATTTTTAACAATTCAAAGTGCAAAGTGGAACGAACCCGCAGATAATAAATAAATATAGTAAGAAAGCACGACTAAGTTTCATCAGAGCAATCATAATTAGATCTCCAAAGGAATGCAGAGAAAGAGCCACTCGGGAATTTAAGATCAAGATTTAATGCCGTACGCACACTCACTATATAATCCGCGTTGACGTGAGGCGACGCTATCTCGTTACCCATATCTATTGTCCACTGAATATCTTCAAAGTTGTTGTATGCCCAACATCGCTGATCATTCGGCTACCATCGGTAATTAGTGAGTCACACATTAATTGCACTACATTTCGTCATATTTGTGATGTTTTCTCCGCGCGGGCGAACTTGCCTTGTTTTTATGTTATAACAATTTTCTCGACACGCAATAGCGTTAGATACAGCGCAATGCATCAATTGCATCAATGCATCCATATTTATTAAATATTATTTAAAGTCCATCGTAATAAATGTTAATTTAAGTTATGTAATTTGATTTTTTTCTTGCTTTATGATTTGTCCGTAAGTTTGTAGCTGTCCATTTTTTTTAATATCCCGCTTAGTTGTTCTATCCATATCAGATATTACAAAATTAATACTTGAATGGAAACATATTTGTTCAGAGTCCATATAAGGATTCGGTTTTGCGCCTTATAAGTAAACAAGTTCTTATTGGTGAGTTCGCGTTGCAACCTAAATAATGGAGGGACGAGTGAACTCGCGACAGCCTCGCCTTTTAACATTTAAATAATCCATAAAAAATATTGAATTGAGGCCACGCCAGCACCGCGGCCTCTTTATTTTGTAATTCGAGAGTTCAGTCGTGCTCAATGTTTATACTGATTAAATTCGCTTCCAATTTTTATGTCCATCGAGCGGAGACAGTGAGATCATTCCTCGAAGTGTAATAAGAAAAACAAGTGTGGAAAGTATGCGAACGGTAGCGAGAGCGCATTCCTGTAGGCAGCGACAGGCGGCGGGCGCGCTCCCTGCCTGCGCCCACGCACCGCACCAGAATAGCCGCACTATCTCGCTCGCGGTGGAAAAGCGCTATGCACAAATAAAGTTACGCACCAGGAAACCAAAGACACTCGCAGGCGGCCCGCCGCGTGAGCCGCCTCGCCAGCGCCGGCCGGCTGCGGGATGATGGTGGAATGGCATGCTCGTTTATGATGGATGACGACACAAAATACATTCGCTACGCTGGGCTGGTGTAAAATGTTATATGATTGTTAAGTATGTATGACAAATACTCCAATTAGTTTTATGAGGCCTGAGTATTCAATACGCAGACTGACCTTGCTGTTGTGTGAGCATCTGCCGCGTGTAGTGGTGCTCGGTGCGCTGCACGCGCTCCTGCTGTTGCACGATCTGCTCGCGCCGTTCCGAGTGCTGCTCGGACCGCTGCTCAGAGCGCTGTTCGGAGCGCTGCTCCGACCACCTGGACTGCTTCTCCATCACGCCGCAACAGCAGCACAACGCACAAAAAAAAACTGTCACTCGACGCTACTGGTCCTTATCGCACGAACGTCGTATCGGCGCTCGCCCAAAAAGAAATAAATACGCCACTGCGAAAAACTTATACTAGTCCACGGGTTCATTTAGCAGAAGTCAAGTCATTATAACCCAAGTCCAACAACCAAGACGTCGGTCGATTGCGAATAGTTAGCGGATAGTGCGCGGCAGTGCGCGGCCGAGGGAGCGAGCGCTGCGCTGGCGCTGCGAGGGCGACGGCGCGGGGGACGGTGCGACCGAAATACGTGGTTATTTCGAGACGAGCGCACTCCCGCGCGCCCTCCTCCGAGTGCCCCGCTCTCTCTGCCCCACCCCGCAGCCCTCTCGCCTCCCGCAAATTTCGCATACCTCCTCCATCTCAGCCTGGAGTTATTTGTGCATCGAGTTTTCCAGCCGCCATTACGGGCACATTGGATTTCACAAACCCTTTCATATGAGCGACATCGTTCAAAACATTGTACACATAATGGGATCCTTTGTAACTCACGCTATGCTTGATAAGATAACGCGGGCGGGCGCGCCGTTCAGCGCCCGCCCTAGCCGCCCAGCTCTTTGTTGACTGTGACAGCGCGTTTGGAGATTAATTCATTTGTGCAGCGAATTTCATTCGCACGGTACAGATATTCGTTCAATAATGTTTCCTGCGGAGCCATTACAAGAAGCGATTACAAATACTAATTGAGCAAGCAAGTGAAGCAATATTGATCGTAACTTGTATGTGAATAGATGGCTTGAAAACAAACTTCGTCAATCTCAACCTCTTCGGTTGTAGAGTCACCCGTATCCCAGTGAGATGAACATAAAGTGATATGATGAAGCCATTACTAAAGAAAAGATTGCTGATGCATATTATGTGCAACGCGAACTTAGGCATACTAACATTACTTAATGAGGGTTAATAAAACATGAGTATGTATTACTAGTCGCACCTGGCGACGAGACTAGTTCAATTAATAGAACACACGAATATTTTGTAATATAATTACGTACAGTTTAATTTACAATTCTGCCAGCACACTGGACATGAGTTAGAAACCATAAAGCATGCCTTGAATTATCAATAACAGTTCTCTAGAAATGCATTCATGGTATGTAGAATATATAAATAATTGTACGAAATGAAAACCGAAATAAGAATATTCATCGTGATAATTAATATTTATTGTTTTATATGACAGTTGGTCAAATGCATTTGGATTTTGTTGCTAGTTCTAGGATGAGGGTACGCGATTCGTTAAGGAATTCCCGCATTCGTGGTATCCTTCGTATACGTGAGATAGCAGAAAATCTGTAAGAGTGTCGCCTACGATAGTACTGCGTACGTTTTACAAAAGTCGGCGAGTTACGTGGGGAACAAATGTCTGGTCATGCCTCCTCCGGGTCCCGGTAGAAGGGGTAGGCGGTAGGCCCAAGAAAAGCTGACTTGACGTCGTGCGGGATGACACGCGTGCCAATGGTCTCACCATAAGGGATCCTGAAGACAGCGCGAAATGGAGAAGAAAAAGTAGGAACCCAGGCCCCGAAGTGAAAGCTTTGGACACAACCGGGGTTTACGCTCGAATGATGATGAGGGTATAGGGATATTTATGTTATCTCCTCAGATCGTGTTCATGTCATTTGTTAATACTTTTGTTAAGTACTGAAGAAGTCATAATTACTTTTGATGCTGTTACTGTTTTGGTTTAAGTAACTTTCTATTACAGGTGTTATTCTTGATCTATCTACCTTTGACTTCACGCCAAATCACCTTGAGGAGTAGGTATAAAGAACCGAGTACAACATGACTCGGTCCTTACACACCTCCTTATCACTCACGCGATGCCACCTCTACTGCTAACACAGCAACTCATTAGGAGCTTACTAGGCCTCACTCATACCTCTAAACTCAACAATTCCCCAGAGAGTTTATTTGACTGCGGTTTTCTGTGAGATAAAGAACGATTTGATCGTAATAGTTTCACTGCGAAGCACAATTAAAATTATACCATCTTGTGTTCAAATTACTCGATCGATTCGATTTAATTTTACCATACACGAGAAGACTATTTAAGAACTGGGCAACACAAAAAGAAACAAAAACGATTTAACCACATACTGTTTCATGTACTTGATATATTCAAGGAGAGGTTTTGTCGGAAACCTTTCTTTTTATTATCCTCTCTAATTTGTTACAATTCATCTATATGTTATAGGTATAATTTTACGCCAAATCCCTTGCGGGTCAGGCAGAGAGAACCGATTGCCACATAACTCAGTCGTTACGTGCCTCAATCGCTTCTTAAACATTCGTAGTTCTTCTCATGCACGCTCGTCGGTTTCTAAGGCTCCTGAAAATTTGTAAAAAAAAATCGATAGGTAAATTAATATTGGTTTACATACAAAGTGAGTACCAGGGCGAAAGCAGTTATCATTTTTAATACACTCTTCTCGTTATCCCGTTCCCTAATCCATTTGGATTGGCGGGATCCGCCACCTAACCCTAAGGATTTGGCGAAGATACAGATTTTTACATGGAGTGTCTGCCGTCAAACCCCCACAATCCACAGGCATTAGGTGAGGACTGTGATGCATAACGCGCGGGGAGGGGGGGGGGGGGGGCATGAAAAGATCATTTCCCAGCATCATATAATTTTTTTATACTTTTAGTATAACTTACTTCCGTTTAATTTTGCGAAGAAGTATTCACTCACCACACCGCCGCCGTGTCCACAACACAGGCACACCCTGTATTATTAAACTATGACTATTTATTCTGTATGCCATCGATTTTGTTTTATAATAAATAATTATGTATATATACATATGCACATATTATATTTCGAAAGTTTGGTTTTCCTTCCGGGTTGTAGAGGTCTGACGACAGTCGCTCCTTGTAAAAATCAGTATCTTCGCCAAATCCTTGTGATGATAACTTGTTTACCTTCCGACGTTGTATAAAAATAAGATCTACAACTAAAAGACCTAATAATAACTCGTTCCTTGTAAAAACAATAACAAGGTAATAAGCGGGATAGAATAGAATTATGACTTTAATGCCTTTAAAATTTGTAATTTCTGCGTTCCCCGTATTACAAATAAAATCTTTCAACACATTGTCGTAAAGTCTATGATACAAATGAAATGGCATACCTTTTTCTTTAATTAATATTCCTAATATGGTTACATATGGAGGTAGACGGCTGTACCAAGGTTAGGCTTGTATAACGGTGTATTATATTTATGTGTAGTATTACAGTATACTTTTACGGTAATCTTTTCTTGTTACAAAGCAACAATAAATGCTTATCTATTTTGTTGCATGTCATAGGGATTTCACTCGTCGACTCTGTAAAACCCTCTTCACGCCTGAACTCACGCATGAACCTCGTGCTATAGTCGCAAGGCAAAACTGCAGACACGGAGTACATTTCGCATCTTAAGCGTTCTCGGTCGAAAACTTTTCTGGAATCGCACAGTGCCCTCCTCTAGGGCAATTCTGCTAAATAACTGCAACTGCACGTTTACGTCTGTCACTTGAGTCGTGCAGGAATAGTGCAGTGCTAATACGTGTATTCTATTAAAGTTTCCTGCACAGCAACTACGATGGAACTGTGCGTATCCTGCAAAAGAACTACTTAACTCCTGTAATGTTACCATATTTCAAACTAATAATTTGGATTTTTACTTAATATTAATCCTATAGTTTCCCACCCGATTGCCCTTCGTTGCCGGCATGGAGGTATTTTTTTTATTTTTGCAATTAATATTTCCACCGCTTCAGAATATTAATTTCTCTTCGCAAAAGTTGCTTGAGACTAACGTTAGCAAAACTGCACATAAACTCTTTCAAAACTTCTGACATCGCTATAAAATGTCAAAACAATTTAACAGAATACGATTATATTGCAGGAAACGTGCATGTGCAGTGCAGGTTTTTTAACAGAATAGCGAGTCTTTTACTGCAGCGTTCCTGCAACGTCGCTGCTGTCAGATCGCTTAACAAAATACCGAAACGTCAAAATGTACGCATTTGACACACGCCGCGCTGCAATGCAGTTGCCGTTTGTAGTAGAATCGTCCTACTGGAACGTCCCGTTTGGGGCGGAGGTGTACGTGGTACACACAAAATTCCCATTAGATCGCGGGACCGCGGGACGCAAGTTAATAACGTGGCCCCAAGCGAGACGGAGGGTACATAAAATGCTCGAAATTCCCATTAGATCATGGGCCCGCGAGATTCAAATTAGTTAGTTACGTGGCCCTAAGCGGGACGTAAGAGAGGAGTTCCACTAAGGACCTGTATAATTATATAGACGAAACATGTTTCCTATGCGAAAGCCAGCCAGGGCAACCATAGCAGCAACGTTGGCGGGTGGATACGGTACCTGTTCCAGATGGCGGGCAATCGTGGGGATGACCGCAGCAGCCGAGGCAGACACGACCAGAGCAGTCATGGCAGCGACGGCATTATGCATCTATTAACGGTAGTTGGTAGGGTTATTATGTTACTAGATGAAGAAAAGGGAGTATTAAAAGCGATACTAATTTAATAGGTCTATTTTACAAAATATAATAAATATAAAAAAAGGTTCACTTTAAGTTCGGCTAAATAAGGTCTTTAAGAACTCGCGCTTTAATTTGTCTACCCGGTATATCACTGATAGAATCACTGGTGGGTGTACTTAGTGGCCGCCGGCTATAGTGGTCGACGACTGTAGACGGCAGGTTAGCGTGCTAGCCAGCACGCAGATCCAGACGTAGAAGTTGTTGGTAATGGTGGGGACCGCCTTACGGACCAACACCGCAGCGGTATCTTTGTCAGCCGCCGTAGTCCACAACAGGGGCTGCAGGTATTATAATTTTTAGATTAGTTAGATGTCCGGAAATTATCGAGTTTGGAAAAGGGTAGTAATATCCCGAGGTTTCACCACGTAGCCCTCAGCAGGAGGCTGGTGGTCTCAGACGTGGTGCACTGAATCTCTCCTTCTCGAAAGCTTCCTCCAGACTGCTTGTTTTCTGTTTTCCGACACTAAAATGTAATATTTTAAAATTTTGAATTACAAATCATTATTTTTGACAAATTGTCATAAACTAAACAGAGCATGCAAAGAAAAGATTCTATATAAATTATTAAATAAGGTTGTAACATTACAGGGTACAGGATGGCGCTAATACACATGAACTAATTGGTCGCGGAAGCACACAGAGCTGGTTAGATCACATTGTATGTAAATTTGACTTTTGCAAAATTTTCGAACGCCTGAATCTATTACTACTACAATAGAAAGACTTATATCTCCGTGAAAGGTTTCCTTTTAAATTCGTTACAATATTAAAAACCATAAGTAGGATATCAAAATAGAACGATTTAGTTATTAGAGCGGTTATAAATAATTATTACCTACATCTACAAAAGATTTTGAAAACTTTATTTTGATTTTGATTAAAAAAGAAGTAAATAAATAGACATAAACAAATTAGAAGGATTCTTTGATTATTAAGAAGCTCTAAAAAGTAGACTTATATTATTCTAAAAACGCAATATTCTAAAAGACATATTATGAAAGAAATAAAACACAATACAATAATTTCTTTCTATTTTGTGGTCCTTCCTTCATCGTTATTTTTGAAGTGAGGTCACATCTCATAGAAGCAATATTGAATTCTATTATTACGCAAAGGGATATTCCAGTACGTTATTCACTCGAAAGAAAATGCAAATGAAATCCTCGGATGTGAACATTTTTCTTATATAACTACAATATCAAACAAAATCCTTACCTAAGAAATTGCCGATTTTTAATGTGAATATCGACTTCTTAAGTTCTACTAAGGATTAATAACTTAAATTATTTTCTTTATATATCTATTACATTTCTTTTAAGTAATCATTTATACAGTTGTTTTCCCACAAATTTCAAATGCAATGTCTGTGACCATTACTGAATATTGGGAGTGATTTCCGATCGCGAGCTCCACCATGACACCAAAGCAGCACGGACTGCACGCTATATCGACGACGTTTATGGACAAATTACCGCAAGTGAACGCGCTATACAATATTGGTTTGTTCGCTTCCGTTTTGGAAATGTTGTCATCTATGAACTAAATAGTTTCCGGTAGACGAAAATTCATAACAATGAACTGAAAACTATTATAGATGTTAGTGCCATTTTTAATTTACACCACAATGTTCTTAGCACCAGCTTTCAAATTAATTGACAAAACACTTCTGATTCATTTAAGTCAAATTGAAAAGATTAAAAAGTTCATATTGTGGGTATGGTATCCACAATATGAACTTTAACTCACCGAACAACAACAAAAATCCGGTCGAAGTTTGGCTTAACTTTTTGAATTTAGACACAAATTCTATATGATGTACTCGTATGTCCGTCGCTCTAGTTGGGCACGTCGAGGCAGTGAAATTGAATCAATAAAAGCTGGGTGAAGTTAGTATATAGTGAAGCTGTGCGTGTATTCTTAATTACAGCCTCTTGACATTGTCACAACAATTACAACAGGGGTGTACAAATGGTGTGTTGCAAATCAAGATGATGAATAAGCTGGTTAACAATCAACCGACACTTCTAAATTTACTCTAATTCGCTCCATTTTCCCAACAAGCTCATCAACACATGGCACAGCGTATCTAAACGACAGGAAAGTCTCCGTTACCCATCATACTCACAGAACCGTAATCCTACTCATTTCTATTTGTTTTACAATTTGTCGTGTACCACATACATAAAATGAAAACCATAAACAGTCAAATCAAGTTAAACCTCATAATTTTTGAACTCAATTTAAAATCCAAACACGTTCCATTGCATAGCAAGTTAGGAGTAGAGAAACTTCACAGAAATTTAAATAACAAGGCTGTATTTAGATTTCACTGAGGAACTCTACAAAGTTCTACAATGAACGGGTTTCACGAACTGCTGGGAATGAAAAGCGCTTGACGGAACAGGTGGTATTTCAAGTAGTTCTGCTAATTAAATCACCGTGCAGCGTTGGTATTCAATCAACTGGATCATACGTTCTACTATAAGTATTCAGTGGTATTATATATAAAAGATTCTAAATGGCGGTTTTCATTATATAAACTAAAACTTGTAAAATATTGCATTTCCTGAAATACTTTATATGAAAACTTGGCGCATTAATTCTCACTCAATAAGAGGGGTGAGTTGGAAGTGAAGTAAGTGGGAAGACCCCTCTGCAAAGAGGTTCTGTATTTATTTGTTAGTGAATTACCGTTACTTTATTCACAATGACTTGTTATCATGATCATAGTTTTATAAAGGATTCCATAGTGCGTTGACTCACAACTGTAGGTTTCCTCGACACTTTCCACGAAATAAAAGTTTCTGCTTTAAGTATTTATGTCGGCTTATTACCAATACATGAAAATGAGTAGTACCATAGAAATTGGCCCGATTAATATAACATTAGTATAACATGTGCATCGATGCGCGACAGACAAGAATAATAATAATTAATAATAAAAAAGTAAAATAAACTTTATTGGCTACATATTATTCGCAAATTATCAAATCATGCTAACATAGTTTTTAAGATTCCATAGCAAGAATTGAAAAATATATTCTTATAGCGTGACGCCGAACATTCAAATTCATTAAAATTAAAACCGTTTAGGCGTAAAGGTTTCATCACGTTTTAAGTTTCCTACGTCCGCCGTATATTAATTTTATGCAGAAGTTGTAAGGCTTTTGATACTCCAGGGATAAAAAGTAGGTAAACTATCAACTTGGCGAACTTCAAAATCAATCGTGTTCAGGATACAGGGCACAACGAAATGTACGGGGTCCTGACCTCTCTGACTGACCAAAAAGAAGATACTTTCCTTTTTGGTCAGTCAAGCAAAGATACTTACGTGATAGTGACACAGTCAGTATCTACGAGTATAATAATAGTTGAATAATAATAACAATATTAATAATAACAGTATCTATGGACGTTGAAATGTTTGGTATCAACTTGATTCACATGTACAAAGTTTAATATATTTTTAACCCCTATATTTACTTCATCAGGTTTAGGTCAAGTAAAGGTCACATTTAGGACAAATTGGTAACATACAAATAGAAAAATGTATCTTTAGTTCCTACTTATAGAAGGCTAGATCAGTGTAGGGTCAGGTTTAGATAACATACAGTTAGGAAATGTTTCTAAACTATTATAACCTAGCAAACAAGCTTAGTTACGCTTAGTTACGTTAGGAATGTAGTTCCTTTAACGTTTTTCTCCAATAGACTAGATATGTATTTGTTAAAAAATAATTTCATCAATAAATTTGATTAAACAAAAATAAAATTCTTATTTTTGTTTAATCAAATTTATTGATGAAATTATTTTTTACAAAAAATAAAAATAAGAATTTTATTTTTGTTTAATCAAATTTATTGATGAAATTATTTTTTAACAAATACAGAACTAGTCTATTGGAGAAAAACGAATAATAACAAGGTGTATTTAATGCGTACGATAGAGTTCAAATTTGTATATTTAGATAGAAGAGCTTGTGTCTTTTATATCTAAATATTCAAAATGTTATCCTGAAATATCCATGCGTCAGTTTGCGAATGACATTAAAATTTATTTGATGCAATTGATTCATTCGTCGCAGTGTCGCCGTAAGTACAAAATTATACACCAAGTAATGGTGAGATCAGTCATCGCTGACGCATATTTGCGAGTTATTTTCAGCTGAAATGTGTGATGAGAGGCGGGGATGCTGGTGCAATATGCATGTAAAAGATATAGGTGGCCTTCCGACGCAAACTTTCATGTGTATCTCCATGTAAACATCGATCCAGTCTTTTTGCGTATTTGATGGTATCATTTTTCATTTCAAAAATATAAGTGTTTATTGCGCATGCGCATGATTGTAAAAATGTGTTTTCAGCGTCGGCACTGATAGGTTTATTTGTTTATGTATTTTTTTGCGCGTTCTCCTTTTTTCAATATTATGTAAATAATAAGAACTTAAGACGTCACATATGATATTCGATTTTTCCAACTACTTTCAGTCGATTAAGTGTGAAATATTAATAAATATCTATACATTTATTGATTGAAGTATGACATGCCGTATACATTTTTTTCACCCTACATTTATAGATAATGGCAATATTACATCAAAACATATTTTCCTTTAATGCTATAAGTATTGCAATTAATACTCATATATAAAATATATGGAAAAATGTTGGTCTATGAAAAAACTTACTAATTGGGGCGGAAATAAGTGTTAGTGAGTAAGAACCATATCTGCCTATACAACAAGGGATTTGACGTAAACATATATATACCTATATATATATGAATCACCAAAACTGGCTGAATATCATCCAATATGCAGCCTGACTCACTTTGAGCAACGTATAGGATATTGTTCATTTAAATAAATTATCATGAGATATCTGTCTATACATATCTTCACGCCAACTCCCTAGTCCCAAGTCTCTTTGCCTATCCCCTATCTTAAATTTATAATATGAATGACTTATATAATATTCGGCCGGTAGGAAAATATTCGAAAACAGATACTTCTTCTTCTTCGCGTTATTCCGTTTCTCCATTAGGATTGGCGGGGTCCGCTACCTAAGCCTAAGGATTTGGCGAAGATACTGATTTTTATATGGAGTTACTGCCATCAGACCTCCACAACCTAGAGGGAAAACCAGACTTGTCTTATGTAAACTCACACGTCGGTTGCGGGTTTCCTCAGGATGTTTTCCTTCACCGCCCAGCAAGTGACAATCACAAATACCTGATTTTCCAGATTCGAACCAGGGACCTGTTGGTCACAGGGCCAGTTCTTTATCCACTAGGCTTCCATTGTTAGGTACGAAAATAATAAAATAGATTAATATTCTTCTAAATCACTTTACTTGTAATATTTTACAAACATGCTATTATATCAATGGTAAAAATTAACTTACCTACCTACATTACTGAGGCAACGCAAAGTATTTTTTAAATATAAAATCTAAAACAAAAATTAAAATCGCAGATCGCTTTTACGTATTCGTAAGTTAAATTTTGGAAGAATAACAACAACAGATTATAATACTATAAACATGAAAACCACTTTCAAAACCAAAATTAAAATCCTTTTGCTTATTGATTAAACTCGAATATTAAAACCACAATTATTTTGCCTCAGTAATTAAATCAAACGATAAAACGACAACTTTTTTAAATATTTGTAACTGAATTTTGCTATAGTAGGTATGTGAAATCCGGGACTCTAAAGTGTAAGTCCTGAACACGATACAAGACACGTAATTCCGGGACAATCCCGGATTTCCCCGCCATCTGGCAAGCCTTGTTACACATGTACATATAAAATTGTTAGTAATAGCTAGATACGTTGTGCGAGCGAAGTCGCAAGCATCGCTAGTTAATCAATAAATATGTAATCCCTGTATGTAGTTCATCAAAACCACAAAATTTTAAATGTGGCTTCTACCAATGTAGAAGTTCTCATTGACAATAATGTACTAGAATTTTGATAATGTATTTGTTGAAATTACAATAGACTCCAAATTGCAGTGGGCCCCATACATAAAAAAACTGGCCAGTAAGCTCAGCTCCGCTGCATATGCAGTTAGGAGAATTAGACAATTGACGGATGTGGGTACTGCTCGCTTAGTCTATTTCAGCTGCTTGCATTGCATTGTGTTGTATGGTATACTGTTGTGGAGAAAAGCTGCTGATATTTAAACTATTTTTATATTACAAAAGATCCGCACTATTTATAACATGGGCTCCAGGGAATCACCTAGAGAACTATTTAAAGAAATGAATATCCTCACGGTCACCTCTCAGTATATTTATGAGAACATAATGTATGCCCGCAAAAATATAAAATCGTTTTAAAAATTTAGTGACAATCTTAAAAGCAGGAATGGATTGTGTATGCTGATACATCGGCATACTAAGACTTACAGATCTTTTGTTGCAAATTGTATTCGATTCTATAATAAATTACCTGAAACAGTTCTGTCCTTGCCTGACATGTTCAAAAGGCACATCAAAAATACTCTATGTAAGAAGGGTTATTACAGAATCGATGAATATCTGACTGACAGAGATGTTGTAATATAAATTGATGATTTGAAAAAAGATCTCTATTGACAGGCATTTCTTCTTCGCCATAAATTAAATAAAAAGAGAAATATACATAAATTAAAAGAGAGAGATTAAAGCTATGAAAAATTAATAACATATAATATGATTTGATTTAAAGAATGTAAGATATATCTAAGTGCCCATGAGGGCCTAATGGCAAATAAATATTTTTTATCTTTATCAACAAACATTTTTAGAGTCAAAACGACCTATACCTACCATAACAACTATAAGGTGTAATTTCCTCAATTGCGCTGCATAGTGTTAAATACAGCGAGACATACCCCTATGCTACGCCAAAGCCTGAATTTTATTTTAGCTCAATACCATATCGGATACCATTAACTTACTCAAAATAACACCAACATCTAATAACTTACAAATAATATCAAATTTTAAATTAAATAGGTAATGTAAAGGTATACCTAATGTGTAATAGAGATATGATGATGTCAACAGCCTCGTTTTACTGTCACACACCTCGCCGCTAGGAATTCATCCTCATACACTGGAGCGCAATGGTCGCGTACTGTGCGGTTCCAGAGAAGTTTTCTACCAAGAACTATTAAGTTGTGGAATGAGCTCCCTGTGGAGGTTTTCCCAGGGGACTACAGCATGGGGTTCTTCAAGAAGGGCGTGAAGAGGTTTTTACAGGGTCGGCAACGCAAGAGTGACACCCCTGGTGTTACAAATGTCCATAGGCTACGGTAACTGCTTACCATCAGGCAGGCCGTACTCTTGTTTCCACATTAGTGGTATAAAAAAAAGATAGGAATCTGATGTACAAGGGCACCGTTAGTAAATATCGATTGGTAGTTTATGACCCGACCGTTTTTAATTTACGATGAGACACTTGGCTGGCGCCCAGTGCCTTACTGACACACCATCCCATCCATCCATCGTAACATGTTTACATTATTTCTTCGCCTGTGGCAGACGCAAAGTAATTTTAGACACAATTAAAATTTACACTCGTGTTAATTCTGAATGTTTCATTAGTTATTTTTTTTATTTATTTTCTATACCATGATTTAGTTATCGTTCTTTTAACACATGATTCTTCTTTGTAATGCAAAACGGATAGTAAGGGAACGTATTAATAGCGTACATTTATACTTTACGCGAGCGAAGTCGCGGACACGGCTAATTAATCAACATCAAGTAGGTAATAATCCCTGCAAAATTTACGATTTAAAGCAAATGAAAAAGATGAACAATTGAAAATTTTATATTTCTTTACAAGTTGAATAAAATAAATAACAAATGGACAATTTTACAAGTTGAATAAAATAAATAACAATGAACAATTTAATATCCTATTCAGAGAACCCAAATAAGCACACACCACAAAAAATATAACCTTGCTTTGTCGCACAGGTAAAAAGCACACATTTATTAGGATTCCGTACCAAAAGAAAATAAACAAAACTCGCTTAAAATCACTCACGTGTCTCTCTCTATATCTGAGAAACAGACGTGAAATATTAGGCGATTTTTTTATAATTAAAAAAAAAAAACTCAAATGCGTTTTCGTGGTTTTACATTTTTATTTGAAAAACTAGCTTTCCGCCCCGGCTCCGCACGGGTGATATGATCGCTACCAAACTTCACAGGATCACCTGCTGGGCTAACCTGAAGTGCACTGAAAATTTCATCAAAATCTGCCTAGCCGTTTTTGAGTCCATAGAAGACATACAGACAAACATTTGTTTATATATATATATATATATACATATATCGATAGATTATACTGTATTATAACATACTGCTGTCTGTCGATCAATATTTTCATAAACAAAATGAGTACACGTTTTCATATGGTATTTTCGGTATGATTTTTTTTATAAACATTACTCCTTACTATAAGTATATAACATTTGACACCGGAGATGGGTAAAATTAAAGATTATTAAGAAAGGGTTGTCTGTGCTGAATTATTAGAAGTAATCCACCACAGACAAACTTTTAACAATGGAAGGATTACGGTAGATGATGAAGTATTGGAACAAGTGGATGAGATTGTATATCTTGGATGCGCTTTCAGCAGGGATGAAAGGTACACCGCAGATGTGGAAGGGCGAGTGAGTATTGGGAATTGTGTGAATGGAACGTTGGGAAAACTTCTTGGCAGTAAAAACCTGAACCAGAAGGCACAACTGGCTATACACAATGCAAGTGCTGGTCCCAATGCTTACTTATCGAAGCGCGAGCTGGGTATGGCAGAGAGAGTATGAAAGTAGGATAAACGCGGTTGAAATGCGAGCGTTGCGCCATATTTGTGGCGAAGCAGAGATGGTCTGAAAGAGAGCGTCGGTGTTAAAATAAGAAGAGGCATGCTCCGTTGGTTCGGACATGTAGAAATAATGCAGGATGAAAAAATGACGAAGCAGATATGCAAAAGTGGAAGGCTGTAGGAGCCGAGGAAGGCCAAGACTTACCTACCATGATCAAATTGGTCGTGTTCTATCAGAAGGTGATGTCAGGAGCCCTAGAAACTGGCAAGCCTGCATGAAAAAAGCAATGAATGTTAAAGAAGCGAGTGAGGTATGTTAGGATCGAGTCACGTGGCGCTCGGTTCTCTCTGCCTATGATTTGGCGTGAAGTTATAAATAGATATCGCTATATGATTTATATTATCTATGGGGGATATTGGGCGGCTGATGTTCTGCTGATCGTTGATTCTTCAGATTTTAGAGCCTTTATCACCTTTCATGACACAATAAAATTGTTAACAACAAGTTTGTAGTTTTTTGTAACGAGTGTCACATATATTACAAAATTTATCGACTTCATTTTGTTACATCTTGTACATTACTAGCGAAATAAAGACATTCAACACGTTTTATTAAATACTAAACAATGTCGATGTCTCGGAAAATGTGCTTTTAGTAAAACTATATTCAATGTTTGATTAAAAACAAAAGGGCGTTTACATTGTGGTAATAGTTTTAAGTTAACTGAGACTAAGTTTTTCAACACTGAACTCAAACCAGTTAAACAAAGTCAACGGCAAATTAATTTGCCTGTATTTGACAAGTCTCTGTACAAGTTATTATACCTGTTAAGTGCTATTAGCATTGTCAACTACACACTAGAAATTACGAATTAAACTTTTGTGATTTATGCATTAATTTATTTGTTTTCCGCGGAAATTCAGGTTTTTTTATACCACTAAGGTGGCAAACAAGCGTGCGACCTGCCTAATGGTAAGCAGCTAGCGTAGCATATGGACATTAGCAACACCACGAGTGTCACTCTTGAGACCCTGTAAGAACCTATTCACGCCTTTCTTTAAGAACTCTATACTGTAGTCCCTTCGGAAATCCTCGGCACAGAGCTCATTACACCCACAACTTAACAGTTCTCGGTAGAAAACTTTTCTAGAACCACACAGTACGCGACCATTGTCGTTCCAGTGTATGAGGATGAACTCCCAGCCGTCGGCGAGCTGTGCGATTGTAAAACGAGGCTGTTGGCATAATGTCGAACAACTCCTCAAAACACAACCCATTATACAATCGGTAGAACACGCAAAGGGAGCCAAAATCTCTTCTCAAATCAAGGGCGCAATACAGTGTGTGAGTTCAGGGTCATCGAGGATCCTCACAGCCCGTCTCTGCACCGAGTTATAAGGTCCTAGCTGGTATCCAGGTGTCCGCCCAAAGTGACTACACTTCTCCTTATACGGTCTGACTTTGGAGTTATGAAGTACTGTTTAGCACACCGAGTTTCTTGGACGCCAGTTTGACCTTCTCCTCCAGATGACCTCGATACGGCACATCGCTGGAGATCTCAACACCCAGTATCCCAATGCTCTTAGCGGTGAACGCGCAGACTTGTGTCTTGGTAGGGTTGAATTGGACCAAGTTCAATCGCCCCCAGTCAGATACTTTACAAAAAGAGCCTCCATTTCAGACACAATTTTAACGCGGCTGCTAGCACGGCCTGTATAATAAGTGTCTCCGAAGCTGTCATCCAAACAACAATGAATGCGATTGACAACACGTCATTGATATGCAGCAGAAACAGGGTCTGAGACAATACAGAGCTATGTGGGACGCCAGCATTAATATCCATGCTGTCGGAGCAACTACCGTCTATCACAGCTTTTATGCGTCTGCTATGTACTCTGCTATGTAAGTATGTAGACCTTCACGCCGAGTCACTTGCGGAGCAGGTAGAGAGAACAGAATGCCATAAGACACGGTCCTTAGACATCTCTCTCGTTTCTTTAACATTCATAGTTCTTTTTAGCCGATTGGGCTCCTCACATCACCTTCTGATGTTTTATCAGTTTGGTCGACCAATTTAGTCATGGTAGACGAGTCTCGGTCTTCCTCGGCTGTCTTTATTTCACTTTCGCATTTTCTATCTATACTGTGTAAGTCTCGGCTGAAACTAACGTTTAACTTAGTGTTGAAATGTTACGGTCTACAATCTATATATATAAAAATGAATGTTTGTCTGTATGTCCTCTATTGACTCAAAAACGGCTGGGCAGCTTTTGATGAAATTTTCAGGGAATCTTCGGATTAATCCAGCGGGTGATCCTGTGAAGTTTGGTAGCTATCAGATCACCCGTGCGAAACCGGGGTGGGTAGCTAGTTGTTTATAAAATTTCTCAAACTCTTTTAATTCATACTTTTGAACCATTATTTTTTTGAATTTTAGAATTGATCACATAGTAAAAGTTTTTCATATATAAATACTGAATATATACTCAAAAATGAAGTAAAAATTTTATAAATGATTAATATACTAAATACTACATATACTAAATACTAAATTATTATTATCGTCTTTTTTACAGCATTATCCGTCCGTATCCAAAGATACTGACTTTAACATGGAATGACTACCGTCAGGCCTTCACGACCCAGAGGGCAATCAGATCTTTCTTAGGATAGGTCACGCGTCTTTCGAAATATAAATTTTTATGCATTTTTCGAAAGGTTTTCCATCACCGCCGAGCAAGTGATAATTAGAATAGGTACATACGTAGTGATATTTATAAATAAATCCCAAAACATGAATTTAGTGGTACATGCCCACGCCAAGTTTCGAACCAGTGGGTTAATAGGTTGATTCTTTTTCCAGTGGGCTATCACCGCAGTAAATTATTATTAAAGTAAGTAGTATTAAATAAAGGAATATATTCTGTTTTATATATTTCCTTGTTCATACAGAGAACGAGAAGCCTACAGCTGACATATTTTTGACGTTTCCCTCTGATATTAAAGTGTTATGTACTGTGATATTTTCCGTGTGGATAAAAACAGAATCGATTAATATATGTGATTTGTAGCGTCACACATTCGTTTTGGTAATACGGACCGATTGACTGCGGAGGCATATTATGTTTGTCATGCGGAAATTTCGATCCTAGTTAATAATTTTATAATCCAACTAGCTGACCCGGAAAACGTTGTTTTGCCATATAAATTATTCCTAAGATTATTTTAGTATTATAAAAATAGGGGTTGATGTTAGAAGGGTGAAAATTTATGGTGGTATGTATTTTTAATGCCACATCATAAAAAAAGTAAAAATTGTCCAAAAAATAAAAATAAAAAGTTTGGGGTGGATCACTCTTATCACTTAGGGGTATGAAAAATAGATAGTAGCCGATTCTCAGACCTACTGAATATGCATATAAAATTTCATCAAAATCGGTCAAGCCGTTTCGGAGGAGTATGGTAACTAACATTGTGACACGAGAATTTTATATATAAGATACGTAATATATTAGTTACTAGACAATAATTTTGTTTGACCAAACAAGTGCATAGGAAGTAGATTTATTAAAAAAATCATACATAATGATTACTCTTATCGTCGAACTTAATTTTACTGCCACAAACACGAGGTGATCGTATTCGTGATATATTCTAATTAGCTAGTGAAGCTATGGTATAAAATGATTTATACGTAGCATATTGTATATTACTCAGACATTCCCAGCTAACACAGCCATAAAATAAATAATGTTCCATGCGTAGTTCATGCCAATCCACCAGGAAAAAAGTAGTCTAAACACAATAGCTTGTAACTGGAGCTGAATGCTGCGCCCCGAGCTATTTTGGAGTCCGAGCGGAGTACACAGGTACACTTAGAATTATATGCGTTACTAGGTGAGTGTGTATTAATAAGATGCTATATTAAAACTGCTCTGAATCACACCACGCATCGTATTTCAGTGCTCTTATTTTTCTAATGTCGATTGTTCATTGAGAATGATTTCAGAGCGTGTTGAAATAAGTCGTGGTGAAATAGTCTTTTCGCAGTTACTGTAAATATTATTGTAAATATATCAACGATTTTGTTTATACAGCTAAATATATATGTATACTTTGAAGCTTAATAAAAATTAGATAATTTAATTTAATACACGACTGTGTAAATCACCTGTCAATTAAAGAATAAGATAACATTGGAAATTTGATAACAAATATTGTGTATACGTGTTTTTTAAATCTTATGAAATGTTTTAAATATCACTCGAATCATGAGGATATATACCTGTTAGCTTTACTTCGACAAAATGCGTTCCTTTGTCGCGAAACTTTCCCTTTTAATTCCTTATCTAACCTACGACGTTTACGACTTCAATGATTACTTACGAATCAACCATCGTTTTAATGTTGCCTTATAATAGCGACTATCATGTATGTACACACACATACGAACATAAAGCATACACGAGTATATTTGTTGTCGCGTAATCAGACGATATCATAATTTGGAATTTTCAACAACGCAATCAAAATTAATATAATATTAAATATTTTTATATATTACACTGTATATTATTATTTCAAACAACGTAGTTCAACATATACTACTACTATATATAATGTATACATTACGTAGGTAATGAGGCCAAGGTAACTGAACAATGTCGCCGCTTACGCCAAATTTGGACGCAAATCAACAGAGAATCTTAAAAGTACTAAAGGAACAGGAGAAACAATGGTACGTTGAGTTTACTTACATCCAAATTAAGCCGGTATAAAAAATATGGTAAGTGCGAGTCGATTTGCTCCGCAAGGTTTCGTAGGTCTTTTATTCCTTGCACTTTTATCACAAGCGGAAAGCAAAAAGATTAAGGAAATAAAATCCAGTGATTGCGAGGCGGTCGCCCTCCGAGTTTTCTTTGATTCCTTTTGTTCTTTAATTTATATATTTTTGCACTCACAGTGCAAAAGTGAGATGATTATGAACAAAGGCAGTAGTTACAGACAGTAGAGGTTCGATTTCTTCTCGAGTTTCTTTAAAGTACGTTGGCCAGTTATATCCTATAATGTATGAATAAAGTACAAATTATAAAATAAGTGAAATTTTTCGCTTTGCAAACTTTGAAAATCCATGGGGATATGGGTCATATGTTGAACTTTCATGCGTTCATTCATAACTTAAAAATAATCTAGCTTCACTTTTGATCAATCTCTGTATTCATGCCATGGGGACCTGGCACAATTATTCCTAAATAACTCTATCTACTCAGCAGGGGTGCTGAGTAGATAGAGTTATTTAGGAACTGACGAGCGTGCATTAAAAGAGCTGTAAATAATAAAGAAGCGAACGAGGTCAAGTGTGTAAGAACCGCATATTGTGACGATCGGTTGGTAATTTACGTAAATAACTTCAATACTAATCAAGATCTTGAAAAATAAAAAATGTGTTATAAACTGTATTTAATAAGCGCTTTCACAGCATATACAAGACATATTTAAAAATAAACACTAATTGTTTGCGCTCTTTCATATCCCAGCCCCTCATGACCTGCTTGCACAAATATTTTTTGTCTGTTCATTTATCCTTCCCAGTTTGATTCTCCCTGCTTCGTAAGGCATTATGCTTGACAAATTAATATTCGTATATATAGAGATCGACAAGGTACTTATATAACTGACAAATTTCATCTTTGCTAAAACACTTTCTGAGATAATGGACTGTGACAGATTGATTGACAGACGACAGACTTAGAAAAGTTCTGTTTTATCCTTTTAATATCACCCTTGTTTATGTAATTCTATAATATTATCATAGACTTTAAATACTACAGATATGAGAGACAACGACGGGTAGCAAACAAGCATATCGCAGGCCTGGTGTTCAGCTGTAACCATAAGCGATGAACAGTAATATATATATAGAGCTCGCTCGCTAAAGCAGCTACTTAGTCATTATCCTTAGTCACTCACAGGAACACAATTTTTCAGGGACTTGTTATTTCTTTGATGCAGGTAATTCAGGCGATCGACCTACTTATTAAATATCGCGGCACCATCCTCGAACCAAAACCTAATTTGCTAGATGACAGGGTGCACTCATTCAAATAAGATACAGCACTAGAGATGGTGACAAGCCATTTAAGCCTTGATTATAACTTACTTCACTCTCTTCAAGCAGCTGGCGTTCACAGTTCCATTCCAATTTCATATGCGAGAGAGGTTGCAAATTCTCAATTATCTACGAAATTGCAAGTTCAGAGAAGCATTGCATATATGCTTCCCTGAAATTGCAATTTCGTTCACACTAATTACTTCTCGTGGTGCAGAACTTACTGTCACGAGATTTTAACTCAGTAGTAAGCAACTATCTTTAGAAAAGAAAGAAACTGGGTCACAGCGTGTATGTTTGTATATTCAGATATTGTTTAAGTGGATGTTTTTGAAATTGGAATATCAATATATAAATAAATATTGTAAATAGTGTAAGGAACTGTCTTTTAACGCGCATTTAAACGACTCTAAACATTTTATATGCCAACTCAGCCTTTCGGAAGCTATAGCTTGCAGGTGTGTATCTCTGATATCCACTAGTCAGCCACATATAATTATTCTGTTAAATCACCATTTTATCTCGCATTTTCACCATTAAATAATGGTAAATGAGGTTGTCAAATAATTTACTTAATATTTCAAAATAATATGTCGTACTTAAATTCATTTAACTGCAAATAATAAATTACGATGTTTTTCAGTGAATATTTGTTACACAATAGCGACTTAATAAGCCATCCTATGACGGATTTTAATAATTAAATTATGACACATAATTATTAGGTAAATAAATTACCAGATATTATAATTTATTCACAAATAATTGTTTTACGATTATGATTTACATTTAGTACACAATAGCTGTTAATGATGACAAGTTACAACGCTCAGTTACCTTTTCAAGGCCATAGTAAATTTTCATATGCATTTCAATTCAAATATTATTAAAATGTATTAATATTCGTTACAATTTAAGGTTAAAAAAAATTTAAGTGAACCTCCTAGTAATTTTCTAACATAAACCTTTGTTAAATCTGATCCATCATTCAAGATAAATTCAAAGGATGTATAATGTCAGAATTCAAACAATTATACTGATGAATATCGTCGTAGGTAACTGGATATGTCATATGTAAGCAGTATTATAATCTAAAGGGTAAGAAATAAGTAAACAGTTGCATATGTACTTCAAAAGAAAGGACGATGATGATTATTGTACATGTCTGTGTTTACATCTCTCCAAGATCTGTGTAGTAGTAGTCCATTGCCAACAATTCTATGCAATCGAATCTCGTTGAAACATAAAACATATTACATCACTTTACAATTATTCAAAATAATTTTTGAATTTTCTCTAGCACGACAATTTAAGAGAACGTCAATACAAAATATATATATATATATTATCTGTCTATAGGGGTAAGCAGAGAGGGCGGGGCGCCACATGTCTCGGATTAGAGTTACACTCGATAGATGAAAAGATTCAAACCTTTTCGTTTGCCAAAACCGATAGATCACTCATTTGGCATGCCCTACATAGTTGTAATGATCTCTAAATATATTATGAATTACTGAAAACTATTCCACGTAAGAAGGTCGAAAGGTGTTACGCAAAACAGTTGCTCACTGAATACCGTGAGTTAGTCACAGGTGGCAGGAGATAGGTGGTCCGTGGGCGATGCTGTTTTTCCGTTTCGCCAAGAATATCAGCCACCCACAGGCGATCTCTGCCAAACAACGTATACATACTGCATTTTTACTCCAGTTTTGTTTGAATTATATTTTATTGACTTCTATTACTTGCGGGCAAAATCAAGAAGTCTCATCACTCTGGAAAAGAAGTCAAATCGTGCTTGCGTTCATTTAGTAATAATTAGATGTGGCGAAGATATAGATAGATAGAAGCCAGCCGAGGTTTTCCCAAGGGACTACAGTGTGGGGTTCTTCAAGAAAGGCGTGAAGAGGTTTTTGCATGGTCGGCAACGCATGAGTGACGCGCCTGGTGTTGCAAATGTCCATAGGCTGAGATAACCGCTTACCATCAGACAGGACGCATGCTTAGTAGTATAAAAAATAGATACATAGTGTCTTACTATCTTTAGAGTTCAAGCTAGCCTCACCTGTTTGCACTGCTAATTTAGAAATCCAAGTGCAGGCGAAAACCAGGCAGGTGACATTATAGCAACCCGACTCGGGCTCCTGGCTCCATTTCACGCAGCCAAATAACGAATCCCTGGAGGGTTGTGTTTCTGCGAGTGTGGGATATTCTAAAAGAGCTTATTTATTATATTTTTTTATATTACATCGGGGGACATACAAGCATACGGCCCACCTGATGTAAAGCGGGTACCGTAGCCTATTAACGCTTGCGATATATTAAGTATCACTCGCGCGATGCCTCCTCTGCTACTTACACAGCAACTCCTTGGGATTACTGGTGACCTCACTCACACACAAGAACACAATAACCCTCCAGGGAGTTGTTATTTGGCTGCGGTTTACTGTGACGTGGAGGTATTTCCCCAGACGGGCTGCTTTGATGCGCCCTACCTCTCTTAAAACATCCAGACCAAGACAAACAGATGTGTTCATGCACACAAATGTTTGCCTTGTGTGGGAATCAAACCCACAAGACGACTGAGCCACCGAGCTCGTCAAAAGAGAGTTTCTGTGGAACTGTCTTGTTAGTAGCAAAATAGTCCATGTTTTGCAACCGTTTATAGGCTACGCTGACCATTTTACACCAGGTGCGCCGTATCCCTGTTCGCCTCACGACGTTAAAAAAATAACCAGTTGAAAATGCGCAAGCTTGCATTGCCAGTTCCTCTGGCTCGTCAATTATATAACAATTCATTTTTTTTTTTAATTTGTCGGCCATTTTGACCTTGTTCCTTAAGAGATAGGAACGGTGTTCCTGAACATTCCTATTCTACTTTTTTATGCTGAATCCGAATCTGAAGTCAAACTTCGAATATTCTAAAAAAACGCACAGACAAACATATAGATTTCATATAGGTTCCTATATGGTGTTCTGTAGGTTTTCCTGATAACTTTTACTGGTTATTATTTTGTATGATAAATGTTAAGATAAGGAAAACCGTGCTTCATTTGTTCGCACATATAGAAAAAATGAATACAATGCGAAAGTGGAAGTGTGTAGGAACCGAGGAAAACAAATGGTGTTTTATCTCAAGGTGATGTCAGGAGCCCTAAAAACCGACGAGCGTGCATATGAATGATGATAAATGATATATGAATGTTTGAGAAGCGAGCGAGATGTGTAAGGACCGCTTCTTATGGCACTGTGGGATACTCCAAGCGTTCATAGACTACGCTAATAATTTTACATCGAGTGCGCTGTATTGTTTGCCTTCCAACTTATATAAAAAGTATATATTTTATTATTTCCTAATATTTTTTTAAAGAATTTTGCAAGTAACCTACATTTTATTCGCCCACTTCAGAACCAAAAGATCGTATTTTGAATTGAGAGTTAGAGAGTACTTTGTTCCGTGAACTTCTTTTTTGTGGTATAAGCACCCTGACCAGGATTTATCACAATATTACGACGAGAGTTCATTACAAAAGGTATGATCGAATTTTATACAACAGATCGTATTGCCAATATGTTGCTTGCCTTGTGTGAGCAAGTGATATACCTGCTGTCCCTTGTGACTATTTGCCATCAGGCAGATTGTAGACAAGGGAGTCGATAGATGCAGATAACACAGGATTGAGGCGAATGGCTCTCTAAAGGAAAAGCCTATATTCAGCAGTGGACTAACAAGGGCTGAAATGATGATGTTGAGATCGTACACTTTATTGCACCCTTAACAGTACCTCATAATGTATACGAGTATTAACGTACGTATTACAACAATTTCCTAGTAGGTAAATACAATATTATTTAACAACAGATATGAAAATAGTCGTAGAATAGTCATGAATTTCTGCGAATTTAATTTAACTTTAACCACACTCTCAACTGCACTACGCACGTTTACATTCAGCGAGTTTCCAACTTTCTGCTGGTACCGGGAACACTTGTTTAAAATTCTATTCCACGTTAGTGTTTATTACGGTAACCCGAAATATGCGGCAATACGTGTAACAATTTCATATTTTAATTTTAATAAATAAATAGCTGAGCTTTTGTGCTCCAGGGATGCAGCGACGATGAGACACAACCGACTAAATAGACGTTTATATTCTATATAGAGCCCATAAGACCGCCGACATTTGTCGACGACTTAGTTGTCGGTGAGCTAGTTGGCGGCTTCACTCGATTGCAAATCAGAATAGACTGTCGGTGGCATGAAATGAGCATTTGTTTTTTTCTAGTCAATGATGCCCGCGTGTTGAAATACATTGTGTATCCCTAGTATAATTAAGTTAATAAAATTCATTTGTCTAGCCTCTAATGGAAACAAACACTAGAAAAGCATGTACACAAGATACCGACATGTTTGCGTGTATGTGGCCGACATAATTCAATTCATTCGTTCATCTAAATACACCGGTGGATGTGTCGCCGAAGACGGTGGACTCAGAGTGTACAACACTTTGTTTATGATATGCAGCTGTGATTATGACAAGGTTACTACAAGGTTAAATATTCGCTATCTATATATTCACGCCAGGTCCTTCGCGGGGTAGGCAGAGAGGACCGAGCGCCATAAGATACTCTTTTACACACCTCGCTTGCTTCTTCAATATTCATAGCTCTTTACGTGCATAGTCGTCGGTTCCTAGGGCTCCTGACATCACCTTCTGATAAAACTCGACCAATTTCGTCGTGATATTGTGGTCAGTCTTAGCCTTCCTCGGCGCCTTCATTCTTTCACATTCGTTTCGCCATTCTTTTGCCCTGCATTCTTATCCAAGAAATGTTTTCTTTCTATTTTTCACCAACTGATCACCAACTGTCTGAGTACAATAACCGTTACAATACAACGCTACTGAAAATACTTTCAGCACTCTTTCAAATGTAACCTACCAGAAAATTCACATGTCTTGCTATGGCAATTGCAGATGGAGAAGTGTATGGCACCCGCCATTATAGTTCGTAACTCACGCTGGCAGATCCTGGTTTATATAGATGTCTTTCAGACCCCTCAAGATCAAGGATAATATAATGAGAACATATACGTGTTTCAACCTTTATAATTCGTCAGAGCTGATCTTTTTAGTATGTGAGTTTAGCATCTGTATCCTATGAAAATGTGATGAAGTCCCACCGTTTATGGATAGTTAATTAGGAAAAATGTGATTAAAAAGCTCTTAAGAACATTCGATGACGATAACTAACGAGCTCGGTGGGGCAGTGGTGAATGATGCGACTTGTCACCAACGCTCGTGGGTTCGATTCACACACACACAGTATAAACATTTGTGTACATTAACATGTCTTTTTGTCTTGGTCTGGGTATTTTTAGGAGAAGTAATACATAACAATTCCAATAGGGTTGTTGCATTCCTGCGTGTAAGTGAGATCACCAGTAAGCGCCTAAGGAGTTGCTATGTTAGCAGCAGAGGTGGCATCGCGCGAGTGATACGTAGCGTTCATAGGCTACGGCAACCACTTACAACAGGTGGACCGTATGCTTGTATGCCTCGCAGCAGTGTATAAAAAAACATTCCCCACAATAGTTTTGGTGTAATTTGAAAAATCAAGTTAATCATGAAATGTGATAGTCAACTGACTGTCGTATACTTCTACCTATAGCGCAAAGCTGCCTCGACAAATTGCATTTGAGAATATCTTCGCGATTGACCAGAATTATGCTATGTACAGTTTTCAATCCTAATTTAGAACGGCGGCTAGTCACGGATGGGTCAATATTAGGGGTGGAGCGGTTAGTCGGTGCGATGACCTTTCAAAGAGTACCCGAGACATCGATCGCTATGCTAAATGCGAAGTACATTCGAAACTTTATATGCAACTTTGATGTTCAAATCCGTCCATCCATCTGATTATCGTACGTACTCCCTGGTAAATTACTGGTAACCTCACTCGCAGGAACACTACTCTGCAGAGAGTCGTTGCTTGACTGTGGTCATTTGTGAGGTGGAGGTAGTGCCCAGTCTCTTGCCAGAACTTCGTTGGTTCATAAGCACAGTGTTCCGCGTGTAGTGTAGGATGTCTTAGCCTCTTAAAGATGATAGTGACACCTCAATTATAGAGGGGCGTACTTTTATATGGCCCAACTGATGTAAAGCGGTTACTGTAGTCTATGAATGCTTGCAATACGTTTAATATTACTCGCGCGATGCGAAGGGATTTGGGATGATGTTATAGATAGATAGATAATAACATTTAATCGTATAGAGAACATTATTATAATATCATTTATCATAAACAGTGTTATTTATATATATAAATAACATTAAATTATATTATAATAATTATATAATAAACATAAACTTACAAAGATTTTTCATATACACCTTACTCGTCGGTAGTTCACAAAAATAGACACTTGAAATCAAACTAAATGATTATAAAAAAATGTGAGATGTTCAGAGTGAGTGTGAGTATCAATGCTGTGCACGCGAAACTCAGTTGGAGACAATGGAGATCGAATCCCTTCTTTAAATTTCTCACACGCCAACATTATGTTACGTAAAAAGTAAGTTACGTATTTTAAGTATTTTTTTAAGTTTATATTTTACATTAACGGGATTTAGTACTATAAGGAGATAATTAGTTAGATTATGAATGAGTTTAGATATTAATTATTCAAGTTTATTTTTGCCGTCAAGATTAACAAAAGTTGGAATAAGTAGTTTGTTGGTAAATGCATTACGCGTTATTTTTAATTTATAAGTATGGTGGATGTCCTTATTATATCAGATTAATGTACTGATAGCCTATATTTAATTTTTTCGTGTGAAGTAAGTATCTTACAATAGTAAAATTGTCAGCGTCATCTTTAAATTTTAGAATAATATTCCTTCGAAACCCGGGTGGTCATATATGACCGCGAAATGTATGGGAAAACGTATATAACGGGATCTGACTGGTCAATATCATACTAAAATTTAAAGATAACACTTTTTTGATGACAAAGTTTTTATTTATATAGTTCCCGATTTTTCATATAATATTTTTCATAAAGATTTTTCATAAAGTACACTTCACCTTCATACAAAGAACTTCAGGATCCCCGGAATTTAAATATTATTTCATCAATACGTCGAAGTTGTTAACACGAATATAATCCGTGATAAGATAAGACGAAGCATGCTGCGGTGGTTCGGCCATGTAGAAAAAAAGAAAGAGGAAAGAGTAGCGTAACAGATGTACAACGGAAAAGTAGAAGGATGTAAGTGCAGAGGAAGGCCTACCACTCCCAAATGGATTATGTGTCAAAAGATGGTGGTATCAGAATCCCTAGGACCAGGCAAGTATGCATGAAAAGAACTATGAATGTTAAAGAAACGATTGAGGTGTGTAAGGACCGAGTTATGTCGCACTAGGTTCCCTGTCTACCCCGCAAGGGTCTTGCTGAAGTTATAGATAAGTAGGTTTGTTATTGCATCTTGCATCATAGCACTCGGCTAAATAGTTTGACAAAATTTGGAAAAGTACTAAAAAGTTTGGAGGTAAGGTAGTATTTACCAACTTGTTTGGAAGGCACAATCGATCCAAAGAATAATGCAAATGTAATTCAAAAGCATTTTAAAGTGGATTCCTCTCACCTCACGTCCAGGTGGTCAATACTGAGCCATATAATGTGGAGCAGCCTACCAGTATATCTGCCAAAGATGTGAGGTTGGCGTTAAATAATATGAAAAGAGGTAAATCTCCGGGCCATGATGGGCTCTGTATTGAGCACCTGAAACATGCAGGGCCACACATAAATGGAGTTTTATCTTTATTGTTTACTTTTTGCATAAGACGCTCATACTTGCCTCCAGATCGAATGAAGACTGTAGTGATTTCTCTTGTTAAGAGTCGTGCGTGTGATACGGCCGATAAATCTAACCAATTTCGGTAGCAATAGCTACTGCTAAAGTGCTAGATAGAATATTAGATGTTAAGTAGTCGCATACAGCTGCATGATTCTCAATTCGGTTTTAGAGTAGGGATGGCAACCGAGAATGCAATTTTGTCACTTAAATATGCAGTTGATTACTATGTCAAAAAAAACAACCCCAATATATGCCTGTTTCCTAGATCTTTCAAAAGCTTTTGACCTGGTGTGATATGATAGGTATACTCTGGGCAAAATTTAATGAAGCAGGCATTTCTCCTGAAGTAGTGGGTATTTTCTCACATTGGTATAATAATCAAAAGTATGAAGTATGAATGAAATGGGCGAAGAAGAATATGTCTTGAGCTGTAGTGTTAGACAAGAAGGGTTATCTTCTCCTAGATTATTCAACTTGTATATACAGGGTCCGTCACTCGAAGTGTTACCAACTTCATGCTGCTTCTATTTTCAAAATAATAATGACAGCGCGCCCAATATCGGTGAAACGTCAGTTTGTTTCATTGTTTTAAAGTGGGCAAAAATAGCGGGAACTAAGTTGAATTTTAAAATAAATTTTCGCAATGGATATTAAACGTAGCTATGTGATCGCTTTGTACTTGGCTGGAAAATCACAACCACCTATTGTTAGAGAGCTCCGACAACTACGTGTGAACAAAATGTTTGTGTATCGGACCATTAAGCGTTATAACGAAACTGGGAGCATTGCTAAACGACATGGAGGTGGTCATCCGAAAACCGCAACATCACGTAATATGATTCGAAAGGTGAAGGCTCGAATTCAAAGAAATCCTCGTCAGAGTGCAGGTGAATTGGCGAAAAGTCTGAAAGTATCCGACTCAAGCATTCGCCGTATACTAAAAAAAGAACTCCAACTGAAGCCCTACAAGATCCAAAAAGTACAACATCTTACTTCAACTCAGAAGATAGTCCGGCTACAAAGAGCTCGAGCACTGAAAGCCTTACACGAACGTGGCGAGCTGGAAAACATTGTTTTTTCTGATGAAAATATTTTCACCGTCCAGCAGTACGTCAACAAGCAAAATGATCGTGTTTGGCTACAGGGCAAGTCAAACGATAATTTGGATGACAGAATTGCCGTTCGTAAGCAAGCGCCTGCTTCGGTTATGGTCTGGGCCGCAGTGACCTCAAATGGTCGGTCGCCACTCGTGTTTATCGAGAAGGGCGTCAAAGTCAACCAGCAAGTGTACCAGCAAAAAGTGCTAAATGATGCTCTCATACCGTGGACACGTAAGCAATTCGGTACAAACAGCTGGACATTTCAACAAGACTCAGCACCGTCCCACAAAGCTCGCATGACACAAATTTTTTTAGAGAACCACGTTCCTCGGTTCACTTCCTCACAACAGTGGCCTCCTTACTCGCCAGACTTGAATCCAATGGACTTCTCGGTGTGGTCTATTTTGGAGGCTGCTGTGTCAACAAAAAGGTATGAAAGTGTGGACACGCTCAAGGCAGCGCTTCGTCGGGAATGGAAAAGAATACCGCAAACCCATCTTCGTGCGGCCTGCGATGCATTCGTTGGAAGACTCGAGGCCGTAATCCGTGCCAAAGGAGGTCATTTCGAACAATAATGATGATTTTCATAAAATTTAATGTTTTTTTTACAATTTTCTTTCAATTTTTAATAAATCTTACTTTGAATAACTAAATAACATCATTTAAAATTGGTAACACTTCGAGTGACGGACCCTGTAGATGACCTGATCGGGGAGCGGCATGAATGTTGGTTGTCGCACCGATAATGTAAGTGTTAATAATATTAGCTTTACAAACGGTATGGTGTTGCTCAGCCCTTCGATCTGAGGCTTAAGGAAACTGATAAGTCTGTGTGAGGCCTATGATGTGAGACATGGCTTGAGATATAATGAAAAAAGAGTGAATTTTTGCTCTTCAAAGGCAACTAAAGGTTAAATAACCAGCTCATGTTCCTCTACTCCAATTGAACGGGGCACCACTAAGGCGTGTAACACAGTTTAGATACCTCGGTCATATTGTAACAGAAGACAACGAAATCCTGAAGATGATAGCAGACAGGATAGATGCAGCAGTCTTCCGGGGGTTCATCGATTTGCATGTTTTGCGTTTGGTGAGTCGCCGGGCTAGCAGGGTTCACTCTGTTATGCTAATACTGTTGTTATGTAAAATATACTTAATTTATCTGCACAACTCGAAATTTAATTTACAGTAATTGAATAATTTCATGTAATGGTAATCCAATTAAATAAAAATAACTCTTTTGTATTTGTACGGTCTACATGGTCTGAAATAAAGAAATTTTATTTTATTTTCTATTGGCACAAACCAATAAACCGCTTGACTATGTATAAACCCCCCCCCCCCCCTCACTCATAAAAAATGTAGTGTTTTAACGCCTAAATATCTCAGCGACTCGAACCTACCTACGGACTAACGTGAGAATATTTTAACCAATAAGCCGATAAGTGACGCGATGAGCAGTGAGATAGCCCAGTGAGAGAAGTGATAGCTAAGTGGATGAAGAACCGGCCTACTGAACAACTGGTCCCCCGTTCGAATCCTGGCCCGTACCACTAAATTCGTGTTTTTTTATTTATGTACGTATTTGTAATTATTACTTGCTCGCCGTGAATGAAAACATCGTGAGGAAATCCGCACGTCCAAGAAATAACATTTCGAAAGTGGTGTACTCTAAGAAAGGATCTGGTTTTGCCTCTGGGTCCGACGGCAGCCACTCCATGTCGAAAATCAGTATCTTCGCTAAATCCTCTGACTTAGGTAGCGAACCCCGCCGATCCAATTGGATTAGGAAACGGGACAATACTAAGAAGAAAAAGACCTTACAGTGGACTTCAACAATCTCCTGGAGAATTCCATTGTTCTTAGAAGTGTGTATGGTGATTAATCAAACTAGTGAATACATGCTGCATCAGCAGCGGGACATCCCTTACCAATGGGACTGCCTAATGCACAAACCAATATACCAATTGACTGCGCAACAATAAAAATGAGTGTCTTTGCCAAATGCCTATCATTAGGTACCTAACGGGCCAACGCTAAGAAGAAGAACCCGATAAGTGACGCGATGTTTATCCGTGAACTAGCCAATTAGAGCTGCGTATTCTACTTGTACCCCCGACCCGTAGCGGTGAATTGAGTTACTATTGCAAAATAGTCTCATAAGTTCTCCATAGGTTATATCCTCCATGGTTTTTGCTAATGTTTAGAAAGATAAATATAAAAGTACTGTTACGTCCTACTGTGTTATTTATACAATTAATGCGTAATTGTAACGTAATGTTAATAAAACCCTGTCAGTTTATTTACCCAACTCCATTAGTCGTATTCTACTCGCCTCGAACACTTTATCTTGAACAGTTTTCGAATTCCGGGCACGTTGAGAAAATAGGTAGGCAATCGTGGGACAGGACTATCATTGCAATGGGATCTCCGCGAAACGGACGCCCGAGCTAATAGCTTCTTCGTATTGAACGTCTAGCAAATGACATTCCATTCGAAATCAAAAGGCGAAGTGACGAGTGAGTATGTCGTTTTTACCGTTTTTTTAAATAACATCCGGTGGCATACAGACATACGACTCACCTAATGTGTAGTGGTTACGCTAAACCATTAAACTCCCCGGTGGGGCCGCTTTTATGTGCCCTACCTATCTTAAACCATATTTATATATAACTAGCGGGAACAGCAGAGGTTGTCCTGCCTAAAATAATAATAAATATTTCCTAGAAACGAACTCGAGTCATCTGCCGAGTCAAATTATGAATGTAAACCATGCAGGGACTTAATTAAACGCACGCAAAAAAAAATCATCTTTATCGGTCCATCCGATTAGGAATAGTTTAGACACATACGTACAGAAGAATTAGGTATATAATCAATAATCTTAATACATAAAATACAAAAAATGTTTGTTCCTATGTCCGTTATAGATTTTGAAACCATTCATCCGATTGGGATGAAACTTCTGGGTTATATTCAACACATTACCGAGAAGGTTTAGAGATAAAAAAAAGAAAAAATAACGCCCAGCGAAACGGTGCCGGGCACAACTAGTAAATAATAGTAACAGAAACTTTATTCATCTCTAAAAACATATTGTCCACGACCAAAGACATATATATAAAGACTGTTTGTAATACAATAATCGATTGCCGATGGTCCGATCAGTTTAATCCGGGTCAATCAGACATCAAAATATCTTTCCAACTGACATTTTATTAGACATACTTTTTTATTTACGCAGGTAGCATCTTTATTTATAGTCGTGTCATCTTTAAGACTAACCTACCATGACCAAATTGATCGTGTTTTATCGGAAGGTGATGTCAGAAGCCCCAGGACCCGGCGAGCGTGAATGAAAAGAGCTTTGAATGTCACAGAAGCGAGTGAAGTATGCAAGGACAGCGTCTTATGGCGCTCGGTTCCTTTTGCCTACCCCGCAAGGGACCTGGCGTGAAGATATACATACATTTGTAATACAATAATCGATTGCCGATGGTCCGATCAGTTTAATCCGAGTCAGTCAGACATCAAAATATCTTCCCAACTGACATATTATTAGATATACTTTTTTATTTACGTAGGTAGCATCTTTATAGTCGTGGGTATGCGTCAAACAATATTTTTTCAACATAAAACAGTCAGAAGCTCCCGTTTATCATTTTCACGAGCGGGTGACAAGATTTTATGGTCCAAAATTAAGAACTTTATGAATTTGACCTCAAAATGTTGACGTTAACAGTGTTAAAATGTAGATTAATATGTCACAGAACAAACAGACAATTGTTTGTGTTACGTTATACAGTAATATTTATTATCAACCATAATCCGTTCCAAATACGATGACTAAGAATTGTTATTCTTAGCTCCTAAAAAAGTTTCAGGCATTTTTTATGCCTTTTGTATACAATCTATCATTTAAAACTTGTTTATGCTCAATGTATTAATATAGAATAGTGATAGCCCAGTGGACAAGGAACCAGCCTATTGACCAACTGGTCCTTGGTTCGAATCAAGGCATGTACCACTAAATTCGTATCAGCGGTGAAGAAAAACGTCGTGAGGAAACGTCCAAGACCAATTTGGTCATGGTAGGTAAGGCTCGACGTTCCTCTTGCCCTCGACTCTAGTCCAGTTTTACGCAAGAACTCTAAAAATCGTGTAAAGCGTTTCGAGGATTTATTTTCATCTTCTGATTCCTTACTTTTTTAATTCACAATTTCGTCACTCATAATGAACAAGAAGAACGATTAGGAAAAAATAGTAGTTTATACCACTGCACTGAAATGATGGTCATTGTAACACGAGTGGTGTTTGTGACATGAGGCGCAGCCGAATATCAGAATAGATTAGCACGAGTGTTATATTGACTAGGTACTTCTAATGCAGTGGCATACATTACGTTTTCTACGACATATCATTCTATTGAGATTTTTTGGGAAATATAGACTTTGCTGTTTCTATAGCAGTGTAAATTTTCAATATCACTCTCATCACTACTCGTATCACAAATTTTTAATAAAATAATTATAAGTTACACAAACAAACTGAAAATTTCGATAAAATATGGCGAGAATTTTTTTTAATTAGTGGGTACACCGGTATAGCTTGCCGCCAAAAGTTTTAGCCAACTTTTCATACGACGCTGTTAGCTTCCAAATTCCAATTTTATAAAATGCGTGTTAGATTTTTTTTCTCGGTTAAACAGTATTGAGAAGTTGTATGGATTTTCATTACGCAACTGCTGCTTTCTGGAATGACCTTCTTTGAATGATGTGATACTGATTGCAGTTTTAAAATTTGAACATTTCCAAATGGCAGTAGAAAAAAGCATTTTCTAACACTAAGCTACATTTTATGTTGTAATAAATGTACGTGGTAAAGAAAAATCTACAATTTTACTGAAACTATTATTTCAATTATAAAATCTAATCAATAAAAAAAAACCTATAAACTCAACGCTTAGAAGATTTCTCATTCATAAACAATATTAATTGTAATAATATAACTTATCTATACTCACCTTAAACAGATAATTAAGCTTAATTACTCACCGCCTATTAAACACCCTTAGCGATAAGACGCGGTGATAATAGAACGCGGCCAACCGTTCCTATACAGAATTATGGAAGCTATTACGGCACATATAATATCGGGCTGTCCTTTGTTTCTCATGTACAGGTAATTTGATTGGCCGTATTACTATCACTCACAAACCTGATGGCGAAGTTGTGAAAAATACTAGTTAACACCAAGGCGATGGGTGTGATTCCCACAGAAGACAAATATTTGTGCGTATAAAAAACTCTAAAAGAGAGATAGGGCAGAAACCCTAGTCAAATAACAAAACCCTGAAAGGTTGTCGTGTTCCTGCAAATGAGTGGAGTTACCAGTAAGCTACTAGGTAGTTGCTGTGTTAGCAGCATGGTGACATCGCGCGGGCAATGCTTCCTGTACTGCAAGCGTTCATAGGCTACGGTAATCACTTTACGTCAGGTGGGCCGTATGCTTTTATGCCTCCCGCGTTGTAAGAAAAAAACTTATAGTGGTAAGTGGACGAGGTTGGTGGCGCACAGTGGTGAAACTCGCTGTTACATTACTTTGACACCAACGCCCGAGGAATCGACTCCCACACAGGACAAAACTTTGTGTGCATGAACATGTCTCTTTGTCTTGGTCTTGGTGTTTTTAAGAGAGGTAGGGCGCATCAAAGCAGCCCGTCTGGGGAAGTGTCTCCACCGTACAGAAAACCGCTGCCAAATAACAACTCTGGGAGGTTGTTGTGTTCCTGCGTGTGAGTGAGGTCACCAGTAAGCTAAGGAGTTGCTGTGTTATCAGCAGAGGTGACATCGCGCGAGTCATACTTTAAACTATTGAGCGTTCATAGGCTACGGTAATCGATTTACATCAGGTGAGCCGTATGCTTGTATGCCTCCCAATAAATTAAATATAAAAAAATGTTCAAAGATATATATATAGATGGATGTATGGAAGGAAATACATGTTATAACTTCGAAACGCATAACTGGACTTCGTACTCCCTGAATAAAAATAATGTTATTTTAGTAACATAACGTTCGCCCCCGTAAGCTCATTTGTTACCGTTTTCATGTCTTACAAATAAATAAAAATTCTTTCTGCACTGCTTGCCCGAAACTCAAGGCTCAAATAATACAAGTTACGAGCGAGCGGGTTCGCTGTTTACTGTTGTTTTTGAAATTATTTTAGACATTATAAACTTTTATGTGGATTCATCAAACGGGATATTTACCAACCTTGGAGCCGGGTGTATCACATGATCAGTGTAAATAATACGTTAGTTGGATTGTAGCTATTACACACTGTGCTTAGCGTCCTTTATGTATTGTCTCGTATGAGCCAATCTTTCCCCACTACTAGGACATCGGAATTAATTATTCCCCATGACATGATTAGTGATCATGAAGGAAATAACCTTTAGAGTGACACCCAGTGGATAAAGAACCGGCCTAATGACCAACTAGTCCCCGGTTTGATTTCTGGCACGTGCCAATAAATTCTTCTTCTTGAAATCTTCTTATTCTTGTTAGTGATAATCGCCAAAATAAGGCAAGGTAATTTTAACATTACCGAATTGAGCTATTGCCGTCAGATCTCCACAACCTAGAAGGAAAACCAGACCTTTCTTAGTTTTAGGTCACAACCTTAATATAATTCTTAGACGTGCGGTTTCCCCACAATTCCCACCGAGCATAGACAGATACGTTTACTCCACGCTAGTTCGGTTTTTTTCTGATAGAATACCTTCTACTTTCGCTTATCTTTGTGTGTCATAATATTGTGCTGCAAATTTTTAAGTCTGTAATTTACGTAGGTTTCCAGTTTTTCTCCTGTTTAAAAAACCTTGATTGCGGCTGCACGTTTACAGCGATATAATCCTATTTTATTAAATTATTTTGTTATTTGTATTGACATTTGTATATAGCGTTGACAGAAGTTTCAAAGAACATTATTTGCAGTTTTACTAACGCTGGTACTAAATAATATTTACGAAGTGAAATTGCTATTATGACAAGATCATTTAAATTACAAAATGTTTATTTTGTTTTGTGAGATATGGAAATCTATGATGAAGAGTTTCCTCTTTTCAATTAGCAGTAGCGTCTGAAACTTGTGTCTCACATTCGGAGACAACATTCGGAGACAACATCAATTAAATATAGCCCATCTGAATGATTAGCCTGGAATATGGCAACATGATAGGTGTTCCTTCATTTGCATAATGCGTATAGTTGCAGCGCTATTAGTGCAATACCACTGTGCGACCGCAGCAGCGCAGGAAATTTTAATTGAATACGTGTATTGATTCTGTACGGCTTCTGCGTGACTCAAATGTCAAGTGTAAATGTGCACCTACAGATTTTTATTATAATGGAAGTAATCTCCATAAAAATCCTGTTTTCTTTTCTCCTGTTTGTTTTAATCCCGGATGGATTGAGATGATCCCGAATGATTAAGTTTTAATTTGGAGCTTAAACAAGGAAAAATATCCTTTCAAGCTCTTTAGGGAAATGATCCAAGTAAACGAGACAATATTATAAACAATTTAATTTTTCATTGCTATTCATAACAGTAAATATGCATGTGCCAATTCAATTTAATGTCCTAAATATATGCAACATAAAACAAATAAAAAATAATTTGTTAGGTTCATTTCGTTCGTTTGACTTACCTAGTGTTTTTAAAGAGTTCGGTTTTGAAATATCTCACATTTATATGGCTAATTCTGTATGTTCTATACTATAGAACACTATAAAATCTATAGAGTACATCTTTAGATTTATGTAAAAAAATAAAACGAGTTTTGGGAATTGAAAACAACCATTTGACACCAATTCAAAAATAGGAAATCTCCCACTTATAATGGTAGTAATTTTTGTTTGTCAGTAAGTTAACTATTGTTACAAAAATATAAATATGAAAATCACACAACTTGTTCATCTATATACATACTTTGTACTTCCCGCTTTACGACTGGCATTATAGTTTCACGTATTTTTTGCGAATGTAGGCAAATATTGCACAAAATTCTATTTCTGAATTACAGTGGACAAAGTGAAACGCTAAGTTTGGAGTACCCAATACGAATACTGGGGGAGTATTCACATTGCCTCGGAAAGCTATATTCGGAAAGCATTCAAAAAATATTCACTCAAATTCCATACATTTTCGTCGAAAACTTTTCAATTTCAATTCGAATATGGTGTTTCGAGGCAATGTTGTTCGTATACCACGTTTTTAGGGTGCCGTAGTAAACAAGGAACCCTTATAGTTTCGCCATGTGCCGTCTGTCAAAAATTTTTTTGATGGTACTATCATCATCCCCACTTTACGTTTACGGGAGGTACCTCCCCTAAACGTAAAGTGGGGATGATTTTTTTTATTCACGCCCATCCCATGGTGTGTTAGATAGGTTTTTTAAAAACATTGAGGGTGTGGAAAGATTATTTTTCGATATAGTGATCCGTTTGCGAAATATTTATATTAAAAGTGTAAATTGTTGTTAGACTCAAGTGTCGCCCCACACGAAACTGTTGTATTTGGAAATGTAAAAAAATCATGGTAGGAGTCCATATAGTGAATTTAAAAGAAAAACTATCACGGCTAAGCAGGCTTTACAGGTTAACGAGTAATAGTCGACGAAATTATAAAATGTATTTTTTATGAAAACGTACAAATATCATAAAATATGACATTATATACATATGTACATAGGCAATTTCATAGGTTTTCATGGCTCATTTGAATTTCATACATAATTTTAGTTCTGATATTTTACATTAGACGACGCTGTTTAGAAATTACAGCGCACTATGGTTTCGTTTTCATCAATCTTATACAAGTCAACCGGTTGTGGTCTCAATGTTCATGTGCCTATGCGTTTAATACGTTCTGGATCTGGATAGTCGTAGATTTAATGAATGTGCCTTATAATATTTATATTTATAATACTTATAATATCCCTTACAATGTTTGACAATGTCCAATAAATTGGCTTTGAATTATAAGTTAGAAAAAAATAATATGCTCGATTTCCTATATTTTATGCAACTACCTAATTTTTTCGCAAACAAGCAAATACGGAACCTTACACTTGACACGATATAGACTTGGCCGATTTTGTATTATCTCGTTTTCTAGTCTCTCTCGTTAGTCTTTTCGTTTCATATTTAGCAAAATATTTTAAACTTAATTTCTGATGACCTGGAGGCTCATAACATGATACGAGTGTTAATCTCATTGAAAGGCAATGCAGATTCAATTGCTTTATTGTCTGTGCGTTAGTATGTTTGTCAAATTTTTCAAAATTCGTACAATCGAATTTGAACTTATTTACAACAATTGTGTTATATAACCTTATCAAGATTTTTTAAATTGATTGCAAAGTCTCACATACCCTAACTAAATAATAATGACAGGCAGTGAGAAATTGTCCCACCTATTTTATAACTGCTACTGTAGCCCATAAACATTTACAACACATGAGTATTGCACACACGTTAAACCTACTATTAATGGAGTACCTCGTTAGAAGCTTCTTAGTTACCTTAGTTCCCAGAGAGGATTTCCTGTTATCGCAGTAATAGGACATCCTCATAGGAATTATTATTATTGTACAATACAAAGTAGAAAATCCATAGTTACGTTAACTATGGCCTTGGTTAAATCTTCCATTATTTTACTAACGTAATTAATTATTATTTCGTTTCAATCACGGCTATAATGTTAAGTCAACATAGTGAACTCTTGAAACAACCGGAAATATAGGTATTGCTAGAATACCTAAAAACTAAATTTAAGCTGCAGTTCAGAACAGAGTTCGAAAATTATTTCAATTCAAAATTTCATTCATTCATCTTCAATTCAAACTTCTTTCTTTCAAGCGAATCTTTCTATTCATAGAACTGTGATTTTCTATTGAACCAGTGGACGGTATTCAAGTAACTTTTTCAGGCAAGTTAGGGCTCATTGATAACTAAACTAATTAAAATAATGAAAGACGATTGTATAGGCTTATAATTGAATTCTAAAAGAACAAAGATAATTGTATTTGAAAGAGAGGTAAGAAAAACGAACGCATGGATTACGGTTGATGATACGAGTATAGTGTCGGAACAAGTGGATAAGAATATATATCTTGAATGCGCTTTCAGCAGCGAGAAATGGTACATCACTGATGTAGGCTAAGTGAGTGCTAGAAATAGTGTGAATGGGGCATTAGGAAAACTTCTAGGCTGTAAAATCTTGAGTCAGAAAGCACAGCTTGCAATACACAATGTAGTCCAAACATTAATTTGTGGAACTCTGATAGAGAGAATATAAATTAGATTAAAATGAAATGTAAGCGTTGCACAAAATTTGTAGTCCACGTTGGCAATGGTGATATAAGAAACAGAGCGGGTCTAAAAATGAGTATCAGTGTTAAGGTAAGAAAAGAAATAATACAGTAAGCACAAACGATGACACAGATATACAACATGAAAATAAATCTACGAACTCCTGACCTTGACTCTGCAAGAGTACTTTTCGCCTAAGTTTTGAACACGGATAATCTGCCAATAAAGATCTACTATTAAGGATACCAAGTAGAGACTTTTCTGTGTAATTTTAGTTCTCGTCTCTTCAATGTTGTAAGGCTCCTTGTGGCTTAAACTTGAGTTATTTTAGTTCGATACCGAGTATAAGATAATCCAGGATATTTTTGTTTTCAAATCATGGACACTGTTTAAATATTTTATTCGTCAAAATATTTGGCAATGCTATCAAAAAACATCGTTCATAATTTTTTTCATATCAGTTTATGTGGTAAGTTACTTATATACTGAACTAATAATTAATTAAGACTGGATAGTCTAGTATGATAGTTAGACTCTGCAGCTCAATGAGCAATATCTAAAGCCATTGTTCCGACTGAAGCCAATTGACTATACTCTTCTAGTCATGAACATGCTTTGTAATTAACGGTTCGGATGAAACGTCAATTTCAGAAGACATCGTATATGTCATCATGGATGCGAACATATTGGATTGTATGCCCAGAAGTGATGGGCACTCTATTGGCATAGTTAATTGCAAAGCTGTCACTATCCCAGACATGAACCTCTGAAATACATTTTCTGTGTGCGAACCACGTTTATACATTTTCTCTGTATACATAACGTAACTAAAGTAACTCTAAACTCTATATTCCTTGATTTCCCTTCCAGGAAATTAATGTAGAATGACTGCAATTAGTTAAAACTGAGAATGCAATTTGTATGAATATTTTTATATTTCTTCTATTAGTTTATTTGATGAATCAGTTAATCTTTAGATATATTTCTCTCTCTTAGACTTCTTAGAGCAAAAAGTTTCATTATCTCCGTTTCCTTTCGTGTACAAGATCCATCGTGAAAGTAATTCAATTGTATTCCTGCTTAAATATTCTGTTTCCAGTCAACATTTCATACTTCATTTTTGGTCCTGATTGTGCAACCACCCAAATATTAGTGTAATGTTATTAAGTAATATTCTGTACAATTGTTTGTTATCCTAAATAAAATAAATAAAAACCATACACATTGTGTTAACTATTTAAATAGCATTGTTAGTGAATGAATGAGTTTCTTTTATATATAAATGACTAACCAAACAAAAAGCCTTGTGTAAAAAAATTCGTTCAATAAGAAAAAATGTATAAACTAGAACAACGTTGAATGATCGCAAAAATTGTGCTATTACTCCAAAGGTCTGTAATTGATTTATTGACTGTCATAAATTACGAGTAGGTAGCCGTCATACGGATGGATAGGTAACAGAAAAAGCAGAAAAATTATCAAACCCGACCGTTCGCGTATGGAACCCAAAAGAAGAGTATTTTTCAATTTAATTACTTACTCACAAAGGCTTCATATAGTGGCAGTTTTAACAAAATTTTGTATGCTTCAGCTACCAGTAAAGTATTATTATAAACACTAAGTAGTTTAGATTCAATTACCTGTAAATTTTGACACTAATCGCAACACCCAAATCTAATAACTATACACGCGATCAAAATCCATACCGCATCAAAATCCATATAGTCTCCGAGATTATACAGACAGATAGAACGACACACAAACAGGGGAACAAGATTTTATATTATGAACAGATAGCAATAGGAAAAACGGAAATGTTAGAAGTTCATTCACATGGTTGAGTGACTGTCAAGCTATTACAGGCCTTTATTCCCCGTGGATGAGAAAATGTATAAATCAAATCGCCTGTCCACGGAACCCACGAGGCTCAAACCCGACTCACACTTGACCGATTCAATTTTTATTAAAAATCTAAAATACATATAAAAACTCATATTAGTTATCATTGTATAAAAATACACAATGAATGTTGTATAAATGAAAATATGTTTATAATCTAGTTGTATCCCGCGACTTCGTCCGCGCGTACTACTTTTTCTTTTTCCGCGGCTTCTAAGGGTCGTATCGTGATTTTAAATAGCCTATTTACCTTTCTTAAGAATTAAGCTATCAAATGCAAAAAAATAAAAATTGCTAACCCGGCCGGTACTACGAGTATATTAGTATAAAGCGACCTTAGTATCTCTCTCTCTCTATCTACCCTGCAAATGGCATGGCGTGTAGTTATAGATGGATAGATAAATAGGCTAAGACAAAACAAATCATATTTCTCCTCGTGATTGTCAACCAAGTTTCTTTGTCTTTTTTAGCAACTATGCTAGCTTTTGGGTTATAAATAAAAAAAAATACGTAAGCATGTGAACCGCAAATAATATATTTATTATACATGCTTTAAATATTTAGATATGCATATTTTAAATAATAAAATTACAGATCTTATCAAAGCAAATAATAAATGATTTGTGTTTGCCGGATAATATAAACAGATTGATAGACGGCGATATAAATTGAAATCGAGTTGCAGAAAACCAGATACCGATATAGCTGCATTGAAGCAGCTTTATTTACGATGAAAAATTCCCGCGACTCCGTTGAAGTAGGTCGCTTCAGATATATCAGCGTTGCATCGCGATCGGGTCGAGATTGAGTTACCTACCTTCATCTCGGTTGACGGGTGATGCAAACCGCCTGTTCGGTGCACACTCTAACCGCAAATTTCCGACTAGTCTCTTTCAGAGCATGCCGGAAAACAAATCGGATTATAACCGAAAAAATGGCAGTTCTGTAAATTGGGTACATGCCATTTGGTATAAAAACAAAAGATCCAATTTTAAATGGAACGTTTGTTTCGTATTTTTATTTAAACTAGTGTTGGACGAATTCGAGTTTATTCGTTATTGAAACTTTGACAAAAAGTACGTAAATTTGAATGTTGCCAGCTCTCTTTTTCTACTATCTTTTCCTATTTTAATTATTGATAACATTAGAACTCGACAATAAATCTTTAAGAAAACACTGGAAATCCGTTAACAAACCGAAGAGAAAAAGGAACTGTTTGTATTTGCCCATTTATATAATAGATTAAACATACTTTAATTTAAATACAACATCCGTTTTTTATAAGCGCTTATACCTTTTCAATCTTTCCACACAATACTATTAACTATTGTAATCCTTTTTTAGGTAGCGCTAATGTACACAATAATCACCTGAAGGGCAAACGTGTATTTTTTCTACTTATTCTGTTTATGTTTCTTTCTTTCCTATCAAATGTTTTAGCTATAATTGCAAATAAAAATAATAAATTGAGATACTCAGGCAAATATCTGTTTTTAACCACCATTTTAATTCATTTAAACAATGTCCAAAATTGAATTCGCCTGTGATCATTTGAATGAATTGATTGAATGTATGAAATGTATTTGAATGCTTTTTATCGCAGTATCACACGTTTGTACTATTTTACATAACTTTTGACTGCAATGTTTAGTTATTATTTGGCGAGCAGATTTATATACCCCTGTAAAATAAGTATCGAATATTTTTAGTTTAATGTTATTCCAAAATCATAATGTATATACATTAATGCCTTGTAGGTGCCATAGCCATGGAGGCTATAGGCTGTTGGTACATGAAATCCTAATGTTATATATAACATCGAAATCGAAAAATCATAGATAGAAGCCATTAGTTGAGGATTTAAGACATGTTTATTGTAACGTAACGTAAGTAATATTACCTTGAAATGGATGCATCAACTGTTGGTAGACTTAAATAAATAAAATAATAATTATTTTCCCCCACCTACCCTTCTTTTCTTTAAGGCTTATAAAACGAGAAAAGAGAAATTAATACAGGCGAAGAAAAATATAATGATGTTTCCATTTAGCTCAAAATACACATTAAACATAGTTATGCGGTTCAAAAAAAAGCAAGGCTTGAGTCGACCCGCTCTTAACTTTGAAGTATAAACTTTTGATCAGGATGATTTAGGTCAGGTGTGGGTTTGGTTTGAATTAGATTTTATATGCAAGACAAAAAGTATCGCTCAATCGTTGCCATCCCCGCTGCCAACACACCTAGGGAGCTTACTCGTAACCTAACTTAATCAATAACAACATTAAGGTTACTCCCCCACCCACCCCTTTTCTATAAAGTTTGTAAAATGAGAAAGGATAAAGTGGTAAAGGATTTCTCAAACATAGTTATGTGGTTAATATAATATGTTATAATATATTAAATATGACGTTCCATCAAAAACTTTAATTATACCAAAGTACTACGTAACATCCTGTGCGCTACGTAACATCTTTCCTATTTAAACTTTAATTATTTCATATGCTTATATGGAATAATGTAATGTAATTTACTCTATTTCGTTTCTCTCTGCCGTTTTAAGAGCGAGCGGAATTAAGCCTCACAGGCAAAGGAAATTAATAAATACCCATGAGATGCTTTTGCAGAAAGCTCGTATAAAGAAGATTGAACCGTAAGATGAGATAAAACTTCTTTATTGGCCATTACGCTCTCTGGTCATTGAAGTCCTATATTTTTTCATAGTTTTCATTCGATTTAGGGTTCTCTAGCTAAAACGGAAACTTATCTCAGATATGTAACGCGAAAGTAGAAGAATGTAGATGCCGAAGGTCAAGACTCACCTACTACGTCCAAATTTGTCGTGTAGATTGGTGGCACCCTAGGAACCGGCGAGCGTGCATGAAAAGAGTTATAAATATTAAAGAAGCGAGTGAAATGTGTAAGAAACGAGTAATGCGACGCTTGGCGCTCTCTCTCTCTACCCCGCAAGGGATGTATTTATGTAAACATGTATTTTTACAATAAAAATTGTATAATATTTCTAAGTCATCATTATTTCAGCCCATATTTGTCCACTGCTAAACATAGGTCTTCCCTCCAGAGAGCCATTCGCCTCGATCCTGTACCACCCGCATTCATCGACACCCTACAAACCTCTCGAAGTCGTCGTCGTCGCTCTGGAATGTCGTCCCACGCTGCGTGTACCAGCACGTGGACTCCATTCAAGAACCTTTTTCCCGCAGTTGTTGTCGGTTCTACGAACTATGTGGCCGGCCCACTGGCACTTTAGCTTGAGCTTCTCCATGCGGCCCTTACCAAAGAGTCATGTCTCAGTTTCATATATCATTAATATTATTCAAAGACTTTAGTCTTCAGGAGTAAAGGTCTTTTGAACAAGGGTTGCAACCTGTCCTAGATAGACATATTCGTCAATTACGCCTTCAGAACCCGTTATATACCTTTTCCCATACAATTCGCGGTCATATATGACCACACGGGTTTCGAAGGGTTACTCCGAACTAAGTCACCATCGTGACCAGTATAGGTAACATGGACATTCGTGATCTTAGTCTTGTCGATGTTCATCTTGATATCTAGCTGGTTGGAAACAGCGATTTCACCATCAGAACCCTATTTTTGTATATTTTGTATTTTTGCATATGTATAAGATTTGCCGTTGATGTTCAAACCGTATGATTTCAAGACCATGCAGACGTCTTTCAATACCGCTGTATTCGGCTGAAGAGTTTTCGGGATGTAATACCTTTTTTGCACTTCGATCGGTTTCGTACTCTGGTCATTTGATGTACAGATAGTCAAATCGGCATCGCTGGAGAAACTGTTGCACCGCCAATGCCGCGACTGAATCAAAGGTATTTTTATAGTCCACATACGCCAGACATAAGAGCAGATTATACTCCTCAGTGTTCTGTATAATCTGACGAAGGGTATGTATGTGATCTCCAGCTTTTAGTGGAGATGTTGGAGCCTAGGTTCCGTTACACATTTTTTTTATATTTTAGCTTTTTTAATATAAATTGTAATAAATTGGCGTATTCTAGCGGTCTTCAATTCACAATCTGAAGACTGTAACTACATTTCACGTCTGACTACATGTAATTCTGCGTCTTGCTCGCTTCTGGGTTCGCTTCCACTGCATGGACAGTGTTGACGAGCTTGCCGTTGATATTATCCGGTGTTATACAATGAGGATTAGAATCAAGGCACAAGATGGACGGAATATAGACTTCACTGGTCGAGACCTTTTTCACTTTTTATTAAGGTTCAAGATGCATGTTATCGATCGCTTCCGGTTTTCACTCCGTTGCTTACAGAGACACCATTGCACGAATGCTGATGGATCGAAGTCTATTTCGTTTTTCACGAATCATTCGGGCAACTCCAGGAAAGAGTTTCGTTGTCGAATTCCAAATTGCCCCACTCGTCGGTTCAATACCATAAATATGTTAAATGGAAGCACTAATGCTCCTTTCTTGGGTTTTGTTCTATATTATATTTCAAAGAACATAACACAGTTTACTATATTCTACTCATCATCCCCGTTCATTTGATTTATTTATTCATGTGAATGAAGATATAAACGAAAATGTAATCTGTCATTTTGTGGTAGCGGCCATTTCGGCTTCACCAGAATGTTGAATATGTCGTATTGACATTAAAACTAAAAGTGTGTGAAAATTCCTCCCAGACTAACAGACACACAAACAGGAAACCAAACTAAAAATTAAAGCTTGTAAAAATATATGTTGTTTCGGTATCAATTTGCAATTTTTATTCTGATCAGTCTAACTCTCCGTTGATCTGTTTATCTGCATATTAGACTGTATTATGACGAAACAACTACGCTGACTCTGGTGGGTAAAAAATATATTTTGACATAGCCAATCTTTGGCTATGTCAAAAGGAGTTCAAAGGAGCCACTTTGACAGCTAGTTACCCTCCTTTCCCAAATAGGACCATGACACATAAGAACAAACCATGCGAGTCGCTAAAACTGCTACAAAGTACATAAATTAGATTGTATTTTAAGTGTCACTTTCTTCACGAATTTTCTAAATTCCTTTACATGTCAGGTCAATATTCAGTGGGAGAAGGAATGGCGTGGTATATTATTGGAGTGAATCCATCTTCGTAAGAGCTTAATAAACAATGTCTAGTAATTATTTGGCCTGCCAAATCGTGATCGTTTTTCCTGGTAACGTTAGGGCATGACTCAGATTTAGCTTCTATTATTAGATTTCATGAATCAAATTATGCAGACAACTCATTCTTAGCCAACATTTTTACATTGTAATAATTGTTATCTGCGGCATCACTCACATGGTATCCAAAGATCTAACACAAAATTTTATACATTTCTTTGTATATGTTATATTTCCTTACTGCTTATACTCAAAATACAATCCTCAAATTATCATACACTTATAAGAATGACAAACAAACATTATGTTAGTGTTTATAAATTTTAGATCGAATATTTAACATATTTTTCGGATAGGGTCGTTTAATTTCAATATGTACACTACACGTTTTCGGAATGATGTACAGCTAAGTGCAGCTTAAGCTTTACACTTTGACCTTTGTACCGTTCTTATTCGTTCGTGATAAGAGATACAATCGTATTTCGAGTGTTAAGCTTGATATGCTCTTAGCTGTATATGTTTGTTATTATCATATGATTGGTGGTTAATTAACGTGCAAAAAACCGCACATCCAAGAAATTATGTTTTAAAAGCCGTGTGGCCAAACCTAAGACAGGTCTCGTTTTTGGGTTGTCGAGGTCTAACCGCAGTTGCTCCATGTAAAAATTTGTATTTTCGCCAGAACCTTGGGTTCAGGTAGCGGACCCCGCCAATTATTGATGGATTAGGAAACTGGATAATACTAGAAAGAGGAGGATTATATTTATAATTACGTTTTAACCGTTGTAAGGCAGGGGAGATGACACATTCTCGCGCTTGACACTCGATTCCAAAGGTCAAATTCTACGCGTATTCTGAATACATAATATTCTTCGATTTCCTTGTATTTCAATAAACGAGTTTAACTTGAGAAAGGCCTAGTTTTTTCAGGGTAGATAGTAACTCTATGTCAAAATTAGTCTTTTCGACAAATGCTTTGGCTTACGTAGCCACCGCTATCCTAATGGATTAGGAAACAGGTTAATGTTGTGAGGAAAAGATATACCCTCTTTAAACTTGCACCACGTTTTCATGTTTACAGTTCCGTAGTCTAAGGACAAAACATTTATTACACATGTATATACATATAACTCAACTGTTGTTTCGACTCCGCTGTCTCTGTCCGTGCGTCACTGGTAGCTCGTGAACAATATGACGTACAAAACTGAATTGTTGATAGTTCGTATAATCAAATACAAAAAAAAATGTTTTTAAATTCCGTGAATATTTCTCTTACATAAGCTATAAAATTGAGTATAAATACGGTATATACGAATGTTGTGTCAGCAGATATATTATGTATGAGTAGTGATAATCCAATAGATAAAAAACCGGGCTAAATGGACTCCGGTACCACTAAATTCATATTTTCGATTTTATGTGAATATTTGTAATTATCGCGTGCTCGTCGGTGTACCTGCACATTCACCAAATTATGTTTCAAAAAACGTGTGGTCTAACTTAAGAAAGGTATGGTTTCCCCTCAGAGTCGTAGAGGTCTTACGGCAGTCCTTCCATGTAAAAATCAGTACTTCGTCAAATTGGCTTAGTAGCGATCCTCGTCAACACTAATGGATTAGGAAATGGTATAACGCTAAGAGGAAGAAGAAGAAGGGCCGTTATATAATGTGTCAAAGTCCTTAGAAAATGGTTTTTGTTTTGGTTCAAATAATTTATTGTTGTATTATAATAACATTGCTGTCTTCAATATAGCGTAAGAATTAATTTACCACATGATCTTGTCAATTACAGATTAGAATTCATATCATAACATTTATATTCATTTTTATTGTATTGTCACAGAATTATTAGTGCAGTCAATATTTAATATTCTTCATTAAGTATCTACAATTTAAAAACAATCTAATTCTTAATATTAATAACTATATTATTTGTATTATACTTATTGCATTTTTTTACGCTGTAATTAAAGTATACTTGTGCTTTATATAGTTGCTCTAATAAAAATGAGACCAATCCTGTGTAATATAACGATACAATACGAATTGATTGGACTGCAAAATGGCGTGCGGGCTCGATTTGAACGAGCCCGAGTGCCGCCGTGTTCACGAAAAAACTACACGCTTCAAATTAACTCGCTGTACCAGCAAGACTCTGACATAACTCTGATCTGAGTAGGTACGAGTTTTACATAGGTTTAGGTTATCTGTTAATGTTTACGTCTAGAATGGAAATGTTAACCGTGTCTCTGGCGAAAGTTATCGAATCTCATATTTTATACAACATTATCAACGTAAATCTTTGTAAAACTCGCACTCAGACCGCTAACGCGAACGTTACATATTCGCCATACACAAGACGAACTGGAACATCCCATTTGTTCTATGGAACATAGCCTCATCGCATAAAATAAGTCCAATTTTTCCCACTCAAAAAAATATTTCAAATTTAAACATTTTTCGTTTATGATAAACTTTAAATTTTTCTTCTCATTTTGAAAAAAAAATGAGAAAACTATACTAAAAAAAATAGACTCATTTTGTTCAATGACGTTTCTATGGAACAAATTGGATCCATCCGTTACTTACATGAACACAGTACACGCATCTAACCCCGCCTTAACAACATGATCTATTTTTCCAATTTCCAACGCTAAGTTTTCACCCTAAATTAAAATTGTGGAATCGTTGGAAATTTGCCCGTTTGCTTGGCATTTGTTCAAACTATTTTGCGTTGTTCTAAGGTGATCCTCCAAAATAACATTAATGATTTGTCACGTTCATATCTTCATTGTAGGAAAACAGCACACTACATGTCGCGTTATGAAGCAGAATTATAGACGTTGATCTTAAGAAAAGAGACAGTGGATGCTGACATTTTTCTACACGGTTATACAAACATCACAACATTGTTAGAACAAGTGTTATGCGATGAAAGAAGCTCATTGTGAAATAAATGGCTAATTTGTCAGACAGTTTTGTATTTACACATTCGCTTCTGTTTAAGCATATTTTCATATGAAGGATGCCGATAAACATATAAACTAGAAGCAGGCTTCTATTAAAGATGCATAGTCAATAATATGACCTAATTAGGATTAGGAGGCCTAGGACTGCCTCTGTTGAGCACCGTATTGCTTGAAGTCTTTATTTTGTTGAAGCTTAAACTTTTAGAACAGCAACTTCCTAGGTTGTATTTCTGTGAGAAATATAGTTAGTAGAGACAGTAGTAACGCGTCTTTCTCCTTGTGATTTAACTGTCTATGGTGACTATTCATTTCAGGCGAGCCAACCTCTTTTTTGTCATCTGAAATTTTACGAGTATTAAGAACACGGTAATGAAATCCTACTGAACATAAATCAGGTTTAATTGCCTTGGGTTAGTTACGTACTATAATTGTCTTATATCGTATATTAATGTATGGCAAGCGTTCATAGGCTACGGTAACCGCTTTATATAGGGTGGGCCGTATGCTTGAAAGTTTCCCGACGTTGCGTAAAAAAAATCATGTCATTATATTAAATAGCAATTATTATATTAAAAAAAAAAAACATTTATTTCTTCACAATGACAACGTTAGCTGGATTATGGATACAAACTGTGGGTACCTAGTATACAATTGCATTGCCACCGTGAGAGCGGAATCTGTACTAGGCTACCCTGTGTTATAGCATACCAGTCCACACCCGGCCCTACGTTATACTTCCTAATTTTAATGTTTATTTTTATTTATTCACTTTATTCATGGACTTAATAAGTACACGCAGTACTTGTTAATTCCATGACTTTATCGAACACAAATGTTTTAGTCTTCAGTTATAACATTTGAACCAAAGTACTAACTTAATATTAAATAATATAACAACAGTATGTAATGCAACTATGCGTATAGTGTAGATGTTTGTGTGTATGAATGTAATTACATATGTTAATTAGTTTAATTAAGAAGACATACGAGTAAGTTTAATCATGAAAATATTGCAACTCCAATATTTTCTTCGTTATTAAAATTGAAAAAGTAGGGAAACAAAATTCGCGCTATCAATCTTCAGATCGCATTTTCCCTCCAAGCAATCGAATCAAGTGCCTAAGTCTATCTTCGTGAATAGGAAATAAGCAATTGGTGTCGGATAAGCCTAGCGAATGTCAATTTCCTATACACAAAGTTAAGGCGAAATTGTGAAATTCATTCTCAAGTCTAAACTACCTCTGAGGGCTAAGATGTTTCCATTGTCGAGATGTGACGTGGGAACATGGAACGCAAATTGAAAAATTATTGGCAAATTTCAATCCTTTTTTTATATGCAGCTTTAGGCACAGGGAGGCGTACAAGCATACGTTCCACCCGATGTAAAGAGGTTACCGTTGCCCATGGACACTGGTAATACATTAAGTATCACTAGCGCCATGCTACCTCTGCTACTAACACAGCAACTCCCTAGGAGCTTACTGATGACGTCACTCACACGCAAAAACACATCAATTTTTTTTTATACACCAATCAATCAACATTTCAGGGTCGGCAACGCATGAGCGACACCCTTGGTTTTGCAAACTTCCATAGGCTACGGTAACTGCTTTCATCAAGCAGACTGTACGCTTGATTGCCACCCTAGTTGTATAAAAACTCCTCCAGGGAGTTTGTTATTTGGCTGCAGTTTTCTGTGAGACTGGCTACTTTGATACTCCCTACCTCTCTTAAAAACACCCAGACCAAGACAAACAGACATGTTCATGCACACAAATGTTTGCCCTGTATGGGAATCAAACGAGAGCAAGTGTCAAAGTCGTCGAAACAAACAAGCAGTTAGTAAATTTGTTTACCACCTTAGAAGTATAAAAAAACGAACTACGTATTTTCGAAGTGAAATTCCGCACATTTTTATATGGGCAAGTATACGCGTAACCCATCTGTTTGACGGAGTGCATTACAGTGCAATAAGTTTGTGCATCTAATATACCACACCCGCCTTCACGTACACATAAACCACTGAAAGTAATGACCAGCGTCACTTGGACATTAATTTCAGCAGCTTGTTGACAAGGGTTTCGGTCTCGAACTCGCGGTAATGGACAAAACTTTGTAGGAAATGAATATTTGTCTTCATCTTACAGATATATTATATAGAGATACACTGAGATACCTGCAAAGTTTCAACAATTCCTGTGTATTCCAGCACAACACAGATTATGTCATAAACGAATTCGTTAGATGAGATACAAGTAGTTAAGTTTCCATATCGTACGAGAGATATTATTTTATTGAAGTAAAACTTCTTTACGCACACTTGTCTAGAGCTGGGGAATGCGTGACGAGAGCGTTACGAAAAGTGTGATCGGGCGAGGCGAACGGAGAGCGTTACGAAAATTGTGATCGGGCGAGGCGAACGGAAGTTGAGAAGGAGATATAAGTTAGTGAACATAGAAAGAGAGAGAGAGTTACGTTTCGTATGTTACTATAGGGGCAAGAGAGAGAGGTGAGAGGCTCACGAGGGGGGGAGGCGAACGGAAGTTGAGAGGGAGATGTAAGTTAGTGACTTTTGGCAACCACTAGAATAATGTGAATAATGCGAAAAAAAGTGCTTCTAAGCGAAAACGTTTAATAAAGTTTATGAATTTTGAATGAAAGTTTATGAAGAAGGAGGAGGAGGAGAAGAAGAAGAAGAACCAAGTGAAATTCCCAGTCAACACTCTCCGTGCGTGCGTGCGTCGGTCCGTCCGTCGCGAGCGCGAAGGATATTAAATTACCTATTGTCTGTAAGTTTTACTACTCTGTTTAGATACTCCAATTTTACACACTTTAGCTGAACTAATACGAAGATGCAGCTCAACTTTTTTTTCATACTACAACGGGAGGCATACAAGCTTACGGCCCACCTGATGTAAAGTGGTCCCCGTGGTTATGAACGCTTGTAATACATTAAACATTACTCGCGCGATGGAACCTCTGCTGCTAACATGGCAACTCCTTAAGAGCTTACTGGCATTTAGTGGTGACCGCAGCAACAGCAACTCTCCCGGCGGTTGTTATTTAGTTTAAAAAGTTTTTGTTGGTAATTTCTCCGAAAGTCTAGCCACCGCGCAGTCGCCAATAATTTTGTTTTAGTGTCATCATAATGTTTTACTAGATTTTATCACGATTTTTCTGATTAAAATCTTTGTATATCCGTTTGTGAAATCTTGCTCAATGCTCTATGATTGTTTTTTTAATTATTGACTAGTTTAATTTGCATCGCAACTGGTTAATAATTCAGATACTTTTTTTTTTACACAACGTGGGCTGAGTTACAAGTAGGTATACGGCCCATCTATCTAATGTGGATATCGTAACCTATGAACGCTTGCCAAACAATAAGTGCCACTCACGTGATGCCACCTCTGCTAGTAACATAGCTGCTTCATAGGAGCTTACTGGTGTTCTCGCTCACAGGCAAGAACATAACAACCCTCCCTGAAACAAATACAGAATCAAGATGTTTCAATTTATGACGTATATATGTTTTAAATTATTGGTTGTAATCGTAAGCAGAGGAGTTCACAACAAAACCCGCTTGAACCCGACTCGCGTAATCAGTTGACCTAATACGAATTGGTCAACTGGACCAGGTGATATATTTTATATTACTATCAAGAAAGTATAATAACAAAACCGCAGGCGCAATAGCTACATAATAAACAATATAAACACATTTTTATATTTCAATTAAAAACGAGTCTTTAAAAAGTAAAGAAATATCATTTCAATCCACACACCAACAAAGCACTTCACTGCGCATAAAGGCACCCCGTGCTCACAAAAATGTTGTGTTTTAGCTCCTAAATATGTAAGCGATTCGAGTCTACTGACCAATGGAAGATTATTTTAGGCAATAAAATAAGAGCTGCGCGTTCTACTTTACCTACCGACCCGTAGCCCGTGAATTAAGTTACCACGTAAAATCGGTGTCATCGGTTCTACAGTCGTTATTTCCTTCACGGTACATTCCACGGAACCTGTTTGGAGTGAGTCTAGTTGGCTAATGTTCTGGGAGCGCAGCTTCAGACGCGAATACCAGGTACGAGTTTTAAACCACTCGGAACCACTTGGAAATTCGTGCTTCTCCCCAAATAATACATAGTACACCTACAAAAGTAACACATACGAGATGGTTAAGATATGCTTAATCAGGGGAGACGCTTGACGAGTGACGAATATCGGAAGAGTGCAAACATTTCCTTCAACTTTCAATGCACCAAGTGACTGAAAAGGTGAGTTACCCCCAAAAACAAAATAGAGCCACATAAGTGTTGCCCCTGCCATTATATTTTCTAATGTTATTCGGAAAACAGCCCAGTTCCGCTTAAAACGTGTCGAAATGACGAAAATACATTACAATGAGAAAAATACAGTACTAAAATGTATCTTTCTCATTGTAATGTATTTTCAAATACAATACCAAAACAAAATACATTACAATGAGAAAAATACAGTACTAAAATGTATCTTTCTCATTGTAATGTATTTTTAAATACAATACTAAAACAAAATACATTACAATGAGAAAAATACAGTACTAAAATGTATCTTTCTCATTGTAATGTATTTTCAAATACAATACCAAAACAAAATACATTACAATGAGAAAAATACATTACAAAATGTATCTTTCTCATTGTAATGTAAGTGCGAGTCGGACTCGCCAAAGAAGGGTTCCATACCATTATCTATAAAAACGGCAAAAAAATCACGTTTGTTGTATGGGAGCCCCCTCAAATATTTGTTTTTATTTAATTATTTATTTTTGAAGTGAATATATAATTTAATATTCTGTGAATATTTCAAGCGTCTACCTATTGCCGTTATCAATATCGAGAAAAAAAAATACGTTTGTTGTATGGGAGCCCCCTTAAATATTTACTTTATTCTATTTTTTAGTATTTGTTGTTATAGCGGCAACAGAAATACATCATCTGTGAAAATTTCAACTGTCTAACTATCACGGTTCTCGAGATACAGCCTGGTGACAGACGGACGGACGGGCGGACGCGCTTATCATGTCCTACCACGTAGAAGCTCGAGATAGAGAGATAACCGAGTAATAGATTTCGAATCGATTAGACCTGTAGATGATATACTCACATCTCTTCATCAAGTAAAAGAAGCTGATCTATCTATCTATCTTTAACTTCATGCCAAATCCCTTACAGGGTAGGCAGGAAGAACCGAGCGCCACGTGACTCGGTCTTTACACACCGCCGCCGCCGGTTTCTAGGGCTCCTGAAATCACCTGATAAAACACGATTAATTTGGTCATGGTAGGCCAATCTTGGACTTTCTCGGCTCCTACGTCCTTCTAATTTAAGAGCTGGTCGTCTCAAAAAACTAAATCTTATTTCTAGTCATGACTAAGAGTATTTTCGAAGGACACATTTCAAAGAAGAAAAAGCTAAATCAAAACCAGTTTGTCTGATTGAGGCAGAATGAAGTTAAATTTATTATATAATAGCCTTCTGTTTGCGTCGGGGGTTAAAATAAGAAGACAGGAAGTGAGTAATAGATATTGCGTCGCCCGTTTCCCCCGATCTCCACCGATTAAACCTTAAAAGCCTTTCCAGCTAAAGGCAACCCTTAGGTGGCGTTCAGTAAAAGTGCCATAACCCGTACTACCGGCCATAACGGTACTTTTGTATGTTCTCCCTCGCTCGATACCCGGAGGGTGCCCCCTCAGAAGAATGACATAGGTACCATTTTAGTGACTTAGTCCTTATTTCGTGGGTTTACGTCGGATTAAAAAAAAAAACAAAAAGTGAGTACTTGAAGGTTTCAACTTCACGACCTACACTGGGAAGTAAATATAAAATTTCATTATTAGCATGAGATGAAAAAACATCGTGTAGCAGCTACTTGCATTGTATATTTATTTTAGCTTTAGATTCAATATTCGTATTTGATAGTGTTGTCTAATTTTACACAAGTGGAAACGTGCTGTTATGATTAGTAAGTGTTAGCAGCACGGGTAGCAAGTTGCGAGTGATACCTACTTCCTGTATTGCGTGCGTATATAAGCTATTGTAACCACTTTACATTAAGTGGAATGTATGCTTGAATGTCTCCCGACGTTGTATATACATATTTCTTTTTGTTTATGTGACCCTGCGCAGTCACGTGCATTTGGGTGTAAACATTAATCTGTTTATGGTGATAAACTTGTTTATTTTTATACAACGTCGAGTGGTATATAATCATATGGCTCATCATGTACAGTGGTTACCGTAGCTTATGAATACTAGTAATACAAGAAGTATCGCTCGAGCGGAGCCGGTACAGCGACTTCTCTGGAGCTTGCTGGTAAACTTATTCGCAGTGATACAAGAATTCTCCAGGAAATTGTTATTTGGCTGTGGTTTTCCTACCTCTCTATCGAAAACAGCGGCAGCCAACGGCTAAATGCGCTCTCGAATTCGTCCATGGTGAGAGTGCGGTCGACGTTGCTCAACTTGCACCCGACGTCTCTTAATCTTTAGATATATAATTTTTCTGTACGTTTGTTTGCACTGAATTTTTGTGTGTGTTTGAGTGGGTTTCTGAATGGCTTAGTTTCGCAATTAGACCCGGCATGTGGCGCTGCTATAAACGAGCGCCACACGATCCTTACACCCCTCGCTCGCTTTTCAACATTCATAGCTCTTTGCTATATTCTCGGTTTCCAGGGTGCCTGATTTCTTTTTCTGATAAAATATGACCAATTTGCTCATGGTATGTAAGTCTTCCTAGCATTACGCCACAATTTTTCCGCAACGCTCACATTTCGACTGCGTTTATCTTACTTTCATGCTCCTTCTACCATACCCAGCTCTCGCTTCCATAAGTTAGCGTTGGAACCAGGCACTGCGCTGTGTATAGCGAGTTGTACCTTGTGACTGAGCTTTTACTTGATATACGCAAAAAAATTAAACCAGCCTTTTCGAACAAGTTCATAAAAAATATATATAGAACGGTACATTTTGTGTACATCGGAAACGGCTCTAACGATTTGGATCATTTTTTTTATTAGACAAGCGAGAGCTGAGTCTGGCACTCAGCTCTCGCTTCCATAAGTTAGCGTTGGAACCAGGCACTGCGCTATATATAGCCTTCTGAGTTGTGCCTTCTGACTCTTTTACTGCCAAGAAGTTTTCCCGACGCTCCATTTAAACAGTTTTCAGCTCTCACTCGTCAATCCACTGTGGTGCTGCAATTGCGTCATAAGTTTTTTTAATATCTTTTAACAGGTCAACGTGTTTGATTTCCGCTAATATATTATAAAAATAATGAGTCATTAAAATAACTAAGTAGCGGTTTGTTTATGTATTACATTATATTACTTTAAACAAGAAATTCTTGTATAGTAGAGAAATAATATATATTAGAGAAGGAGAGTATATATTTGTAATTATCGCTTGCTCGCGGATGAAGGAAAACATCGTGAGGAAACCCACACGTCCAAGAAATTATATTTCGATAGACGTGTGATCTAACCTTAGAAAAGCTTCTGGTTTTCCCTCCGGATTGTGGCGAACTCCACAATCCGGAGGGAAAACCAGAAGCTTAGAAGGTTCCATGTTAAAATCAGTATCTTCGCCAAATGTTTAGGCTTTGGTAGCGAATTCCGCCAATCCTAATGCATTGGGAAAAGGGGATAATGGATAGGAAGAAGAAGAATAGAGGATCCGACAAACATTGTTCTGCCCGAAAATAAATTAAAAATTCTAGAACCTCATTATACTCCGGTCCATTTGTCAATTTAAACTCATCAAATATACACAAAAATCGATCCAGACTTTTAGAAGAAATTCAGTGACACATACCTACATAAAAATTATGCCTATATAGAAATGCATATTTGCTCTACCTCGAAAACGGCTCTTATGATTTGGATCAAATTTTTATTAGACAGGGTTTTGATATTTAAATTATGTATTTTCCTGAGAAAACGGGATTTAGCAACAAAAACTATCGTACGTAATATGTATATATATATACCCAATTTATTAATACGTCCATGAAAAGAGCAATGAATGTTAAAGAAGCGATTGAAGTGTGTAAGAGCCGAGTGATCATCTGACGCTCGGATCTCTCTGCCTATCCCGAATTTGGTATAACAATATCTTAGTTGCAGTATTAATACGTGTAGAAAACACATAGTACCCGGTTTTAAGCACGAAAAGGAGGAGAAAAGTATGTATAATATGTAATATTATCTGGCTGACCAGCTACATAGTAGAACGTTACCATCGGCATACTTGTGTTCCTTTCTGCTTAGACTTTACAGAAGCACCTAAGACACAACACTACAACACTAAACCACTTGACTGCGCATAAAGGCACCCATCACTCACCAAAACGTAGTGTTTAGCGACCAAATGTCTCAGTGATTCAAACCTACTGACTAATGCGAGAAGTTTTTAACCAATTTTTCGGCTTAAGTGACGCCATGTTACTCCGTGAACTAGCCCATAAGAGCCGCGTGTTCTACTTTACCCCCCGACCCGTAGCGGTGATTTGAGTTACTACGAAAAATCTGTTTGATCGGTTATCCATAGGTTATTTCCTTAATGACCTAAGATGACACTTTGTAAGTGGGTGCAGTAAACTATAGCAACAATATTTGATATCTACTCAAGTTACATGCAGATTCTATATTAAGCTCGCGCAGTCGGTTTTGACTTAACGTACGAAACGATATTTTTAGTGTTGAATCACGTTAAAACACAAAGTGTTGTGGCGTAAGTCACCACTACAGAATTAAATAAGCTTTGCAAAGAAAACAAGCCATTTTGCGGACTCTGTCTTACGAGACCGTATGTTTTTGTATTGGCGAGATAAAACAAACATTTTATGTTACTCAGTTTATTCCCAGCAGTTTAGTTTTACAGTTCAGTTGAGTGAACATTTTCCTCGTTTGTTTATTTAAGTATAAAACGCACATGTGTATAAGGTTTTTTGTATGAAAAAAAAAATTAATTTAAATTGCTTCTAAAAACGTTAACTTTATTCTGTTAAGGTCATTTTAAACGATTTCAGCGATTGTATGTCTGTCATTGTAAGATTATGTCTTAGCCAATTACAATTTTTGTACTACTGTTATAGCAAAATGTATATAAAGTCGACACAGTAACTAAAGTGATATTTGTCAGAAAAAGTAGAATGACAAGTGCTAAATCCACTTCGTAAACTGTGATGCATCACCCTCGAATAAGTCACGGCAATAGGGAAACATTTCAAAAAGTGCTATTTATCACCATTAAAAATGGTCACAAATATACTATTTTAATAAACAAACATTTGAAGGACCTAAAACTATTTTATTTTTATTTTAAAATACCGCGTTAAAGGCACATTGATCCTGTACCTTGACGTCATCTTAAGTAAATAAACTACCAGCCGTATAACCTATTACTGCAATGGATTGAATTTTGCAAACAAAGTAACATTAGTAAACAAATAATTACAAACAAGTTAGTTAAATGCTACAAACTTTCAAATAGCTTTAATGTCAAGAACAAAAGGTTACAATGTTATGTAAGTAATATTAGTAAGTATGCAAATTAGTATTTGGTTTTATGTGTATTAATATCTTTTAAGTATACTTCTTCTATCCGCTTTTTTATAAACGTTCCACGGCACAGGTTGGCTGGATGAGATCTCTTATAGAGATAAGCTCGCCTTTGCAAGCTATTGTTCAAATATTTTTATTTATATATATTTTTATACATATATTAATATATATTAACATAAAAATATATATTACTCGTATTTATATATTTCGGCACATCAACAATATAAATAAACCCGAGCATTAAATTGATACATTGTAAAATATCTTAATCTAGAGTTCACATCAATTACAGATATGCACAACATGACATCTAAAATTTTTGATAATAATTCATAAGATAATTTGTTTGATTATCAATTTGACAGAATTTTGATTTCAATAATTTAGGTCGCTCGTGAAATATATCCAAATCAAGAACATTATGCCAAACATTGTAAGTGGATATCATCCTAGATAACGGCGATTATAATATGTATATAACAATAGTTCTGTAGTTTGATTACGTACCAATTACGTCACGTGGTGTTTACGCGGCATATTTAAAAAAAATAATCTTTAAACATAGTTTTGGGTCATTTAAATGTTTTAAAAGAAATTTTTTATGATAAACATAATGATAAGCATTATGGTTAATATGAATTACTTTTTGTTGTCCGATCTCCTGTACACACATCGTTTGCCACTCCATAGTCACCACATGCACCACACCGCCTTTTACCCCGTCTTTCGAAATATAATTTCTTGGACGTGCGGGTTCCCTCACGATGTTTTCCTTCACCGCCTTTATAATATACACATATATTTTTTTATACAACGTGGGGAGTCATACAAGCATACGGCCCACCTGATTTAAAGCGGTTACCGTAGGGTATGAATGCTTGTAATACATTAAGTATCACTCGCGCGATGCCTCCTCTGCTGCTAACACAGCAACTCCTTAGGAGCTTACTGGTGACCTCACTCACACGCAGGAACACGACAACCCTCTAGGGAGTTGTTATTTGGCTGCGGTTTTCTGTGAGGTGGAGGTACTTCTCCAGACAAACTGCTTTGATGCGCCCTCCTCTCTTAAAACATCCAGACCAAGACATACAGACATGTTCATGCACACAAATGTTTGTCTTTGTGGGAATCGAACCCGCGAGTGTTGGTGTCTAAGTCGTGCCATTCACGACTGCTCCACTGATTTCGTCAAATACAAAAATAAACATATATAAAAATAAAGAAATCTATTTATTTGGACATAAACACACTATGCACATTAATACTGAGGACAAATAGAAGTCAACTACACGTTCATTATTAATACTGACAGTGTTATGTGTTGTTTCAAATATTTTTATACCACTAAGTTGGCAAACAAGCATACCGCATAAGCATGCCTGATGGTAAGTACTTACCGTCGCCTACGGACTTTAGCAACACAATGGGTGTCGGCGTTGCCGATCCAGTAATAACTTTTTCACACTTGTTTTGAAGAACCTCATTATGCAGTTCCTCAGTAGGGAGTTAATTCCATAAGTTCTCGGCAGAAAACTTCTTGAAAATAGGTCAGTTCTCGTATTACCGGGGTCTGCAGGAGACCTGTAGCCGATTTTCAGACCAGACCTATAGATGACATCAACAGCACGGACGGACATAGAAGCATTCAACAGAGTACATATACAGGAAAGTATATATACAGGAAAAGCAAGTTATATATCCATATACGACTAGAGGACCCGAGAAGCTCGGTGGCGCAGTGGAGAAACGCGCTGTTGCGTTACTTTGGCTCCAAAGCTCGTGGGTTAATGTTTGTCCTGTGTGGGAATCGTCCCACACAGGACAAACATTAATGTGCATGAAGATTTCTGTTTGTCTTGATCTGGGGATTTTAAGGTATGGCGCATCAAAGCAAGCATGTCTGGGGAAGCACCTCCACCTCACAGAAAACCGCATAACAAGTTATACAAAAGCCTTTGTTGAACCTTTCTACTCAGTATTTATATGACAATTTTAGTATAGTTGCATATTCTAGGGATGTTCTCCAACATGTGTGTTTTGCGGACTGCATGAAAGACGGCTACTTAGGAGCGCAGCGGGCTTCATTAAGAATTTGAAAAAATATTGTTGATTCCTAGAAATGACGGGCCTGTCTTGTCCACCAGGCACCCTAAGGGTTAATGTATTGTAAGGGTTCATAGGCTATGGTAACCACTTTATGTCAGGTGTGCCCTCTGCTTGTATACCTTCTGACGTTGTATAAAAAAAAAACGTTTACTTTACTAAGAAACTCGGTGTGCTAAAAAGAGCTAAACAGTACTTCAGCGCGGGGCAAAGGCTTATGTTATAGTTAATAGATTCAGGCGTTATTTTGCGAAAGTCAAATTTACATGCAATTTGATGTAACCTGCTTTGTGTGCTTCCGTCACCAATTAGTTCATGCGGCCTAGCGCCGGCCGGCACCCACCCACTACTGTTAGTACGTGCTACATGCCGACGCTGCCGTGGCTGCTCCGGTAGTCTCTGCCTCGGCTGCTGCGATCGTACGCCATCTGGAACAGAATCCGCATGCCCCCACCACCACCGTCGCTGCCACGACTGGCCTGGTCGTCGCTGCGACACGTGTTTCGCCTCTCCACGAGGCATCATCAGACGTTGTAGACGTTAATCGTAACATGTTATGTATCTACGACTACACTTGTAGCATGTTATTCTTACTTTCTTACGTGACTCTTTGGATATATATAAGTATACATATATATATTTATATATATAGGTGTAATATTATTGAACAGTGATAGTCCATGGATAATGAACCAGCCCATAAACCGGCTGATCCTAGGTACGAATCCTGGCCTGTTGCACTAAAGTTTAAGTACCTCTTTGTTATTATCGCTTGTTGGGCGGTGAATGAACACAGCGCGAAGGAAACCCGCATGCGCCAGAAATTTCGAAAGCACATACTTCTACCCTAACCTAAGAGCGGACTAATTTTTCCTCTGGGTTGTGGTCTAACAGCAGTTGCTCTATGTAAAAATCAGTGTCTTCGCTTAAATCCTTAAACTTAAGTAGCGGACACCGTTGAACTTAATGGATTAGGAAACGGGATAACGCTAGGAAGAAGAAGACTTATGAATATTATATTAAAAAACTAGCTGGACGAAACTACTCTACGATCTACGATCTAATTATAAACAAGAATGTGAGTGATCGCCCATCGCATGTAACCTACATTTGACGACTAATACATTGAACGGAATTAATATAATGATGTATATTCAATGCATATATCATATGTTATTTTGGTACATACAAGTCATAATAAAGGCCGAAATTACTACTGTAACCTAGTTAGATGTAGAGATATTAGAGTAATCTGAAATACATACGAGTACGTACGGCCCTAAATAAAAAAGACGCTGGACGTAACTGCCATAATTAAAGTCCCATACCTAAACCACAAAGAACGGATTTAATTTTATACACCTATGCCCTCCCGCCAGGTCCCTTGCGGTATAGACAAAGAGAACCGCGCGCCATAATATGCGGTCTGTACAGACTCGCTCGCTTCTTTATCATTCCTAGGGCTTCGACTACGATGTTTACTTGTTGGATCAGGATTCAGAAGCTTCATTCACTTCGGAGTCAGTGCTTTGACTGCAGAAGTTGCCCAATAAGATTTATGATTCAGTAGTAGGATTGGTCATGGAGAGTCCTTAATCTCAAATGATCTTAAATAAAGTAAATTCACTCTATGATCCCAGTTTTACAATTATTGTTGGAGCCAATGTTCTTGACAAACTGACAACGGACAACGACCACGAAGAAAAATGTAAGAACTAGCAAGTCAACAGTTAGCTGATCGGTAGTTCGATGTTTACAACAAAGTGAGTACTAGTTTATGATCCGATCCTGCTAGAAAATTGGATTAGATGGCTTCCCGGATTACCTGTCGAGCAAAATACTCGACTGGGATGTATTCTGTTTGGTCCATTTATATTTGAAAATCTAGAAAGTTTATAGTATACTCAATTATAAAATTTTGCAAACACAATATTTAGTAAGAGTGATTTGATTAAACAAGTTTTGGAATTAAATTCAGAACCAAAATATTCTAGGAATAAAAATACTTACCCTGTAACAGTCTGTATTTTTACTAGATGAGTAGAGTTTAGCTTCTTCTCCTTGTTCAGTTGACTTCGTTTGTTTGGACCTAACAATGAAGATCTAAGTGCATTTCTCTTTGCGTTTTATTTATTTTTCTTTTAAAAATATTACATAGGAAAGGCTCATATTTTTCATTTTTCTCAATATTTATTTTCATTTCCTACTATCAGAGAATGTATCAATCTATCTATATCTTTTCAAGTCCCAATCAGTTCAAGGGATGAGTAGAAAGAACAAATAATAATTATATATTCTGATAATATATACAAATTACCTAAATTATTTTAAATCTGGTAAGTTTCCTTTTTCAGACTAAATTGATATTTTTTATTATTTTATAAGTGCATGATCATAGTTGTTTGAAACTGTCCCCTATATATTTTTGAAATTTCTCTTTATTTTCTTTCATTGCTTATCCGTAATGTTAGCCAGACAAACTTATACTTGTACAATTGGTACCATTTGGCAAAGCGGAGCCACTATGCTGAACTGAAATAAAAAAAAACCCTTTTCGTAGGATGCAATTTCCATTGTTACATACTTTTATTTATAGATATTCTGACTATGGTGCAGGAGATGTTTGTTTGGTTAGTATGATTTATCTAGTTTGAAGTTGTATCACTAAATATGCCTACATCATAAGTTAACATCGAGCTGTATTTTGCTTTATTCCAATATACTTAGTAAGTATTTTCGGTTCATATAATTAGGTTTGTCTTCATTTCCTGCTAATGAAGAATTTAGGTGTTTTTATGCTTTTCTCCAAACTTATGGAGATCCTCGCTCCTTCCTCATTCGAGATGCCGAGAATAGTCATGCGAAAAAAAATGGGAAATTCATATAGTTGAGTTACATAGATGTGTCTATACAATTAAACAACGTGAGAATCATTGGGAACAACAACTGAGCGATATTGAGAGGTAACTAGGTACGTATTTGTTGTGATAAACGCAACAGGTCGCTAGTCAGATTATATTGTGTCGCAATTTATTTTCCAAAGGAATATTTTATATCTCAATCAATATTTCACACGACATAGTTAAATGTTAATAACATTTCCTCACTATTCCTCAGAAGCTAAATTAAAAGATAATTTCTAAAGAATCGAATGGCATACTTATCGCTGACATCTGGCTGGATCGTTAAGTCTTAATTGACACACCTGCACCAAAAGGGGACGGGAGGATGGAATAATGCAGCGCGTCTAAATAAAAAGTAATTTAGCGTAATAGAATAAATGTCGTCTACTTGAAAGATTGTTATACATTTGCACACGGTAGTCGAAGGGGGCGATAGATCAGATTACAGGCTTGTCGCTGTCAGATCAATTTTCTGCAAGACAGAGCGTGTATTATACATGCTGCTCTTGGTATGCTTGGAAACTCAAGATTTGATCAACGACTATCAATACAAATTTTGCCATAGTCATTTGACTAATAATCTTCTAGTGTATTTTACAAATCGCTTGGCTTTTGCAAATTGAGAATCAAGGCACGGAAAGCTTCAAAAAATGTGAGGAATAACGGTTAGGTTAGTCTACATATTTATCTATATCTTCACGCTAAGTCATTTGCGGTGTAGGCAGAGAGAACCGAGCGTCACATGACTCTTTCGTTACACACCTCACTCGCTTCTTTAACATTCATAGCTCATTTCATGTACGCTCGCCGATTCACCATTGATTATCAAGATTATCATCAGATCAGGATTATCACGATTCAAGGTAACACTGAATTCTCTGCTGGCCTACTACAGTGGTATACTAATGTGGTAGATCAGATCACATTTTACTTACAAACCCTGTACAAACTTGAGCACTCGTTTGTGCGTCGAGCCGGGGTAAGCATGTTTGTTCGAGGGGATATTTGTTGTCGCTGACGACACAGTCTTGAAGACAGGGACCTGTCGGTTTTAAGGGTGTGGATCATCGCGGGCACACCCGGATCTACGCGTGCCTTTACAGGTCCCATAGCGGTGATACAGGCACAACTCGTTTATTCAAGCACCTGCAAATGACGATTGACAGAGTTACTGAACAGTATATACTGTTAGTGTTAGCGAAGTTAGTGATTTTGGGAGACTTTAATGCCTACTATGCCAAATGGCTTGGCTCTCGGTGCACTGACTATGCGGGTAAATCTTCTCATGACTCTCTCTCTGACCCTTGGTTTCTCTCAGCTGGTTCATTCTCCCACGAGAATACTATGCAAGCTCTCTGCTGATTACACGTCCGAATGAATGTAACATCTCAGTGGATGCGGCGCTTGGCTCGTCGGTCCACTGTCTCATCCGGAGCCAAGTGTTCTGCACCAGACGCGACCCATCTCGGCCTGCCGGATGACGTCGTGTATGGCACTATAAGTCAGCACTGTCATATTTTGAACATGTTTTACTATGACAGCGTCAATGTGAATGCTTGAATTGCGGAAATAATATTAAGAACTAATATTTAGATGACATCCATACATTTTTTCATAGTTTGTGACGTCATCTACCGCGGCCTCTTATATGAATAACTAATTATCGCAGAAAAATTTTACTTTGTAATATCTTTCTGTCTCTATCTCCTCTTTTAAAATCTGTCCTAAATTTTTTTCATGCCCTATTGATACTGGTACTGATTGGTTTGCTTTTAATATCCTTGTTAATAGATATCTCTGAAAGAAGAGCTAATTGACGGGCACGCCGTAATATTCTTAGCGTTATGTTATTTTCTAATCGATTAGGATTGGCGGGGTCCGCTGCCTAAATCTAAGGATTTGGTGAAGTTATTTATTTTGACATACCTCCACAACCCACAGGGAAAACTAGACCTTTCTTTTGTTAAGTCACTAATAATTAAATAATAATTTCTAGGACGTTCTGGTTACTTCACGATCTTTTCCTTCCAAGCATGTGATAATTACAAATATGCGGAAACACGAGTTTGGTGATACATGCCCACACTAGGATTCGGATCAGGTACCAATCGATTGTATACAATGAATATGTTTGCTCTGGGCTACAAGGCTAACTCTGTACAAACACGCCATAAAAAGTCATTTTTTTCTATAATCAACCTTACGCCAATCACTTTCCATGTTTCTCTACCGTCCACCTGACAAAAAAATTGTTACATAATCTACCTTTCCTCCTTTTTGCAGACGGGTAATAAATAGTCACGATGATATGATATGATGACATGATTCGATATTAAATATATCATTAGAGAGTACTTACGTGGTACTTTCGGAGACTTTCGAATCTAACTATATTGCAATGACATACTCTTGAACTAATTATACATGTATTTAATTATATATGGATTTAGCGTTTTTTTATTGCAATTTTATTATCTTCAGCTGTGCTAGCTCGCATTTGGCTTGCATTTAATGCAATGGAAGGATGCAAGAAACTGGAAGGATTTAGAAGCCTAGGAAGGTCCGACCAAATTGGTCGTATTTTATCAGAAAGTATCTAGGAACCGACGAGCTTGCGTGAATATTATGAATGTTGAAGAAGCGAATGAGGTGTGAAAGTATCGCGTTATATGGTGCACGGCACTCTCTGCATACCCCACAAGGGACCTGGCGTGAAGTTATATTATTATGTCACAGGTATTAGTTCCGGTCATTTGATAAGCATGCACGGGAATATGGATTCAACGCGTAGAGGGCTCTATGAGAAGATGGATGTAATGTAGAAATTAGTACATCTCCCGTAGCCCGCTTCGGAAGATATTAATGGAACAAGATAACTATGAGTAGGTTTCGACAGGTATTGGGACTACTGTGAATGTGTTATTAAGCTTCCATAAAGCGGAAGAGTTTGTTTGTTTGGACGCGCTAACTATTGAAACTACTAAGTCGGATTTGAAAAAAAAAGTGTGTATGTGTCAGTTTCGACGCAGGTTCGCCTTCGCTTTTATCTTTTTTTTTTTATACAATGTCGGGAGGCATACAAGCATACGGTCTACCCGATGTAAAGCAGTTGCCGTAGCCTATTAACGCTTGTAACATATATTACTCACGCGATACCTCCTCTACTACTTATACAGCAACTCCTTAGGAACTTACTGGTAATCTCACTCACACGCAGGAACACAACAACCCTCTAGGGAGTTGTTATTTGGCTGCAGTTTTCTGTGAGGTGGAGGTACTTCCCCAGACTTGCTATGATGGCGCATCACTACCTCTCTTAAAAATCTATCTTTGATTTTTCTTTCGAGTTATACTTAATGTGTTACTAGCGTTCATAGGTAACGGTAACCGCTTTACATCAGATGGGCCGTGTGCCTTCCGATATTGTATAAAAATAAACTCAGTTTAATCCTTTAGATAATTCTCACTCTCTCGCACGTTAAATCCTACAGACGTATCTTATAACTCACAATCGTTTCTTAAGGAGTAAACTCCAAACATATTCTTGCATTTGGTAGTCCAATTCTTGAGGAAGGTTATAGGTTATTCAACGTCACGATACGACTTTTAAAAGCCGAGGAAAAAGAAAGAAAGTAGAAAAAGCGGGCAAACGCATGAATGAAGTCGCAGGATGCAGCTAGACGGTAATAAAAATGTGTTCTGACTTTTTATTTAATACACAATAATAATATACGATATAATATAATGCCAAAAACACCATGCAAAGAGCACCATTTATAATTCTTCCATTGCCGCATCATATATACCGTTATTTTCATCATTTAAATTCCAGGCATTCAAATTAAATACAGGTGAAAATTATTGGTGATTTAAATTATTGCGTATTATTAATTTAGTGCATCAAATGTCATCAGATCAGTCGTGTAAATTACATGTGAATTTGTTATAAATGGCAATTCAGCTTTGGTGTTTATTTCCATTAACATTCGATTTACGATAATATATAATTGACTTGATCAAGTTCCTCCGTGCCTTTCATTTCTGGTACAGGAAAGAAAAAACGTATATAGTAGCAATATAATAACAAAATCAATTATTCTGGTGCTCAAATAATGTGAAAAAATGGTCAAGATCTTGACGGCAAAGCAGATGCGGACGCCGCAATCACAGGCGTGGGTATCATTTCATCCGCAAGAGTACTAGGATCACATGAATGGGAGATGGACCGGTCCATACATCTCCTGTAACCATGACTACGGCGTGGTAAACACTCAGTCGTAGCTACATATATGCACTATATTATATTCTCGCGTCCGCTTCTATGGCCGCAATACGAATATAATCTTTATTGATAGTTTGAGAAAAATATATAACTTTAATTTTCTTAATTCTATTTTTGTTTCTACCGTTTTCTAAACTTTTTAAACCACTAATCAAAAAGAAAGAAAAGCTATTATAAACAGAGGAGAAAAAGGCACTGAAGTGTTTTTTCTTCGTCTACCTACAATAGATAATAATTGCATATAAATTGCTTACGATATTGTCATTTTTGTTTATGTATTTTCGTCAGTAAGTAATTGTAAAATGTTATGACAATAAAAATATTTAACTGAATCTTTGGATGATGAATGTAGTTTTGAAAAAGAGACAACGTATAATTTATACAGGATAGATTGAGTGAGATAGATATAGAACGTTTGCAGTAAACTGTCAAGTATCGAATATTGATCATTGCAAGCGGTGGTTGACAACGGGCGCATGTGCGGATCAGCAACAGGTCGTTACGACCCGCGGAATACCAGGGCGACATAATTGAACAGAAATAATCTATGAACGATGGAGTGTGCCGTGTGAGGGCTAAACGACGAGAGTCCTACAGAAATTACCTGTCTCATTTTAACAGGGACTGCCAGTCTGAAACGTCGAGTACTCAATCACACACTATAATAAAAAATAAACCTTAATCACTTTACATGTAAATATATTTAGCCTTAACCCGAGCCAGCAGTCACATTTTAATACTGTTTTGTTGATTTAATTAGTCACGTAACAGGAATTCCATGTCTCAAACAACGGCTTCAATGAGCCTTGATAAATTAGAATTACTTTTCTTATACTTCAAATTTAAAACAGCTAATGTTGTAAACATTGTGCAATGGAAGGATACATACGAAGACAATTTTGGACTCTAATTCTTTCTTCAAGTGACGAGAACTTTGCGGCCTGTTAAAATCACTGCCAGCGATGCCAGTCCTTATAATGTAGAGTCGCAAAGTTGAGAATTGGTTGTAGATTAAAAAAGAGTGTTAAGTCTGTACGCAATGTCACCTTGAGGTGTTTGGTATTTGTGCTCTGGCGCCGGTCCAACAAGATTTAGGTCGCCTGCGAACGAGATCTTTACAAAGACATATTTCGAGCGCAAAATCGGATTTATGTGAAGATCATTAATTGCCATACCACAGTAATTGTGCTGATCCTCCCGTGATTGCGTTCGGAATTTAATCACGTCAGCAGCTATATTGCAATGTAATAGCTTTCGACGAACTAATCGGTCGAATTGTGGAATCCGCACGATTTGACTAATGAAAACGATAATGTTAAATCAGACAAGCGTCCTTTGTGATTTATCCTTGTTGGAACAATAACGAAACGTAAGTTATATTCAAAACTAGGAGCGTATTTGCTTGAGGTTTTGACTCAGTTAAACCTAATTCTTCATTTTACGTCAAAACGGTGAAACAACAGCCGTCTGTTTGAGCTTTAAGTGGCTTATAGCCAAAGTCAACTCCACCTACACGAATTGGAGTGTGGGTACAGCGATATTAATTTAGGAGCATCGCAAATTTGAATACCGTAATTAATAATAGAATAATACAGAATGTCGTAACCAAATGACAATTTGAGTGTTTCTAGTAACAAGTGAGATTCTCTTAAGAACGTTAATTTAGTTTTAATCAATATTAAGAAGAGATGGTTCGACTGTATTTTTGTGTTACCATATTTAAGGGAATTGTGTATTAAAGTTAATTTATTTATTGGAAAGTTTATCCCATAAACATGTGAACTTACGCTAACATTGAAAGAGGTTGTCACCGGTTTTCCAAATTATTTATTGCAAGCGTCATTAGGTTATAAGCAAGCAGTTAACATCAGTGTCGTATACCTGTTTCTTTCCACTAGCTGCTGCAAACTACAAAATTAGCATGACATTGCATTTATCTCATCGATGACTTATCTGCACTAAGCATGCTCTATGTTTATATATATCCCAAACTACAGCTTTCTAGTGTCAATCGTCTCTGAGCTAAGTCGCGTACTGACGGACATAGCGAAACTATAAGGGTTCCTTGTTTACTACGGAACCCTAAATATGATGCTCACGAAAACAATGTTTTTTCTAAACAGTAGCCAATTATATACATACTTTTAAATATACATACCTCGATAAGGTACCTATGTATATTTATTGAATCTACCTACACATAAAAAATTATATTTGTTTGTTTGTTCGTAATTTATACGCTGGCATACGGTTATCCCGATGGCGATAAAACTTTGTCAACGTATTGCCACTCTTGCGCAAAGGTTGAAGTATAAAAAATGTAAATAAATAAAACACAATAAAAATGATTAAAACGGCAGCAATACGTAAGGGGCCGTCTGCGAAAAGTTAGAGAATTAAAATAGCCAAAAATATTTATGAAAATACCAGGCAAGTTTTATTTTATACAACGTCGGGATGCATACAATTATATGGCTCACACGATGTAAAGCTACTAAGGCTACCGTACAAAGCGGCTAAATCCTATGAACACTTGCTATACATTAGGTATCACTCGCGCGATGCCCCCTCTGCTGCTAACACAGCAACTCCTTGGGAGCTTACTGGTGACCTCACTCACGCGCAGGAACACAACTACCCTCTAGGGAGTTGTTATTTGGCTGCGGTTTTCTGTGAGGTGAAAGGTCCGTCCATCACATGCATAAATACTTAACATTACTGAAGTTCTGATGAAACTGCTAAACATTGTTTTAACGAAAACCAACTGCAAATAAGTTTGTAATTGCAATTGTTTGTGATGTAACTATAAATCTACAGTTTTCGGATTTTTCCCTATACTATATGACACAGCTTCTTGCCAAATTTCATGATTCTAAGTTAACAGAAAATACTCTACCTATTAATTTGGTCAATGAGTGTTCACAAGGGGAGTGTGGATGTCGAAAAATGGTCGATTTTCAATAATATGTTCTACACTCTTACGTTTTCTGTCATACATTGCTTCATAATTCATAACTTTTCTCAGCTTCGTCCGTAGATTTTAGGATACATATCTAATTAAAAAAAATACCTCCTACCCATATATATTTACACTTAACAATTAATTACACTTCATAATGGAAGAGTTGAATGTACGCGGCGCGAACAATGGAAATGATGGCGTGTGCGACTGTTTTCGTCTTTTTAAAGAATGTTTGAAGACTTGGAGGAATGTTGAGAAATTGACATTATGTGCATCCTTCAGGAAGTCGTCATTAGGAGGGTATGCTGTAGCATCATACACTTGCCTCTGTATGTCCTGTCTGATAATCTCAGCCGCTTTCTTGGCAATCCTAAGTCTCTCATTAGTTTCGTCTTTATCTTTAGCCTCATACCAAGAATCTTTCAACAGTTTGAGACCAGTATCTCTAAAGCATATAGTAGAAACTTTGTGTTGATTAGTTCCTGATGATATTGTGATACGGTTGCTAAATTCTTTTAACAGATTAGCTTTGATCGTTTTGTCATTTGCCCTGATACTGCAGCCCGTAATTCTATGATGGAGAACTGACAGTCACTGTTAATCTCCATGTGCTTATAAATTTCATTCACGGCTTTAGTTATGTAATCTGCAGTATCGTCTGATCGGCTGAGTACATTTGGGGTTTGTACAACGGCCTGAAAAAATATTTGCGGCATTCATCGTGGTATAAGGCTTCCACTGCAAAGCCTGCAAACTGCCCAGCCTCAATGCACGAGTTTTTAAAAGCTACGTTTCTAACAGAGTATACTGTCTGTCGCTGTTCAACAAGGTTTTTCTTTTCAATTTCAAATGCGCATGAACAAAAAAGGCATCGACTTTTGATGTAAAATTTCGGTTTTGATGACCACAAAGTATGAGTTGCGGAGGGCCTAGCGAACGGAGCACATTTTGTCAGATCAGCTTTAATGCTGTCGGGTCTCGTGTATTCTTTTCGACATGATGAATGAACCGTCAGCGACTTCAAATCTTTAAGTTGTGAGCTTTTTGATCATTTCTGAGGTTACTGGCAGAAATCAGAGAATTTATGCATTTTTTACCGACCTTGGAAACATTTTCTCCACCTTCTTCTAGCACTTCATCTCAAACAAAACATCTTGAAAACGTGCGCATATGCAAAATAGTTTGTGATTGCTTCCCTGCATTCCCGGGTGCACAGTCACAATAATTAATAGGTCACTTACGAAATAACAATATAAGGCCGAAGGCATCTTGATAGATATTATTGGGACTTTTAGCCAGTTTAAAAGTAAACTGCTTCCGCCTTCACCGCGTGGAGGCACTGTCAGCTTATGTTATTTTTTAATAGTGTGGGTGAGCAATAAGAAATGATTTTGGCAAATTCGTATTGGTACAATGTGCAGAGAATTTAGCATATTTTTTTTTTCATATTTTTTGAAAATCGGTCGTATTTCGGAGCTCATAGCTAGGCAACGATTGTAGATAAATAAAAAGTGACAAACAAAGTTACTAAGTCAGACTTTCTGCTTTCGACTTTTGCATCCACAAATTATTCGTTGCCTAAGCTATATAGGTTTTGATGCGAGTGTTAAAATATGCGGCATAAACAGAGGCATAAGAGGCCGTACGTATTATATTATATACGTACGTATCTTTTGAATGCGTTGACTTAGAAGTTAGATCCTTTCACTGCTCCAATGGATTGCAGACTGGAGTATTTGATATTGATTTTAACTAGAGACCACGCGTTCCTAGGAACAGATCTTGACAGACGGACAACGAACTGATCCTATAAGTTTGGGGTACAGAACCATAAAAAAATTAAATACAATGAAATAAAAATAGAAACTGTTACTGGTTATATAAGTATTATATCAATAAAGACAATATGTAAGACACGACTAGTTCGAAAAGCCAGGATTAAAACGAGTCATGCTGCAGAGCTCATCTAATTGTATATCGGATTGGACAGATGTTTATAACAAAATATATAGAGACATTCGTATTATAAGTAATACGACACTTAGCCAATAATATCTAAAAAAATGGTCACGGTCATGTGTCTGTCCGGATATCCGCGTCCACCGATTGGCATTGTTCATCATCAGCGATAAATTCGTCACGTCGTAAAACACATTATTATAGTATTTGGAATCGAACCAACAACTTGCTTGAACAACATCCTAACAGCTTTCTCTACTGTAATTCGGATATAATTGGTTCATGACTTCACCGCCGTCGGTGAATCCAGAAAATTCTGCACGTATTCCGTTTCAGTATCTATTTACTTGACGATTTCATGTACACCTATTAATTATACACAATATATACACAATATTGAATTCTTATGGCTGAATTGACGATTAATGAAAAATGTCATCAATGGTATTATTTTAGGGTTCCGTAGTAAACAAGGAACCCTTATAGTTTCGTCATGTCCGTCTGTCTGTCTGTCCGCGGCCTAGCTCAGAGATGCTTGACACTAGAAAGCTGTAGCATGTATATACATATTAACTATGCTGACAAAGTGGATTAAATTATTATTAAATTACAAACACAGTATACAAGCATACGGCCCACCTGATGTAAAGCGGGTACTGTAGCCTATTAACGCTTGCGATATATTAAGTATCACTCGTGCGATGCCTCCTCTGTTGCTAATATAATATATAAAAGCATGAAAAAAAAAATTTTGGTGGTACCTTCCCTACACGTAAAGTGTGGATGATTATTTTTATTCGGTGTGGAGTTTTTACACGGTGTGGAGAGTAGTTAGATAGGTATTTTAAAAACATTGAGGGTTGTGGGAAGATCATTTTTCGATATATAGATCCGTAAAATCATGGTAGTGGTCCATATAGTTAATTTAAAAGGAAAACTGTCACGGCTAAGCAGGCTTCACAGGTTAATGAGTAATAGTCGATTAACTTATAAAATGTATTTTTTTTTATGAAAACGTACAAATATCATAGAAGAACCTTACACTTATCTGCCTTATCTACACTAAGTGTTTTGTTTCCTAGATTCTAATTGTAGTGGTGTTCCCCCAGTAGTGGAATTCCCCCCCTGCGTAACACTTTTTTTTCATAGTTCTTTTAAATTTCATACATAATTTTACTTCCGATATTTTCACATCGGCTGCGGTTTCGTTTTCATCATTCTTAGAAAAGAGAGGTTTTTATACTACGTCGGGAGGTATATAAGCATACGGCCCACCTGATGTAAAGCGGGTACTGTAGCCTATTAACGCTTGCGATATATTAAGTATCACTCGTGCGATGCCTCCTCTGCTGCTTACATAGGAACTTCTTGGGAGCTTAATGGTGACCTTACTCACACGCAGGAAAACAGCAACCCTCTATTTACTCTTATACTTATATATTATACTTTTTATTTAAGAAGTAAATACGGAACCCTACTATAAATAATAATAATAAATAAATATATAATAATAATAATTAACCCCGCAGCGCAGCTTGTGGCGATCTGTTGGTACGTGGTACGTAACGACACCACGGGTACCCGAGTGCTCCAGAGAGTCGATCAGCGCCTTTGTCTTCGGCGTGTCTTCGTCTGTCGGAGTGAAAAGTCAAGTTGGCCAGCAGGACTCTCTGCTCTGGCTTGCCTTCATTGGCCGTCCAGAGAGGAGTCGATAGAGCATATTGCTTTATCAGGTGATATGCTCCAGGGGTGAAAGTATTAAAGAGCATAACGCCGCGAGTAACTTTGATGAAAGCGCAACACACTTCTCGACACCCCTGGGTCACTCACACCGGTGTTGCCCTCGGCCGAATTTCTCTGGCATTTCGGGGTCCATCCAGTGAGTGGCGAGCCACCGCCTGCCGGAAGTAACATCAGATATGCTAGTTGCGGCGTCCGTCCCTCTTCTGTAATAGCCCAGTACTAATAATCTCTCCAGATCTCATTTTAATAGCCCCTATAATTTCCTACACATTCGCAATAGTCCCAATACCTGCCGTGACTTGGTGCATGGGTATATTGGCACATTGATATCGCCTGGAGAAGGTCACGGCGGCTATACAACATTACGTCAAGCTTCTCAAAGGGGCCTTTACGTGTTACATCAAATCCCCGCGCACGCCTACCTAATGACCGGGATAAACCCGTGATATAAGAACTATAACATAATAATAAGAAATGTATATCAAGAACAGGTAGGTAATGATATTATATAAATATAAAATATATTAAAAACTATATTATAAAAACTATGAGAAAATAATAATAATTCGTTTTATTTATTGATGTAAAATGTTTTATGCCATGCAATTAAATGCAATTCGATATTCCACCATAATGATCCATGGTAAAATATCGAAATTCATTTAAATTTACTACTATTCGGGACAAGTCAGGTCCTCGAGAGCATCTACTCTGTCTCTCACTCTCTTCTACATCGTGTGGAGTCCTATAGCCACGCAAGGCAAGCATTGTCGACTGCCTGGCCTCGTATTGGAGTAATTGCGAATAATTCTCACGGAAACGGAGACATCATAGTAAAACCAAGATTTGTTTTTGGGCAGCTTGAAAACACTGCCGTCAATAACAGTAGAAAAATATAACAATAGGCCAACTAGCGCACTTATCCCCATTTAGATGTAAGTACTTACACCTATTTAATTAGATTACCAGAGCTCGCCAATAACCAAGTACCTATAGTATATAATACGAGTACACTAAGAGTATAACACCGAACTTCGTATTCAATAATAGGGGTTAAAGTATGAAATTGCCGTTTTATAGTAATAGATACTTTGAATTGACATTAAACTTTCATGGTGTGAGATTTTTGACAACACCTGAGGTGTTTCTTTAAAAAAATATGCAACATTAGATTTTCGTATTTCAATTGTTTTTTAATTCAACTTAGACGGGAAAGATGCATACTTCGAAAATCCGAGTAATTTTTGATTACGAGTTTCGACGTGGAACTAATGCGGCAGAAATGGCTCGCAATTAATATTGCGCATTAATATGCTGCGTTGGAGAGGAGACTTCTAATGAACGCATCGTGCGTTTTTGGTTTAAACGCTTTCGTAATGGAAACTTCGACTTGAAGAACCAACCACGTGGAAGAATGTCAAAGGCTGCAACAGTGCCCTAAAGCAAAGCTTACCAATAAAAAGGTAATGGTAACTGTTTGGTGGTCTCTTCATGGCGTTATTCACTATAGCTTTCTCAGGTCTGGTCAAGCAATAATAGCAGGTGTTTATTGTGCCGAACTTCGAACAATGATGGCGAAACTGGCAGTGAAACAGCCCCGACTCGTAAATCGATCTTCACAATTATTGTTTCATGATATCGCAAGACCTCTCACTGCACGAGAAACCGTTGTAACTCTACAGGAACTGCAGTTAGAAACCATAAGTAATCCTCCGTACTCTTCAGACCTTGCTCCAACTGACTACCATTTTTTCGTGATTTGATCAATTTTCTACGTGGTAAAAAATTTTCTTCCCTGGAGGCAGTACAAAATGCTTTCACACAGTTTGTCGAATCTAGATCCCCAGAGTTCTATCGCAAAGGCATAAATAAACTTCCGATTAGATGGCAGCATTTGATTGAATAAATATGTTACATCTTAGAAAAAAATGAGTTTTAATTTTTCAGTACAAATCGGCAACTTCTTTAACCAATAATAAATTCGTATAGCGCGTTTATATGTAAATGTGACGATTTCCAACGCTTTTTTTTGTAGTGATCCTACTGTATGAAAAATAATACAATTTTACTAGGAAATGTGATTGTAGCACGACGTTAACACGAAGGGAGGCAAACGTAGAGGCTCAATACTCGTGTAATATATTAACTCGAATCGTCACTTGTTTTTGAACTAAGTCACCAGGCCCGAGCTGGCTGCTTGGAACTTCATTTACATATACTATAATTTTATTCCGTAAATAGTTGACCTGGCTTTGTAGGCAAGCTTGCTGTAAAACTGCACACATCCATTATTTTCACAGTAATGTCTGCTGAAGAGAAAATATATTGATTCTTACCCGGAATCTAACAACCGCGCAAAAAATAGACAGAAAACAAATAAACGAAAGATTTTCGAATTGAGGAATGTGTGCGATGTCTGGAGAAATCTGAATTAAATATACAAACAATTATATATTCTTGCTTCTTGTTTAGATACGGGATAGAGCGGCAGAGAATTCAAATTATTGCTGGATACGGCTATCTAACGGACGTGAGAACAAAATAACTAAATATTTTGTGACACATAGCGAAATAAAGTCCCAAATTGATATGCCATGCCATCCCAAATTGAATTCTGTCAAAAATTTTTTGATGTTATTAATGATACACTTTTTGATAATTATGTAAAAGTTATATATTAAACGAAAGGTAATTAAATGTACAATAAGATTTTTTACATTATTCGAAATGCCCTCCTCCATTTTGAATACATGTCCTTAATCGGCGCCGCCAGTCATCGATCGCAGCACGCATCACATTTATATCTATCTGTATCTATCTTAACCAGACATGCTCGGAGAGACTTCAAATTCTGATGAGGTTTAGCGCAGACTTTCTCCTCCAAATGTTGCCATATCTTGTAGTCCAGTGGGTTTAAATCTGGACTAGAAGAGCGCCAGTCTTCATGTCCGATGAAGACAATTCCAATGGCGGTCAACCAGTTTTGAGTGCTTCGTGCCTTATGAGCTGGTGCAGAGTTCCTGTTGGAATATCCAGCGTCTGTTTTTGAACATTATTTGAGAAAGAGGTTGTATGTTTCTTAGGACGGTATTTTGGTAAACCACGGCACTGGTTTTCACATTTTTTTCACAGTAAAACACCTCAGTTAAGCCTGAATATGAGACTCCAAGCCAAAACATGATTGATGTAGGTAATGCTCTCGCTGGACCCTCGCAATACGCGCGCTCGCTTCTTCACAACTGTAGGCATACACCTTATCATTTTGTTTGTTGTAACTTTCTTCGATGGTAAAAACTTTTTCATCCGAAAACAAAATTTCGCGGTATTTTATCCCGCGTACCGCCGTAACAATGCGCGGGATCTTTCCATGCAAATTTTTTTCAAACGCTAGTTCAAAAAATTACCGGTTTTTTTACGATAAGCTCGTAGTCCCAGGTCTTTATTTAACACTCTTTTGACAGTGGTTCTGCTTAATCCCATCAGAAGAGCTAAGATTTTTTGTTTACGCACGGGCTTTATTTGGATTCGCGCCTTCACTGCTTTGATGACCTCTGGTATCCTAACTGTGGTAGGTCCGCCGCTCCTCTTACGATCTTCGAAGCTTGAATCTGTAGTATATCGTTAGATAGTGCAATAAATAAACCGTAGTTTTATTTTCAATTTTTGTAGAATGTTGAAAATCACTTTTGACCCGTAACCACAGCGGTGCAACGCGATAACCGCGACTCTATCTTCCTTCTTCGACCACTCCATAGGTATTTGAAAATGAATTTATTTTTTATTTTCAGCAAGCGGGAACGTTCTATTTTTAAAATTGCTCAAAATATTTCTGGCCAGTATTCCAAAATTAAAATAATAAGGTTTTGACAGAACTTATGACCCGACTAGGTATAAAAAAGACCATAACAGACAAATCTTATTTGCCTACTTATTATTAATATATATATTATAATACTAGCTGTGCCCGCGTCTTCGTCCGCGCGGAATAGAACAAAAAAGTTATTGTTCAGTTACAATTTTATTTATTTGATTTGATTAGGTATAAGTACCTAAATAAGCAGAGTAAAATAATAATAGATATGTATTATGTACTTCGTCGGCGCGGAATAGTTATTTTTTATTATTTATTTATATTAATAAAATTTCTAAAATAAAAGTAGCCTAAGTTACTCCTTACGACGTCAGCTATCTGCCAGTGAAAGTCCCGTCAAAATCGGTCTAACCGTTTTAGAGATTAGCCGGAACAAACAGACAGGTAGACAGACAACCATTGTAAAAATATTCATTTTGGTATATGTACTGTGTATACATCTATATGCATTTAGTAAAAAGCGGTTATATTAATATTACAGACACTCCAATTTTATTTATCTGTACTTATAGATTCACTAAATTTGTGTTTACGATTTTATGTACATATTTATAATTATGACTTGCTCGGCGGTGAAGTAAAACGTTGTGAGGAAACACCGCAAGTCCAAGAAATTATATTTCAAAAAACGTGTATTCAAACCTAAGAAAGGTCTGGTTTTTCCTCTCGATTGTAATGGTCTAACGGCAGTCGCTTAATGGAAGAATCTCTGTATCTTTGCCAAATAGAAATAGGTAGCGAACCCCACAAATCGTATTAGAGTAGCAAAAGGGATGATACTAAAAAGAAGATTATTAATATTTATTGTCGTAGTAGATAATGTTTATCTTCTTCGTACTCAATCTCATAAGACGTGATATATCAAGACTTTGTATATTGTACTTACTTATTATACTTATCTTACTTACTTACTTTATCTTCTGTACCTATAACAAAAGCCACAGAGAGCTTTTGTGTACATTTCAGATTATACCTCAATTTATGCTATTAATCAGTTGAAAATAGCTTTGTTTCAAAGTATTCGACGGGAGAAAATAACAAAACGTGCTGATACTGTAATTACTAGCTAAACACTCTTGACGCATTCAAAACAGTGGGGATTAAAATTATAGTCTCAGTAATAACATGCGGTTGAGTATAACACATTGTGTTCCCGAAATAGGTGCGTAACCAAGTGGCACATTGGTATGAAAGAGACATGTGTGGGCGATTGGGCGGTACGTGTTTGGAACACTAAAGAGCAGATAAGAGGAAAATATTTTCAAAAATTACAAATTGAGTACAATAGGTGCCAAATTATACCCAAAACTTAGCCGAGTATTGATTCCAAGTATACGGTATTGAGCCGTAGAGTTTAAGAGGTGCGTTGTGTCTTTTTATATATCCTGCTGAACATCATTCTGCTATAAGAATGCACAAAAAAATCGGCCAAGTTCGAGTCGGACTCGCACACCAAGGGTTCCGTACCATTATCGATAAAAACGGCAAAAAAAATCACGTTTGTTGTATGGGAGCCCCCCTTAAATATTTGTTTTATTTTATTTTAATTATTTATTCTTAAAGTGAATATATAAATATATATTCTGTGCATATTTTAAGCGACTACCTGTTGCAATCAATACCTGTCAATATCGAGCAAAAATGAGCAAAAAAAGTCGCGTTTGTTGTATGGGAGCCCCCTTAAATATTTATTTATTTATTCTATTTTTTAGTATTTGTTGTTATAACGGCAACAGAAATACATCATCTGTGAAAATTTCAACTGTCTAACTATCACGGTTCATGAGATACAGCGTGGTAACAGATGGACGGACGGACGGACGGACGGACAGCGGAGCCTCAGTAATAGGGTTCCGTGTTACCCTTGGGTACGGAACCCTAAAAAGAAAACGCGCCTCGTTAACTCTATTTTCTCTTCTTATATATTCTGGGATAGTACAATGGGTCATGTTCCGACTTCGATATGACGCGTGGACATCATATTGAACAACTTTTCTTAACAACACACTCTTTCGTATCATCAGTAGAAAAGACGAAGAGAGAGAACATCTCTCCTTAGAGTTAAGACCTCGTATTTGAACACAAAGGTGACGCTCAGACAATACTCCACGTAGAGTCTGATTTAGGACATATATATATCGAAAGCTTCCGTCTGCAATCCACCGCCCGCTGTGCCTGCGAGGTGGAGGTACTTCCCCAGACGGGCAGCTTAGGTGCGCCCTACCTGCCTTAAAACATGCAGGCTAAGACAAACAGGCGTGTTCATGCACACAAATATTTGCCCTGAGTGTGAATCGAACCCACGAGCGTTGGTGTCAAAGTCGCATTATTCACGACCGCGCTCCCGAACTCGTCAAAAATTGGAATCCGTAAGGTTGTAGAGATGTATAATAAACGCCCTGATGAGGTTTACCCAAGATAATCAAGTATGGATTTCTTAATGGATGTGAAAAGGTTACAAAAAGTTCCATGGAAATACCATGCAGTTAGCAGAGGGAAAGATAACGCGCAAGCAATAATGACACCAGAAATCTCATTGACGTAGTAGAAACACTGCTCCAAAAGCACCTCGTCAGAAGTTTCCAAGGTGATCTTCCTTGGTTTGTATTATTTATGTAAAGTGTTGCTAGTGCTGCTTGTGTTGGAAATATATCTGATGAATATGTAAGTAACCTAGGTGGTTAGATATTAGTAGCAAAGTTTCATTGTAGTATTCAAATATAATATATATCTAAATATCAAAAAATCGATTTCAAGAGAAATAAGGCGCATCAAAGCGGCCCATTTCAGGAAGTACCTACATCTCACAGAAAACCGGCAGCCATATAACAACTCCCTAGATGGTTGTTGTGTTCCTGCGAGTGAGTGAGGTCACCAGAAGATGAGGAGTTGCTGTGTTGACAGCGGAGGTGACAACGCGCTACCGACGTTCTTTTTGGTGCTAGCGTACGTAGGCTAAAAAAACTTACTGGTAACTTCACAAACTACTACAGAGACGTAACAGCCCTCTAGAAGTTATTTGTTGTTGGGGTGTTTATTTCTGTTAGGGTACCTTATTTTGTACGTTTGGGGTATCGTTTCAAAAATATTAAGGGTAGCTTACTTTATTTTTGTTTTAAGTGATCTTTATATGTCAAGTTGCCTTCTAATGCCCTCGCATTGAGAATAATAGTGCTCTATTTTTTTACATAATGTCGGGAGGTATTCAAGCATACGACCCGCCTGATGAAATTATTACTTAGATAGCTCTACTGCTATTATCGTCATCTATAACTGCGTCAAACTCTTACTTTACACCTCAGATATTGCACGAGTGCTGTGTGCTTCAATCAAATGGCTCAAACACAAGTCAATAGTAGCATGTTATTCTAACGACTAATATCTACAGCGCCTGGCTCGGAGACGATCAGTCCAGCTACGGTGACAGGATACTGCGATTCTGATTCAGATGACTGCAGGTAATCGCGGGGGCGACCGCAGCAGCCGAGCCAGAGACGACCGGAACAGCTATGGTAGCGATGGCATGCGTGTACAAACGGTAAAGGGTGGGTGCCGGCCGACCGGTAATTCGTATACTATAAGTGTTATTTGTTTCCCGGGTTCATGCGAACTAGTGCCGGATATAATCGTTAGTTCTCGCGAACTGACGCCGGATATAATTATTACGAAATAAATATAGAGGGTAAAAATAAAACGAAAGATGAATAACGTGTTGATGTGACGTACGTAATGATTACTTTTACTATCAATAACTTTTATGTTAGTGTCATATTGTATGTGATTAAATCACAACCCTGTATTAGTCTTATTATATTTTTCAATAAGAGTACTTTCAAGTAGGTTCTTTTTTAATTTAAGTAGTAAGTACCTTGTGTTTCCGTTCACAGACGAGCTGCAAGAATTGTTGACTTTTGTATCAGGTAACACGCGGCATTGTGTTCCAAATGAAAGAAACCCACGGCTTCTTTTTACAATATTCCTAAGTGTAAGGATGAATTCACACACTACAACTACATTGGACGCTTTCCGTGAGGTTCCAGAAAGATATTATTACGAGAAAGGATAGGTTGTGAAATGAACCCTGCCAAGACTTTTCCAAGAGACTACAGCATGAGGTTCTTCAAAAAGGAGGTGAAGACATTTTAAGGCTATGGTAACTGCTTAACATGAGTAAGTTGTACGCTTATTTGTCACCATTCGAATGAATTGTATATTTTATACTTCGACGAGTGGCATACAAGTATGTGCGCAGTATACTTGTTGGCCTTAAGATATATGCCATCCATAATATTTAAAAAAATCGATATAAAACCCTTAAATTTTTGCACATGTCTAGCATGCCCACTTCTTCCGTGGAAATGTATATAGTATAGTCTTTTTAAGTTTAATCAATAATCTATGTATTACAATAGTTTTATGTGCATTCCCATAGTCCACACGGGTACTAGCCTATATTAATATATCAATTTTAAAACAATCAGCGTAGGCTGCTTGCAAACTGAAAATGATCCAACTAGCGACATCTAGTTTTAATGTAGTATACTTTTATTATATCTACAGCTGACATTGCACTGCCATCTGTGTACTTGGCTGAAAAATGTTTATAAAATTGTTTTCGACTCCAACCTCAAACTGTCACACGCATCTTACTGCTTTTCATAGTTCGTCAACATTGTCTATAGATGGCAATGTGCATAACAATATGTCTCCTACAATATGTCTCCTACAATATACTGTAATACAGTCACAAAACAAACTGTAAACCTGTAAGTTTTATTATTTTGTGATATCAAATACGTTTTAATATGTCTCATTTAAATAAAATTTGGAAAAGAATTAAAATTATATCCGGCAGTGTTTGTTATTGATTGTATTGTAAGGTCGACCTCACCGGCGACCATTAATGAAACCTATCGATCAAACAGATCAAGATCGCATCCGGGCGGGCGGTAGCGCAGAGTTATTCCCAGAGCGTGAGGCGGAGGGGCGGTGGCGACGGCGGGGGAGCGCGGAACCCGCGCTCAGTGTGTCGGCGCGCGCCGCCGCCGCCATGGGCAACCAACATTCTGCCTCACACGCATCCTTCAAGCCCAGGAAGAACGTGCACTGGAAATCTGCAGGTAAACACCATCCAACTTACACCTAGCAGCAACTCGACAGGTCGCCTGTTTCCTCACAACACGACGTATGCTAACTGAGGCCCCCTGTCTATGTTTCTATTTTTAAAAAGATTGCGCGCTGCGATTCCTAAAGCGTGGCACAACAAAACAAATCGTAAGACCGTCCGCGTTCATGTAACGATTATCACGCGTCTAATTTTGTTAACAGTTTTATGCCAAATGATTTTATAAGGCAGCCCAATAAATCTCATGATCGTTCGATGCCTTGATAATTACTAAGCCTTTGATTAAAACAAAATGAAAGAGGTAATCATATTTAATTAAGCATTTTGCTTTTCCAGGACGGCCGGCGGTGCCTGGAAAACCGGATATAATTCCGATATTGACGGATGATGAGCCAAATGCAATTACCCTGCGGTGGACGCCGGCGAGTCACGACGGCGGCGCACCACTGCATGGCTACCAGGTGGAGTGCAACCGGCTCGGCTCGCCGGACTGGATTCGCACGGCGCCACCCGTGGTGCTGCGGCCGGAGCTAGTCCTCAGCGGGCTGGAGCCTCCTCACCGGTACCAATTCCGCATAGCGGCTTTGAATGCCGTCGGCCGCTCTGAGTACAGTGAACTCTCAGATGTACTCACGGTCAGTTTCGAACGCGGCGCCCAAGAAGCGCCTGTTTTCCTTCAACATGTACATGATGTTACTGCTTTAGAAAATGATAAGACAGAATTTCGTGTGTCTTTCACCGGTGCTCCGACACCGACAGTCGCGTGGTTCAAAGACGACTACGAAATCTTCAGCAGCAGAAGAACAGCGATTACGACCACCGAGTCATCCAGCGTTCTCGTGTTTCATCAGACGCTGGCCAGCGACGAGGGTGAAATAAAATGTACAGCCACTAATCGAGCGGGACACGCGGTCACCAAAGCACGCCTGTCCTTAGAAGCGGCGCCTAAGTTACGTTATCCTCGACAGTACGAAGATGGATTACTTTACGAAATAAACGAAACAGTTTACTTAAAAACGACTATCGTCGGGAAGCCAACTCCTATTGTAGAATGGCGGCACGATGGTCAACCGATAGTCATCGACGAACGTGTGGAAATTGCGAACACACCTAAATTCTCGGTCCTAAAAATTCACTCGGCGCGAAGAAGCGATCGAGGAGAATATCAAATACATGCTAAGAACAATATAGGTGAGGATACAGCCGCATTTTTGGTGACTATCACGGCACCACCGGATCCACCCAAGCGCGTGTCCGTAGCGCGCCAAGTGGATAAATCAGTGACACTGGACTGGGAACCGCCAGTTGACGACGGTGGTTGTCGCATCGGCAATTATGTGGTCGAATACTACCGCACCGGTTGGAATGTGTGGTTGAAAGCCACCACTAGCCGAAAGACGAACGTGACACTCTTCGATCTAATTGAGGGGAGCGAGTATCGTTTTCGTGTAAAAGCGGAGAGTCCGTACGGGATGAGCGCGCCCAGCGCAGAATCCGCATCTGTTAAAATTCCTGGGCGCGCAGTGGATATGGAATTCTTAGCGGTAGAATCACGGATTATCAATGAAGCGCTGACAAAGCAAGAGGGCGAGGTTGCAAGGGTGTCACCGGTACCGCGCCGCAAGCGGGCCCAGACTTCTGCCCCAGAGTCGGCGCCACCGCAACGCATGCCTCGCACCTCCGAAGCCAAGGAGACGACCGGCAGCACTGAGTTTATGCTCGTTTTGTATCCTGAGAACAAGTCGGATGATAAATCTGGTAACTATCACTTATTTATTACTTACACCTTAGAAGTCAATAGACAGGCGTTATTTTGCGAAAGTCAAATTTACATGCAATTTGATCTAACCTGCTTGGTGTGCTTTCGCCACCAATTAGTTCATGCGAATTAGCGCCGGCCGGCACCCACCCACTGCCGTTAGTAGACGCATCTTGCCGTGGCGATGCAGCGACGACATAATTGGTAGCGGAAGCACACAAAGCACCTTAGAAGTTGAAATTAAAGCCTTAGTGCAGCAGCAGCAGAACAATGAAAATAGAATAACAATATATACATGTTGTAATTCAATAATAAATGATAATTACAATGGCGGGATGATGAACCGAAAGGAGAACGTTTCGACCTAGAATATTACATTTTATTATCAATACGTTTCAGAAGATTAATAGTATTCCGCCGCCATTGTATTTACTTAAAATCTATGTAATATCCAGCTGTCAAACATTCTCGAGTAATTACATACTTGATGCACATACATAACTACATAAGCAACCTATCGGGGGTTAATGTTAGTGTCCATATACCACATTTCTTTAACACATCATATTACGGTGTACATTACATGTAGTAAGCGTGCCTCAAATACTACTTTAATTTAATTGCATAAAACCATATTTGAGGCACGCTGCGATTCATAATTATCATGCTAGTATAAAAACATAATAATTATGAATTGCCTGGCACCTTGTAAATCCCGATAATCACTTGCCATAATATAGTTTCAATACACACTAAATAACAAAGTGTTTTAAATTAGTGCATGTACATTTTTAGCGTCCAAATTAACAAAAATTTATTAAATACCTTGGCAGTATCGAACAACCTCAAGTATGTACTCAAAAATGTCCGGTAGCTCCCGATATTGTATTCTCTTATGTATTATATGTATTACAAGTGCAAAGCAATAGAAAACAAAAATCTGCGAAGGGTTAGCAGGTGTCATAAAAGGGGAAAAGGGTTAGGAGCTAGCGTGTGGCCCCCTCCGATTTCATAGTCAATATGGTTATATGGTTACTGTCAAGTACCATGTCGTGTATCAAAAAAAAAAAAAAAATATTATTTTTAACATAATTTTATTACCTAAACGATAAGTTAAATAACAATAAAAACAAACTTATCTAAGTTTACAAAGAAATTCCCACGCATTAGTAACGTTTAATAATGCGCACACTATTTAGTAGAGGCTACTGCAATCAGGCCAATGATAGATAAAAATATTTTTAGATTATTACAAGTAATAAATGAATCACTAGTTGATTGGCAAATTAATGATGAAGCGGTATGCGAAACGTAGGTTTACAGATGCCAGTTTCACCTTTCTGGCATTTGATTGTTGACTAAAACTAGAACGTTTTAGTATGACCGGGTCTTGGTGATGTGTATAAGGCAGGGCATTGTGGATAGCATCCGGAACGGTCGTGTGCGCATATTTCGCCTATAAATACGCCAGCGCACACGGCGTCTTCAAACACAACTCCACGTATTGTTAATCGTATGCCGGAGCGAATTTGATGTTAACTTTAGAATACATTTAACAAGCGAATATTATGTCCTATTTATGCTTCTAAATGCGAAGTTATTTAATTTGCGAAATGTGATTTAATAGTGCAAATTTGGATGCAATGTACATTTTGATGCTATGCCTAATTAAGATAAAAAGCAGAGAAAAACATTAGTGAACTAAACCGGTTGACTTCTAGACAAAGTAACATTCTGGCGATGTCGAATTATGTTATCGACGATGATGCGGTAACGTTGTCCGCGATGGTATTGGTAATGTTTGTTTCACAACACTATTTCAGCACCATTTCCTTTTAGAGCAGTAACAGCTCAGTGGATAGAGAATCAGCCTATTAACCTACGGTTCCTAGCGTGGGCATGTACCACTAAATTCATCTTTTCGGATTTATGTACATATTTGTAATTCTCATTTGCTCAACGGTGAAGGAAAACATTGTGAGGAAACCCGCACGTCTAAGAAATTTCTATTTCAAAAGACGTGTGGTCTGTCAGTCGCTCCATACTGTCAAATATCAGTATCTTCACCAAATCCCTTAGGTTTAGTCAGCGGCCTCCGCTAATCCTAATGAATTAGGAAACTGGATAACGTTAGAAAGACAGCAGTATTTTAGCAACATCACATACCAATCACATTACCTACTGGTACTCGCGGTTTCACTGCTGGGAAACGGCTCCCTGCGTTCAAAACATACTCCGCCATCTTAATCTATTGTGGATTAGAGGATGTCACTGTTTTAAGCCACCCGAACTTCATGAGTTTAACGGCTTTCATTAATCGAAAACAGCTGGAGTCGAGATATATAAATGACGGGCCTCGAGATACCTATATACATAAATCAATTCAGAAATGAGCTCCATTATGTCGTTCCTATCAATCTTACCGAACGCGCAAGTTAATGAGTAATGAGAGTCGTCCGCTGCCTGTGTATGGTTTCACTAACCTTTTTTTTTTCATTTTATATATACCGTCAAGAGACATACAAGCATACAGCCCAATTAATGTAAAGCGGTTACTGTAGCCTATAAACGCTCGCAATACATTAAATATAAGTCGTGTGATGCCACCTCTGCTCCTAATTCCTTAAGAGCTTATTGGTGTACCTCTCTTACACGTGAGTTATGAGGATGTACTTCCCAAGTCGGTCTGCTTTAATGCTATCGCTCTTAAAACACTCAGACCAAGACAAACATATATGTTCATGAACACAAATGTTTGTCCTGTGTGGGAATCGAACGCTCGAGCGCTGGTGTCAAAATAATGTTACTAGCCAGCGAGCTCGTCTAATAGACTAGAGCAGCTACAGCTTCAGAGAGCACATTAATCCATCTGCTCTGACTGGTGTCGAAAAATGACAGTCGACAGTCACACATTTGTGGTACATGCCAGGATTCAAACCGGGAACCAGTTGATCAATAGAACTGTTCTTCATCCATTGGGCTTTTAATGCTATTTAACTTTCACCATCCATGGCAGAATAAAATAAATAATATGAACCTGCGTGGTTTCGGATTGTTTTTTTTTATACCACTAATGTACGGACTGCCCGATGGTAAACAGTCACCGTAGCCTGGACATTTGCAACACCAGGAGTGTCACTCATGCGTTGCCGACCCTTGTGTGCTCCATTTCTTTGTGTCTAAAAGGGCGCTAGAATATTATGATCTCGTTTCTCAAAGTGAAGAAGCATATGAAAACACTTGTCATATGGCAGGTGACAAGTGTTTGTTATATGAAAGGTCACGATTTGATCAGGAAGCGTCAATACGGTTTTCGCAACGGTCGTTCGACTGGTGATCTATACTCAAATTCTATCTATTCCAATTACGAACTTTCACGACTCTCTACACGAATGTACTCAGCACGTTTCACGTGTATAAATTAATATTCTTCTTCTTACTAAGGTTATCCCGTTTCCTAACCCAGTAGAATCTCCACAACCAAGAGGGAAAACCAGATTTTTCTTAGGTTAATTCACACATCTTTCGAAATATAATTACTGAGACTTCCGTGTTTCCTCACGATGTTCACCGTCGAACAAGTGATAATTACAAATAGGTACATAAGTCCTAAAACACAAATTTAGTGGCTTATCCCCTGATCAATATTTGAACCGTGGACCATTCAGTTAATAGGCCCGTTCTTTAGCCACTGGGCTTTAAGTGCTGATTTGGATCAGAGACAGCACGTATGCATGCTTGAGACCGTCAACAATTTTTACAGTTGTCTCTGATATTAAGCCATTGTGTCTAAGGACAAACTTTGCTTCCCTTTGCATGTGTTACTGATAGTACAGTGCTACTAGGAATAGTTCAATATGATATCCACAATTCATCTAAAAAGGTTGCCCAAACGGATTCGGAAATAATCAAACCACAATATTCGCGTATTGTGTGGATGCAGAAGCGCTTTCGTACGAGACTTCTTAAGTTGTGGAATAATTTTTGCCGAGGTTTCCCTAGGAGACTGCAGAATGAAGTTCTTCATAAAAAGGGATTGAACAGGCTTTTTTACAGGGCCGGTAACGCACGAGTGATGGCCCTGCTGTTGCAAGTGTCTATGGGTTACGGTAACTGCTTATAAACAGGTAGGCCGGACGCTTGTTGCCATATTAGTGGTATAAAAAAATAGTGGCCGTAATCAGGCCAGGGGTGGTACTCATGCGTTGCCAACCCTGTTCAATCCTCTTCACATTCACTATGTATGTACCTGAACCACTAAACACTTCTTCTTGAAGAGCTCTATGCTGTAATCTCTTAGGAAACCCTCGGCTGAGAGTTTATTCCACAACTTGAGAGTTCTCACAAGAAAACTTCTCTGGAACCGCACAGTACGCAGCCATTGCGGTTCCTGTGTGTGTGGGTGAACTCCTCGTCGTCGGCGAGCGGTGCGATTGTAAAACCAAGCAGTCGGCATGATATCGAGCAATCCTTCAGAACACAAACCGTTGTACAATTGATAAAACACATAATCGGAGGCAATATCTCGCCATAAACTTAAACTTTAAACTTATATATACTATACTACTATACTTTAAGCTCAATATCGTGTGTAACAATTCTCACAGGTCGTCTCTGAAATTCTCAATTGAATCACATGGGCCTAGCTGGTATCTATATGCTCCCGCCCAAAGGTGACATGGCAGCGGACCGCATGCATCTACTAACGGTAGTGGGTGGGTGCCGGCCGGTAGTAGTTCGCACGAACTAATCTGGAGCGGAAGTACAGAAAGAAGTTTAGTTCAAATTGCCTTATAGTCAATGCGGAATCGCTGGAGAGACTGTAGCACCGCCAATGTCTCAACGAAATCAAAGGCCTTTTCTTAGTCCAAATACGCCAAGCATAAGGCGAGATTATACTCCTCAGTCTTCTGTATAATCTGACGGAGGGTATGTATGTGATACACGGTGCTAAAACCTTATCGGAATGCGGCTTGATCGGGAAGCTGGAATTCATCATGTCTGCGTGCGAGACGGTTTTGAAGAACAACATGACCAGGTTTCCGATCCACGCTTTCGGTGTTTCACCGGAGTGTATGACGGAATTGAATGATCAGAAGGACTTCAAGCCTTCAGCCTGCTTTCAGAAGCTCCGCCGTAATTCCGTCCTCACCCGGTGCTTTCCCATTTTTAAGCTGTTTGAGAGCCATACGAATCTCGTACAGACTGATGTCTGGGATTTCTTCGATATAGTGTCGGGTCAGTTTAGCTCTTGGGTCGTTACTAGTACTGTTGTCCGGTTGTAACGACGATGAGTATAGCTGTCTATAGAACTTCTCCATCTCACTCAGAATCTCAGCCTTCGTAGAAATAATGACGCATGTACTGGTCTTAAGCTTCGTAAGTTGACTTTACCCAACAGACAAATCTTTGATGAAGACTTTGGAGCCTTGGTTCTGCTCTATCGCCTCTTTAATACGAATTGTATTTTGGCGTATGTCCCGTCGTATGCATTTAGGGATCTGCCTATTCAGCTGCCTGCACTCTAACGTGGGAGCTGAAGACTGCAACCACATTTCACGTCTGATGTGCATGAGATTCTGCGTGTGAGTCGAGAGCTTTTGGTTTTTTTGGGCGAGGCTTTAGAAATTGAGATCAGCTGTATGGACAGTTTCCACGAGCTTCCTGTTAATATCGTCCGGTGTTATGCAATCATCTGAGCACTGAAAACGATAGCGAAGTTCAAGTTGAAAACTTTCTGGGTTTTGGATCATGGCACGAGGTGAACGGAGCGTAGACTTCACCAGGCGAGCCTTTCCTGTTTTATGTTAAGGTTCAAGATGCCTCTTACTATCCGGTAGTCGCTTCCGGTTTTCACCCTGTTGATCACAGAGACATCATTGAACACTCGTCAAGTTGAAGTCTATCTCGTTTTTTGTTGAACCATCCGGACTACTCCAAGTCCATTTGCGTTATACTTATGCTAAGCGCAGCAGTACCGTTCTTATGCCGTTCGTATTAAGAGTTACAATAGTACTTCGACTGTTAAGCATGGTCTGCTCTTAGCTGTACATGTATTTGCAACTTCTGCCAAAATATTAACAATAATAATCTGCAAAAAGATCGAAACAATATCAAATAATACATTCGTGTAGGGGTACGCTACTATTGTCACTATAACTCCAACCTATCACGGAGATGGTGCGGCTATGTCCTGTCTAACCACCTACGCGATTTTGTAGCATGTTACTTTGTCTACAAGCCCCGGTTAACTCGATTTAATAGACCGAGGTTTCTATTCCCATATCTCAAGTTAAATATTTGTCCAATTTGAACTTTTTAGTGCCAGAGTTATGTTTGATCGATGTGATTAGTAGCAAGCCCAGTTAGATAGCTATATAATGCACGAGCGAGTATGTATACTTATACTAATTGTAAAGGGATATTTTTCTTTGTTTGTTGGTAGAAGGGAATTTCTGAGACCTTTTAATATATTTTTTTTACTAATAGGGCGACTTTATCACTGAGTACTGCAGACAATTTTTTTAGGGTTCCATTGTTAGACTATTAAATTCCACACAGAGGGCTCATGTATTTACTAACAGCTGCGCAGCTCTATTTCATCTACACCAATATTATTAAAGTGAAAATAACCCTGTGTTTTTGTATAGAAAATATTTAAGTAATTATGCATATTTTCATATTACTATTGCATGAGAATAAAATTGGTATATAACACAGAAAACACGCTTCAATATTTCAGAAAAAAGAAAATCTTTCCAACTGGAGCTGGAGGACGCCCTCTCACCGCCACCTATCTCACTCTCTGCACCAGAATTAAGTTCTCGGTGCATCATGCCATTCAAGGCTCTTCGTAATGCTGTCAGCTCCACTGAACTTCTACACGAACGGGCCATGGCTCGTTTCTACAAAGCCGTCGCGATGAAGGAAGAACAAACAAAAAATAAAGACGACAAGCCATCTAAAATCAAACACAATACTGACATTCCGTACAATAATCAGCACAAGACAAACGATAATGAAATTTTAAAGCCATCAGAAATGCGTCTTGCAACTGCACTAAAAGCACCAGAAATCTTGATTAAATCAGATTCTATTGAAGGTAGAGAATATAAGTACAATTCGCGACAGGCTTCTCACGATTCCGAAACCTCTGACGGTAAATGGCAACAACACAGTATGTCATTCGATGAAGATTACACCGCGAGTACAGTATCTACTGATGGTGAATATTCAGATGAGGGCAGTTTGAACGGAGACGTAGATAGAAGAAGTCAATATTCGAATGAAGAAGATACCTATAATCCTAGAGACAAAGTGGTACACCCATCTTCATTCCAAGAAGAAATTGAAGAAGAGGAAGAATCAGAAAGAGAAGTCCTTAAACCGTTGCCGCTTCCGGATCCTAATTTTGTTCCAAAACCCATTTTGAAACGTCGGGAATTAAATTTACCTGAAACAAAATTGCCGCCACAAGATACTAATCACCAAATTGATTCAATTAATTCAATTGATGACAAAATTAAGCAAGATAAGAAAACTAAAAAAGAGGAAAAATCTACAATATTTAAAAAGTTTTCAAAAATGCCTGTACAAAAGCCGTTCCAATTTCCGAAGTTACTATCTAAAAAGGAACCTGTGAAATTACCAGAGGAGATTTTACCCCTAGAATCAAATGAGAAACCCAACAAAGTGGAGAAACCTCAAGATAGAGTAACTGAGGAAGGTAGGACTGTCATAGATTATTACGGCAATATAGTAAAAGAATACGGAGGACAAAAGAAACCAACTACGCCTCTTTACCTTAACACAGAAGATTTAAAAACTGTGGCAGAAAAACAAGAGAAAAAGGAAACTTTACCAAAAGATAAATCATCTGATGAAAAGAAAGTTGTTAAACAAAAGAAACAATTAAATAAGACAAACAGTAATAAAGTACCAACTTCGAAAAACAAAGTAGCATCATCTATCGAGAAACTTAAACCTAAACAACAATCCAATGTTGAAAAAACGAAATCTACAAAAAAAGAAAAGTCGAACGGACCACAAGGCCAAGATAAACATAATAAAGTACAAGAACAAGAAAATAAAAAATACATGCAACAAATTGTGTTAAAGAAAACAGAACGAGCGACGATTGTCATACCCATAAATTACCAAGAACTGGAAGAGCAAGCAAAAGTAACAGTCAGGACAGCTATCGATTACATGGTAGACATATGCCTTCTGTTGTTGGCATTTTGGGTGTATTTCTTTAAGGATGAAAGACTCGCAATACCCTTTCTGATCCTTATAATTTACCGACAATTACAGGAAACCTTGTTACTGAATATTCCCGAGTGGATCAGGCGTAATACTCCCAGCTGGATAAAGAAAAAAACGTCTTGACCTTTACCAAAAGACATAATGTGCGATAATCTGATTGTATTGTGAACATTGTATGTTGTGTGAAAATTGTGATTTACTTATTTATGTAATGTAAACTACTCATATTAATATGACTTTATAACAAATTCGTTCTAATAAAAAAGATATATCTAAATCCAGTCGGTTATGGTGTCGTAATATTAAGTGAATATTTTTGAAAATTTGTTTTTTACAAAATTCATAATGTCAAATATTCCTTCAAGTATAACATATCTGTTTCCGAAATTAGGCCGTCACATATCGCAGTTTAGGATTCCTCGCACTGATTGCTTTCCATACAGACCAGAACGTAAAGTTCACGACCCTCGGGCCTGCATACATCGGGACAAGGGTCTTGTTCTTGGAGTCTATTTCAATGAAAATCTTCGTGGAAGTGATCAAGTTATTCTGACAGCAAGTGCTCAAAAATATGACCAAAAGACAAAAGGCAAGCTATGGAAAGTGCTAAAACTATCTCCTATACCAAAACTCGGGGAATATAGAGTGTTTTACGACTTAGATCCCGAGTACGGCTATGTCTCAGTTGTTGGATTAGGTGGGGAATGTCTAACATTTAACGTCATTGAACAACTAGATGAAAGCAAAGAAGCTATTCGTATTGCTGCAGGCACTGGTGCCAGGTCACTTCATCCTTTGCGACCTCGGCAAATCCATGTTGAATCCTTGGGAAATGCAGAAGCCGCTGCTGAAGGTGCTAATCTCGCTAATTGGAAATTTACTGAATATAAAAGTGTACAAAACAATGAACGTCAAATCCCAATGCCATTACTTCAGTTACACGATGACTGTGACTTTGTTGGCTGGAAGATGGGTACATTAAAGGCTGAAGCACAAAACTTAGCTCGTTTTTTGCAAGAAATGCCGGCGAATTTATTGAATCCTACAGATTTTGCTAAGATTGCAGTTGATTTATTATGCGAATTAGATATAAATGTCGAAGTACGAACGCAAGGCTGGGCACAGAGTCATGAAATGGGTGGGTTTGTAGCCATAGGAAAATCTTCAGTCCAGCCCCCACTTTATGTAGAAATTTCTTATTACGGTGCTGATGAATGTACCAGACCTATTGTGCTTATAGGCAAAGGAGTCACGTTTGATAGCGGTAGCTTAGATTTGAAACCCCCGGAAGTGTTAAAATATATGAAAGGCGACATGGCAGGGGCCGCATGCGTACTAGCTGTAACTAGAGCTGCCGCCAAGCTCAAATTACCTATTAATATAAGAGGGATTCTACCACTATGCGAACTGATGCCTAACTGTAGGAGTCCTAAATTTGGCGAAATAGTGTCCAGCGCCACCGGCAAATCCATTCACATAAGGCTTCCATCGAGAGAGGGTCGTCTTCTCGTGGCGGATAGTTTGACTTACGCTAGAAACTATTGGCCTAAATTTATCGTCGATATAGGTACTATGTCAAAAGAATTGTTGGATTCATTAGGCGGTGCAGCTTGTGGGTTTTATACAAATTCTGAAGAGTTAATGTGTTACGCGCAATCGGCGGGCAGTCAGAGTGGCGACAGAATCTGGCAGATGCCACTTTGGAAGTTTTACGAGCAACGCATTTTGGACTGTCAAATAGGGGACGTAGCTAATAACTCTAAATATGATTTCGGAGATTCACCTAATTGTGCTGCTTTCTTGAAGCAGTTCATATGCGACACAAAGTGGATGCACTTTGATACTTACAACGTAGCGTACAGCAAAGGGCGAGATTTCCCCTACCTCGGCCGTGGTATGACAGGACGTCCTACCAGAATGATTATCGAAATGCTTTGTCAGTTAATAACCGACTCTAAATTATAATTTTGTAGCTATTTTTTTTTGTGTAGGTACCTACTTATTTTTGTGAGTAAGAAACACATTTTCGAAAATTGTTACATTTGAAGTAATAAATCAATTTAAACTGCTGACTTTTCCTTGAAATTGGATTCAAGACAACAAAGCTAATTAATTATCTAGAACAGTGCTTTTCAACGTATGAATCGCAACCCTCTGGGGGGTCGCGAAGCCTCTTTAGGGGGTTGCGGTTTGGGTACTGTCACTATTGACGTTTTGTGGAGTCGTTTGGCGAAGCAGTCGATGCTAATTTATCTCTGAGTTAGAGAAAATGAATTAACATGTTGTAATGTGGATTATATATTTGTTATATAAAAAATATTAATTAGAAACCGCGGAGGAAAGTGCGAACATTTTTTCTGTGTTAAGAGACTGGTATCATGAAAATGGTTGAAAAAACGCTGATCTAGAAAATAACACGTACTAGTCATTGTTGAAATAACAACGTGCTTTCCTACTCCATAATACTCCGAAAGCTTCGAAACACGAGACCAGGTAAGTCGCGTTTCCTATGCGAATCCAAAAAATATTGACGTACCTCACGTCTTGTACGCGATGTAGCTACTTATTAGCAACTAGTCCCTAGCTAAAGAGAAGTAGGAAACGGTAATAAGTAATTAGAAGCACTCCATAACGAATCATTTAAACGAGTGAATGTTATCACCAGGAGTCTTCAGTGGTGCCGTACGTGTTCTTGTGAATTGTTTTAGCGATTCGGGAGAAAATGAACGCAACTTTGGTTTACGTTCGCACGGATATACAATCGAACGCTACACCCTAGAGATATACCTAAGCGGACAGATAAGTCTGGTAACAACAGTTACAAGTTTTATTTAAGCTCTTTACATGCTAACAGTATTTTTGTATCTAATTTCAATAAAATGCTAACTGAAAGAAAATTTAATTGTATTATGAGATCATGCAAGATACCTACGCCTATTTTAACGGTTTTCTAAAATGTTATTATATCGAAGATATTAAATAGTTGAGACAAACATTATGGGTGAATGAAACATTCACGGAAATTTCTATTTTATCAGACGTACCACTTGTAACCATAACCTATATTTATACATATAATAAAAGAGTTCGAATGTCTGTACATAGAAAAAAACGCTAAAAACCGAGTCAGGGGGATGTTAGAAGTGAAATAGAACACATCCAGATTTTTTCATTTTTTTTGTTCTTATGTCTGTTTATCTGTTTGTACGGGCTAATCACCGAAACTGTTGGACCGATTTAAATGAATTTTTGTATGGTGGTACCTTACATCCCCGGTCATTATTTTAGATACGTTTAATCACGGAAAATTGAAGAGTTAAAAGTTAAAGAGAAAACTATAGTAACTTATACAGCTTAGTACACAACCTACTTAAGCAAAGTCATTTTGGCCTAAGCCAAAGAGTGAGAACGAAACGTCGTCTGGAATAGCGTCCTCTTTGTTACCCGGCGGCAAAACTGCTCACACGATGTTTAAAGTCGCCATAGATTTGGACATAAGTGAACCGTCTGTGGTATCTCGAGAAGTAGTGAAAAAGCGTAGATTTTACGCGATTGCTGTTTAATAATCTGGAACGGGTGCACTATGGCACACCGAAAAGCATTAGAGGCGGTTGATAGAACCCTCAAGAGATATCCGTCCAAATGATCAACATATGGTCGGCGCAACGATGCTGTTTTGTGGAGATTTTAGACAAACGTTGCCAGTAGTACCACGGGGAACAAAGGCCGACGAAATAAAAGCATGCTTGAAGAGCTCAAGCCTTTGGCGACCATCACACGGATGCACTAAACAGTGAACATGAGGGCGCGGACAGTAGGAAACACAAATGCACAAGAGTTTTCTGATTTATTGCTAAAAATTGCCGAAGGAACGTATCCGAAAGAAGAAGGGCAAATCGTTTTGTCTGATAATCTCTGCCACACTGTTAATTCAGTTGAAGAACGTATCGCTTTCGTTTATGGCGGCCAAAGGCAATACCAAATCATGAGAACTCATGGTTTTGTGAAAGATCAATTTTGATTCCGCGAAATGACCAAGCCGCAAGAATCAACTTGGATATGCTTACCAATGTTGAGGGAGATTTAGTGGAGTATACTTCTATCAAGCGAGTAATGGAGCAAGATGACGCTACCAACTATCCAGTTGAATTCTTGATTCTCCGAGTGCTCCTGGACACTCAGTGGAGTGATGGACACACAAAACTAATTTAAAAAATGGCGTCCCTATTATTCTGTTACGAAATTTAAGCCCCACATTATGCAACGGGACTAGACTGAAAGTTACTTCTCTGCGACGTAATATAATAGAAGCGGAGATTTTGGCGGAATGTGGTGTCGGCGAGGGAGTTTTTATACCCCGAATTCTACTGATTCCGAATAATTACCCCTTCCGTTTCAAACGTGTACAGTTCCCGGTGAGTTTGTGTTACGCAATGACAATTAACAAAGCCTAAGGGCAGACGCTGCGTATTGCGGGCGTGGATCTCAGTGTCAGCTGTTTCTCGTTCGGCCAGCTCTATGTAGCTTTCTCCCGTGTAAGTCAGCCAACCAAACTATTTAGCCGTGTTCCGAATCAATTTACGTCAAACGTCGTCTATAAAGAAGCATTATAAGGTGTTGAGATGTATTATTCCATAACCTAACCTAAACAAAATTGAAAATTTTCGTCAACCCCCGACCATTTATTCTCATTTCTATTTTCCTGCTCGATTCCTGGTGATGTCTCAGCATCAGTTCAAGGTTACCATGTTACAAAATTGTCGTATCAATAAAAGTCGTAAGTTAGAACCTTTTTCTTTTATTTAATGATCGTATCGGTCGAGTTCACTACAATAAGGAGGTTAAAAATGTTAATCGAAGGAATAACAAATACCATGCGGGCACAAAGTCGCGGGCATCAGCTAGTAATAGTAATAAAAGAGTTTTATCAAATTATGCTCACATTTAATAAATTATAGTAATTAATTTTAAAATCACAAACTTATACGATAAAAAGTTATAAATTATGGCACATATCTTATTTAACATGGAGTGTACATAAAATATTGAAATTAGTAACAGAAATTATATATTCTTAAAGAAGTTATAACTTAAAATTACATACACCGAGGTATTCAAATTTTGTTGTGCTGTACCTTTCATATTAATTTTAAAGCGTAATTTAAATATTACGTGTAAAAATTTATATGAAAGCCACTGACAACAGCTTCGCTTAATAGGTTGAATGAATGAATGAAATTTAGATATATTAGACACTTGTAACATAGTTTTAAAGTATTTGTTGTCATTTAATTTTTCTTGTGTTTCATATTGTATCCTTAGCGTATCCTTATAAACATACATACAAATAAAATTGTTTAAAACATGCAATACCATTAATGTAATTTTATAGTTTAAAAACAATCGCTGCAGTAGGTCGACTAGCACACTCGGGCCTATTTGATGTCGCTCGCGTTAGCGGTTTACACTTTTTAGGATCACGAAGAGCGAATACGTGCTCCACAGTTTGTTAAGACTTTCAAGAGGTTCTCTATGTGCCAATCCATTTTCGCCATGAATAATGTGTGTACACAATTGTGTACTTTCTTAGTTTTCAACTTGTGGTTATTTAAAATGTCGACGGCACGCACGTTAAAGCACAATCACATAATTAGAATATATGTATCATACATTCCCTTCAAAACCCTTGCGGGATAAGCACACAGAACCGACTGGAATATGACTGATAACTTTGGTAAAGTGTGCATACCTTACTTGCTTCTTTAACTGATTTTTTTCTGATAAAGCACGACCAATTTGGTATTAGTAGGTGTCTTGGCGTTCCTCAGCGTTGTATATCTGTTTCGTAATCCTATCCTCCTGCATTTTTTCTAAGTCCGAACCAACGGACCGTGCGTCTTACTTTAACGCCGATACACTTGTAATGGGCCACAATGAACATTGTTGCCGTCACAAATAAAAAGAACCTTGCATTCATATGAATATATGTAGTCAAATTATGTATAAATTAACGAATAGAAATGTAGGCGCATCATTCACTACTCTATTTAATAGGTGATTTTCGTTCATACTCGGGTTAAAGGACGCATCAGATAGTGTCCGATTCTCACTGCCTGCCTCGCGGACGAGCGGGCGTGATAATATATTATTGAAGCTATTACAGCCGTATGCTCAGGAAAATGTTTACTTCATTTTCCTGAGCATACGGCTGTGATAGGTAGGCGAATACCAGACGAAGTGGCGTGATTTCTTGGACTACCAATCAGCGCGCGGTTGCTAGCCGGAAAAAAAATGTGTCGCGATTCGTAAACAGTAGAAGTTACTTGATAGTTCGCGTAGCGGTTTTTTTTTATTAATATTAAATTCTTTGTGTTAATATTGTGTTAAGAAAAGCGTTGATTCTTTACCTTTAAGCGGTGTGGCATGAAATTGGGCGATACAATGGCCTGATTGATTGTAACATTACGCTTGGGTATTGGGTCCACGCAATCGCGTTTAAGTTGATAAAATAAGTCAGTGTTTAATATTTCGTTAAATTTCGTGTTGATTATTTAATTGTGTGTAGCCAGAAATTCGGGTGCCTCAGGCGCCTGATGGTTGGCAGCGCTGTGCGTGAATAGGTAATCAACCGACGTGGGGATTCTTGCGTGATTTCTCGAGTGACTTGTTAGTTCGCGGAGTGGGTTTTTATATTAAATTAATTTTATTGTGTTACCATTGTGTTAAGAACTACGTTGATTCTTTACTTTTGTGCACATAGCATGAAACTGGGTGATACGTACGGTGCGGCCAGAATACCAGGTGTCTTGGACACCTGAAGTTTGGCCGCGGTGCATGATTGTATAACCAACGCGGCGGGCGAGTCTACTTAGTCTGGCCATGAATACTGTTACAATTAAAAATAAACAAAATATTACATTTGAATTTGGAATCTGTCATTTTTATATGATTGTTCATTGAGCTTTCTCATTTTGGCGCCAATACATTGTACAATATTTTGCGATATTAAAATGGAGTGGGGTGATAAAGAGAACCGAATCGCTGTGATTGCATTACACAAAATAGGTATGGAGCCAAATGCAATTATTAAAACTCTCCATACGCTTGGTACGCTTGGTTGTTACACACTCTTTACCCGATAATTATGGATATTACATAGTAAATATACTAAATGCTACGTGTCGAGGGGTAAAGAAGAACGTGCAGCTACTATTGGCTAGTTCAGCGCAAAAACTCTACGTTTTGGTGAGTGAGGAGTGCATTTTTGAGGGTCGAGATGTTTATTGATTTGTGGTTTCTATGGTATACACATATAAAAATCTTAATTTCATTATACATAATATTTGGTAAAATACTTTGGATTACAAGTTATTTTCCGGGACACAGATATAGAGGAAAATAAAACTATGTGCATAATACAAAATAATATCAAATTTTAACTCTAAACATGAACTGTGTAAATAAATTTACGATATTAAATGCAAATATAAAGTAAGCCCTTTTATCTCTTACAATGACAAGCATACAATAGGAACTTAAAAAATTGTACATTTTGCTGGCAACGCGGATAATTGCCACACTGTTTACTCTTGTAAGTCGTAAAAATATCTAAAGATATTGTAATGGCACAGTTTTAATTGTCAAAAGGCAACATTACAATTTATACTATATAAAAATAAACCCTTATTTAAAGAAATATAAAATGTGTAAATGTGTATATTTAACATACTTAATAAAAACAATATTTCAATATGAAATAAAATTAATGACAAAATACATATTTATAATAAATCCTATAAAAATATTATTAAATCTAAACTTTTTGCCGTGATATGGGGATAAGGAATGGTAAAATATAAAATATTGTTAGCCATGAGTGCTACAGGCGGTCATTTATAATATATGGTGTAGATTACCAGTATTAAAAATATTTTTTGAGTACAGGTACAACAAATATTTTTATAAATTACATAGTTTTTCTCATTACGTAGGGATCTACAACGATATGGCACGTCACAACAAACTATTCCTCTTCGCGTTATCCCGCGTCCTAATACATTAGGATTGGTGGAATCCGCTACCTAAGCCTAAGGATTTAGCGAAGATACTGATTTTTACATGGAGCTACTGCCGTCAGACCTCCACAACCCAGAGGGTAAACCAGATCTTTTCTTAGGTTAGGTCACACGTCTTTCGAAATATATCTTCTTGGACGTGTGGGTTTCCTCTCGATACATAAATCACGAATTTAGTGGTACATGTCCCTGCTGGGATTCGAACCGGGGTGCATTTGCTCAATAGACCGGTTGTTTGTATGTAATTGTAAATACGAGACGAGTAACAACGACGACTTTCTATTGTTGTGATCATAATTGATTAACTAATCGTAGTAAATATTATTGCCCAATATGCGGACCCATTATTATAGTAGGAACCTAACAATGAAACTGTTTAAAGTGAAGTTATTCCAATGGTTAATTAATAAGTGTTTTTATTCTGTTAAAGAGCTCTTTGACTGTAAGATTGACATAATGTAATAGTAGATAATACTACTGTTATTACTGCTGACTTTTATATTTTATTTTGTTTAATTTGATGTAATGAAATTTTATAATAGTGTAGTACTGACATAATGTAATTTTGTGTTTCATTTAAATTCAATTTCATGATTTGCATGCCATGATGATATTGGCTGAATGTTCAGGATATATATTATGACACTAACATCTGTTTGTTAACCACATTCAAAGCAAATAATAAATTCATTCATACATCATTTTCTTAGAAACAACCGCAGAGGTCCTTGGTCGCTTTTTTAGTGATAAAAGAATGCCTGTCTTGACATTGAGGATGTTCGACTTTGCGTCGAGGAACCCGGCTTCAATTCCATTGGCGCATAACAAAGATTTTACGCGTGTACAACACAAAAATAAATAACAAACAAACGAACACTCATGCGGACCGACGGACACTTTTCTTCAAACGGCCACAAATATTTTTTCACTTTTTCTAATCGTATATGGTATTATTTAGATATAAAAAAAAAAAACATAAGGGTTGACACAGCTGATGTGTACATAGTATCTTAAACATTTTTTCAACGATAAAACTGGTATGAAGTGCTAAGTATATTACTGTTTTTGGCGTAAAATTCGTGATCAGAGTATTTATCTAATATATTTTTATTTAGTTTATGGTGAAAAAAAACATTTAAGTGTGTTTATTTCTTAACAATTAGCAATATACTATTTAATTTCGCATTTTTCTGTTCTGGCAACACCATCGTATAATACGAATTTGCAACACAAACGTTGGAGCAAAAAATTTGTGTATCTTTTTGTATGATGCTTACTCGGACGTATGTACTGCACAACATTTACGCTTATGATATAACCATTTCCCCAAACTCATCCTTACCACAATATGGCACTCAATGTACATTATAATATAAAAATAGACAATACAACGCAACATTTTATCACCGAGGCATATTCATTAATATTCTTAACTTGTAATTGCTATGGTCAATAACTATAATTAAAATTTGCATATGCCGTGGTCAGATCGTAGGATCACAAATATGATCAAATTGTTGGGGTCGAAAGGGACCTACTGAACTGAATGAGTGTAGTACAGCCAAAAATCACCAAAAACACGCTTAATACCGGCACTGTAAAACCATATTTATGTTTTTTGAAACATATTCTGTGTTTATTATTTATGTACAAAATATATGTATGTATTTATGTAAATATATGTAATTATGTATGTTTATTATTTATGTATTTTACTTTAGTCATATTTTTGATTATTGCTATAAGGCCATAATAAGCAATAATTAAAATTTTATTTACTTGTACATAGATAATAAATACAAGATATGTTTAAAAAAAACATGAATGTGGTTCTGCAGTGCTAGTATTGAGTGTTTTTTTTTAATTAGTCTTAAATTCAGCGTTATTAATAAAAACAAAATAAGACTTAGCTATATAACCCAGCAAATCCTTAAAGTTCGTTTTTGACGTGTTCAGACGACGAGTCGACTTGCACGATGTTGGAATTCTCAGTGTCGCTGATGTATCCCTCTTCTCCCGTGTAGTACGTCGGGTAGACAAGAAGGGGGGCCGCCGACAAGGCTACCAGATTGCGCTTGTGGAAGTGAGACTTCCATGTGTCGCTGTAAAAATAATACCAATGCTACAAGAACAATACAGTGATTTTAAATGATATAGCAGTGAGTCTATAGTATAGATAAAGAACCCAGCCTATTTTAACCAACTAGTCATTAGTGTGACATGTATCACTAAATTCGTGTTTTCAGATTTATGTAATTTGTAACTATCACTTGCTCGACGGTGAGGAAACCCGCACGTACAAGAAGTTATCATGTCGATAGACGTGTTTATGCACATAAATGTTTGTCCTGTTTGGGAATTGAGTTCACGAGCCTTGTTGTTTAAGTAGCAATCGCCAACATTTCGACCACCGAGCTCTTCGATGTTGTATGAAAAACTGGTGAGACACATCAGCGGGCGCTCCTCTTTGGATATTTATTTCCTGGAGAACAGCAGGTTGTGTTAACAGCGATACTGCGTTTATTGCAAGCGTTCATAGGGTACGGTGACCACTTTAGTCAGGTGAGCCGTATACTTATAAGACTCTCGACGACTTATAAAAATAAAATCCGCCAAGTGCGAGTCGGACTCGCGCACAAAGGGTTCCGTACCACTATCTATAAAAAATCGGCCAAGTGCGAGTCGGACTCGCACACGAAGGGTTCCGTACCATTATCTATAAAAACGGCAATAAAATCACGTTTGTTGTATGGGAGCCCCCCTTAAATATTTGTTTTATTTTAATTTAATTATTTATTCATAAAGTGAATATATAACTAAATATTCTGTGAATATTTCAAGCGTCTACATGTTGCCGTTATCAATATCGAACAAAAATGAGCAAAAAAATCACGTTTGTTGTATGGGAACCCCCTTAAATATTTATTTTATTCTATTTTTTAGTATTTGTTGTTATAGCGCCAACAGAAATACATCATCTGTGAAAATTTCAACTGTCTAACTATCACGGTTCATGAGATACAGCCTGGTGACAGACGGACGGACGGACGGACAGCGGAGCCTCAGTAATAGGGTTCCGTTTTACCCTTTGGGTACGGAACCCTAAAAACGGCAAAACAATCACGTTTGTTGTATGGGAGCCCCCCTTAAATATTTGTTTTATTTTAATTTAATTATTTATTCTTAAAGTGAATATATAACTAAATATTCTGTGAATATTTCAAGCGTCTACCTGTTGCTGTTATCAGCAATCATCGAGCAAAAACGAACAAAAAAATCACGCTTGTTGTATGGGAGCCCCCGTAAATATTTATGTTATTCTATTTTTTAGTATTTGTTGTTATAGCGGCAACAGAATTACATCATCTGTGAAAATTTCAACTGTCTAATTATCACGGTTCGTGAGATACAGCCTGGTGACAGACGGACGGACAGCGAAGTCTCAGTAATAGGGTTCCATTTTACCCTTTGGGTACGGAAACCCAAAAAACATACAATAACTTATGTTATTTGATTGTTTAAAATATATTACCTACTGAGATATGCGTTACAGATTTCAGGACACAGTTTCTTATACAACTTCGATAGGTAAACAGGCCCGCCTAATGTAAAGCGGTTATCATAATTTATGGACCTTCGTAATACAAACTCCCCACTACTACTACCCGCATACTCGAAGGAACACGACGAGTTGGAGGGAGTTTCTTCCATGGAGTCATTTTGCTGCGGTCGTCTGTTAGGCAAGTTACAACACATCTGGTGATCACATAAGGCTTACTTATAATCTAAAAATGATAGTAAGCCTACACTTACAAGATGTAGTGAACATAACGATTGCGACGAGCTCGGCGCAGTGGCGAAATGCGCTGTTACGTTACTTTGTCACTAATGTTCGTGAGTTCGATTCCCACACAGGACAAACATTTGTGTGCATGAACATATATATTTGCCTTAGTCCGGTTATTTTAAGAGAGGTAGGACGCATCAACGCAGCCCATCTGGGGAAATACCTTCACCTAACAAAAAACCGCAGTCAAATAACAAGTCCCTAAAGGGTTGTTCCCGCGTGTGATGGAGGTCACCAGTAAGCTCCCAAAGAGTTACTGTGTCACCAGCAGAGTTGGCATCGCGCGAGTGATACTTAATGTATTTCAAGTGTTTATAGGCTACGGTAACCGCTTTACATGAGGTGGGCCGTACTCTTATACGGCTTTCGAAATGTATAAAAAACAAACAAATACTAACTTAGGATGCTGATCAAACATGATGGGTAGAAATTCGTCGACTGGCAACATTTTCTTGAGAGGTTCTGCATCCACTAACTTGCGAGCGCCGCGCTCGCTTATGATATATCCAAGGGTCCAGTAAGAGTATAAAGGTCTTGTCGTGTGCTCTGTTACATACTCCTCTTCTTCTTTAAGCAACACTTTTCTACCTATGTAACTGAAAAAAAATTTTTTTTATAAGGAACGCCAACAGCATTATACATTAGATAAGTGTACATAAATTAAATTTCAGTTTAAATCAATTCTGATGTATATGCCAACGACAGGCGTACACAACATTCACAGGTAAAGTAAAAAATATTCAATTATAAAATTATTGCCAATTCAAATTCAATCTTATCGAACAAAATTCAGTTCGCTGTTCCACAGATAGCTTGCAACACTTTCTTTTTAAACATTGGCAGTTTGTTATTGAATACATCGATATTATTTCCTTTTGCATTTAAATAATTGTAAGCGTTACACATTCTATTCAATGGAGTGTGTTGATCAAGTTTTGTTTTACTGTTAGGACCACGAAAGATTCGAGTTAGGGTTTACTCAGATTAAGTTATAAATTGTATTATTATTAAGTTGTAGATAATATAAGTAAATTCCTGTGTAATATAAATTAAATATCGATATGACAATGGTGTTTGTTTATACCACAAACCAATAAACCAATTGACATCACGCGCTCACAAAAACAATGCGTTTTAGCGCCGAAATATTCTCAGCAATTCGGGCCTACTGACCAATGGAAGGATATTTTAACCACAAGTGTTAATCTAACGAACTAGTCAATAAGTGCATCTTATCCCAGTATCTAGTTTACCTCCCGATCCGTAGCAGTGAATTGAGTTACTACGTAATATCAGTGTCATCGGTTCTCCATAGGTTATTTCTGTCATGGTTTAGTCTTAAAACATTTAAAATCCTATCAGAAGCGGCAGACTCAATAAGTATCAGGAATGAAAAGACGCAATATTACATTTGCCATTTAAAACAAGCATATATGTACATCTAAATATATATATATATATATATTATACATAATAATACCTATATATATATAACACGTATACATATGCCTGTAGAATGCGTTCGCAATGACGATGTTAAAAACAGAGTTTGTACGAAAGAGTGTCTATGATAAAATAAGAGGCATGGATCAGTTGGTTCAGTTATAGATAGATGGATTAACTGCTCTAAAAATGCATAAAGTTATGGATGTAAGAAAGCTAGGTTGAAATGGGGTTGATGCATTTTGTATTGATAAAGAAGAAAAAGAATTCTCGCTAAGCGTTAATTCTTTAATAATGATATAGCTGTGCCTGTACTTTACAGAAGACTATAGGCAAATAACAAGTGAAGGATTTTCTTTTATCGTTAGTTAAAGACGGCAAAGGAGGAACAGTGGGATTATTAAAAGAAACGCAAAAATCGCCGCCTTCACGCCAGTAAAACCGGATGTTTTCCCTGCGACAGTAAATACTACTGATAGAAATTTCTATGGGCAGCTTTAGCGAGCTACAAGCAACCACGCCTCCCAGATGACAAGTCGCCCACTAACTGTATGTCAATTCATAATTTTTTTTGGATAAAACAGTATAACAAAGTAAATAGGTTTATTATAGAATTGAATTGAATAATGAAACTGACAAAGATGCCTGGAAATCAGTATAAGCAATATTTTCTTAACAATGTTTACTACCTTTTGATTTCTTCTACCATTTGATTTCTTTATTTACACTTTTTGTTATATTTTTAAATGCATTAAATAATATATAAAATATATACATTATATGTAAAAAAATATATTTAAAAATATTAAAAACCACTTTGCATCATTATTAATGTACCAATATATGCTGACAGGAATTTATTGTAATATCTAATTGACAATTTGAAAACAAACCTATATTGCCAAGTTTCTATCGACATCTCTTCTTAGCCAATGGCAATTTCCTAAATGCTAACAGATTAAAAATAAATAAGACTATATTTAAAAAGTGTAAAACGTCCCTCATGTACATTTTGTTTAAACGCGTTTGACATAAATAACTTGACGAGCTCGTTGGCGCCCAACGCTCGTGCGTTCGATTCCCGCACAGGACAAACATTTGTGTGCATGGCATGTCTGTTTGTCTTGGTCTGGATGTTTTAAGAGAGGTACGCATCAAAGTAGTCAGATCCGGAAAGTACCTCCTCACCGAAAAACGGCAGCCAAATAACAAAATCTCTGGAGGGTTATTGTGTTCCTGCGTGTGAGTGAGGTGGCATCGCGCGATTGATACTTAATGTATTACCAGCGTTCATAGACTACGGTAACTATTTTACACCAGGTGGACCGTATGCTTGTATGCCTCCCGACGCTGTATAATAAATTATACGGAGAAGAAAAAACTAAAGCCTTATCAATCGCACAACGTGCAGGGTTAGCTTCAGGTTTAAAGATGATACCCATTTTTATTACTCGACGTCAAGGCACGTATTTCAGCGGCTTGGGCTAAATGGCGTCAGATGGCTGGTTTCATCTATGACCCTAAAATGCTGGTTAAGCTGAAAGGTCAGGTTTCATCATTAGATCTGTCCTTTTATAAGGCAGCGAAGCGTGGCCGGTACTTGAGCGGCCCAACAGGAGCTGCGTGTCACGATGAATATGCTGCGCTGGATATGACATGCGTGCTAATGGTCTCACAGTAAGGGATGCCGAAGACCGCACGATGTGGAAAAGTGGAAAAGTTGGAAAGCGGGCCCTGGGCTCCGTAACGAGAGCTTGAGACGCCACCGGAACTAACGTTCGGATAGTGATGATGATGACCCTTCTTTTATTACTATAAATCGTAACTAAAGTCAGTAATCTCCATCGGTATCGCTTACGAAGTAATGAATTGATTACGTTGGAAACTCACACAAGATCCCAATCCAAGCGTCTGATCTCTTCCAGCAACTGAACGAACTTGTGTCTGAAGTAAGGCACGAAGTGGACGTCGTCTTCCAACACTAGGGTCAAGGCGTGACGCTTCTCTATTATCTAAAAAAAAAAACATACTAGCTGCAGCCCTTTACTTCATCCGCGTGTATCCGGAGTACTACAGTGATAGCAGCTATTTGTTACTTTCTATTGCTTCAGCTTCAACGGGTTGTATCATAATGTTGAATAATAAATGACCCTTTTCAAGAATAGTTTTATCAAATGCAAAAAGATTTATTTCAAATTGGTAGTATTTATTCATTGCATTACATAATGTACCTTTGTAGATTTGGCAAGTGAAAGAGAGTTAGGCAGACATTAAATTTATTGCTAGCTATAGTAACTTGGGTACCAATACAATCTTTTGATTCACTGACCAAATTTCAATTTAATTTAGGGTAGGCAGCGAGAACCGAGCGCCATAAGACACATTTACACATTCCTTACACACTTCACTCACTTCTTTGACATTCATAGCTCTTTTCATGCACGCTCGCCGGTTCCTAAGGCTCCTATAGGCTGTTTATGTACATATTTGTAATTATTACTTGCTCAACGGTGATGGAAAACATCGTGAAGAAACCGATATTTCGATAGACGTGCGACCTAACCTAAGAAAGGTCTGATAGCAGTCGCTCCATGTCAAAATCAGTACCTATCTTCGCCAAATCTTTAGGCTTAGGTAGAGGACTCCGCTAATTCTAACGGATTAGGAAACGGGATAACGCTAGAAAGAACAAGACCTATTACCATCCCATAGTTTTATCCTGAATTAATCAAAGTAAGAGAGGTAGGGCGCATCAAAGCAGCCCGTCTGGGGAAGTACCTCCACCTCACAGAAAACCGCAGCCAAATAACAACTCCGTAGAGGGTTGTTGTGTTCCTGCGTGTGAGTGAGATCACCAGTAAGCGCCTAATGAGTTGCTGTGTAAGCAGCAGAGGAGGCATCGTGCGAGTGATATTTAATGTATTACAAGCCTTGATAGGCTACGATAACCGCTTTACGTCAGGTGGGCCGTACGTTTGTGCGCCTTCCGACGTTGTATAAAAGAATTATGGAACTCTTTTCTATCTCCACACGAAGAGGTCTTGCGGATTGGGCGGCAGTACGGTACAGACAAGCCTCTTGTAGGTGGCTTATTACGCTAATGACAGTCGTCTTTCGGCAAGAAACGATACTAATAGCTTATGTGGTCTCCTAAGGACCTGAGATAAATAAAAATCACAATACCTATTTACTACAGCATACTTCTTAGCATACATCTTATGACAAGGGGACAAACTTGCTTGCTCCTTTGCTGTTACCTTAGCTGCACTTACAATTTTCTACCTAAGTGATGATGATGGTTATACAATTTACAGCAGTAAAGACGTTATATGCCACGGTAAATATGTACTGGCACTCCAAAGGGAAGTCAATGTAAACGAGCGAGTTAACGAGCTCGGTGGCGCCGTAGTTAATAACGCGGCTTTGACACTGACGCTTGTGGGTTCAATGCCCACACAAGATAAACATTTGTGTGCGCATAAACATGTCTGTTTCACTGGGTGTTTTTAAGAGGTATGGCGTAACAAAGCAGCACGTCTGGGGAAGTACAAACACCTCACAGAAAACCGCAGTCACGTAACAACTCCCTGGAAGGATGTAGTGTCCTTGCGTGTGAGTGAGGTCACAAGCAAACTCCTAAGGAGTCGTTGTGTTAGCTACGTTCATATGCTACGGTAACCACTTTACCTCAGGTGGACCGTAGGCTTATATATAAAAAATCGGTCAAGTGCGAGTCGGACTCGCGCACGAAGGGTTCCGTACCATTATCTATAAAAACGGCAAAAAAATCACGTTTGTTGTATGGGAGCCCCCTTAAATATTTATTTTATTCTATTTTTTAGTATTTGTTGTTATAGCGGCAACAGAAATACATCATCTGTGAAAATTTCAACTGTCTAACTATCACGGTTCATGAGATACAGCCTGATGACAGACGGACGGACGGACGGACAGCGGAGCCTCAGTAATAGGGTTCCGTTTAGATATATATTTTCATAGTTATGTCATAGGCATACAGTGAATACAAACCTCTTTCCAAATATAATAATGACTGAGGAAGCACCCAACCTCACCAGCTTTCATTGGTCTGAAAAAGTATCATCATTTCTATTAACAAACTTTTATATAGGGCGAGATGAGGCATATAGTGGTAGCGATATGGCGGATAAAACTAAAGTTTACAGAATTGTAGCCCTTTCAATTTCCAAAAATTCATACAGTTCGGCAATATTGTTACCTACAAATACGGAAGGAGGTAAATGTACTCAGGAATAAGAACAACTTTTATAAATGGCCTAACTGCGAAATAATACCCCATAGTGATTAGTGGACGTAACAGCTTGTAAGTAGAGGTTATTAAATTAGATGATTTCCAAATTGGCCCCTATATTAAATGCAAAATTATAAGTCACTCGCAATATTCCCCATATATTATATATATATATATATATATATATATATATATATATATATATATATATATATATATATATATATATAGCGAATAGCGTACATGAAAAGAGCTATGGATGTCAAAGAAGTGAGGAAGGTGTGTAAGAATTGGCGTGAAGACTTATATAGATACATACATAGATTTATTGGTAAAGAATTTTGTATAAATATTACAACGAGTTAGATTTAATCTATTAATAGATGCAAAAAGAAAGTTATCGAAGAAATAATCTTCTATTTGTATATATTGGTGATCGAAACGAAACATTAGTGATTGATAAAAAAAAAGATAAAAATCTTTATTTGACATTGGGCCCTCGCGGGCACTTACACACGTCTTACATTTTTTGAAATATAATCTTATTGTATCTTATTTGATTCTCTTATTTTATTTCTTACCTTTTTTAAACTACTAGCATTTCGGAAATGACCATTGGCGAAGAAGAAATGCCGATAGAAACGAAGAATTGTATTGGATCTAGTGGTATTTTGCGTAGTAAATAAATTCACCGCTATGGGTGTGGGGGTAACGTAGAACGCGCACCTCCTATTGGCTGGTTCACGGATCAGTATCACGTCATTTATCGGCTTTTGGTTAAAATATCGTCCCCATTGGTTAGTAGGCTCGAATCACTGAGATGCGTTGTTTAGTGGCTTCTCGGCTTATGCAGAAAATTGAACCAAATTACTCGTGGTGGCGAATTGCCTTGTTTCCTCTATTTCAAACACAGAAAGATTTCGATGATTGTGTTAAGCGCAATCATCATTTACGGTACACGTCTTCTGTAATTGTTGTGTTAGGCCCAAGGAGCAATAATGACCAAAATCACATAGGTCAAAGATAGCCTCACCAGCAGTTTCTTTCGATTCAATTTGCGATAGAGTCAATAGGGTCCCCTCATTTGTATGCCTATTCAACAAGTGAAGACAAGCTTCGACGCGATTTTATGTCCGTCTGCGAGTGAGTTAATTCATCAGGAAGTTGCACAAGATTAGCTTCTTTAGCAGCAACAGTTTGTTTTGCAAGCGTCCATAGGTTACCAAACCCGCTTTCCGTCCGACTGACTGATTATTTGCCACTCTATATGGTAGGAAAATGGTTATTAATCTTAACAACATTTACCTTTCATGGTAAGGATCTTCATAATTAGGCATTAAGACGACTGAGTGCTCCCGTAGATCGTTCAAGTCCAATTTTCTGAAACAACGAGAAAATATCAATTACTAGCACATACGTCATGCAAACACAATGATGCAATTAACATGTTCCATTTCTTATATCCCACCATCCCATTATACCCATCCACCTCGCCGCACATTTGAAATCTTCTTTCTAGCGTTATACTGTTTTCTAATCTCTTACGATTGGCGAGGTCCGCTACCTGAACCAAAGGATTCGACGAATATACTAGATCATACAAGATAAGGGAATACACGGGATCACCGAAAGATATTTTCCCACTTGAATAATTTTGAGTCTATAAAATTGTATGCAGTTGTTGAAGCCATTGAGCAAACTACAATGTTTATGACACAAGGCGTCAAGGAGCACATAACTGCAGTTAAAACAGAGAAATTGCGACGTGCGCCATTACGAGACACCTTCTGCGAACAAATATCAAACACTGGATTGAGATGCATAATACCAAGATACTGTCAACTGAACTACGCTCCATACCGCGGCTAGTCAGGAATAACAAAAAGGAAAAATAAAAAAGGATAAAGGACGAGAAGACGGCTTCAAGTTACCTGGAACGTACAAACCAGTGGTCGAGTTATGTAAACGTTACGTGCGATCTTCAAATCAATGATTATTTACGAGATAAATCTGCTCTTAACGTCTCTAGTCATCGTGATCACGGTCATGGCGTTTACAACGTCACCGAAATATTAGAAAAATATTAACATAAATCGTTGTCCAGTGCCTACACTAAGTAATATAAACAACCGTGACAGTTTAAAATTGTTAACTTAAACTAATAATTATCTCACAAGATGCGCGTTTTATGTGAGATACGCGTTTTAACCACAAAGGGAAATCCAGATCTTTCACAGGTTAGGTACCTAAGAAACATTTGGTTTTCCCTCTGGGTTGTAAAGATCTGATGTCAGTCGCTCTTTGTAAAAATCTGTCTCTTCGCCAAATCCTAGGGCAACTCTAGGAACAAGACGCATTTTAAAAAACAAACGGTGAGATCTTATTTCAAACTAACATCGTTATTTCCCTTTGGTATTTTTGGTCAAAAATATGATCAATTACAAATTAGACTTGAACAAGAGTTTAAACTACAAGTGGCTCAGTCGTGAATGCCGCGACTTTGACGCCAACGCTCATGGGTTCGATTCAGACACAAGGCAAACATTTGTGTGCATGAACATGTCTGTTTGTCTTGGTCTGGATGTTTTAAGAGAGGTAGGGCGCATCAAAGCAGCCCGTCTGGAGAAGTACCTCCACCTCACAGAAAACCACAGCCAAATAACAACTCCCTAGAGGGTTGTTGTGTTCCTGCGTGTGAGTAAGGTCACCAGTAAGCTCGTAAGGATTTGCTGTGTAAGTAGCAGAGGAGGCATCGCGTGAGTGACACTTAATGTATCGCAAGCGTAAATAGGCTTTACATCTGGTGGACCGTATGCCTCACGACGTAGAATAAAAAATAAAAAAATAAGATATTTTGCTTGTAGGTTGTTCTACTTTTATGTCATTTACCTCGAAAAGGCTTGCCAGGTTATCGTTCACCGTTTTACATATATGTGAAAATGGTTCATCATGGGTACCTGTCACCTCCTTTCTAGCCATGAAGGAAGTAACCAATAGAAAACCGATGAAATTAAATTGTTTAGCAAATCTACTCACCGCTACGGGTCTTAACGCGCGATCTAATTGTCTAGTTCACGGTTTAACATCGCGCCACTTATTGGCCTGTTGGTTAAAAAAATTCTCCCATTGGTCAGTAGGCTCAAATCGATATTTACGCGCTAAAACACTACGTTTTATAACGGGGTTAAGTGGTTTATAGGTTTCTGTTCCTAGCTTCCTTTATAGCGACCTTATATTTCAACAGATCGTGTTAATAAATAAGATGTAGGAGCTGAGGAAAACCAAGACTTACCTACCATGACCAAGTTGGTCGCGTTCTATCAGAAGGTGATGTCAGGAGCCTTAGAAGCCTGCGAGCGTGCATGAGAAGAGCAATGACTTTTAATGAAGCGAGGTAAGTAAGGATCGAGTCACGTGGCGTTCGGTTCTCTCTGCCTACCCTGCAGGGGATTTGGCGTGAAGTTATAGAGTAGTGTTAATAAATATTTTTCGTGTGTCCATATCATAGATCTAGGTACCGATACCTATATGTAGATAGGTTTATTCCTTTATCAATTTATCTATTCATACCAAAGGCGATAATGTTACTTATTTGGAAAACATAACAGTATAAACCTTTCATACATTGAATGAAAGAAACCCAAAGGCGTACGGAATAACGAAAGGAAAGTACAGCAACATCAAACTAATATTAACTTATACATAACAAATATTTAATATTTATTTTTTTAATAATTAGGGGGTCATGTGCCAGAAGCGTGCTCGTTCGCGACCCCTGCCAATCAGTCGATTGCAATTCTGGACCAAGAGCGCACCGACGTGCGGATTAGGGCGTCCCCCGTAGGCGACGCGCACCGATCCGCCCCCGTCGGTGCGAATACAGCTGCATGCGGCGGTGGGGGCCGCCACCCACCACGCAGCGCCAATTCCGGCGGGACGAGGGGAGCCGAGTGCCGCATAGGCACGTGGAATGTGAGAGGTGGATTGAAAGATAAGACGAATGAACTGATAGACGTAATGAATGATAGACGTTTGGATGCTTTATGTGTGACAGAGACTAAGCGCAAGGGGAGCGACACCGATGATCTGCCCGGTGGTATGATGGCCCTATGGTCTGGGGTAGACCGTGACGATCATGCCAGTGCTGGTGTAGGTGTCGTACTCTCCTCTCGCTTAGCCACTGGTGTAAGAGATTACTGTTTGGTAGGGCCTAGACTTCTCTGGGTTCGTATTAAACTGGGCATCACGCGAGTATTTTTGGTTGCAGCATACGCTCCCGTAAGCTCAGCGTGTGCTCAAGAACTGGAGAAGTTTTGGGAGTCTGTGAGGGATGTTCTGGACTTAGTTGAAGGGAACGAAAGAGTGATTATGTGTGGAGACTTGAATGGATGGGTTGGGACCAAGCGATACAGCTATGAAGCTGTTCTTGGTCCGTATGGAGATAAGAGAGTGAACGAAGCAGGTAAGTCTATACTAGATTTATGTATGGAACGAGGCCTCCTCGTGTCGAATACTTTATTTCATCATAAGGATATTCACACGTATACATGGAGAAGGAATGATCAAAAAAGTGTGATTGATTTGATTTTAATAGATAGACGTCTCCGAAATGTTTTAATGGATACAAGAGCCTTTAGAGGCCCCACTCTTGAGACGGACCACTACCTGGTGGTAAGCCGGTTTGTGGGCCTTTTTAGGAAGTGGAGGCACTGGCGAGTGCGTATCCCTTTCGGAGATCATGAAAGGATAATGAGCGAAAAATTGCAAGATGAAAGTGTAAGGAGAATGTATGTGCATCTGGTAAGTGAGAGACTTGCAAATGCAAGCCTCTCCGACTCAGATGTGGATGATTGTTGGAAAGTTTTGAAAGAAAGTATGGTGAATAGTGCAAAAGAAGCTTGTGGATGCGCAAAGAGACGTAAAACAGCGAAAGGAGATGCCTGGTGGGATGCGGAGGTTGAATCCTCCGTAGCAAGAAAGAGGAAAGCGTGGCTGGATTACGTATCATCTTTGCCTTTAAATGAAAATATGAGAGAAAAGAAGAAAGAAATGTACCGTCTATGCAAGAATGAAACCAAGGCTTTAGTGAAAGAGAAGCGTGAAAGACAAATTATGAATGAGGAAGAGAGGCTGACGAAAAACTTCGAGGCAAATACCAAACTCTTTTGGAGAGAGGTAAAGAAGTCTCGGAGTGGTTCGTCGGCATCCAGAATGGATAAGATAAAGTCTAAAGCTGGTGTCATTCTTGCCAACACTCAGGAAGTGTTAGAACGGTGGAGTGAATATTTTGAGGAAATGTATGAGTATGCCTCGGACGCTGGCAATGAGAGTGAGTCGGATGCTTACTCCACGTTGACGACGTCCGACGAAGGCATAACTATGGATGAGATCGAATGGTCGATACGAAGCTTGAAAAATGGAAAATCAGCGGGAATTGATCTGATCACAGCTGAGATGATCAAATTAGGTGGCACTTACGTCCGGGACGCCTTCTGGTACCTATGCAACCTATGCTGGAGAACTGGAAGGGTCCCAATGGACTGGAGACGCGCAGTCATCGTGCCCTTGTATAAAGGCAAGGGATCACGCATGGACTGCGCCAACTATAGGGCCATTAGTTTGATCAGCTTAGCAGCAAAAGTATATGGAAAGGTGATTGAAAGGAGAATGAGGGTGAAATCCGATGAAATGCTGTGGGACGCACAAGGAGGTTTCCGAAATGGAAGGGGATGTACGGATCAAGTTTTCTCGCTTCGCAATATCGTAGAGAAGCATCTGGCCATAGACCGGAAGGTTTTCTGCGGTTTTGTGGATCTTGAGAAAGCCTTTGATAGGGTTGTGCGAAAGGAACTGTGGGACATATTGCCGAGATATGGGATTGACGGTTCACTGCTCCGTGCTGTGCAGTCCACTTACAAGGATTGCTCAGCATGTGTGCGGATAGACGGTGGCATGTCACCCTGGTTTGATGTCAAAATTGGTGTCAAACAGGGTTGCATGCTATCTGCTAGGCTGTTTATCCTGTATCTCGATAGTTGTCTGCAGAGAATAAGGTCAACGAATGTGGGATTGCGCATGGGTGACCAAGTGGTGAACTGTCTGCTGTATGCAGACGATGCCGTGCTATTAGCAGATACACCATCTAAACTGCAAACACTGGTCACAGCGATGAAAGACGACTGTATGGAGAAAGGCTTACTACTGAATGCGAAGAAAACAAAGATAATGGTATTTGAAAGAGAAGAATCCAGAACTAATGTAAGGATTACGATTGATGATGAAGTGTTGGAACAAGTGGATGAGTTTGTATATCTTGGATGCGCTTTCAGCAGGGATGGAAGGTACACCGCAGATGTGGAAAGACGAGTGAGTGCTGGGAATAGTGTGAATGGAGCGTTGGGAAAACTTCTTGGCAGTAAAATCCTGAGCCAGAAGGCACAACTCGCTATACACAATGCAGTGTTGGTCCCAACGCTAACTTATGGAAGCGAGAGTTGGGTATGGCAGAAAGAGCATGAAAGTAGAATAAACGCGGTTGAAATGCGAGCGCTGCGCAAAATTTGTGGCGTAAGGCTCGTAGACCGTATTCGCAATGATGATGTTAGAAATAGAGTTGGTCTGAAAGAGAGCGTCGGTGTTAAAATAAGAAGAGGCATGCTCCGATGGTTCGGGCATGTAGAAAGAATGCAAGATGAAAGAATGACGAAGCAGATATACAATGCAAAAGTGGAAGGATGTAGGAGCCGGGGAAGGCCAAGACTTACCTACCATGACCAAATTGGTCATGTTCTATCAGAAGGTGATGTCAGGAGCCCTAGAAACCGGCGTGCGTGCATGAGAAGAGCAATGAATGTTAAAGAAGCGAGTGAGATATGTAAGGATCGAGTCACGTGGCGCTCGGTTCTCTCTGCCTACCCCGCAAGGGATTTGGCGTGAAGTTATAGGATAGGATAGGATAACAAATATGTTCTATGTCCTATGAAACGGATTGACAAGCAGTAAAGTCCACAGTGTAAACTAAGTCATTAATAAGAGAGTACTTGTTTTTATGAGAGGTAGGTGCATCAAAGCAGGGGAAGCACCTCCACCTCACAGAAAACCGCGGCCAAATAACTGCGTGGAATGAGGTCACCAGTAAGCTCCTAAGGAGTTGTTGTGTTAGCAGCAGAGCTGGCACCGCGCGAGTGATGGTTAATGTATAGCGAGCGTTTATAGGTACGGTAATCGATTCTATGTACATATTTGTAATTATCACTGGCTCGGCGGCGAAGGACAGCATCGTGAGGAATCCCGCAAGTCCAAGGAATTATATTTCTAAAGACGTACGACCTAACCTAAGAAAGATCTGATTTTCCCTCCAGGTTGCAGAGGTCTGACGGCAGTCGCTTCAAGTAAAAATCTGTATCTCTATCAAATCCTTAGGCTTAGGTAGCGTACCCCGTCAATCATAAGGCCAATCAATAGGATCAAATGAAAAAGCTTACCTGATTCTGAAAAAAAAGCTAATAATAGTACCCAATTTTTTGGTTGTGCAGATTGTTTGATGCTAAATACAAACACCGTGGTTTAAACCTGTTTCATTTTATGTAATTGTATTTGTATTTTGATAACTAAATAAAAAAGCAAAGCTGGCTCTAGTCAACGTAGGCACTTACCATCAGGTGACGCACATGCCCACTCTGACATGCATATCAAAGAGATAAGAATTACCAAAAATAGCTACCTGCCATCAACTGCTTTAAAATGCTTCGCGTCCATCCCCAGCTCTCGGAAACTCATTTCCATCAGTTCCCGCCTCTCCCTTCGTCTCTCTAAATTTATCATGTATATTTCGCTACAGCCAAACTTCCATCGTTTAGGGTACTCCACGAACTCCTGCAACTTTGAGTCCAATTGAAGAGGTACGCTGCGACTGATCGCTTCCAGCTTTATGTTGAGTAGTTGGTCGTAGTCTTTTTCTATGGGGTCCGTCTCTTCCAGAGGAACCAACACGAATCCGTATAAGCGATCATTGCAAACGTTGAGTGTAATATCTGCAGTAGAAAACTGTAACGTTATTAACAATGCGTATAATAAACAAAAAACAATCTACAGTTTTTTTTTCTTTTATACTGTGAGAGATCGATGGCGTTGTTGCGTGTGCCATTGAAACCGAATACGTAGGTTAAGCAACGTCGACCGCAGCCTGTCTATGGATAGGCTTGTCCATTTCGAGCTTTTTGGTATTGTTCGTTCGTTTGTCCTTCGTTGTGAGGGTACGTTAAGTAGTTGACTCCAACTGTTGTCGATAGAAGACAGTCGTTAAGTCAAGTCAGTAGACTTCTGGCGGCTTGAAAACACTGGCCTCCGGTAATCCGCAGTTGAGCAACGTGATGGAGTATGCTCTAAACACCTTCAGTTGAAGGGAAATCCGTATCTCTGCAGTTGGTGTTGGAGTAAGAGTCGGTATAGTAGCTTTTTATACAGGTTGCTCATTTAATGTGGATCCTAGGTATACAATGGTGATACCTTACAAAGACCTAGACAAGCCGTTTAAAATTAAAATTGTGTCAAAGCACAGCTGGGCACAAAGTAAATGAGCTGGCGAAGATGAAAGGGCCGCTCTAATATAATTCTAATGAGGAATAAGCAATATTAAGACTTTTTTCTTTTGTACATTAATTTATGATAATGTAGATAGTAGATAACTATATGAAATGATTGGTAGCATACCCTAAGATATAGTTAATGACAAACCAATGTACTTAATACTTAAAAGAATTTATATATCACGCTGAACAAAACATGTCCCATTTTGTGAATTACATTACAACGTTCGCAGCTTTGAACAATTATCTGTTTTTTTTAAACGACTAGATTGGCAAACAATCATGCGGCCCGCATTAAATGGTAAGCGGTCGCCGCAGCCTATTCGCTCGCAACACCACGGGGATGTTACTTGCACGCTGCTAATCTTGCGACCTAAGGTTGTTTCGTCACAGTACCCAGTAATTTATCTGCCATATCTCACCCTTCAAACCGGAACACAGCTATATAAATATAGCTGCTTGGCGGTAGAAATAAGAGGTGAGACAGAGGTACTCACGCGGACGACTTTTGTACAAAGTCTCCCTCTGGTACAAAATTTGTGTCTGCTAGGTGCTCGCAGTCGATTAAAGGTGTTGTATATGTATCTTCACACCAGGTTCATTGCTGGGTATGCACAGGGCCGAACGGCATAAGACGAAGTCCTTACACTCCTTACTCGCTTTTTTAACATTCATAGCTCTTTTCATGCACACGCGCCGGTTCCAAGGGCTCCTTTATTAAAAAAGAGCTTATGCGACTTATTTCTTTTTAATTATATATATTATTGTTGATTTATTTCTTAAATGTATTTTTGTTTCTCTGTTGCAATATTATTATTATATATCTGTAGGGCCTTCATAAATGTCTCTGATCAAATTTTATTTTACTAATCACAAACGTCTAGTAGTTTCTAAAACACGAAATGTCTAATTCGCAAAAGATCAGAACTTACTAAATTTTTAAATCGCTTAATGTACAAATCACGAATTTTTTATCTCTCTGGTATTGTTAGCAACGCACACGTGCTATTAAGTCGCTAGGCATATGCACATGTATTAAGGATATACAATATACAGTTCGTTTGAGATAAAATGGTAACCGCCGCCAATGAGGTTCCTCAGAAGTTTTCTGGTGACTTAATAATCACTCAAACACAAATCTTTTTGATTTTATATATTTTCATATCTTACAATGCTAATACAAACGTGAAATTTAATTTGCGTAACGCTTCTGGTGTTTGAAGAACGTATTTTTTTTATAATATGTCACAAACTAAATGATCAAAGACAGATTTTATCACTTAGTTTTAGAGCTGTGAGGGAAAATGTACGAAACCCCAATTTCTTGTCTCCTTTCCTTCAAACCATTTTTGAACACCATTTTATTTTTCGCTTTAAAACTCCAAATTAAAAGCTTACGTGGCCGGGATTTAACATTCGGTTACTGATAATTTGTTTTTAGCTTAAATAAACGCTTTCCTTAAATCATTTGGTGATGGGAGGAATAAACATTTCCATTTTAAACATAATTGGTAATTTTTCTACAAGTTGTACCAAAACAATCTAAAAAACTACACATGTAAATACAATTAAGAAAGAGTTGACAGGAAATTGCGCTATAACTACAGACAGCATTAGCGAGATTGTAATTTCGCACATGACAATGCAGCAATAAAATTCGCAATAGCGCTATCAATGCTATAAAAAAACAATAATATAAAACCTCTTCACTAGGTTACCACTGCTCTTTCTATCGAACATACAAATATTAGTCTATCACGAATATTGACGTGTGATCTTTAATATTAGTAAATATCGCGCACATATTTCGTAAGTACTGAGTGACGCTATGACTTACGCACCTCTAACTATTTCATAGATAACTTAGTAGTGAATTATTAGCAGTAGGATAACTTCTAAGAACAGTCCCCAATCGTCGCACTCAAACATATGCGCGTTGCTCCTAAGCGAAAATCGCAAACCGCAAATGTTTAAAGCTCGCGCTTGATTGCTAAGGTGCTAGATCCTAGCAATCAAGCGCGAGCTTTGAACATATATAAACCTTCTTTCTTGTTATGTTTCTCCTGACGTAGTATAAGAAAGACTTAAGTTCACTTGACCCACTTGTTGTATATCTCTATTGTATCGATTATGTGACAAAAATAATTACCATTATTTTTAGCGCTAATAGCAAAAGATATAATATCATCTTCGGGTCCATTGTAGTGGTCAATGTTGCGAGGGTCGTAAGTGAGGAGGTCGGACGCCCGTTGCCGGAGGTCCATCAGCACGGCCGTGTTGACCATGGGCACCTCGTAACATGTGCGGTTCACCCGACTGAGGATCGGCTCGTAACTCTCTGTCCTCTGGTAATAGTAATTTTCTGTCATGCCACACCTGTAACATACAAAATATTTGAAATGGTGAATTTATCTATTTTTTTACATTAAATCCGATGCAAACAAGCATACTGCACTGCTGATATTAAAACCATATTACGTTATTAACTTAAAAAGAAACTAAAGTTTTATTTAAAATGTACTCTGAGAAAGTTTTCTACAGTTTTGTGGATCTTAAGAAAGCATTTCATAGGGTTGTGCAAAAAGATCTCTCAGAGTGTACAGAATGTGTGCAGGTGGATGGTAGCTTGTCGCCCTCGTTTGGCATCTATGCTGCTATCAGACAGGGATACATGCTGTCGGCTCATCCTGTATCTGAGCAGTTGTCTACAGAGAATAAGATCTAATGTGGGATTGCGAATGGGTCACTTAGTGGTATATTATCTGCTGTATGCAGACGATGCCGTAAAAGCTGTGTGGGAACCCTGGCATTTAGCTAATGTTGTATATTAACAGCTTTCTAAGCACGCCTTGGTGACCAGTGGCGGCTGGTGGGTTATCGAACTGGTGGTGCACTTTACTTGCTCACTAAGTATTAAGATTAGAAATTGCAACAAAACAACAATTTACATAAAATATGTAATTTAAAAAACAAACAATTACTTAATATAAACAAACAATAATTAACGCGTCACAGATACTGCGAAACTATACTGATAAGGAGAGGTCCATCATGGCCGTCGTCGAACTCAAATTTCAAATTTCGTCAAACATCGGGTGCTCTCGGTAATCTTCGTTTCGCACGTGCGGCGCACGAGAACAGACTCATTACACGGTACATTTCTATGAACTATCTTTTGTTTCACGCGTCAGGCATATTATAGCTCGTAACTCATACAAGTTATATTAGCAGTCTTCGTGCACTCGAAACGCACGAGAATTTTTCTTTACAGAGAAAATAAGTCTTAATAGTTAGTAGCAAAGCGCTTAAATTGTTTTGTCTTTTATTTTATTTGTTATAATTTTAAATTGTATTTGTTATATTATGTTTTTGTATGTTTAAAAAATAAATATTAATATGGTAATTCAAAGATAAAGTAATATTTTATAATTTTTAATTCTTTTGAATTGGTGGTTCAGCGCACGAGCGCACTTAAGGTACAGCCGCCACTGTTGGTGACCACACATCAGTTACTCCTGGGTTATATACGAGACATCAGGCCTCTGAAACGGAGCATGCGTATAATATTATTTCTGATCTAGGTCTCAGAATAAGAACATTTGTGAAAACATTACAATAGTATCCCATAGACTCACTCTTATCTAATTCAAGTGATCATATGGAACCCCAATAAAAATTAACATTTTACAAACAGATTGACCATACAAACTTCAAACACTCGTCACAATGAAACAGGATTGTAAAAAGAAGGGTTACAATTGAATGTGAAGAATATGGTATTTGAAAAGAGGAAACCAGAACGAACTATGATTATGGTTAATGATACAGTATTGGATAAGAGATTGGAAGAGAGGACGACGGGACAGGCCCACCACTGTATCTCCTGCGTAGCCGTGGCGTGGTGGAGGGTAGACTAGTATAAAGTGGCGAATTCGACATATGTATTGGGCTTTTTAAAAGAAAAAATAAACAGCAAGTTTAAAAACCAAACATTCTACGAATCTATAAAGTAGATAAGCTTCTAAGCATTGTAATTTCGTTCCTATCATTTGCTTTTTTAACAATTATTTTTGCTCCCTGAAAACGAATAGGTCGATAACATGCAAAATGATCTTACTTAAAAGATTAACTACCGATGGTATAAAATTTGTAGGCAGGTTTAAATTACTTTAACGTAGGACGATGTGTAAGTGAAACAATGAGCTAATAGCAACCCCTGAAATAATAGTCTGAATAAGTGAATAGTCTTTCCACAATTTAGGACATTATCATATAGTTAATCGGCTTAGTTTTGCACTTATTATTATTTAGTGCACAAATAGTATAAGTTTTAATTATGTAAATAGAATAAAAGCACCTTGTCAGCATTCAGCATGCTCAAGCCATAACGTAGTGAGAATCTAACCAAAAGTTGGAGTACAGTCCATCGGACAGTAACATAGGCGCCACCACCGTTAAATTCTTGCTCACCAGCATTTTGAGGGCAGACTTCTCCGTGAGAAACACATCAGCATCTAACATCTGGAAAAAAGAGAATTTAGTCATTTATTTTTGTCTTTCTGTGCATATTAACACACATCAAAGCTGTCAACGCGTACTTTTTATGCTACGTCAAATACCGTAGCATATTAACGTTATTTTATAACGCTAAGTTGGTAAACTAGCCTGTTGATGGTAAGGACTTTTTTATCCTTTTTGTATACAACTTCGAAAGAATACGGCCTGCCTGATGTAAAGCGGTTACCGTAGCCTATGAACGCTTGTAATACATTAAGTATCATTTGTGCGATGTCTTAGAAGTTTACTGATGATCTCACTCACACGCAGGAACACAACAACCCTCTAGGGAATTGTTATTTGGCCGCGGTTTTCTGCGAGGTGGAGGTACTTCCCCAGACGAGCTGCTTAGATGAGCCCTAGATCTCTTAAAATATCCGGACAAACAGACATGTTCATGCACACAACTGTTTGCTATGTGTGGGAATCGAACCCACGAGAGATTGCATTAGGAATCTTCTAAAAAGTTAAAATGCGTTGTCATCATCATTTTAGCCGAAGGCTGCTGCATATAGCTATGAGGGAGACCCTTAGACTTTGGGTCTCGTGCTGCTTTCATCCGTCTGCTCCCTACGATATTCACAGGATTCATATTCCAATTACAATATACTTCTGTAGACGACATTATAAGACCGATTACTTTCGGCGAACACATGCAAATTTTGAGCACTCGAAACTCGGGAGCAACCCACATAAATTTGACTAATAGTAGGGAATCTCTGGGTAAAGCAGAGACTTCGCGAAGGGGTCATCCCACAGGAACACAACACTGGGATAAAAAGTTGCCTTTTTATCCCGGTGATGTGTTCCTGTGTTATTTATCAATTTCATCCAAATCCATTCACACGTTGAGGCGTGAAAACAAACATCCCCACATACATCGATACAAACTTTCGCGTTTATAATATTAATAGGATATACAATACAGTGGTATATTTATAGATACTGCACTAATTACAAATAAACTACAACACTTTAACTAACAAAACCGTGCGCCACATGACTCGGTCCTTACACACCTTACTCCTTTAACATTCATAGCTCTTTTCATGCACACTCGCCGGTTTCTAGGGCTCTTAGACTATTAGATTACATTAATGTCCATCATTTAATAATTTGACTACGTACTGGATATAAACTTAGCATTTCATAGTAACTAAACTTAACAAGGAATGACTAGATGTTGAACTTTGATTGGATAACAAACATGGCCAAACTACCGGGCCGTGGGTCATTGAACTTTTTATAAGGTTGGTTAGTAAAGTTAACATAATGTCAGTTCATTATTATCACAATGCCCCATTTAGTAGACCGCTTATCACGAGTTCAATGCTTTCTGCTGCTTTCTTTCTGCTTTCTGAGGAAATTCCTAGTCCACACTAACATTATATATGCGAAAGTAACTCTGTTGTTACCTGCGTGTGGTTACCTTTTCTGCTAAGTGGTTGGTTACCATGAAAGAATATTAATAAAAAAGAATATAAATAACCTATGGAAAAATGATGAGGTCGAATTTACGTAGTAATCAATTTACTGCTATGGGTCGGGGAGCAAAGTAGAATACACGCTCTTATTGGCTAGTTAGACATCGCATCACTTATCTGTTTGTAGGTTAAAATATTGTCCCATTGATCTGTATGCACGAATCGCTGAAATATTTAGGTGGTAAAACACAACATTGTTGTGAAACCGGGGTGACTTCGTACGTAATCAAGTGGTTCATTGAATAGAATTTGTCATAGAGCATAGAGGTAGTCTGGTATCTGGTGGAAGACATGGGTTTAAAAGAAGTCTTTTTATGTTTCATGCAAGTTTTTAGAGAATATAAAATGTCAATACATAAACTTAACACATACAAACTTATTGCTAAAATAATTAAGTCCTAAGAGTATTTAATAAATGTACTTCCTAGTGTTATCCTGTTTTCTGATCCATTTGGATTGGCTGGTTCTGCTACCTTAAGTCTAAGGATTTGACAAGGATACTGACTGAAAGAAGGAAAACCCGACCTTCCTTGGGCCACACGTCATTTGAAATATAATTATTAGTACGTGCGGGTTTCCCCACAATGTTATCCTTCATCGCCAAGCCTGTGACAATTACAAATACATTCACGTAAAACCACGAATTTCATGATACATGGCCACACCAAGATTTGAACCACGTACCATACAGAGCTCTAATAAAGTTATGGCAATATGATTTCTATATAAATTTTCACTTTGTATCATAAAATACTGAAAATTATTCCTGAAAATATACCTGCATACTTTCATGTGAACAAGTTCATTCGGAACCATGCTATATTCAACTTACCATACTATATTTTTTAATATCACTAATAGATATAAAGATATAAGTAATATATTTTTTTGAACAACATCGGGAAGCATAAAAGCCAGGTCTTAGCTCACCTGATGTAAAGCCGTTGCAAACATTAGGTATCACTCGCACAATGCCACCTCTGCTGCTAACACAGAAACTCCTTAAGATCTTTGGTGAACTCACTCACACGTAGGAACACAACAACCCTCTAGGGAGTTGTTATATGGCTGCGGTTTTCTACAAGGTGGAGGCACTTCCCCAGGCGGGCTACTTTGATGCGCCCTAACTCTCTTAAAAACACCCAGTATAAGAATCGAATAGAATCTTATCGATGTCGCCATGTAGATACTCACAAATAAATAGTCAGCCCACATCTTCTTGGCAAAGTCGAGTGCCTTCTCTCTTAATTGTATGATGTATTTAAACCTGCCTTTACTCCAGTGTGTGGCTGTCTTCTCATCAGAGTGCAGTCTTCCACTCGTACTGTTTGTTATCAAGTATACACCATTGTAATCGGATGCATATATTTCTGCCCATTTCTCAATTATTTGGATACTGTTATCTTCATTATAATCACTGTACATCCTGTAAAGAATTTTAAAAAATATTGAACTGCTAGGATATAATGTCAGTAGACATTAGACATACAAGTATACGGCTGACCTGATATAAAGATAGTAATAGCTACAGTAATGTAGCCTATGAACACTTAAGTATCACTTGCACAATGCCACCTTTGCTGCTAATACAGCAACTCCTTAGGAGCTTACTGGTGAACTAACTCTCTTGCAAGAATTCAACAACCATCCTGGGTCATTTGGCTGCGCTTTCTGTAAGGCAGAGGCGCTTCCCCAGATGGGCTGCTTTGATGCCCCCTACTAGAAAGGCTATGAGTTACCAACTACGATCAAATAGGTTTAGTGTTTCCAGTCGGTGTCAGGAGCTGGTTTCAGAAGCTACTTCTCAGTACTTTAGCACATAATTGTGAGCAAAACAACTGATTGGCATATAAGGAATAACAATTACCAAATGACTATTATTTCATGTACCAAATTACTATTGTTTCACTATTATCATGGGATGAGATGAGCATATGACAAAGCATCGATTCAATAGAACATGAAGCAGTATGGAGAGTATCACAAGGACACTGTTCCACTATCTTCCCATGGCTCCACCCATTTCATAGTCATGAGATGGCTGAGGTTGTCCTAGGCATTTGTTATAGTTCCATTGGGCATGGTTTGCCGAGATGATATGGACATTTAAAAAGAATGAATGACAAAACGAAAGAAGTGTATCAAGCAAGAGGAGGAGAGCAGGAGGTCAGCAGGGGCCGTCCTAGATGCACATATAGATCAAATTGGTGATGTGCTAAAAAGCCCAGAACCGAAGAGCATGCATGGAGAGGTTGATGAGTGTGGAAGAAGCGAAGGGTATGTTTGAGTCAGTACACTTGATGTTCCATAGTCTCTGCCTACCCCAATGGGAGACAGGCATGATGACATGAATGTATGTAAGGATTCCTCACAATGTTTTCCATCACAGCTATAAGCATATGAGAATTACAAATATGCACATAAAAATTAAAACATGAATTTAAGGATTCAAACTAGCGGACCCGTTGTTGTATAATTATACTACTCGCTTACGACATATATGTGGAATAACAGTACACCCGGGTCTCGACGGGTTAATCGATAGCTAGATATTAGGCTATCCTTGCTCCTCATAAGAAGTACACATCCGTACAAAATTTGGGGAGAAGGAATAATAAGCATGTAGTCAATCATCTCTATCAGCTGAATATGTGTGAAGAGGTTAGTCTTTTTATAGTTTATAACCATAAAATAAAATAATTTGGTACAATGAATTGGTTTCCAGCAATTTGAAGGAAATCTATAAGGAACATTAGATTTTAAAGAAGAGTTAAAGTTTCAGTGTCCAATAACAGGCAAAAAATATTTTTGAATTGAGCATATTATGAGTTGTGGTGACTGTGGTGAGGGAAGAATTCATTTACTGAATTGATTCATCCTTTATATCGAACGAGAATCAATATTTAGTAACAACCCACCCTGGCTTTACATGGTTGACCCAATCGCTACCAAACTTAACAGGACCTGGGGCTGGGCTAATCTGAACATTGCCTGAAAATTCCTTCAAAATCGGTCCAGCTGTTTTGGAGTTCATAGATTATAAATACAATATTAGAAGAGAGAATATAAGATCAGCCAGATTACTGGTATCTTCATGAACTGTATAATATATGTGTATATCTTCTTATATTCTCTCTTCTAATATTGTATTTATAATCTATGAACTCCAAAACAGCTGGACCGATTTTGGAGTTCATAGATTATAAATACAATATTAGAAGAGAGAATATAAGAAGATATACACATATATTATACAGTTCATGAAGATACCAGTAATCTGGCTGATCGTATTTGAGGTTACAATATGAGACTAAAACTACTTTGTACTAGAAATATCTCTTTTTTTCTCTTTCAGTTTAAAAAATACTGTATCAAGTATACTTTGATTTGATATATTCATTGAAATCATATTTAAGATATTTCCATTTTCTTAACAGTATTACTAATTTTATACTTCTCATTATGTTCCACAGAAAAATCAGTATGCAATATTGATTGACTGTTCCCAATGTTATTTACTATTTTGCCTAGTATGTTTAAAGCCCACATTTTCATTTACACATATTCTAGAATCCCGTGGGAACCGTTATTTCTTAAATTCTTTCTTTTTACTCAGCTTTTAAGGGTTGTATAGTGATATTAAATAGTCTATCATTACTATGACTTTAGTTCTGAGTGTATATATATATATAGTACTCTATTCAAATAATTTAGTGCAAGCACATCACAGTGATTGCCACGTAGTTATGACAGAAAATTGTACCATAATACTTGTCTCAATTGATAATTTTGTTACACATCTTCAACCATTGAATGTGAATCTTAAAAGCCTAGAGTATGAGAATAAGGGCATTATTTTCTATCATATATATACACAATCAACAAGGAAACCTGCAATACAATACTAAACCCTTAATTTTAAATTCATTGTGAAAACAAGCTAAAATTCTATCATCTTCGAGGGCATTGATTAAAACCAGGAGAACACAGCAACTTCGTCTTCCCAGCAGTCCGTGACTATGTGCGAGACAAGCGAGACAATTGAAAATTATCTACAATACTGTGTATAGAATAATTTTAGGTTAAATATCACTTCCTTATTGTTTTGACGGAAGTTGAAGTTGAAATTGAGGTCACCGAAATACACGAGAAGGAAACCAATAAACAGTGTCAATAAACGGATGACTTACAAAATACCTACCGCTTGTAACATGTTTAGAATGGAGTAAATTAACTTACCAGATGTACAGCCGGTTTTTAGGATAATCCAAATTACGTAGACAGCTTAGGAAATACGGTAAAGTATGTTGTTTATTACGAACGAGTATCGATATGCCGACAGTTGGCCATTTGTGTGAAGAGGTATCATCATAGCACTTGAAACCATGTAGTGTAATAAGACTAAATAGAATTATTATGGCACTGCACCGCATTTCTTCGTTTAATATAAAACTTAATGAAAATATAAATATTTTTCAACTTAACAACAGTATGGAAAATGGCATGATTGACATTTTAGCGGCAATCAAAGCCAATCCAATGAGTGAATTGGACTGTTGTCAAAATGACAGTGACAAAAGAAAGAAAGAGTGAACTGAAATCTCAGAGGAACCTCTGAGACTGAACTGAAGGACTCTGCTTTTTGGTCGAGTGCGTGATACACGTGGTATCATAGCTTTTATAAGTTTTTGAAGTAAAACTCATCTGTTGACGTACCGTTTTATATCTTTTTGTTGGTGGTGGTAAATTGTTTGTCCAGTGAGTGTTTTTTAAGTGTACTGGTAGTGGTAGTAGGTAAGAATGGACGAGGAGGCTCCCGACCCGGGCGGGGGCACAGACACCCAATCCTCCTTATCTCCTTCGTTTTCCTCCCCTCTTGTCGCTGCAGCATCCGAAAGCCCTGCGGGTGATTCTACTCGTAAGCGGCCTCAAGCACACAGTGATGAAATACAGACCGTTAAAAAAACGATAATGCACCCTTCCCAGGCATCAGCATCACTTCAGGTAACCTATACTCATCCTGATTTTATGAACGACAAAACAACTTACACAGATACAGATGTGGCTCCGTTTGTTGTTCATGTTAGTAGGCCGGAGGAATCTGCCGGCGCTACATTGCGCCCCATACAATTTGGACATTTTTTATTTCGACAAAATATAAAAAATATAACTAAAGATGGTGTGAAGCGTGTAGGGCGAAACCGAATATCGGTAGAATTTAAAACTGCAGCAGATGCAAATATATTTATAGCCCACCCTGCACTTATAACAGCTAAGTTTGAGGCAGCTATTCCATCGTTTAATATAACTAGGATGGGTATTGTGAGGGCTGTGCCTGTTGAATGGTCCTTAGAGGAATTTGTTTCGGCCATAGATGTCCCCTCGGGTTTTGGAACAGTTGTTAGAGCGCGACGGATGAATAGGAGAACAGTCTCTGATAATGGCAATACAGTGTGGGTTCCTACCCAGACTGTGGTGTTAACCTTCCGTGGACAGATGCTTCCGTCTAATATCTATTGTTTTTTCACCTCCATGCCTGTAGAGACATATGTCCTGCCGGTTATACAATGTCATAAGTGTTGCCGGTATGGGCACGTGACTTCGCAGTGCAGATCGAGCCCGCGGTGCTTTATCTGTGCCCAGAGCCATGAGGGGGTTTCGTGTACGAAACAATCTCCTACATGCTTATTTTGTTCTGGTAGTCATACTGCCAAAGATCTCTCTTGTCCAGAATTCTCACGGCAAAAGTCGATTAAACTTACAATGTCCCAAGAAAACATCTCATATCTGGAGGCATCTGCAAGGTACCCTCAATCGAGGAGATCTTTTGCAGACACTACTAGACTGTCTCCCTCTCCACTTCCCCCGCATACTCCTCATTCCTCATCCCATCCCATCCAACCACAAAATTTGTCAAAATTGTACTCTCCTCAGACATCATACAGAAAAACTGTTGTCACCCCTCGCCGTCAGTCATCTCCAGCCGCAAGCACTGGATATGATAGGCGAGCACATTGTGCGATCACAGATACCCCGGTCTCTGTGCTACCTAATGGCTATGCATTAAGTGTCTCCCCGAATGATAATCTGCTTGAACTATTGCTGTCTACTTTAATGAGCCTACTTACTCGTTTTAGTGATACTGCATTACCATCCAGTATCCACCAAAAACTTACTGAGCTGATTTCTATGTCTGTCAACATTCCAAGCAATTCTACAGTGGAATTGCCGGAGCATCAAATATAAAAAAGCAGATTTATTCACCTTATCAACAAATTTGAGCCCATGGTTTTTGCCGTTCAGGAGATGTGGCTTAGACCTGGTGCCCACTTTAGGGTGTCAGGCTATTCGTGTCTCCGGGATGACAGAAATGATGGGCATGCTGGTGCTTCCATCCTTATCTCCAAATCCTGCATATTCTCTCAAATCTCTCTTCCCCCACACTCTGATAGCATCAATGCTGTGGCTATCCGTTCCTCCAACATTTCATTCCTATCTGTCTATGTTCCTAATCCTACTCTTGCTATCCTCAATGAATTGGTATCCATAATTTCCTCCCTTCCCCCACCAGTTCTGATCCTTGGTGACCTAAATATCCACCACACCTCATGGGGTTCCCATTTCAGTGATTCATTATCAGCCACTTTCCTTAATTTGGTTGATGATCTGAATCTCACCATCCTCAATGATGGATCCCCTACTCGCCGTGTCCTTCCCACACAAAATGTACAAAGTGCCGTGGACCTTTCACTTTGCTCCCCTGTCCTTGCATCCCAACTTGCATGGAAAGTACTTAGTAGTACTTACGGCAGCGACCACTATCCTCTACTTATTTCTTTTCTAACAGCTGATAGTATCTCTAATACCCCTTTTAACCCCCGGCTAAAATATAGTGTGGCTAGAGCTGATTGGCCGAAGTTTGCTGCTATATCTGATGAGCTAATTTCACAGCTCCCTCCTATCCATGAAAATAATGTACATTCATTGTATGTTAGTTTTAAGGAATCTCTCTTGTTAGCTGCCAGCAAAACCATCCCTTTAAAGAGACCCCCCAAAAAGAAATTGTCTCCACCTCCTTGGTGGGATCAAGAATGCTATTCGGCTGTTAGAAGAAGAAAGGTGGCGGAACATCAGTATTCCCTGGACATGTGTAGGGATAAATATCTCAACTATCAGAAGGTGGCTGCTGAGACAACCAAGTTGCTGGCAGATAAGAAGAGGATAGGTTGGCACAGTTTTTGTGAGGCGTTGTCACCTAGCTCGCATTCCTCTGTGGTCTGGAGAAATGTTAAAAAATTTCGCTGTGGCACTAATAATGAGTTTAACATTTCTTCAAACGATTGTTCGGTGTGGATGAGTGATTTTGCTCAGGGATTGGCCCCACCTACAGCCCCTTCTTTTGACGATACAGTAACTTACTACAATCCAAGTTTCTCATCTGACCCTTTTGATGCACCATTTTCCCGGGAGGAATTTGATACTGTCATAGGCACATTAAAAGACTCTTCGCCGGGTGTAGACGGAATCCCCTACTCATTTATTACTTGCAGTGGTCCTGCTACAAAAGAGTATTTTCTTGATATTATCAACCAGTTCTTCATTTCGGCCATTCCACATGAAGAATGGAAATCCCAAATTGTCATCCCTGTACTAAAACCAGGAAAACTTAGTACTGACCCCTTGGGATATCGTCCTATAGCCCTTTCATGTACCATGGCTAAGATTCTCGAACACCTTGTTAAGAATCGACTAGAGTGGTTTATTGAAAACAAGTTAATATTACCTGATAGCCAATTTGGGTTCAGAAAGGGTTTTAGCACGATGGACAGCCTTGGCACACTTGTCACGGATATAAGGTTGGCATTTTCCAAACGCAGTTACTTGGTGGCTGCTTTTCTAGATGTGTCGTCCGCGTACGACAATGTACTTCTTCCTGTGCTCAGGCAGAAAATGCTGAATCTGAGTATTCCAGTGAGGATAGTCAATTATATTTCAAACTATCTTTCGGCTAGATCTATCCACATCAATTTTCAAAATTATTATGCCCCTCCAAGACAAGTGTGGAAGGGCCTCCCACAGGGGTCAGTGCTCAGTCCACTCTTATTTAGTATCTACACATACGACCTAGAGCTTTCTGTCAACTGCTTTTGTAGTGTCCTCCAATACGCAGATGACCTAGCCTTGTATACATCATCTGACAATGTAGCAGAAGCCTCTTCAAGGATGAATTCAGCCATATACTATTTACAAGATTGGCTCTCAAACCACGGATTATCTATCTCGATTCCAAAAAGTAGTATTGTTATTTTCGCACGTCAAAGAATTATACCAGACATTTCAATAGCTTATGGTGAGCAGACTTTCCCTGTAAAAGACAAAGTTAAATTTCTTGGTGTAATTCTAGACTCTAAATTAACAGGCACCCACCACATTGTTCACATTCTCAAAAAGTCGGAAAGGAACGTCAACATTCTTCGTTCACTTTCTGGAGTTTGGTGGGGTTCTCACCCTTATACACAGAAACTAATATACAATGCCCTGGTTCGCAGTCATTTGGACTATGGTTCTTTTCTTCTGGAACCATGTAACAAAGAGGCTCTAAAATCTCTGGACAAAATCCAATCGAAATGCCTCCGTATCATTACTGGTTCCATGAAATCCTCTCCCATTAATGCCCTGCAAGTAGAATGTGTGGACCCTCCGTTGCACTTACGTAGGCAATATCTTTCGGACAGATTTCTACACAAGGCTATACAGATATCTCATCACCCACTTATAGCTAAACTACATGAGCTGTCAGATTATATATCTGCTGGTGGATACTGGACACACAAAAACCCTCCATGCCTATTCAATAGTTTTGTCTCATTCCTTCACCTTCCGTGTCCTATATTCCAATGCAGAATTAACCCCCTTTTCGATACTCCCTATCAAGCAATTGTGTATAAGCCTACCATAGTCTTAAATTTAGCAATAGAAAAAGGTTCACCTTTTGCGTCAACAAAACTAAATGCTGTAATTGACAAATTCTGGTGTGACTGGCTGACTGTATATACAGATGCCTCCAAATCCACAGAAGAAAGTTGTGTGGGAGCTGCCATCTGGATCCCAAAGTTCAGCATTATTATAAAATTTAAATGTCCTTCAGTGTGTTCAGTTTTCACCGGTGAAGCCACTGCAATCCTAGAGGCTCTGTTATATATAGAGTCTCATAACATACCAAAAACTACCATTCTCACAGACTCTAAAAGTTGTCTATCTGCAATTGCCTCAAATCAGTTCTGCAACAGATCAAAGGCCCCGGTTATTTTCTCTATTAGACAGGTGTTATATAAATGTCACATTAAGGGTTTACTGATATGTCTCGTGTGGATTCCTGGACATAGTGGAATCCCAGGAAATACAATGGCTGACCAATGTGCTAAAGATGCAGTTCTTAATGGATGTTCGACCCCTCAGTGCATAGCTTATTCACACGACCTTGTATCCCTTGCGCGAAACAAGCTAGCAGGCAGGTGGGATACATTATGGTCAAAATCCCAGACTGTGAAGGGCAAGTTCTATGGCTCCATTCAGAAGCATATACCTCCTAAACCTTGGTTTTTTAAGTATCGAGATGCCAACAAGCGGGCTACATCTGTCATCTGCCGTCTTCGATTGGGACATATCTGTACAAATGTATTTCTGACGAAAATCAGGGTGAGGGACAGTTCCCTGTGCGAGTGTGGCCTGGATGACGATACTCCAGATCATATTCTCTTTTCCTGCCCCAAAAATTCCTCCTCTCTTTATGACTTACTCCCTTCCTCTATTCCCCGTCCTATCAACTTTAAATCCCTCCTTACATTTATTAACTCCCCCTCCGTTGTATATACTTTGTGTGCGTTTATTAACACTAATAACATTAAATTGTAAAGTGTATGTCTTATAATCATACTAACCCTTGTTTGTGATGTCAGTGTATGTCTTTTGTTTCAGGCATGTAGACGGAGCGTCACAGTGTCTACGCCACTTGCTAAACTATTTATATAAATATACTGTACACTCACAAAGCCACTTCTTAGCAGAGTCACATACTAAGAGTAGTCACATACTTAGTTAAATTATGAACTGAAATGTGAAAGCACTGACATTGGCGAGAACAACAGGATCGCCATAAAGAAGAATAATAATAATAATAAGACTGAACTGAAACACATTGAAGTTCACTCTCAGAGAAGGTATCTTTCCTCTGAGAGTTCACTGAACTATGGAATCGAAAGGTCACCAGTGTGACCAGATTCTGTTGACAAACTGTAACAATTTGTAAAAAGTCTACCAAGTTATGATGAGTAATTATTAATATTCGTTAAAAAGGGTTTAGAATTGATATAATTTTGTGAATGTGTGTATTTTGGCGCATCGAAAAGAATTTGATGAAATCCAGTACGGAGAACTTCGAGATGACGCGCATATCCTTACACATTTGTAAATTTGTGTGTAGTTATAAAAGGTTTTCAAGAGTAGGATAATGTAATAGGGTTTATGGGTATGGACAATAACGTGATGCATACTCTTAGAAGACATTGTTGTCTTTTTAGATTAGAATGTCTTAAAATTTTATAATAGTTTATTTATATTTAAAGGGTTTATTTGCATTACATTCCCCAATAATAATTTGATTACATAAGTACTTTATAAATAGTGACTACATAATGCATGTTTTAAAATTAAATAAGAATTTTGAGAAATAAGAATTTCTGTTTTATGAGTAGATTCAATCACACTCAACTCTAATTTTCGAAACGCTTCCTGAAATTGAAATTGGTAACAGATTATTAATACCTATATATTCGTATATACACAACGCGAAAGTAGAAGCGTAAACCTAGGAAACGGCGAGCGTATATGAAAAGAGTCATGAATGTTAAAGAATCGAGAAGCGTGTAACGACCGAGTCATGAGGCGCTCGGTTCTCTCTGCCTACACTTGAGTTGACGTAAAGTTATAGATAGATAGATATATATTCGTAGATACCTAAAATTGAGAATGTCAGTAAGCTCCTGAAAAGTCGCTATGCTATAGTCAGCGGGGTGGTAACGTGTCAGTTATATGCTATTAATTATAGTTAAAAGGATTTTTTATTTAAATATGTAAAATTGCTTTCACAGATTAGTTATTATTTACAAGGGGGTTTCCGAAATGGAAGGGGATGCACGGATCAAGTTTTCTCGCTCCGCAATATCGTAGAGAAGCATCTGACCATAGACCAGAAGGTTTTCTTTCAGCAGGGATGGAAGGTACACCGCAGATGTGGAAAGACGAGTGTGTGCTGGGAATAGTGTGAATGGAGCGTTGGGAAAACTTCTTGGCAGTAAAATCCTGAGCCAGAAGGCACAACTCGCTATACACAATGCAGTGTTGGTCCCAACGCTAACTTATGGAAGCGAGAGCTGGGTATGGCAGAAAGAGCATGAAAATAGAATAAACGCGGTCGAAATGCGAGCGCTGCGCAAAATTTGTGGCGTAAGGCTTGTAGACCGTATTCGCAATGTTGATGTTAGAAACAGAGTTGGTCTGAAGGCGAGCGTCGGTGTTAAAATAAGAAGAAGCATGCTCCGATGGTTCGGACATGTAGAAAAAATGCAAGATGAGAGAATGACGAGGCAGATATACAATGCAAAAGTGGAAGGATGTAGGAGCCGGGGAAGGGCAAGACTTACCTACCATGACCAAATTGATCGTGTTCTATCAGAAGGTGATGTCAGGAGCCCTAGAAACCGGCGAGCGTTCATGAGAAGAGCAATGAATGTTAAAGAAGCGAGTGAGATATGTAAGGATCGAGTCACGTGGCGCTCGGTTCTCTCTGCCTACCCCGCAAGGGATTTGACGTGAAGTTATAGATAATAGATTAGTTATGTATAGTTTGTGATGATATTATAATGAAAATAAAAGAAAAACTGTATTTTGGTTTTACAAATTGTTTTGGTATTTTATTGAGCGCTCGATTGCGTCGTTGCGCATGTCACCCTAACCGACCGAAAACTTATCAACGTCGACCACAACCTGTCTACGGCCCGTTAAGCCGTCGTCGGTCCGAGTTGTTGTCGATAGACAGCGAACTTTTTAAGTTCGCTGTCGATAGAAGACAGTCGTTAAGCCTTCGGGCGCTGACCTCCGTCAATCCACAGTTGAGCAGCGTCGTGGAGTATGCTCTAAAACCCTTCGGTTAATGGGGAAACCCGTATACCTGCAGTAGAATGAATTAGGGTTGGTGTAGTAAGTAGATATTATATTTAAATCGTTTTTATAAGTTTTAAATATTTAAATTTGTTATTGTATTATAATGTATTTTGACAAGAACCATCTCATTTTAATAATGGCGAATATTTAGAAATAACACAGGTACCTAACAATGTGGAATTATTGCAAATTCACGATTGCAACGAGACAAAACATATACCTAGTTTAGAAATGCCCATCGATATCACCTACATTTATTTCAAAAAGTAGACAAACGGTCTTATGGTCTTATTTCTTTGGCTGTCTAACTATAATCATCCATTCCGTCCTTCCATGCAATATTTGTAGTTCTTAGTCCCAGTGAGGAATATGAAATTCCTGTAAGTATACCATATTACCGTATTTTAATAGAAGCTACTGACAACTAAGATTAATTTTGTAGTTTGTATTCGTTCGTTGTATAGCTGCATTGTCATATAAGAGCTGATACTTAAATGTTGGATTTTTCCCCGTTTACATAAATACCAAAGCAGTAGGATACAGAACAAGTGGCGCTTGGTTCTCTCTGCCTACCGCGCAAGGGATTTGGCATAAAGTTATAGATAGATAGGATAAAGAAAACAAATCGATCCAGAAACGAAACATAATATATTATTACTTTGAATATACACATAATTAGTATTACTAATGCAAAAAAGGATACATTTTAAACGTCAATCTTATTGTATATTCCTTACGACAGGTACCTACATTAAGGTACAACACACAACTACATTTTTATGAGTATCACATCACATTGAACAAGTGTATAGACTACTTAACTTAGTACTTCTATAGTTATGGCACAAATCATGTCCCTAACACTAATGTACAGATAATATAATTAATACTATAGACTGAATACTTTGGTTGACAATCTCAATTATATTTAGCAGTCATTTTAAAAAGCATTAAACCCAGAGAGAGCATAATCTTTAAAGCATACATTACATTACATTTGTATCTAGAAACTAGCTTCTTACCTAACCTGAAAACCTTCCACGCCTTCTTGGAACACCTTCTTGCGCTGGGAGAACTTAACGCTTCGTGTACAATCAGCAAAAGAGATAAGCAACTAAAGGCCACCTCGACACTATATATCATAATGAGTTTACAATAAAACAATACAATAGGCATACACTGATTAACAATATAGTATAAATGTCCGCGTGAAAACACGATTCTTATCCCACGGCCCTTATTATTTATATTCTTCGCTAACTGTATATGCAGCTGCCAGTGTGCATATAATTCACGAATGTTAGTAACACAGTTTAACAAAAATTACTGCAGCCTCACGTCATATTATGAGAGATATGTTCTATTCTCAATCTCATAATACTGAACTATAGTTACACTCAAATGTCGTTGCCGCATTTCTATTCAATTGTCTAATAATCGGCCTAGCGATTTGCTTACACCAAAAATTACGAATACCCCTAGCGTTGCTTTTATTCTTTTAAATTGACGGAGCTAAAAAAGATTGGAGATATATTAGCGGTGCTATTACGGCTCCATATAATTCACAATGCCGGAAGGGGTTCTATGTACTGTGTACATACTTGTACACACACATGCGTGCCTCTCAAACTATACCCAATTACAATGTCTGTTTTGTCTAACCGACAATTATTAGTTTCTTTAACAGATTTAAGTCTCATTTTAGAGATCTGCAGTGTCTTTGCAATTTACTTTGTTATAATGATATTACTAAATTATTAAATTAACACAGTCAAAAGTATTATTTCTTGAAAAATAATCTACGCGTTTTCTTAACAACGAATCTTGTTGATGAATAAACCCTAGCAAAACGTAAATCTAACTTCTAAGATTAAAATATATGTGGTAATTTTACGAGTGACTGTATTCTTTAATTAGCGCCATTGTTTATGATTGTCTCGTGTCCTGCGTACATTTCACTTTTGCATATTGCTGAATAAAATCAGTCATATTAATTCCAATATGCGTTTCTGGTGTCTAGGCACAGGAGGCTTAATCTTCAACATGAACAAGGGTCGTGTTTTCTACGTATATAGTATCAGACTTGAGGATTTCCGACGGCAGTACACAGAAAGGGGGAGGATGCGACCAGAATCCGTTCTCGGTGCACACTATTGAAGATTCGCCGACAACTTCGAAACCATGTTTGCAAGAGTACGTCATGAGGTCCCCTACTGAATGTTTGCCGTGCTTGGATAACGGCTCTGTTAATAATTTGCCATTATCTGGTATTGTCGGCTCGGGACAGTAGATTGCTGTAAAAAAATATTACAATAATTCGGGTGTCATTTTGCATAAGTCAAATTTTCGTGCAATTTGATATAACCTACTTTTGTACATTACATTAATTGGTGATGGAACCACAAAAAGTAGGTTACCAATACATGAATGTAACATGTTATTCTAACGACTAACAGCAAAGACGACCGGGGCAGCCGTGGTAGTGACGGCATGCATCTTCTAACGGTAGTGGATGAGTGCCGGCCTGTATCTTTTCGCGTGAACTAATTGCTAGCGGAAGCACACCAAGCAGATTCGATTAAATTGTATGTAAAATTATAATCATACTATTGTAATTGCTATAAATATAGGCAGTGTTTTATCATAAGCTGATGCAAGGACCTCTAGGATTCAGCGAGCTTGCATGAAAAGAGCTATGAATGTTAAAGAAGCTAGTGACGTGTGTTACGATAGAGTCCTGTGGTGCTCGGTTCGATCTGCCTATACCGCAAGGGACTTGGCGTGAAGGGTTAGCTATGTTAGTTACTCGTCAAACACGTGAGTTTAATTACCACACAGGACAATCATTTGTGTGCATGAACATTTCCGTCTGTCTTGATCTGTTTAAGAGAGGTAGGATGCATCAAAGCAGCCGCTCAACTGGCGAAGTATCTCCCTCTCACAGAAAACGGCCTCCAAATAATAACTCACTGGAGGATCCTTAAAGAGATGGTGTGTTAACCGCACGGGTGGCAACGTGAGAGGGATACTTCAAGTATTGCAAGCGTTCATAGGCTATGGTAACCACTTTACAACAGGTGGATCGTAAGCATGTGTGCCTCCTGAGGTTTTATAAAAAAATTAGTAGTAACAATTTGAATTAGTTGGCGCCTAGTAGTCAAACAAATTTGAGACGTATCATTAGGTAAGTGCCCTCCGTGTAAAATATAATAATGCGTTCAGTTGTTGATGGGACCGCTGTGATTCTGTAATGCTACATATACATACATCACGTAGATTGTTTTAATACTACAATGCGTAAAAGACGTGCGTCCCTAGTACGCAGATTGCGTGCCAATGGCCAACAACATTCTGGGTATAATTGCGAATGTTTAAGGCCTCGAACCAGACGCACCCGGGCGGAGCGGGCGGCGCGGGCGGCGGCACGCGCGTCTTGATGAAAGTTCATAGATTTGTATGAAACTACGTTGGACGACAGCGGGCGGAGCGGGCGGTGCGGGCGGCGGCACGCGCGTCGTGCTATAGTCGAGCGGTGACCGCGCGTTCGTATAGTCGTAGTGACGTTCTAGATAGGTATTTTACATAATATCCGCAACAAACCGAGCGATCTGGCCGCTGGCGTCGTGTACGGACCACGGTTACCTCCCGCACCGCTCGCGCCGCCCGCTCCGCTCGCGTGCGTCTAGTTCACGGCCTTAGGATCTTGTTATTAATGAAATGGGCGAAAGTCTGAAATAAATGAATAATATTATTATTAACTTAGACTTACGAGTACAGTGCGGCGTTTCTCCTGACCAGCGCCCATCGAATTCACACTCCAGCCCAGGTGCTCCCACCAGACGGTAGCCCCACGCGCATTGGAACAATGCGCGGCCGCCATAGGACGAATTGTACTCTACCACGCTGAGGTGAGGCCCGAGGGAATTGAGCATTGGACAGAACGTCTCCTCGCAAGTCGGCGGGAACGCGGACCATCGACCTGCACGAACAACAAGCGAATATGTCCCATATTTCATACTAGTAAATTCCTGTAAGTTCATTCTATTCAACATCTAACAGTTCGGAGGGCTCAAGCTATATCTGTGAATCTATTAAAAGAAAATAATTAAATAACAGGTTATAAATATTTACGTAACTTTATTAGCGATAAAACAAAAAGGTTTCATCCTTAAGAGTATACATAAGCAAACTATAGACAGCGCTTTACTAAGTATAAACCCTAAGTACACCCAGTGTTCTATCCAGTGATAAAAGTTTTTTGGAAATAAGACTTGTAGGAATGTCTGCATTGAAGTACCGATAGCCTAGAAATTTCGTCATCCATATAACATTAATAGCTGCACTGTACCATAGACAAGTATCTATAAAAATTTGCATACGTTAGGCACAACCGACCGACCGAGAAATAAGTGCGCTCTATAGCATGCTTATGTATACTCTAAAGTACCGTCAAAATCAGCTGAGCACTTTATAATTAAACAGTCAAGAATTCTAAATAATATGTTTTATCTTCTATTCGTTGTACTTCATGCCAGGCATCAAGCTCAAAATATTCTCCAAAATATTTTTTACTTATTGTACCTAGTCCGGCCATAAGTTCTGTTACAAATGAATATGCATTTATTTTTTTATGAAGTAATGTAATCTTAATAAAACTTCTATATACATATTTATCGAAATCTCAGCAAAAACTAAAAAATGATTATATTCGAAATGGCCACCTTTGGATTTGATACAGGCCTTTAATCTATCTGGCCACGAATCTATGGATTTACGCACTGTTTCCATGAGAAATTTAGCCACTGCTTGCTCTAGAGATTTCTTAAGAGACACAATGACGGCGTGTCGTTTGGAGCATGCCATGCCCTCTAAAACTGATCATAATTTGTAGTCTGTATTTTTTTTATTTGTACTGTGTAGCTAATCATTACAACATTCCTCGAACCTGTCGAGTACCTAACTACATATGCTATTTTGTTACTAGGTTAACGGTTCTTCAAACCGATTCTTATTGTCAGTACTAGTCGGTGTTATTTATGTTAACTGACTTTATTTTAAAAAATTCAAAATGTAGTTAATCTCTTCAAGCGACTAACTTAACTTGCTTTCAATTCTAGTATTAAACCTTTAAAGCATTATAAAACACACATTTAAGAACTTTTTTACCTTTTGTACATATACTTCATTCGGCATGTCATGCCCAAATTTATCTTACTTTATCTTTCAAAATTTGTCTTTTGGTTTTTTTTACCCTTTTTAATTAGTAACTTTACAACCTCAAATATCGGTCTATCAACTTTTTGTCTTGCACTTTCTTCCGGTCGCCGTTTCAAATGCTAGCTGGCCTCTTAGATACTGAGCTCTTGCCCTCCGCGGCTAACATTCGCGACTTGATGACAACCGGGAGACAAGGCGGTATGCACTACGCCAGGGTTCACTACATAGGGGTAGAATACGTCCGCCAGCGCTGCCGGTTCTGCGCACGTCTGACGCGCCCCGGAGCTGCCTACTCCGCTACTGTGCTCCACCGCGCCTAGCTTCCGCTGCTCTACGTCTACCTCCAACTGCGGCGTGCCAGCTGCAACTCCTTGGGAAAGCTAAGTGTTTTATAAACAACTGTAACGGAACCCACGGCCTTACAACCACTAAGCTGTACTCTTTCTGTTTTAATAAACCCTTGTCGTGTGTGTGCGTGTGTTTTGTTTTTTTATTTTGTAATAGCCTTTTTTAAGGTATGTCGTTTTCGTTACTATATAAAGATTTATTAGATAAACTTAAAAAGCAAATCCTTAGCTAAATACAAAATTTGATTCATATCGTAAGACCCGTTTCCAATATAATGTACCTACATATGGGTATTATTTTAAACGAGCAGTACTTGTACGAGAGGTGATCCAAAAGTAATGATAATGAATATTAAATATGGTGATTTTAGATAAAAAAACATTTTATATTATCTATCTATATATAACTTCACGCTAAATCACTTACGGGGTAGGCAGAGAGAACCGAGCGCCACGTGACTCGATCCTTACATACCTCACTCGCTTCTTTAACATTCATTGTTCTTTTCATGCACACTCGCTATAATATTTATATTAAAAAAAATCTATTTTATATTAAAAAGATTAAATTAGTTTACATACTTGACGACAGCTCTAATTTCGTTTTTCTCCATTTTTAATGTTATCTCTTCAAACTGTTCGTTTTCAAATGAATATACCTCCCGGGATGTATACTCCGGGGGATATACCTCCCCAAGAACGTTTAAAGTTATAAGATAATACATAAACTGTTTAACATCAGGCAGGTTGTGTGCTTGTTTCGTACACTGTTAAATAAAATTATGAAGTAATAAAAAATAAAATGGTCAAGTAAAATAATTAAACATACCGTCGCCCATGCAAGTGAGGATGGCGGATCCGTTGAGGTGGAAGCCCGGCTGGCAACTGAAGTGCACAGAGTGACCAAGCCGGGAGCCCTGAGCAAACTGGCGCACGCGAGCTGACGATGTATTTATTGGCTGGCACACTACACCTGTACAACATATCATGTTAATATAGTTCTCATATCGCTCCTTAGCTATCTTTTCTTATTTTAGAAAAAATATTTTCTTACTTACAATTAATGTTATGAATGTTAAAATAAGATTCGTGCTATAGCGCCAATGTGACGTGTCCCATCTTTTTTGAAATCGAAACAAGGATACATTTTTATGATCGTAATAAAATAAATACATAACTTAAACAGTAAAGAACTCGACTACGAACCTATTAAATCGAAAGAAAATTAATGGGACACTCCTGCAATCAAATTTAATACAGTTTTTATGAAATATGTATATTTTTACGGTCGCATTGAAAATCCTCATCTCGACATCCCACTCGTTAACTAAAAATTACAGTATTGGCTACAAATCCTACTTATTTATACAACGTCGGTAGGCACAGCCTACCTGATCTAAAACTGGTAATGAAAGCCTATAAACGCTTGTAACACATGAAGTATCATTCGCCCGTTGCCACCCCTACTGTTATATATCAACTTCTTAGGAGCTTACTAGTATCCTTACTCACTCGCAGGAACACAACAGCCCTCCATGAAGTTGTTATGTGAATGTTTCCTGTGAGGTGGAGGAAAAGGAAAAGATTCCTACTTTTACATTTATTCCACTTGTAAAGTGTCACAGGCACAGATTTTTCTCTCACGACTTCATCATACGGGTCACAGTGAATAGAGTAGGTATGCTTTACTCGTTCTAACCTTAGCACTATACGTTCGTCCCTACGTGTCGTCACGCCCAGCCCAGCCCCGTGCAGGCAACGGCGCCCATGCCGTATGGCAATCAAGTGACGTATAAAAATATATTTCAAATTAAATACACAATGTACTCCTTAAATATACCGTACCTTATGTAAAGCATACAAAACGAATGCATAAATAAAATGTTAACAAACTCACTAACAACTTTAATGAGCACAGTGTTGGTGTGACCGCCGGGCGAGGTGCACGTGTACTGGTCGCTGTGCCTCGCAGACATCTTCGTTAACGTCAGACGGAAGTGCGTCTCCTTCTCGCCATCGTCAGGTGACCATACTGAAAAAAAGATATTGTAAATAAATCGGCACTTCACATCATTAGATTTGTATTTAAGTACGTAGCAGGCACATTTCCGTGACTGACGTCATACTGATCCAACTAGCAGTACGGGTCCGGTAACCTCAATGGGCACGTAAAATTACACATACTACATGTCATTCGCTGTTAGTAAGTTCAGCCAAGAGAAGGCAGTGCTGTTTTTGGTTAACTATTTTAGTTAACCAGAGATAGTGCAACCCAAGACGTAAGATCTACCATAAAGCAATAATTCAAAGACACATAATTAGATGTTTTAATACAGGCGCTAAACTAATTTATTATTAAAGCATGTGTTTTCCCTGTGACCCGTATGATGAAGTCGCGAGAGAAAAATCTGTGCCTGTGACACTTTACAAGTGCAAAACATCCCTCGTTCCCTTGTGAAGGAAAGCCGCGACAAACTTATGTCTGAAATGGATGGTACTTTGGCTAAAGTATCTGACCAGGGGTGGCTTAACTTGGCCGAATTCAACCTCAAGAAGACACAAGTTTGCGCGTTCACCGCTAAGAAAACTCCATTTGCTGTGGTTCCTAAATTCCAGAACACACCTCTTACCATCACCAAAAGTATTAGGATGCTTGGCGTCGAGATCTCCAGTGATGTGCAATATCGAAATCACCTGGAGGAGAAGGAAAAACTTGGTGTGCTCAACAGGGCTAAGGAGTACTTCAGTGCAGGGCAAAGACTTATATTATATAAATCTCAAGTCAGACCGCACTTGCAGTACTGCAGTCACCTTTGGGCGGGAGCACCTGGATACCAGCTTGGACCCTGTGATTCGGTTCAGAGACGAGCTGTGAGAATTGTCGACAATCCTAAGCTTACACACGGTATTGAACCCTTAAGTTTAAGGAGAGACTTTGCCTCCCTTTGTGTGTTCTACCGATTGTACAACGGGTTGTGTTCTGAAGAGTTGTTCGAAATGATGCCGACAGCTACTTTTTATAACCGCACCGCTCGCCGACGGCGGGGAGTTCACCCTCACACGCTTGAACCGCAATGGTCGCGTACTGTGCGGTTCCAGAGAAGTTTTCTTCCGAGAACTTTCAAGCTGTGGAATGAGAACCCAGCCGAGGTTTTTCCAAGGGACTACAACATGGAGTTCTTCAAGAAATGCGTGAAGAGGTTTTTAGAGGGTCGGCAACGCATGAGTGCCCCCCTGGTGTTGCAAATGTTTAACATCAGGCAGACAGTATGCTTGATTGCCACCTTAGTGGTATAAAAAAAATCCGGGTGGCGAAATTCCCTTGGAAATCTATATTCAACATCGACACCCCGTTTCATTAGTTAGTTAGTAGTAGTACTCTTCCGACCGCTTGCGCCCCAATCGATAATAAAAATACCCTTTTCATAAAACAGTAACTCCTTAGGAGCTTACTCGCAACCCTCCAGGGAGTTGTTATTTGACTGTGGTTTTCTAAAGGGTGTAAAAAAACCAGGGTGTAGGTACTTCTCCAGTCAGACTGTTAATTGCTGTGCTCTACCTATATTTAATTATTTTACTAACCAGCATTATGTTGACCCAGCGCCTGAGTCCAGCTCCAGTCGGGGTCTCCGAGCGCTCTGGGTGACACACAATCCAGGCGGATCGTACTATCAGGGTACACGAATAACTCGCCAGAGGGCTCTACAACAGCTGAGCCACTCACAACTGTATACTGGATCGTTGGCGGCGCATCCCCTTGAACAAAATATTTGCGATGTTACATGTTTTTTAACTTTCTCAATATTTTTTAAACGACGTCGAGAGGCATACAAGCATACCCCACCTTATGTATTATTTTTTTTTGGAAAAATACTGTGTTTCTTGGAATTACAGTAGACTACAAATTACAATACGCCCCTAAATACTACCCCAAATACTTGCCGATAAGCTCAGCTCCGCTGCATATGTAGTTAGGAGAATCACGCAATTGATGAATGTGGCTACTGCGCGCTTAGTCTATTTCAGCTGCTTACTTATAATTCCGACACAGACGACCTGTCTTTAATAATCTTTAATTCTACCATTTCATATCATTATTGTACCAATATGCTAATGTGAATTTATTGTAATACCTCATTGACAATTTTAAAAGAGACCTATATTGGCAAGTTTCTTTCGGCATTTCTTCTTCGCCAATCGTCATTTCCGAAATGTTAGCAGATTAAAAAAAAAGTTAAATAAGGGAATGGAACAAGATACAATAAGTCTATATATTTAACACTGTAAGACGTGTCTAAGTGCCCGCGAGGGCCCAATGGCAAATAAAGAATTTTTTTTTATAGTGAGAAAATAATGTAGCTTATAGACGCTTACATTAAGAGTATCGCGACGTGCCATCCCTGTGACAACCTCTTGACATCTTTTTTAAAAGCCCCATACGAGTAAGCTACCATACGGTCTGTCTTATGATAAGCAGGGCATATGGTACGGCTGTTCTTTTAATTATTTACAATAGGTACTCGGTGTTTCTCATCAGGAACGAATGAGAATACAAATGTAGTAAATCCTGTGTGTGGAGGTGCGCTTTTTGTTCATCAACGGTATATTACCTGTGAAGTTGGTGACAACAGTGGTCGGGACGCATTCTGGTAACTTAGGCGTCCACTCACCGTTGTCACAGCGTAGTAAACTGTCACCTTTCAGTTTGTACAACCCATAGTGTCTACATCTGGCGAATATCGTTGATCCATGTGGAAAATGTGTGTCTTTCTGAAAGAGGCGCAATAATCAATTATTCAAGAGTAGCTAAAATATTGGTCAATGTAGGCTCCCGTGGCCATTATCTCGTTACATAAAATCAATATGATAAAAGATAAACATTCCTCATTTATATCTGGGCCATTATGGAAGCGACCTTTAAGAGAGGTAAGGCGCATCAAAGCAGCCCTTCTGGGAAAGTACCTTGTTCTCACATAAATCCGCAGCCAAATAACAACTCCCTAGAGGGTTGTTGTGTTCATGCGTGAGTGAGGTCATTAGTGAGCTCCTATGGACTTGCTGTGTAAGCAGCAGAGGTGGCATCGCACGAGTGATACTTAACGTATTGCAAGTGTTTATAGGCTACGGTAACCGTTTTACATCAGGTGAGCCGTATGCTTGTATGCCTTCCGAAGTTGTACAAAACCCTTGACGAACAAACAAATTCCAAAAGGATAGGTATAGGCAATATTGATATTTTTATCTTTCTTTGCTTATAATTTCCCGACATCTTTGTCGCTTAGATAAGTATTCATAGATTCTATATCATTTTTTCAAAAAAGAGAGTTTTGTTATAGTTCCAGAATCTCTTACAATTTTAGACCAGAGGTAGGTAGATCAGGTAAATGATTATAGAATCAAATAATTATTCACAATAAAATATCTCCCCACCCTAGCAACTCAACCGGAAACCCCAATTTAATCCTGCTTCTAAATCTGTTACTGAATATTGAAGATGACTTTATATTTTAATACAAAATATTTTATTTCAAGTCACAACTAAATAGCAAAACATTATTCTACATAAAATGTCTTGATTTGGCAAAAAAAAAAATCTAGATAGCAACACTACAACGTTTCGCTGTACAGAAATTTTTATAATTTCATAAAAAAATTATTAAGATGATTACACGGTTTGCTACTTAAACTATCTGGGGGATTAAAGAATTTCAAAATCATACACTTGATAAAAAATATATATATTTGTGAAATGATTAAAGACTTTTTACTCAAGATTTGTAATAAGAAAAACTGTTATTATTTTCTTATATGCCTTAAACTAAGAGTAATTCTAAGTGTATGGTAAAATCGTCGAAGAACAATGTAGTGAAATGATTTGGTAAATTTTCCTTTGAATTTGATTTTAATTAATTATTTTTATTACCAAATATCAAATTATACTCCTAATCATAACTCCGCAACGACTGAAAGCCTAAAGTTAAATTTTAACTACACTTTAACAACAAAACATGTGTAATGATTCACACGAATTCATTATAACCAAAACGTTTAATACATTGTGCTACATATTGAATCAGCTATATAATAAATAAATTATTGCATGTATGTGCCCGACGGATAAGTTTGTAGAACTCTAAGGAAATTAATGGCCTATGGTCTGTAGTTGACGACGCTGAAGTGATGATTATGATTAATTTGTTGTAACTTACATCAATTGATGAATTTTTAAATGATATTGCCAATAACGGATGATCATTTAGATAGAGACATTCTCGTAGGATTGGTTGGAATCTTCCATCTGAAACATAATATGAAAGCTGTGTATTAGTGATGCCGTCGTGCTTCTTTAACCTAAGGAGTCACTCCTCCTATTTTCTTAACAATATGAGTGTTATTAAAAGCATGCCTGTATTCTTAGTACTGCTAATGCCAAACCCACCATAACTCAACCCGTGAATACAGTCTGCAGTGACCAACTTCTAGCACTCTCGAGTATAAGTTAATTACAGTTGCGTCCTAAAAAATAATTTTTCATTTGGTATTATTGAGACAAAGAGTAGGTAGCAAATTTCAAGGATTGTTGTTGTTGCCATCTATATGTACACATGCTGAGCAATTCTTGTAGGTGGACTGCACAACACGGAGCAGTGTACCGTCAATCCAATATCTCGGCAATATACCCCACAGTTCCTTTCGCACAACCCTATCAAATGATATTGCAGAGCCAGAAAACTTGATCCGTACATCCCCTTCCATTTCAGAATCCTCCCTGTGCCTCCCACATCATTTCATCAGATTTTACCCTCATTCTCCTTTCAATTACATTGGTAAAAATAACAATATTACACAAACAAATCTACAAAACAATATTACTTTTTTTCATCACTTAGGTAGAAAACAAGTGCATAGCCTGCCAGATAAGTTACCGTAACCTGTAGACGCTAATAACACCAGGGACACTCGTGCATTGCCGTCTACAAAAAGTCTATTCACATTTATTTTAAAGAGCTCATGCTACGAGTCTTAAGAAGATAGCGGTAAGGACTTTTTATTTTATATTATAGATTTACAACAGTGATGTAAACAACCGTGAAGATTTAAAATCCCATAGGATCTTACAAATGTTGTTCTGCCCTACAATAAAATAAAATAGTAAATGTAAACAAACCATAGCAACCCTTTCAAACACACACAAATAAAAAAATCATTGAAATCAATCCAGCCGTTTAAGAGGAGCTCCATGGCATACACACATACACAGGAATTACATAAAGTTTATGAGGCTAAGAAATTATGTAGGAAAATCACAAGGTAAAAAACTGATAATTTATTTAATTCTCTATATGAATAACATTAAATATGAAATAAATTGTGTTGTGTAACCAAGAACCAACAGGCGACACACTACAAACAAATGTGCCTGGCTATAAGTAACCAGTATGGAAACCTACTTAACACAAAGGTAACTGTTTGTTCTATTCTATATCTTCACACCAGTTTCCTTGAGGGATAAGTAGAAAGACCTTTTACATTTTGCACATTCATAGGTCTTTTCATGCATGATCAATTGGTCATAGTAGGTAAGTCTTGGTCTTCCTTGGCACCTACATCCATCCACTTTCGCATTATGCATCTGTTTTGTGATACCTTGCCCCCTCCATTCTTTCTACATACCCATACCAATGGAGCATGATTGTTCTTCATACTAATATTCTTTCAGATCAACTCCCTTTCATTGTTTAACCCACTCCTACTTACTCTTTTTTGTTACCCCAAAAATTTTGTGCAAAGCTCTTATTCTGACCACGTTTATTTTTCTTCCATGCTTGCTCTGCCATACCCAGCTTTCATTTCTGTAAGTTAGCATGGGGATTAGCACTTAATTTTTACGGCATGATATGCCTTCTTGTTTAGGTTTTAGCTGTCTAGAAGTTTACCCAACGCACTATTCACACTGTTCCTTGCACTCATTTGTCTCTCCACGTCAGCAGTGTACCTCCCATACCTGCTAAAAGTGCTTCCAAAATATAGAATCTCAACTACAATTTGTACCTAAACGGCAATTGCAAGGTAAGAAGGTAAGAACAAGAAACACTATTTCTATCACTATACTGTCTGTCCATCTATCTATCTGTCAGTACATCAAAGGCTTAGCTTTTTGGGATTGAGACTTGTAGGAATGTCTGTATTGATGTATTAATCAACCTAGAAATTGCATGCATAGAACATCACCATAATTGTGTCGATGTCTATAATGATCGGCACAACCAACATGAAAGATAGTAAAGAGACTCTCTCTTATACTCTATACTATCATGAAAGATAGTATAGAGTATAAGAGAGTTTATATTTCATCCTATTGCTTATTGGCATCCATATGGGAATAGCATATTTACTTGTTATATAACTACAGTCAAAACCGGATATAATGGCATTAAAGGGACCCTCTAACCTCAGTCGCTATATCTAATAGTCGCTAGAAGCAATATGCATAAATGGATACATAATTTTACAGGTCAAAATAATCCTTCACAAGATGGAATACAGTTCAAATTAATATTTTGTATTGCTTTAACAATTGATAGTTGGTTTTTATAGCTGATGAATTTCGAAAAAGTTTTGTTGTTTTAAGCAACATGTCACTGTTGTTATAGGTGATATATAAATATGTGTTTATATAGGGACTCGGCTGGGACCAAGCCATTCAGTAGTAGTAACCAATCTGTAATTCATCCGGTTTTGACTATGTTAAAATCAAAAACATGACATACAATACTCAGACATTTTGACATCTATAAACTGACATAATGCACGGTGTTTAATGGCAGTCCTTTTACCTATGTAATATGTCAGTTTGTGGAGGTTAAAAGGTCTAGCACAAAAATAAAAGAAAATGACCTGGTGTATTTGAACATAACGGTCCAACCCAATTTCCATCTATGCACTTTATTTTACATATTAACCTTTCATTTAATGGACCAATAAGCCCTGGAAACTTTACCTGAAAAATAACAGTTCAATATTAATCTACTCGTATTATTTCGTTATAAATGTTTTTTATACTCACTTAAGTATACATATTAATGACAACTTACCTCAGATATTTTGGAAAAATCTGATCTAAATCTCGTAATGTCCAAATTAACATCCACACTTGTGACATCAGGTAAGGAACATTTAAAATCATCTGCAATGTTTTACCATTATTGTAAAGGATTAAACAAAAATGGTTAATTATTAGTATTTTAAATTTCGGAGCTATCGTTTATTTACTTAAATGAAATAAAATTTTAGTAAATAATCTTTAACTTGCTGTACTCTAACTATATTGCTCAGAATTTAATCAGAATAAATACATCGAATTTTACGAATTCTAGTAATTTTTTTTAAAGTTAATAATATTAGGTCATATATATCTAACAAGTGACAATTGTTACATTCTCATTTATGTATATAAACAAAGTTTACACAATTTGTACCTTGGGGATAAGTTACATTTTCCTCATCTTCACAAAAAATAGAACGAGTAACTACGAGTATAATGATGAAATTAAATTTATTTATAACAAACATTGCTTTGTTTCTATTTAGCAGAAACAGAAATAAAACAACCGTAGATAACAGATACATATAACACTTTATAATCACATGCTCTTCTTCTTCCTACCAGATTTGGCGCTCAGTACGTTTTTGAAAAATCTTTCCTAAAGTGCATATATGTAGCCATAGACGTAATAAAAAAAGCAGACATCGTCTCCCGAACTAAACACTGAAGCACTTCCGTAGTAAATCAGTCGCTATACGTACGAGCCGACACGCACAAATTCACACCGTAGTAAGTCTACCGCCCGCCATTACTCACCGACACCTCGCCGCCTGATAACCTTGTCGAAAAATAATAATAATGCCGTCGTGCGTAGTAAAGAGCAGTCAGAACAATAGTGGTACATTTAAAAAAAGCCAAGGGATTACTTTTCATAGGTATACAAATAATTTTTCTGATTAATTAATCGTTTTCACTTAAATTAATTTTTGAAAACAATAAATCGACCGGTATTGCCATAACTCACATTTCCAAATTAGCGTGAATGTGTGGGAGATCATTTTTCTCTTGTTCTCTTGTAATTCTTACTTAATTCAGATACCTAATTTTGTTTAAACAGACATATAAACTTCAGCCTATGATTCTTTTACTGAACAACTATTATTCATACCTTTCTTATTTTTTGAATTCCACCCTCAAACGATGCATGGAAGAATGATTGGGTACAAATCATAAGAGAGTCCAGAAAAAGTGGCTTGATTCCATTTAGATCCAGTGTAATATGCAGTAGACATTTTGAGGAGTGGCTGCCGTCTTCTGTGAGATGGAGATACTTCCCCAGTCAGGCTAACGTGCCTTACCTCTCTTTCGCCAGAGCCTCGTCTGGTCATTAAAATTGGTGTATTTGTTAGGGCATTTTTTATTTCAAATAAGTATGCATCTGTTTGTCCTACATAATAAAAGAAATATGTAATGTTATATTTCATGTGTTTAATTTATTTTCATCATTACCTATTTTTAACAACACAAGTTACAAATCAACGGTCCATAAAATTCGAGTTACGTACACAGTAACGAATCATATAATTTTTTATTTCTTTTTCGTTAAAGAAATGGGAAATTTTCTTCCATCTGGCAACCCAATTGACACTCACACATTTACATGCTGGTATAGGCAGTTACATGCCGCCATTGTGCCATTGTGGTGCTACAGTTGTTTCTCAGCGAGATTCCGTCTGACTTTTTTATTACGTCTATGTATGAAGCAGACAAACAAAATTATTCCGAAGTGGAATAAATAAAATAGAAATTAATATTTGTCGTTGATAATACAGTAGAAATATAAATTTCAGGCATGTTCATATACCTAATTAAACAAAAGAAATATTAAATTTATAGAGCTAAGTAATCCACCTATCAGTCATTATCGTATGTTCAATCATCTACCGGACAACTTAGAGGAGTCGCCAAAGTTATTGTTTAAAAATATACAGGTGGTATATTCGTGGACAAAATAAAATGCATGTATAATATAGTTTACCATTGAGTTTAACGACTCCATTACATCGATATTCTTATTGCGTTAAAATACAGTACCTACCTACCCATATATATTTTTATGATGGCAAACGGCCTATGACACATAATTTGAATGTTGTTCAAAGAAAATAAAAATTATCGTTTATTAATTTTGAAGCCGATTAATATTAATATTGGTGTTACATTGGATTACATTTCATTTAACAAAATTTTGATTACTTATTATTATTATTTCTTGTTTGTGGCACTCTTGGTGTTCTCGCCAATGACAACGCTTTTATTATTTTAACTCAGCGTGTACAAGTAGGGCCCCAGCTTAGTAAGTGGCCAGGCTTAGTATGTGACTCTGCATTATAATGGCCTTGTGAGTGTACTAGAGATTACTTTAAGCTCATAATAAACTGCAGTCCTATTGATTACCTATAATAAAAGACAGACACAACATATATGACAACACAAACAGTTAGTTGGTTAGTAGTGACAAACAACTTAGAGTTTAATGTTATTAGAGTTAATAAATTTACACAAAGTATATACAAAAGGGGAGAAGGTAATTAATGAAAGGAGTGATCTAAAATCGATAGGGCGGGGGATAGAAGTAGGTAGGAGGTCATACAAGGAATAAGAATTCATGCTGCAGTTAAAAAAACAGATGGTCAGGAGTTCCTTCGTCCAGGCCACACTCACACAAAGAGCTGTCCTTCACCCGGATTTTAGCCAGGAAGGCATTAATACAGGCGTGTCCAATTCGGAGACGGCAGATAACTGATGTGGCACGCTTGTTTGCTTCACGGTATATAAAAAACCATGGCACTGATGGAATTGTATCCTGAATAGATGCATAATGTCTGCCCTTCACTGCCCCGGACACAGCCCACAACTCATTCCAGCGAGCCAGCATCTTGGTGCGTGCAAGCGGGACTAAGTTCTGGGAGTGTGCAGTACAGCGAGGGGACAGATATCCATTCTGTATGGCATTCCTAGCACAGTTATCTGCCGTTTCATTCCCTGATATTCCGCTGTGACCTGGTATCCACGCAAGATTGATCTGAATATCCTTGCTGTAACATCTGTACAAAGCCTGCTTATTTGCTAAGATGACAGGGGCTTTTAATTTGCTGCGAAACAGGTTAAAATCAAGAGCCCTTAAACAGCTTCTAAAGTCCGTTAGAATGACTGCCTTTACAACATTATGAGCTTCCACATACAAGACAACCTCGAGAATCGCAGTAGCCTCACCAGTAAAAACAGAACAAACGAACGGACACTTCAAATTCAGTATGATTTTGAACTTGGGGATCCACACTGCAGCTCCAACACAACTTTATTCCGAGGTTTTGGAGGCATCCGTGTAGAGGATCAACCAGTCACTCCATAACTTGTCTATGGCTGAATTTAATTTTAAGGAAGGAAGCGTGCTAGTCTTGTCTATACCACGACTAACTTTAGGACAATGGACAATAGCCTCGTATGTTACATCAAATAATGGATTGACCCTGCACTGGAAAACAGGGCATGGGAGACGAAGATAGGTTACAAAACTATTGAACAAACATGGAGCCTCCTTGTGAGCCCAATAACTGAGGAGATATATTTAGATAGCTCGTGTAGTTTTGTAATCAGTGGGTGGTCAGAAAGCTGAAATGCCTCGTACAGGAATCTGTCCGCTAGATACTGTCTCCGCAGGTGGAGGGGAGGTTCCACACATTCCATTTGTAGAGCATGAATTGGAGAAGACTTCATGGCTCCTGTAATGATACGGAGGCACTTGGACTGAATCCTATATCCTGGCCATTCCAAACTTGTTTTGGGGGATAGTGCATAGTACAACAGACCTATTGGACAGATAACTACAGATAAAGTTTACTGACCTCACTGGGATACTCAGATTAAGCATCTTCTGCCTGAGTACAGGAAGTAGTACGTTGTCGTATGCCGACGACACATCAAGGAAAGAGCCCACCAGGTAGTTATGCTTGCTAAAGGCTAACCTAATATCAGTAACTAGAATGCTGAGACTGTCCATTGTGCTAAAACCTTTTCGAAAACCAAATTGACTTTTTGATAATAAGCCCTTACTTTCCATGAGCCATTCGAGTCTGTTTTTAACGAGATGCTCAAGGATCTTCGCCATGGTATATGAAAGAGCTAAGGGTCGATAACTAGTTGGGTCAGAACTTGGCTTTCCAGGTTTCAATATTGGTACAACAACATGCACACTCCATTCCTCCGGAGAAATGCCAGAAATAAAGAAATTACTAAGTATTTGAAGAAAATATTTTTTGTACCACTACCACTGTTCACAATAAATGAGTGTGGGATTCCATCTATACCTGGTGATGTATCCTGCAAACCCTCGAAAACAGCCTCCAATTCCTCATATGTAAAAAGCGTTTCAAATGGGTGGGTAGAAGGCGCATTATTATAAATCTTCAGTGCCTCCTCGAGAGAAGCAACTGAACGTGGCGCCAGAGATTGAGCAAACCCTTCAATCCTTTCCATATAATCCTTTGAAGAAATGTTAAAATCATTAGATGTTGAACAACGGAATCTTTTCACATTTCTCCAAACTATAGAAGATTGTGTACTAGGAGATAGATTTTCACAGAATTTATGTCACCCTGTTTTCTTTTTCCCCGCCAACAATTTTGTAGTTGCCGCAGCCACTCTTTGATAGATGAGATAGTTCTCAAGGGACATTTCAGCTGAATATAGACGTTCTGCAGACTTTCTTTTTTTAGTTGCGAAATAACACTCTTGATCCCGCCATGGTGGAGGCGCTAGTTTCTTTTTAGGCGGATTTTTTAAAGGGATGTATTTATCAGTGGCTGTGAGGAGAGAATTTTTGAAATTAACATAAATATAGAGTGGGCATTGTCAGGGTCCACAGCTGAAGTTGTGAAACCAAATGGTCAGTAGTACTAGCATACTTAGCCCAGTCTGCCCTGGCAATACTGTATTTCAAACGAGGGGCTGGTAGAGCAATTGTGGTGTTGTTCTGGGAAAGGATGGAAATACATATAGGATAGTGATCACTACCATATGTATTGCCAAGTACTTTCCAGGATAGTTGGGATGATAGGAAAGGAGAACAGAGTGAAAGGTCCACCACACTGCTGACATTTTGAGATGGAAGGACACGTCGGGTAGGCGTGCCATCATTGAGCAGGCATACGTTTAGATCATCCATTATATTTAGGAATGAGGAAGATAAAGAGTCGCAAAAATGTGAACCCCAAGAAGTATGATGGATATTAAAATCTCCAAGTAGATAGTAATTCATTGAGGATAGAGGGGTTAGGATTAGGTATGTACACAGATAAGAATGAGATGTTTATTGCACGTATGGCCACATTATTAATTCCGTCAGAGTGTACAGGGAGCGGGATTTGGGAAAAGATAATGAATTTGGAAACGAGAATCGAAGCACCAGCACGGCCATCATCTCTGTCATCCCGGAGACATGAGTATCCTGAGACCCTGAAGTGGGCTCCAGGCCTAAGCCACATCTCCTGGACAGCAACAATGACAGGGCTGTATTTATTTATTAGGTAGAGTAAATCAGCTTTCTTATGCCTTGATAATCCGACAATTCCATTGCAGAATTGTTTGGAATGTTACAGGATACAGAAATCAGCTGAGTAAGTTTTTGACGGATATTATATGATAATTCGGTATCACTGAAACTAAATTCATAAGGGTGGAAAGGAGCAGTTCAAAAAGGTTATCATTGGGAGAGTCCTTCAATGCGCACCCATTAGGAAGAACAGAAACCGGAGTCTCTGTAATCATCCCATGAACACGCGTGTCGTAACCTGGACTTGAAGCTGAGGAAGTAGGACGGTGGGGAATAACAACTGTTTTGCGGTATGATGAAGTTTGTGGAGTATACATCTGCACCATGTCATTAACCCTTCGAAACCCGGGTGGTCGTATACGACCGCGAAATGTATGGGAAAACGTATATAACGGGTTCTGACTGCTAAAATGCTTCCCAGATTTTTAAGTATGATTTTGCTATTTAGAAAAAAATAAACAAATTGTGTCCCATAACTAATACCCAAACAGATGTCCGCTAAGTTACTGTTCTTAAAAGTTATAGATAAAAACATAGATGGCTCTAACAGTCTCAATTGTGGCAATTAATGCCTGAGGATGATGCAATGACATTCCATCACTTTGTGTGTGTGGTAGTGGAACTATTGTTTTTACATAGTTAAATATTTTTAATTGATGGAGGGACATGTTTTTTGCAAAGAATAGTTGATCCACCCAGATATTCCCACTACAACAACTGCAAATTCTGTTCTCAGATAAATAGAAATACTAAAGTTGCGCAAATCTATTAATGTGTGGGGTCTAGGATGAGGGGCGTGATTGGGATGGCAGAAGGGAAGGAGTATATCTGGCAGTGTCGGCAAAAGACTGCCTCGACTGAGGGAACCTCGCAGACGTCTCCAGGTAAGATATATTGTATTGTGACATTGCCAACTTTATGGATTTCTGCCGGGAACATTCAGGACAAGTGGGATCTTTGGCGGAATGGCTGCCAGAGCAAAATAGACATGTAGGTGTTTGCTTAGTACATGAAGCACCTTCGTGACTCTGGGCACAGATAAAGCACCGAGGACTCGATCTGCACTGTGAAGTTACGTGACCATATCTGCAACATTTATGACACTGGATGATCACAAGGACAAATGTTTCCACAGACATGGATGTAAAAAAGCAATAGATGTTTGCAAATTGCAGGTAGTTTCTGACCTCTGAAGGTCAACACCACCGTCTGGGTGGGAATTCAGACAGCGTTGCCGCCCTCGCCAGTTGACTAAGGACGGGTGAGCATGAAAATTATTGGCATCTAATGCAGTCCTAAACTCGACGGAAATGCGGTTTCGTCCTACCCGCTTAACTCCAGCTTTAGTTATATTTCTTATTTGGTGCCGATATAGGCAGTGACCAAACTGAATCGGCCTTAATGTCAATCCCAGAGACGAATCTTCCACTTTATTGACATGCACAATAAATGGTGCAGTATCATCGTCGGTGTACTTGGTTTTATTATCTACATAATCCAGGTGTACGTATGTAACTTGCAAGGATGGTGACGCTTGGGACGGATGAGTAATATTTTTTTAATAGTCTGCGTGCTATCATTACTTTCTTCTTGCTGTCTTTTACGCGAATTGGGATCTTGTTCCAGATTAGTGTTTTGCGTTATAATATTAGAATTAACGGTTGGCAGTATTTCAAATTAACCGTAAATCACAATACTTCTGATCGATACGAACAACGTTGCTTCCTTTTACAAATAAAGTATTAAAAATAATTATAGTCTATAATTTACAGAAAATACTTACAAAAATAATTCCGTATGTCCATGTCTATTCAACGTGACCCTCTTTATTATAGTTCAGAAGAATGTATGTGCAAATGCCAACCAGATTTATTAATATACTTGGAATACACTTTAATATACTTTTTTTTAATCACCTACGTTTAGCTTGGCTCCTTCAAAACAAGAACATAACAAATAAATATAGGCCTTTCGCATGCAACTCCCTCCCGCTCTGTTTCAAGTAAACGAACGCTCGGCTTGATTCGGAAATGTACGTCCGTCGTCGGCGCGATTGTGTCACTAGCCTGCTGCGCGGTTTTTTTCAAAAGTTAACACATAATATTGTAAATCATACAATTTCCAGGGGGGGCAGCTGCCTCCCTCTGCCCTTTTTATTATTGATTTTCCTTATTAATATGCACAACTTTTGAGACATAATCAACATCAAAATCCTGAAAAAAACCTTATTGTATCTCAGAATGATTCGCCACATGATTTTTATTGAGAGTTGTTTATACTAATTCGCCGATATGCCCCTTATGACTATTCTTGACTACATGTATAATTTAAATGAGAGATGCATGAATAGAAAAAAAATCCATAGATACTGAGTGAGGACATTTACATAGGAAATTTACACATAATGCAATTGATTCTTGGTTACAACTGGCGCCCGTCGATGTGTAATTGCTGGGGTGTACATTTTTGGTTTACCAACAGTCCACTTATATATTTACACCCAATCTCTTGCGGAGTACGCAGAGTAAGCCATGTATCTTTTCTCTACTCGGTTCGAATAAAGAGCATTATTTCGTCGGATGTTACAAAAACTCCGATCTCCGAGTAGCCGCATTACAGACAGGAGACGCCACGCTTCCAGATTATTATAACCAGAAAAAAAGTTATAGGTACTTCTGGTTAACGCGGAATTAGATTGTGGTTTTAATAATGGCGACAAAGGCATATTTACGCTATCGTATAATAAATATATCTATTTTTAATACAGCGTAATATTGAAATAAAAAAACAAACCAAAAGTATTCAAATCTCCTTAAATAATCACAGTAAATATGTATGGAAGGTATGTTATTAAATGTACACTCATTTAAAATATTGAAAATTTCAACATGTCTAGTAATTTTTTAAAGATTTTTTGTGAATTTCATAAAACGAAACAAACACAACTTCACGCCAAATCCCTTGCGGGGTAGGCAGAGAGAACTGTGCGCCACGTGACACGACGCTTACGTACCTCACTCGCTTCTTTAACGTTCATTGTTCTTCTCATGCACGCTCGCCGGTTTTTAGGGTGAATTTATATTATGTATGTCTTCACGCCAGGTACCTTGCGGTGTAAGACGCGGTCCTTACATACTTCACTCGTTTCTGTAACTTTCATAGCTCTTTTCCTGCAAGCTCGCCGGTTCTCGGAGCTCCTGACATCACCTTCTGATAAAACACGACCAATTTGGTCATGGTAGGTTAGTCTCGGCCTTCCTCGGCTCCTACATCTTTCCACTTTTGCATTGTATATATGTTTCGTCATTCTTTCTACATGTCCGAACCAACGGAGCATGCCTTTTCTTATCTTAAGGCGACACCTCGATCGTGAAGCTTTAAAATGGCTCCGCCCAATCACCCCGCGCCCCTCAAGTGACACTCTACGCTCGATTTGTAAAATTTGAAATTAGCGCCTAATAGGTAACCTGGGGTCAACGTATAGTCAATGCAAACGAACAGAAAAGCTACGGAGTCGCGTCACACCTAAAAAAAATTATAATATCAATATTTAATAAAAAATATTGATTTAATTATTATTTAGCTTTATACATACTGAACCAAACATATTTATTTAAGCTAGACGGAAAACAATAGTAATAATAGTAATAAAAAACTACAGAAACGTATTCACTTTTAAAAGTTTATTGAAAGAGAAATCAATGACATCGTTTTATGTTTATATCTCTACAAGTTAACATGTCTCGGTATCTATGTTGTTCTTACTTAGGTCTCGTTCAGTGGCGCCCTCATTGAATAAAAAATCATATCATAGCATAGAAGATAAACATTATGAAATCCTATGTTGCATTTATTACGAAGATAGTAAAGTATTTTTACGTCATTAAACCAACACTCAAAATATTCCACTATCGTTGTTATAAGCAAAAGTGCTAAAAGAGGCCGTTTTTAGCAATTATGCCTATAACAACGAAAGCAAAACATTTCAATTGTTGATTTAATGACGTAAAAGTACGTTATTGTATTTGTAACACACGCAACACAGGACTTTATAATGTTTATCTTCCACGCTATGATACGATATTTTATTCCTTGAGGCGCCACTGGATGGCATGTATCCCCCTTAAGAAGAATGAAACACCAGCTACATAATACAACATTGTTTATCGAGAGGCTAAAGCGGTAAAAAGGTAACAATTTCCCATTCCAGTAAACGGTCACCATTTTAGACATATTATTTTGAAAATCTGATTTTATAGATTCCGCTCTATCTTTTCTACTCTGAGTGCTAATGCGTTGATAGACGATTTGTTTATCGGTAAATCATCACAGCTAAAATCTAGTGCTTCTACTACAGCCCGGTGTATATAGACAGAATCCCTTATGCTTAATTGAGATCTATCTAAATCTGCAACTAACATAGGCGTGATAAAGTCTTCCTTCCTCGTAACACATTTGGTCATGTCTTTTTTTCTCTTCTTTTAATTTTCTCTGTTTGGTCCTTTCTTCTTTTTCGGCTAACTTTTTTTTTGTGCGCCTGCTAAACATCCTGAATTATTTATATAAATATTTTGTCTTCTTCTATTGTAATCCGTTCTAAAGCATCAGCGTGTGCTATATCGAATAAACTATCTAAATTATTTTGAAAGTCCTCACGGCGCTTGTAAACATCTTGTATTTTTTTGGAAATTTTTTGCAACTCCCTCCTGGTGAAGATTCACAAGTTATTTTACACAGTTAGGTATATCTCTGGTAGGGATCCTAGCTTTTTCCCTAAATATAATACACTCTCGAATGACTAGGTATGCGCTTTCACTAACAGTCAATTTAACTTCGCGAATTTTATAAAAAAGTACAGGAAGAACATGACGGTTAGACTGTAATTTTGCGCCTATTATTTGATAATTTACGTCTCCAACTAAGAAAATACTTGATTTATTGCTTCTCAATTCCAGTGCCATCTTATAAAAGTTAAAACATTACGTATTAATCACGAGAATAACTGACATTCAAAATTAATAGACGGTTAGGTAATTATGACGAAGTTAACGATGCTCTCACTAAAGTTATTCTTTGGTTTAGTGTTAATAATCTGCTTTTAAATGATAAAAAGACTAAAGTAATTAAGTTCTCAACACCTAATGTAAGACAGGTGGCTACCAATGTACATGTTAATGGAACTAATTTAGCCTCTGTGGAGACAACTGTGTTCTTGGGTATAACAATTGACTCCAGACTACAAAGGGGCCCACAAATTGAAAAATTATCAGGAAAACTAAGTTCTGCAGCTTATGGAGTGAAAACTATTAGACGGCTCACTGATATTTATACGGCTAGAATAGTTTATTTCAGCTACTTTCATAGTATTATGTCATATGGAATTCTTCTTTGGGGTAACTCCGCGGATATTAACACCATCTTTTTATTGCAAAAGAGAGCCATAAGAGCTATCTACAAACTTGGTCCCCGGGAGAGCCTTAGAGAAAAATTCAAAGAAATAAATATTTTAACAGTCGCATCGCAATATATCTATGAAAATCTTTTGTATGTCCATAAAAACGTAGACTCATTTTGTAAAAAGAGTGATACTCATAGCATAAATACTAGATATAAGCATAATCTTGTGTTATATGCAAGCCGTCTCCACAAAACAAGTAATTATTTTATGGGGCAATGTATACGGTTCTATAACAAACTTCCCAGCAATTAAGAGATTTGTCAATAAACAAATTTAAAACTACTATTAAAGCCAAATTGTGTAGCAGGGCATATTATAAAGTATCTGACTATATTAATGATAAAAATGCCTGGGAGTGAGTCGATCTAATTATAATGTAATTAACAAAATATGTAAATTTGTTTGGATACCAAAAGAGGGATGCCTGAGTTTTTTGGCAGTATTTTTATCAGTGCTCACCTAGTCATAAACTGCACGGTAGGGAAAAAAAATGTGACGATTCCAAACAAATGTAGCCATTTTTACGGAATAAAAAGATTTTGACTTTGAATTTGAACAAATGAATACCGCGAGTACGTGCGGCACTGCCGCGCAACTTGTATGAACATGTTTCGATGTAATTCGGCACGGATTATCGTAATCCAAATAAGTTAAAAATTAATTTCCGAGTGTTTTAAAAGCAAATGAACAAAACTAAGACATATGCGTTAGAAAATAAAAACTTTGAAAAATAAGGGACACCCTAATATACATATATACAAATAGATTTTATAATCTATTCATATTTAAAAAAAACATGTGACAAATGATTTTCTTGCTGTTTCATAACTTTAACTTCAGTATAATGACATTTATTGTATTTTACTTATGTATACTCTGTGTTTTGTATTGTTGTACGTTTCCTTGTTATTTATTAAACTCTCAAGAAGAAAGAACCAGGACCATCTCTGATGTTGCAAAATAAATCTAATCCGTACAATAGTTCAATACTAACCACAATGTATAGAATAGATGATTTTTTTGTGTTTTCAGTGTTGGTTCATAGTAAATATTATTTGTTTTCACGAGTACCATGGGTATAAGTATACTATCTATCTATATCTTCACGCTAAATCCCTCGTGAGCGCCACATGACTCGGTACTTACACACCTCGCTCGCTTCTTTAACATGAAACATACCGAGTTTTTTTAAAAACTATCAAAATATACTATTTTACTAGTAATTATTTTAATACAAAAAAAAAAAAAAAAACCTCCACTTGTTTTCTATCTTCTGATTGGATAAATTTCCAACGTAAACTAACCTTCACCTACGTACAATGTCTAAGTCGGAGTTCGGTGAGCTTATAATGGTTACTATGAGTTTGTCGTCCCGTATGACACTTACGTTAAAGTAGCATATAAATCGAGTAGTGATTCTTCTAGTGGAATATGTTTATTTAGTAAGTTTCTCCTAAAAAACAAAACAGCAAAAATATTCTATTTTATAAGTTTTTATTTTAATACAAAGAAATAAAGAGTCTCCACTGGTTGCTATGTGCTGAGAGCGCGAACCTTATTGGTATAAATTTCCAACGTAACCTGACCTCCACCGACGTACAACTTCTAAGTCGGAGTTCGGTCAGATTATAATGGACAAATAGGAGTTTGACGTCCTATATAGGTACGCGGTCAGCCTGTGGATAATGTATACCAATTATCAAATGTTACTGTTTATTCCTGCAAAAAATAACTCTTATTTAATTAATGCAGTTTTATATAGAGTTATTAAGTAAGCAAAATTAAAAAAAAGTTTGAAGAGGAATTAAATAGCTTGGGCCAACCATACCTAGGAACTGTTCTAAAAACTAGAAATATGTCTACACAATGTTATTATAATATGTTTAATGAATATAATAATAAAAAATAAAAAATACCTTGTCTTGTTCGCCTCCGCCATTCTACGAACATTTTCTTTGTATTTTTATTCTATATATTTTCTTTTTAGTGTTCCCCATTATTACAACAGTATAATAAATATATATAAACCTATAATATTATTTACTACTTATATCTAATAATAATACACTTACGCTAAATACTATAATATTGAATATTTACAACTATTAATTATAAAAACTTCGGTGTCGCGATGTAAATGGAGCGAGCTCGAGCAGACAGTCGACATAGGTCTCACCTCGAAGCGGGCTGCAGCCGGACTGGCTGGATGTAGTTAGTCAACGCGTTTATAATCCTCATTACCGCACAATAAGGTCGAAAACACGTAGCACCCAAGACGAATGTGATCGCTTAGAAATTGTCAGAAACTTAAAATATTTTTTAAAAATTTCATGTTTCACTTATCAAAATATGCAGCAACCATATTATAAACATAGATATTACTAATAGATTTAAGTAATTTTGAAGCGTATAAACAGAACAACTTCGTTGTAATTTCAAAAATAATGAATTTCAGGAGGTGTTTTCGAAAGTAATTATTATCGAATAAATTTTACACAATCGCGTATTTGAGCAAGCAAATTCAAGATAAAGAAATGAAGTTATTTATATTAAAATCTTAGATCCGTCAGTTTAGTCATTAGCCTATACTATTCGATGAAAGTTGGTCTAATTTTTCGATGTGTCGCCTTAACACCGACACTCTCTTTCGGACCAACTCTTTCTATCACGTCTTCATTAAGAACGCAGATCAGCAAGCGTTATGACACAAATTTTGCGCGATGCTCTCTTCTCGACCGCATTTATTCTACTTTCATGCTCTCTGCCATACCCATATCTCAGTTCCATAAGTTAGCGTTAGAATTGGCACCGCGTTGTGTACAGCGAGCTGTGCCTTCTGGCTTACATTTCGGCTGCCTAGAAGTTTACCCAACGCTCCATTCACCCAATTCCCTGCACTCACTCGTCTCTCCACATCAGCGGTGTACCTTCCATTGCTGCTAAAAGCACTTCCAAGATATACAATCTGATTCACTTGCTCCAAGACTACATCATCAACCGTAATCTTAGTGTTCGTTCTGGTTGTCTCGCTTTCATATACCATTATCTTGGTTTTCTTCGCATTCAATTGTAAGCCTTTTTTCATACAATCATCTTTCATTGTTGTAACTAATGTTTACAGTTCGGATGGTGATTCTGCTATTAATACCGCGTCGTCTGCATAAAACAGGCAGTTGACGAATAAGTCACCCATTCCCATTACTTATTCACTGAAGACAAGTGTCCAGATACAGGATGAATAGCTGAGCCGACAGCACGCATCCCTGTCTGACACCAATGTTGACATCAAACCAGGGCGACGAGCTGCCGTCCACCCGCACACATGCTGTACAATCCTCATTAATTTATTTCTTGTTTTTAGATGTGAGGCCGCAAAATATTTACCAAATTTACAAACTTATGTCTGTCCATTTTATAGTAATCTTAAAAAAATCTTGGGTCCTGGTATATATCATTACTATAAAGTGTTTTGTACTGGCTAAATATACGTCTTTTCTTCCATAACTCGTGAACCCAAAATTTTCGTTTTCTTTTTCTTCTCTCTCCATTTATTTCCACTTCATCGTCTGTTATAAATGCACTTTCCTCTTCTTCAGCTCCAGGTATTAACGCAATCCTTATAAGATCAACCATTACACTGTCGACCACGGATTACGACGCCAATGCGAGCGTCGTCGCGCATCACCTTGCTGCAACACCACATTGATGCGCTTCGCACAAACCAATAAACCACTTGTCGGCGCGTAAAGGCTCACTTTCCTCAACAAAACTTAGTATTTAAACGCCTAAATAAATATTTCACTGGATTGGACCTACTAGGGTCTATAGGTGGGGATGATGTTCTAACCAATAAGACGTAAACATAACGATGTTGATCTGTATAAGTACGAAGTGTATATGATAAGCTCGGTGGCACAGTAGTTAGTAACGCTTACTTTAACACCAACGCTCGTGGGTTCGATTACCACACAAGACAAAGATTTGTGTGTATGAACATGTCTGGTTGTCTCGGTCTGAGTGTTTTTAAGAGAGGTAAGACGCATATAAGTAGCCCATCTGGGGAAGTAAAGAAAACCTCCACCTCACAGAAAACAGCAGCCAAATAACAAGTCTCTAAAGGGCCGTTGTGAGAGTGGGGTCACCAGTAAGCTCCTAAAGAGTAGCCGTGTTAACAGCAGAGGTGACATCGCGGAAGTAAGTGGTTTACATCAGGTGGACCGCATACTCGTATGCCTTCCGACGTTGTATAAAACAAGGCACTAGCCAATTGGAGCTGCGCGTTTCTAATTCATTCCCCGACTCGTAGCAGTGATTTGAGTAGAGTCAAAGCAAAATCTCTTTATTGGTTCTCCATTTTGTTATGTCCTGTAGGTACATGCAAGTAGCAGGACATAAACACTGAACTCTTGGTTGATGAATTTCAGTATATGTGTCGTTTGGCGCATTTAGAAACAATTTTGTATAGTGGAATAATTTATTACATTATTTATTACACAATATGAATTTTACCTAAAGACACAAACATTTGAACGGTCTGCGTGGTGGTATGCTGTTACCGTTACTTTAGGGATGCTTACAATAGCACGGGTACTCAGTGCACACACATACATACATTTATAGGTACTTCAGCATTTTCCAATTTGTTTCATTCGTAGTTTATAGATTATTCATCGTATGTAAGTACCAGGGATGCAAATAACAGAAACTATTTGTCGAATTTTAATCATTTTACAAATTGTTTTCGTACATATCAAACCTTAATTCGTTACTACGAATAGTAGTCGTAGTTATGCAGATTCTTAATACGTAATTTCCAAATGAGTTCAGAAGCAGCTTTGTATCTAATTGTCTATTTAACAGAACAACCGACATGCAAAATATGCAGATTTGCAAATTAGCCAATTCATAAAATGGATTCATGGGCCAAAAAATATTATGGACTGTTTGTAATTAATAAAATCTTCCTAGCGTTCACCCGTTTCCTAATCCATTAGGGTTTACGGAGTTTGCTAGCTAAGCCTAAGGATTTGGCGAATGTGTAGATTTTTACCAGTGAACTTAAGACCTTTTATTTTCATTGATTTTTACACAGAGCGAGTGCCATCAGACCTTCAGAATTCAGAGGGAAACCCACGTCTTTCGAAATATTTTTTCCTTCACCGCCGAGCAAAAGAAAATTACAACAGTGTACATAAATTCCAAAACACGTTTTTAGTGGTCACGATTCGAACCGTAGACCGTTAGATAATAGGTCGGTCCTTTATCCACTGAGCTATCCCTGGACTCAATCAAATAACTCACATTACTAAAATACTTATCACTTTCTCCACCTTACTTATCACGTTATTACCATCAGCCGTTCCACTGATAAATTAGTAACAAAACCAGTTATACTACCATCTATTACAATTAAACTCTATACACTCCTAATGTGTATATATACTCCTATATTGGGAATGTGTTTATTCAATGTATTAATTGTTTGTGAAATAAAATTTGTTTATTATTTGAATTTATCGATTATTAATTCGTTATTGGTATTCGTAATAATACTAATTGTGTCATCACTTTGGTACATATTCATATACCAAACATACACAATTGCATCTATTGATTAACTGAATACAATAACTTATTCTTACGATAACCAATAATGTCCTTGGCTACTTAGTTTGTCAGAAATTGATATTGTTACAAGTACTAATATTTGTAAATTCACTAGATAAAACAATAATTAAATGAAATATTATATGTATAGTCCAATTCTCACTCAGAATGAAGCAAGTGGCATTCGAAAAGTGTTTATTTATTATTTGATAAGAAAGATTCAGCAAGAATATGTGGAAACGAACCATCTTCTATGTTATTTTCAGACAGTTTTACATGTTATATGCACTGATTACTACAGTCGATGCAAGACAAGCTTATAGCATCCGAAAATCTAAACTGCACATATTTAATCACTGAGAAATTTGCTTTATCCAACATCATTCATAATTCACTATGGACCTAAACACTAAGTAAGTTAAAAGAATATTAATAACTAAAATCATTTTTACAAGAACTTACACTATTTCATTATAAAATCCATGTCAAATGCAACAAGCACAAAATTAAAATATACAAAAAAATGTACTATAAAAACAGACCCATATAATTCCACCATAAGTATAGTAAAATATAGCCTAAACGAAAATATAGTCAGATCATAGTATGTTATTTAGGCACATATGAAAAATAAATATTGTAAATTCTAATCAGTCTTAAAACACTTAGGCACCGCATATTCACAACTTGTATATAGATTGATAGTAATTATATCTATTGTTACAAACATAAAAATAAGAAGAAAATACTAGCCAAATATGTGTTTATATAAGCTTCAAAAAGTATTTACCAGCTAGCACAATGTTGCCGCTCCTTATGCATAAATTTAATAGACATTGCAGCTGCATCAAATTGCCTAAAAAGTTAAACCTAGAGCGGTACCATGCCTTCAATATCTAACCTAGGTGTATACATATTTAAATATGCGTACACTTGCAGTGTAAACACCTTTCATTACAGACACTTTTTGTAGTACTGTAATGTGACAATGTGAAATATAAAACATAAATTTATAGATTCTCATAATTGTACGGCATTAACCTTAGATCAACTTGGTAATTATTTGCATTCAAATAACTTTACCTGAGCGTACAAAAATAAACTATTGTTCTAATAAATTACTGTAAGCCTCTACTTCATTAAACATACAAAAGATGTCTGTATGACTCACCTATGGTGTAGAAAAGAACAGGTTAACAAACTATAAGAAAACTTAATAGTTACCTATTTTTTTATATGTTTGCACATGTGTTTCCTCCTTCCTACAATATGGGATCCTTCAAACGAAGCGTGAAGAAGCACCTTGCGGGCCAGCATGGTAGCGTCAACTGACAGGACACCGTAGTCCTTTGTCAGTTGCCGCTGCAATTTGGGCTCCCCTTTTCGCTTACCAGCAGGCGAAGAGGAGCCACTATGCTGAGCCAATATAAAAAAAAAAAAAACCTAAAATTTTAAATATGTTAATGCAATGAGGTGCGATTTATTTGTTTATTTTATAAATTTTGAAAATACAAAGACAGGAGATATAAAACTGGGTTAACATACCTTCAGAAAACATAATTAAGAAATTGCAATACCCAGCCTTTCCAAATTATAAGGAACATGTCGAAAAATATGTATGTTCAAGATTATATGTAATAAATTACTTATGAAACTATTTATGCTTTTATTTTAATCATAAATAATAACCTAAGACTTTAGTACTAAAATACACCGATAATACCTAATTACGTTAAGATCTAGCAGTAACATTAACTGACATGAAAATACAACCCTGGTAAAATGAAATAATAGTGTAGTAAAAACAGTATAAAATCACCAGTCTGTTATATATAACAGGTAATAATATATAAGAGTTATACAAGGTACAGAATAAATCAATATACCTAGTCTTGCCATAAATACAGAAACAAAGAAAAAAAAAAATTTCTATTGCAAATAACACTTATTACTTTTACAGTGTGTTAGTTTAAAACATAAATACAAAACAATTTAAAATATAAAAAGCTTATTCGAAGTGGTCTCTATTGGCTGCCATACAGTCCTTTAAACGTTGAGGCCAGTTATCAATAGAAGCACGCACTCTTTCCATGGGAAAATTCTTCACTGCCAATCGTACGGATTGTTTTAGGGGCTCCAAATTATCATGGCGTTTAGAGCAAGCCGTACTCTCTAAAACTGACCATAAACCATAATCCAGCGGATTAAGATTGGGACTAGACGACGGCCAGTCTGCGTACCAAAGACCAAGACTGCGTAGACAGAGCTTTATGACCCGGCGCCGAGTCTTGCTGGAAGGACCATTCTTGGTTATTGAACATGGTGTTGTTAAGGGGCTTCTCTACCTTCTCAAGAATGGTATCTTGGTACACTTGTGCCGATGTTTTGATACCTTTTTCACAAAAATATGGCTCAGTCACTCCTTCATAGCTAATACTCCACCAAACCATCACTGAAGTTGGATAGTGCCCACGTTGCACTCTGTCGACTAATTGGGAAGTTTCCTTAGAGCTTTGAGCATAAATACGGTCATTTTGTTTGTTAAAATGTTGCTCAATTGTAAAAAAATTCTCATCCGTAAACAACATTTTTCTGTGACCTCCTTTTGCGTACCGCTTCAGTAGTTGTTTCGATTTTGCCACCCTATTCTTTTTTAAATTATCAGTTAAGAAATGGACCAGTACGTCTCTTATAGGCTGCAAGTCCTAAGTCATCTTTTAAAATACGCGACATGGTTCTAGGTGCTATCTTCATCTCCCGAGATAAAATCTTTTGCTTTCGGACAGGATTTCTTCGAATTCTTTCCATTACTGCTTTGACCACCTTTTTCGTACGAACACTACGTGGACGGCCAGATCTTTTTCTGTCACAAACAGAGGAGGTCTCATTGTGTCTATTAATAGCCCGGTACACAAACATTTTACTAATACCAAGCATATGGAGAGTTTTAAAAATTGCATTTGGCTCCATACCTACTTTGTGTAATGCAATCCCAGCGATTCGGTTCTCTTTACCACCCCACTCCATTTTAATATCGCAAAATATTGTACAATATATTGGCCCCAAAATGAGAAAACTCAATGAACAATCATATAAAAATGACAGATTCCAAATTCAAATGTAATATTTTGTTTATTTTTAATTGTAACAGTATTTATGGCCAGACTAAGTACATTAAGTAATACATCACATTTACGACATATACTTACAAACGTAAATTTGCCAATTACCAACTAAAGAATTGGATGAGTTTTCAACTGGAAATTTATACCTAATGTTGACTACTATGCATGAGTTTTTAGCATATAATTTTCTCACACAATCGTTAGCTAGCATAGGTAATTATTTGTGCTCTGAATGATTTCATTGTCATAATTGCCACTAACACTAACTCTTGTAACCTGTAACTTGTTGCAACAAAACGTTAGTGAGATATTCTGCCACTTATTAAATTCTGAATGGATTTCTTTCATTTATATAAATAGAGTATAAGATTTATACTTAACCATTAATGCAATTATAACTCCATTATACATGTAAAAAAAATATTGTGTGATCCATTATTTTTCTGGCATTACTTACTTGACAATAATGATATTCATTGATAAAACAAGCACAGCTAATTGTTTTAAATAGATAACTCGTTATCAAAAGAATAAGAAGTACTGTGATCCGATAAAATTGCATCTAAATCACCCTAGCCGATTTTGAGAATTAATGTAAAAATACAGCTTTCAAATATTGGTCCAGCCATTTTGAAGGTAAATGTAAATAATCAGGATGTTGTTTCTACCATTAAGGTGGCAACTAAGCAACTGAATTGCATGATGTGCAGTAGTTACTGGGGCAAATACATGATAAACATGATAAGTTATTTTATCAAATATAATCTGATTTGTGTCTGCCATAGTTTGTTAAAGAAATTTTATATGGAATTCGTTAGAAGTAATATACGTAATTTATATTTTTAATATCGGAGCTCGATGGCTCAGTCGTGAATGACGCGACTTTGATACCAACGCTCGTGGGTTCGATTCCCACACATGGCAAACATTTGTGTGCATGAACATGTCTGTTTGTCTTGGTCTGGGTATTTTCTATGTATAATAAGTATGTATTTACAAAAAAAAAAAAATGTGTTTACGTATGTTTATCAGTTGTCTAGTACCCATAACACAAGTTTCGCTTACTTTGGGGCTGGATGGCGCTGTGTAATTTGTCCGACAAAAAAAAAGTTACATACTAGCCTATACTAAATCAAATCATTAATTAACCTGCCGAGTTCCGCAGTTACCGTTATTCAGTATATATGTCGTAAGCGAGTGGTCTGATTAGACCACCTGGAACCCGTCAGGTTAATAAATAATTAAATGCTCACATTCAAAGGATCAACATTTCACTATATAATAAAAAGGCATTATAAAAATATTAAAAAGGTTTCAAATTTGATTAAATAGCAATCAGCTGTAGTACTGTCCATAAACCATACGAGGCCCCTAAATTTGCAAAATATTATATCATTGCCTTAACTTACTATATTTATATATATATATATATATGTATGATACATTTAACAGGCACTTTCTAGAGGCAAATTGTTACATATTGCTTTCAAATAAGATAAATGTATGGTATGTAAATGGTTATATTGTACGACAATGTTGTAGTAAATCAAACGGATGGTACACAATAACAGTATACTATAAGAACCTGGGTATAATTTTATATAGACAAAACATAAAGTAATGATACTTTGTAGTATTCCATTTTTGGATTCAAAGTTACCTAGGAAATTTTGATTCTTGTTCACATTTAGGGTCTAGAGCTAAAACTGATACTTATTTATTATACTGATAATTGTGTACATTGTTTATGGACGGTAAAGATCTTATCAAAGGACATGATTCAATGTTGAAATGTGATCTTTTCTTGGCTGCTTATGAAGGTTAGGTTTGATAAGATGAGAGGGTCACCTTAGGACTGACCCCTTATAAAGACGAGGATACAAGCAGATTAAAGAGATAACATGTAATATTCTTATCAAAATTTCATTACAGGATTATAACTTCTGGGTGATATAAATAGTTTTAGGTTACTAGTCGAAATAACTGTCATATATTGCTGGCAACACAGCTAAGTTACTCTCTATTGCAATAATAAATTCAAAAACAGAGTTTAAATATAAATAATATTATGTTGCAACTGGAAATAGTGTGTACTTGTATGCAGTAATAAATTCAAAAACAGAGTTTAAATATAAATAATATTGTTGCATCTGGAAATAGTATGTACTTTTAATGAATTTGTTCTTACATCCAAGCTGACAACAACAAGAGGAAAATTTTAGTAAAAAAATGTACTTATAAATATAAATTTATCTTAGCATACAATACCAGATTAATGACCGTACCACAAGTACTATAAAAAATGTATCTACACAATATATTACATATTTCCTTAATGTCTCCTGCATTACATCCACAAATTATTATTATTTTACCTCTATTAAAAAAGTATGTTATTTTTATATTACTTTATTTATATGTTATATGTAGAATAAAAATATATAAATAGAATTGTGGTCAAATGAAATCTACAATTTTTTTACTTTTAGGCACATCAGATTGTATTGTCACATCACTAATTATTTATTAATATATAAAGTACAATAAATATAAAACTATGTTATAAATACTCTTTCAATATGATCACAACTGTAACATGTTTGAATTAAAGCACTAGCTGTTTTTGTAGGTATTAAACATCAAATTCTGTGTAACAAGTGTAAATTGATATTTATATAAACAGCTTTTCTAATAAAAAAAAACTTATTATCTGCAGTCAAACTTATTATTTGTCAAAGGAGCCTTTGGCAAATATGATGTAACCGGTAGTCATACAATTAAAGGGCTCAAATTTATTATAGAATCGGAACAATTGGATTAAAAAGAGCAAATCCTCTGCAAGGATTGCAACCATTATGACAAGTTTGTTTTTAGGGTTATGATTGTCATGTGTATTAGTAGGTAGTTAGTCAATGTGCTTTTACATAAGCATATGCAGTGGAAATTATTTAGAGTGGTGAGGATGTTCAAGACAAGAACAAACTTTAAATAGTTAATTTATTTATAATTTTTATTGTGCATGTGTTTACATTAGTTTTGAATTAAATCGATTTATCTCAACTTTGTCTATCACTTCTATTGTTTGTAAAATTTTATTTTAGGTAAAATTTTACAGAAACTCAGTGAAATTTCAATTCTTATCTCACCTGTGAAAAAGCACATATCCTTAATCTTTTAGGTATTAGAAAAATGTATAAGTAATTAACAGTATATGTAAAAGTAGACTAATTATATAAACTGTATACTATTTACTAAAGAACATACTTTATGCAAACTTCTAAAAAAGGCCTATATAAATATGGTATACAACTAGATAGTAAGTAAATTTCAGATCTGGATCTACATAACACTGGAATGTTTTGAAGTCAGTAAATGCCATAGTAAAGTTAAAGCTAGATGTGAGAGTTGGCACATTCATTTACACGCCTTTATAGATGTGTTCTGTATTACCCAGAAGCCTATAGAGTATGGTGGCATGGCAATATGATTACCATATCTAATTCGATGTGGTTGCAAGTCATTCACAGATGATTCATAAAAAAGTGGCCACCCATTTAGTAATAGAGTTTTAGTTCTCCTATTGTTAGACGGTGCACTTATAATGTATTCATCAATCATAAGATCGTCTCCGTGTAAAGCTGTACCATTGAGAAGAAACCTTGCTTTCTTCATCTCTAAATTTACCCCATAAATAGTGATAGCAGATGTATCATTAGTGTATTTATTATTAGCACAATGTGCATACATTCTTTGGTATCGTGAGCACTGGCAGTCTATATGAAGTACCTTACTTCCAACAAGCTTCTTATATAACACACTCACCCACCAGTCTGGCAACGGCTCTAAGTCACTGTCTACAAGACTGTAGTTACCTCCAATGAAACTTTGCCTGACAACTGTGGTGATGTTGTTCTGCGCTGATAATCCCAATTTATCAAGCCAAAGTGGGCTGCTAGAGTATGAATTTGATAGGCCTGGAGCTCCTCCGCCATAAGCACTACTAGTTTCGGTCAACCACATTGGCATGTATGAATACCTTTTGGTGTGTTTTCTCATAGTATGTATTTGATCTCTTAACAAATCCAAAGTGTCTGGATTCCAAAAATCTTCTAATTTAGCTGTTCTCCCATTTACATAGTACTGATGCCATGATGATACATTGATGTAATGAGATGCATTTCCTAAAAACTGTACCATGTATTCGAGACATTCTGGTCTCTCTGGCTGTGGGCGGGTGGTGTCAGGGCCAACAAGCAATGAATGTTTGAAGCCTGAATGGTTTAGAAGTTTATGTAGCTTTTTGAAATCAAGGGCCAACATATGTGGAGTTATTACTGTGTTGAATACATGATGATAAGAGTTGGGTTCATTACCCAGCTGCCAGTCAATATTATAATGTTTTCCCTTGGAGTACTGCAACAGTTCTTTAGCGTTGGCCTCATTCCAGCCATGGTCATCTCGGATTAACGCATTGAAACTGAACAGTAATTTAATATTTACGGCTTTACAAAACTCGTTTATTTCAGTCCATTGACTCCCGGTCATTATGAAAAAAGGCAAAAATTTGTGTTTACATAACTTTTTAATCGCAGAGCATACGGATTTTGTTTTGTTTGGGCAATAATCACAAGAAGCGTTTATATCTTCCGGACTAAATATGAGTCTCTCGGACATAGTGCCACCGAGGCGAAGTCGAGCAGGTGCCAGCGCTGCAGCTAGCTCCCGTAGCCTAGGTTTCGCAAACTCTATTTTATTATCCTGAATTAGCGAGGTATCAATGCCGATACTGAGGAAATCATCTGGTAAATTGGCAATTACCTTTTGTTGTTCATCGATTGTCACGAAGCACTTCTCGCCGGAATTGTATCTTACAAATAAAACCATAAGAGCCACGTTACAGCAAAACGCTATTGCACAAACAGCAACCAAATATTTTTCAGACAACATTTTTATTTTTTTTTAAATATTAATTTTTAGAATACAAACAGTCGCACTAACATTCACATCATCACACACAACGTCAAACAAAATTGACAAATTGAAAATGAAAGGTTTGCATTGTAATATACTCTGTCTACGGCATTGTATAATTGTATTGCGTTATGCAGTGTTGCCATTCCCAGGTTCATCAGAGATTCAGAATTTTTTTACAATGTCACTTGACTCGGAGGAATTTACAGTATTTGTTGTATCCCAAACCCTCCAAAACCCTCTATCTATCTATCTCTATCAAAGAATTTATATTTCAAAAGACGTGTGACCTAACCTCAAAAAGGTGTGGATAATTATGTGTATACGTTTCGGTTCATAAGGTCTAAAGTGCTAAATTGTCCATATTATCAAAATGTCTATTTATTGAAAATGACCAGTAGGAACCGGTGAGCGTGAATGTAAAGAGCTTTGAGTGCTAAAGAAGCGAATGAGGTGTGTAAGGACCGCGTCTTATTATGGCGCTTGATTCTCTCTGCCTTCTCCGCAAAGGACCTGGCGTGAAGTTATACTTACATACATGCCAGTTTAAAATTTCCATGAACCGAAATTACCATAGTATTATAATATATTAAATATAAATGTAAAAAATAGTAAATAGAAAACTAAATGTAAATTATAGACCAAATGATAATTCATGATTTGACTGATCTGCAGAAAGAAACGCGTGTTGAAACTTGTGTTGCCTTATAGTATCGGTACAGAAATGAAAGAATAGTATTGAATAGAAAAGTATTGGATCGATTTGTGACATGTGCCGAAAAGTGGATTCTTTACAAAAAAAAAAATACTATAACCGAAAATTGCAATGACTTACAAACGCCGCAACAGACAGATTTTCACACAATTTGCTGAATCTAGATCCTCAGAGTTCTATCGCAAAGGCATAAATAAACTTCCGATTAGATGTCAGCAATGTGTAGATAATGAGGGTAAATATTTTGTTTCAATAATTATGTTAGGTACATGTTAGAAAACGAAAAAAAACGAGTTTTACTTTTTCAGTGCAAATCGGCAATTTTTCGTACCAATTGCAATCTATGAAGCTAACTTAATTTATTCAATGACACACACACGTAGGTATGATATTCAATTTTCAAATGATCGCGTTCTGACACTCCCGACTGTTTCCGATAGATGAGCAAAGAGACTGCGGCATAGTAAAATCAAATAAGTAGGTTATCTTCATAGACACGCACCGTGTTCGGTTTGTATGTTTGCGCGCCCGTACCATCCCGTACGTATGCGTCATCGCACGCACAAACTGACAAAATTTATCCGCTGCGCTCTCGCTCGTAATAATTTGTACGTACGTACGTACAAATTATTACGAGCGAGAGCCTACTTAAACTACAAATTCGTAAAGATGGCTAAAAAGTAAAAGGATTTTTTTTTGTATCAAATGTGTAATTTTGTTATAAAATCACAAATTTCCTACAAAAAAAAGTACTTTTAATGCCTATCATTTTAGGCGATTGTAAATATATTAAATTTTCGAATTAAAAGATTATAATTTTGATAAGTGTAGTAAATGAAAAAGTAAAAAATAGTTTAGTGTAAAGAAAAAAATGGGTGCGTGTACTTATGTACGCGCGTGAGAAGTTATACTTCTCTGGCATCATTAAATAACAAATCCCTGGAGGGAAGTTGTGCGAGTGAGTGCATGCGAGTGAGTGACGTTACCACCTCACAGGCAACTGCAGCCAAATAACAATTCCCTGGAGGGTTGTTGTGTTCATGCAAGTGAGTGTCGTTATTACCCCACGGAAAACTGCAGTCATATAACAATTCCCTGGAGGGATGTTGTGTTCATCTGAGTGACGTCACGAGTAAGCTCCTAAGGAGTTGCCGTGTTAGCGGCAGAGGTGGCAATACGCGAGGCATACTTAATGTATTGCAAGCGTAAACAGCTACAGTGACCGCTTTAAATTGGGTGGATCGTATGCTTGTTTGTTCATACGAGTGAGTGACGTTACCACCGCACAGAAATCTGCAGCCGAATAAAAATTCCCTGGACGATTGTTGTGTTCAGGGGAGTGAGTGACGTTACTACCTCACGGAAAACTGCAGCCAAAGAACAATTCGCTGGACAGATGTTGCGTTCATGCGAGAGAGTGACGTTACTACCTCACGAAAAATATGCTCAAAACTGCAGCCGAATAATAATTCCCTGGAGGATTGTTGTGTTCATGCGAGTGAGTGACGTTAACGCCTCACAGAAATCTGCAGCCAAATAACAATTCCTTGGACGGTTGTTGTGTTCAGGCGAGTGAGTGACGTTACCACCTCACGGAAAACTGCAGCCAAATAACAATTCGCTGGACAGATGTTGCGTTCATGCGAGTGAGTGACGTTACTATCTCACGAAAAATATGCTCAAAACTGCAGCCGAATAATAATTCCCTGGAGGATTGTTGTGTTCATGCGAGTGAGTGACGTTACTACCTCACTGAAAACTGCAGCCAAATAACAATTCGCTGGACAGATGTTGCGTTCATGCGAGTGAGTGACGTTACTACCTCACGAAAAATATGCTCTAAACTGCAGCCGAATAACAATTCCCTGGAGGATTGTTGTGTTCATGCGAGTGAGTGACGTTAACACCTTACAGGAATCTGCAGCCAAATAACAATTCCCTGGACGGTTGCTGTGTTCAGGCGAGTGAGTGACGTTACATGATGTTATTTGGCTGCAGTTTTCCGTGAGGTAATAACGTCACTCCCTTGCATGAACACAATAACGGGCAGCTTCAACCTGTTACTTTTGTATTACAGTATCTTAAAATTTCATTCATCATTTTTTCATAACGCGCCTAAAGGAGTATATAACTTCAATAGTCAGCTCCTGGTCTATTTACAAAAAATAATTATGAAAAACTTTGTACTATAGAACCCTGATGATACACCTACAGGGGAAAATTGTTTTTAATATAGATAGACTATGCATTTTTGACGATTGTATAAACTATTAGCGATATCCCTACGTGTTTAGGCTATTATCCTTCGCTCGGGGGTCGAGTCGGCCTACTTGTTTGATTTTAATATGACTGCGGTTTCTTCAATTTACAGGAATTCGCGCACCAATCAGGCTACCAGTTTCAGTATAATAATAATCAGTTTATTTCTGCACACATCAAATTCGTTACCTTAAACTTATAATAGATCTGCCTGCCCGTATATTGACATTATTGTATACTAACTACATCTTCGTGCCAAGTCCCAACATTCATATCTCTTTTCATACACGGTCGCCCATTCCTGTGGCTCCTAACACCACCTTCTGATAACACTCGATCAATTTGGTCGCAGTAGGTGACTCTTGGCTTTCCTCGGCTCCTAAATCTTTCTACTTTCGCGTTGAAGGTACGAGTATATTCGTTTCGATATTCTTTACTCTTGCATTTTTGCTATATGTTTTAGAATCCAAGATATATACCTAATCTCATTTACTTGTTCCAACACTATGTCGAGAATCGTTATTATATAACATTTAGATAACGTTATACATTTTAATATACGTAAAACTATTTTACATAGGTGCATGTAAAGCAAGTGTTAACCGAAAATGAATAAAGTCGAAGATACATTAACGGATAAAACGTATTCGTGGCGTAGGTTCTGCTTCAAATAAATAACTATTGAATTTATTCCGCATTTGCTTCTGCATAATGCTATATTTAGGTTCATATGGTGACCAGATGACTACTTCTAATCGACTCCTTGCATTACATTATCTATCCCCGTCATCAATGCATTATCTAAACCCGTTAATGCAGTTTGTGAAGTTATATACACCACGAATAACAAAGCGCAAATTCTTAAATCCCCTGTAAGCTTGAAAATTTCAGCAAATAATAATGTGATAAAGAAACGTCAGTCCTGCATTCTTTTTAACACTTAAAGCTTTTGGTGACTATAATCACAGTTGATTTCCGACCCCATAAATATGTGACACATTTGGAGACAATTTTATGAACTTAGCAGAATTTTAAAAACCTTTTGGGTTGTCCATTGCATTACTCTGGATACGTTGCTAAAATTGTGTTTTAGATAGTAATGTAAAAATGTTTTTCATGTAGGTACCTATTCATTACAATATCTGAACGCCTCGTAACTAATTTTTACCTTTATAATTAAATACTTATTACGAGCTAATGTTAGCTTTAAATTTCGAATTATTTCATTATGACACCACGCCGGATATGTATAATTTCAGTAATTACTGGTTCGAATTTTCGTCACAAGTTCTGAGTCTCGTGTTCTTCAGTCCTGACTCGGGACTGAAGAACACGAGACTATTAAACGAAATCGACGGGCTAGGCATCCATAGCTTTGTCACAATCCGCTAATAGTTCTTCCTTACTGTTACCAACAAATTGTATCTATTAATAAGACACCCCTGGTGTTGTAAATGTCCGTTGGCTACGGTAACCATCGGATAGTCCATATGCTGTCATCTTAGACTTAAACTTTCAGGACAGCCGAAGACTACTTTCTGAACGAACAGGGTCAAGCTGAAACTATGTATCCTGCTAGTGGTTTGCATCTAAACACTTACTGCCTTAACATTTCTAGTTTGATTTAATGATACAATTTGATGTTATTTTATAATTTGATATTATTTGCTTATTATTGAGTAGAAACAAGGCGTCTCAATCACTAACTTCCTCAAAAGACGCAGAATCATGAGGGCTTCACAAGTTTCGGTAGAGTAAGCAAGAAACTATGCATATCACTACATATTATGAAATAAAGTCCCGCATCTGGCTGTCCGTACGTTCGCGATAAATTTAAAAACTACTGAACACCAATAAAGTATGTAATTGAGATCTAACAGGTGCAAAGTTTCTTTGGCTATAGCTCTGGGAATGTACAACTTTCTTCAATTCATTTATGAACAAAGGGAACGAGGTAAATTTGTAAAATGTCGTTTCAGCTATGTCGTGTGATTTTCATTTGACAGGGTTTTTAAAATCAATATGTGGGTTCTTGAATATTTTTCAAATAGTACACTTTCATATAAAGCTTTGCTTATAAGAACGAGTGTAAGTGATTACATCCTTCAGCATAAAATTCCACTGCCGATTTAAGACTGCACTCAATAGCTTTCTTACTGGAAAAGCATAATTATGACTCTCTGCCTACCCCGTAACCCGTACCCCGATTTGGCGTGAAGTTATAGATGACTTAAATAAAAAGATTTCTAAGAAACATTTTGTCAATCAGCCAAGTATGCTACTTATACATTTGTATCGTTAATTTTTTCCGTACTAACGACCCGGCCTGGGTACGCACCGCAATATGAACGGGCTATTTGAAAAATATTCAAGAACCCACGTATTGATTTTAAAAGCCCTATCAAGCGATAATCACAAGACATTGCTGAAACGACATCAGTATGTATATATATCTTCACGCCATGTCCCTTGCGGGGTAGGCAGAGAGGAGCGAGCGCGACGCGGTCCTTACATACGCTTCGCTTCTCTAACATTCATAGCTCTTTTCATGCACTCTCGCCGGTTCCTGGGGCTCCTGACACCACCTTCTGATAAAACACGGACAATTTGGTCATGGTAGGCTAGTCTCGGTCTTCCTCGGCTCCTACATTCTTCCATTTTTGCATTGTAGGTACATCTGTTTCGGCATTGTTTATACATGTTATATAACGACATATTACATATTTTTCCTCATTCCCTTTGTTCATAAATGAATTGAAGAAAGTTGCACATTCCTAGAGCTATAGCCAAAGGAACTTGGCACCGGTTAGATCTTAACTACTTTGTTGGTGATGCAGACTACCCTGAAGCTAGATTCTACAGAACTTGGCCCCTTTCACATAGGTATATCTTTTTGTTGGAATAAGAATTTACAAAAGGTCATCGAAGCTGTAGCAAAATATAAATTAACATTAAACGAGAAAAAATTATCATTCCTAGCAAAAAAAAAATCTAACAGGTGTATAGTAATGAGTCGGAGACGCACACGAAGGAACACTTGACTGGACTATACCACCGTAAAATATTTAAAACTACATCTTCCTAGGTTAATCCCGTTTTCTAATCTATGGAATGGCGGGGTCGGCTATCAACGCCTAAGGATTTGCCGAAAAAATAGATTTTTACATGGGGCGTCTGCTGTCAGATTTCCACAACCCAGAAGGAAAACCAGACCTTTCTTAGGTTAAGTCACACAGCATTCGAAATATACTTTCTTGGACGTGCGGGTTTCCTCACGACGTATTCTTCGCCGCCGAGCAAGTGATAATTGTGTGAGACAAGTATGTACATAAATCTGAAAACACGAATTTAGTGGTACATGGCAGGATTTGAACCGGCGATCAATTGAACAGGGCGGTTCTTTATCCATTTAGCTGTCACTGCTCTATTCATATTTATATATTTAAAACTACATACAATTTTTAAATGGTTTAGTAACAATAAACTACAATATGAATTGGTTTCTTCAGTATTTATTGATTACATTGCACGGCATAGTACCTATATACAATTTGCAAAATTTTACTACTCTAGTTTTTGAGATAGCCTACAGAGGCTATAACTTTACTCCAAATCCGTTGCGGGGTACGCAGAGAGAACCGACCGGCGCGTGACTCGATCCTTGCATACCTCAGTCGCTTCTTTAATATTCATCGCTCTTCTCATGCACGCTCGCCGGTTTCTAGGGCTCCTGACATCACCGATTCACCCCGATCACCAGTTACCGATTTACAACAGGTAGTAGACCGTATGCTTGTATGTCGCCCGACGTTGTATAATAAAACTCACAAACTCTCACACTCACAGACTTGCAAACATGTGTGAATTTTGAAAACATTACATTCTTTTTTTGAAGCATTCATTTAAACAAACACATGCGTCATATGATATATCGTAATTGACCTTGGCTACTAAGGAATAAAATACAATCATCAATATAGTATAGTCATCTTTAGTTTTTATTTTATTTTAAGTGACGTCATCTTCTTTCATAAGGAACGAAAATGAAAGGACTAATAAAAGTGTGCTGCTGCAGACAAAACACGTTATTTTATTCTCCGCTATCGCTGTGCAAAGGCGATTATTTCCGTTACAAATTGTAAGTTTATTGTAAAGTTCGACAATGAACATGGAGCATGTATGAGAGTACTTAGTCCACATGATCCGTCTCGAGATTGCGCTCGTTCACGTGGGAGTTTCGAAGAGACAGACAGAGTAACTCTCGTATTTATTATTGCAGTTTCAAGAAAATAAAGAAACTGCAATTTTGCGGCGCAACATAAACAGTCGCTGGGCTGCCGTGCGCGTAATTACACAGTTCTGGTATCATTTAACTACTTTTCATGTATGAAAATTAATTTTATTGGATTTCGAACTGTTCTTCTAATATTGGCTTAATATTTTACATCTGGTTTTGGTTCAATTTGATTACGACACAAGTCTGGGCGTTTTTAAGAATGGTATTAAAGGCGCCCGACTGGGAAAGTATCTCCACCTCAATGAACCGCAGTTAAATAACAACTCCCTGGAGGTTTGTTGTGTTCCTGCACGTGGGTGCGGTCAAGTAAGATAAGCTGTTGTGTTAGCAGCGGAGGTGGCTCGCGCGGCAACTTAATGTAACGCATGCGTTCATAGACTACGGTAACCGTTTTACGTAGGTAGGCCGTATGTTTGTACGTCTCCCGAAGTTGTAAAAAATCCCTGGTTTACTATCAAAATACGTCCTAAGAAGAACAGCGGGCGTGGTTGACAGCCTACTCGATCATTTCACGCGTTTTTTTTTAATTAGCGTGCCTTCCCTTTTTACATGTTTGGAGCTTAGGGGTAGGCAAGAATAGTACTGGGGTACAAATTAAAGAAACAGTCGGTTAAAATTTTTATTTATTTGTCATCAGAATGAGCATTGAATGGTACCTTATCCACATTGTTACAGGCACCCAATTAAGGTAGTATCTACATTAGTTCTTTCATGCCTTAACACACTTGCAATGCTTATCATGTATTATACTAATGAATCATATATTTTGTATTTGACATGTTTATTAGTTGTTTCGTCAGTGTAAAATGCCTTTAAAGTTTTGATAAATCAGGCGTGGGCGAGTGGGTAACGATGTCTACTTTAGCACCAAGAGTTCGATTCCCGCTCAAGACAAAAATGTGTGTTTATGAATATATCTGTCTCAGTCATTACTAATTGGCGTTTCATTCTTTCACGTACAAATACATTAATAGTTTTTGAATGCTAATGAAGTCTAGATGTGCATTTAGCTATACATTGTACATCGTGCATTATAGTTTTCTATGCAATGCAAGCAAGTTATAGCATAAACTACTCTGTACTCGCCCACAAATTAACGGCACGAGTCTAAGTATCAAATATATGAACCATTATGTAAGTTTCATTTAATTTTGTTACATAATTGACAAGGATTTAGGCTTCTGATCGGCGCCATCAATAAAATGACCTATCTCATAAACAGCTTACACGTAAAATCTTAAAGATAAAAGTTAATGGTGGTTTTATTATGGAAAAGTACGTACCAAGTACTTACATGTATTTTATTGTTTATATAGTACCCTTACATACAACAAATTTATAGATACACCAACAACTTAGGGACCTAAACTAAGTACAAAAGACTCAACAAAATTCGTTAAAAAGACTCTCACGTAATAGCCTAAAATATTATATATATATATCGTAGAAAAAGTTTAACGAACCATTTAAAAAATGTGCTAAAGGATTTTGGGTTGGTTTTCCAAAGAAATATTGTTGAACACTTATACATGAAAGTCTTCACGGTTCTCCCAAAGAGTATAAAAACGTGAGGTCAGGGAGTGTAATATATTAGGCTAAGGTTTAGAGTTCATCGTGCTTCGGGCCGGAGAACTCCTCGTGGCTGATGAAGCCGTTCTTGTCCTTGTCTTCATGTTGGAAGATCTCCTCAACGAGCTTGTCGTGTCCTTCGAGCATTTGCTTGACGTCATCGCTCATCTCTGCACCATCGGGAGGTACCATCTGCTTCTTTAGGTATTCGCTGACCTGATGGACAATGGAAACGGGTGTTTAGTTAACTGGTTTATAACATAATTTGGAAGTCGGTTACAATATCTTAATAGTTTGTTCTGTATTCTGAGTTGCAAGCCAATTTCATTTTATCGATTCCCATTGATTTATTTCCTTCATGATGAATAATGATAGATTTTAAGTATACTATGCGAAAGAATGACGAAACAGATATACAATGCAAAAGTGGAAGGATGTAGGAGCCGAGGTAGGCCGAGACTAACCTACCATGATCAAATTGGTCGTGTTTTATCAGAAGGTGTAGTCAGGAGCCCCAGGAACCGGTGAGCGTGCATGAAAAGAGCTATGAATGTCACAGAAGCGAGTTAAGTTTGAAAGGACCGCGTCTTATGGCGCTCGGTTCTCTCTGCCCACCCTGCAAGGGACTTGGCGTGAAGATATACATACATACATTTAAGTATACTTTTATAGGTTAGAGTAAGATAATTTCTGTGACACAACGCGTTAATGGACCCTGTGGTTTGATCATGGTGTGGGCATGTACCACAAAATTTCTGGTTTCAGATTTATACACATACTACCTGACCCAGCGAACTTCGTACCGCCTCAGAATCAATAAATTCAGTTTTTTATTAAGACATAATGAATAAGCGTTAGGCACGCCTTCTGGTTTTTGAGCAAATTATGCTGGAGAACCGGAAGAGTTGCGAGCGATTGGAGACGCGCAGTCATTGTTCCCTTGTATAAAGGCAAGGGCTCACGTATGGACTGCGCCAACTATAGGTCCATCAGTTTGATCAGCCTAGCAGCTAAAGTGTATGGAAAAACCATTGAAAGGAGAATGAGGGTGAAATCCGATGGAATGCTTTGGGAAGCACAGGGGGGATTTCGAAGCGGCAGAGGATGTACGGATCAAGTTTTTTCGCTACGCAATATCGTGGAAATGCATCTCATCAGGCTATGGACCAGAAGGTTTTGTGGACCTTGAAAAAGCATTTGATAAGGTCGTGCGAAAGAATCTCTGGAACATCTTGCCCAGATATGGGATTGACGGTGACCTTCTACGTGCTGTGCAATTCACCTATGAGGATTGCACAGCATGTGTAAGAGTGGACGGCAGCTTATCACCCTGGTTTCATACCAATATTGGTGTCAGACAGGGATGCGTGCTGTCGGCTCGGCTATTTATCCTGTATCTGGACAGTTGTCTTCAGAGAATGAGAAATATGAATGCGGGAATACGAATGGGTGGCTCAGTGGTTAACTGCCTGCTTTATGTAGATGACGCGGTATTAATAGCAGAATCATCATCCGAACTGCAAACACTAGTCACAACAATGAAAGACGATTGTATGAAGAAAGGCTTACAATTGAATGCGAAGAAAACCAAAATAATGGTATTTGAAAGACAGACAACCAGAACGAACACTAGGATTACGGTTGATGATGTAGTGTTGGAGCAAGTGGATTAGTTTATATATCTTGGAAGCGCTTTTAGAAGCGATGGAAGGTACACCGCTGATGTGGAGAGACGAGTGAGTGGAGGGAATAGCGTGAATGGAGCGTTGGGTAAACTGTTTGGCAGCCGAAATCTAAGCCAGAAGGCACAGCTCGCTGTACACTACGCGGTGTTAATTCCAACGCTAACTTATGGAAGTGAGAGCTGGGTATGGCAGAGAGAGCATGAAAGTAGAATAAATGCGGTCGAGATGCGAGCACTGCGAAAAATTTGTGGCATAATGCTTGATGACCGCGTTCGAAATGATGACGTATGAAAGAGAGTTGGACTGAAAGAGAGTGTCGGTGTTAAGATAAAAAAGGGCATGCTCCGTTGGTTTGGACATGTAGAAAGAATGCAAGATGAAAGAATGACGAAACAGATATACAATGCGAAAGTGGAAGGATGTAGGAGCCGAGGAAGACCAAGACTAACCTACCATGACCAAATTGGTCGTGTTTTATCAGAAGGTGATGTCAGGAGCCTTAGGAACCGGCGAGCGTGCATGAAAAGAGCTATGAATGTGAAAGAAGCGAGTGAAGTGTGTAAGGACCGCGTCTTATGGCGCTCGGTTCTCTCTGCCTACCCCGCAAGGGACCTGGCGTGAAGATATACATACACAAAATGAATAGTCAAAATAAATTAAATATTCAAAACTATTAATGAGAAGTATTTTAATTATACTAAAACTAATATAATTGACATTGCATAAAAGCATTAGCCTTATAGTAGCGAACGAAATGATTGGCGTATCATTGTTGTACTACTTTATATTAGGCATTTGATGGATGGGTTGCATTCGAGTCGATTCCCTTCGTTGAATTCACTGCCGAGCTAACCTTCAGTTTATATTGTACAAGGGCAAGTGTGGCTGATCCAATTAGTTTACACATTCAATTGTATAGGTAGTTGCCTCGTCTTGGTTTGTTACATTGTCGTAGTCGGTAGATTTGAAGGATTGCAGTAGACTAACCATTTATTTTATTGTGAAGTTTAAATGTTTTACATTTTTACTTGCAAGTGCAAGAATTACTCGTTCACTCAACTAATTGTAATTTTCGTGGTCTTGAAAGTATTCCACTTTGTTGAAGAGCTCGTCCTTCATTGAGAAGGAATTCGGCGGAAACGAAATCAATTTAGATTACGACCATTATACTCGGAAATTGCGTGGAGAAACCTGCGGCAGATGGATCGTTCAGCAATGCAACTCGCATGTTTGCCGTCAGCTAAAGTTTCGTCTCATAGCGGCACGGAGTGATTTGAGGCAAGCGTTTATTTCTACGGCAGCGGTCAATCTTGAAATGGCTGGTGGTATTTGGCGGAAATCGTCGGGCAGTAGAATCCTTGGGCCTCCAAAAGATCTCGAGTCATTGCTCAAATCGTTAAATGTGTACTTTCAATACGCGACTATGCGCTATTGTGCATTCATCTCTGATGATGATTTTACTTCTTACCAAATCTTTGGGTCTTGCTGAGATTTTTTGGATGTCGATTTTTCAGTCGTTTGAAGGTTTAACGATAATTTCAACGCTGTATGAGTCGTTCTGCGACCTTTTAGTAATATGGCCGCGATCACAGAAGAAGCAACTGCAATTTCTAAACAGTAAACACTAGTAAAACATCGTGAGGAAACCCTCATGTCCAAGAAATTATATTTTGAAAAACGTGTGACCTAACCTAAGTAAGGAATCGTTTCCTTCTGGGTTGTGAAAGTCTGACAGCAGTCGCTCTATGTTATAATCAGTATTTCGCCTATATCCTTAGGCATAGGTAGAGGATACCCTCCAAGAAGTAAGAGAAAGTTTTAATTTTAGATGACGGCTAATAATTGAATAAGGAAATCTTTGCATTAACAACACTGAAAAACATAATCTAGCAGTAATACTCGTAAAAAATACATGAACAACAACATTAGTTTGATTCCGGTTAAGAATATATTTAATTTATTTATGTAGGAAAACATCTATTCGGGATGGCATTATGGAAAATGAAGTATAAAGATCAGTTACGTAATTTAAAAAAATATCTTGCCTTAAAATGTATGTATTTTCATTCATTCTTGAATGAATGAATGAAAATACAAGACACGTAATGTGTACACATGATGCGAACAAGTCCAAGTTCCCAAGTTACCTTAGGTCGTGACAGAAGATCACGTTTTGGGCCTTATCCGTTTACTTACGGTACCATGCTAACGGTAATTCTACAATTGGTAAAGAGAAGTGGGGCAAACTAATCGAAGTCGTCGACAAAACAAAGCTTTTTAAATAATAGTGCGAGCGATCAGGTGGAACAATTATTTACACTGCTAAGCAAAAATGTTAAAAATGATGTGCTGTTGACTGTACTTTAAAATATATATATTTTTGGAATTTATCTAATTAAATGAATGTAAACGCATTACGTCAGTACCGTCACTTTTAGAGCCAATGTATCTCATGTGGTGCATCCTGTTGATTAACAAGCGATGCTGTAACGAACTATTTTAAATATAGGCTGAGAAAATATCTCGACCTAACACAAGAACGCAGACAAACAACAATTCTTTACAACATATCATATTTTTCAGTACTCCTTTAGAGCTCACTGGTGACCTCACTCACACGCAGGAATACAACAACCCTCTAGGGAGTCGTTATTTTTGGCTGCGGTGAGATGGAGGCCAGTATCCAGACGAGGTTTTTTGATGCGCAATACATCTCTTAAAAATTAACAACACCCAGACCAAGACAAAGAGACATGTTCATGCACACAAATGTTTGTCATGTCATGTGAGTGGGAATCGAACCCACGAGCGATGTTAACCACGTCAACAACGACACAAGAAACTAGAGGCACCAGGATGCTGATGAGGAATTACGGCGGGGATAGCAACCCTGACTGCGACGCAGTAGCGATAGATTACCACAACCGCTCATTTCATGTGCAAAAGTCGTACCAACGGTTTGTCAATGTCGAACACGTCAAGACGGATCATCGTCATCTGGAGAGTATTTGTTTGTTTGCAGTATAGAATAAAACCAATGAACCTATTAAGTTCCGTGATATATTTATTTTTTTACAACTAACGAAAAATGTTTGCTTTATTGATTGATTACAAACTATATCATGAATTCGCGTTTACATTATTTGTTGCGTATACATACTGTACGGAACATTTTGTTCATAAATATATAAATTGAGATGTAACAATGTTCTAAAACCGACAATATTTTCTGCCTCTGGACTGTTTCTTAGGCAACGTTAGTTTAAAAGGCACCGCTTAGTAATTGAAAATAACACCTCTTCAATACACGTATTTGGCCACGTACACGTTTTTGCCCTTTATTTTTATACCACTAAGGTGGCAATCAAGCATATGGCTTGCCTGATGTTAAACAGTCACCGTAGCCTATGGACATTTGCAACACCAGAGGCGTCACTCATGCGTTGCCGACCCTCTAAAAACCTCTTCACGCATTTCTTGAAGAACTCCATGCTGTAGTCCCTTGGAAAAACATTATGTGTTTCCCTATTGTACAATTAGGTCTTTAACAACCACACCGCTCGCCGTCGGCGGGGAATACATGCACACATATTGGTACTGCAATGGTCACGTATTGTGTGGTTCCAGGGAGTTTATCTTCCGACTTCTTAATTACCTATATGTTGTGGAGATTTACAGGACGCGTTTACAGGGTCGGCAACTCAAATTTGGTTTTTTTATACAACGTCGGGGCATACAAGCTTATGACCCACCTGATGTAAACCGCTTGAACGCTTGCAACATATAAAGTATAAATAGCGCCATGCCACCACTGCTGCTAACACAGTGACTCCTCAACAGCTTACTGGTGACCTCACTCACTCGCAGGAACACAACAACCATCCAGTTAGTAGTATTACAGCAGTAGTTATTTGGCTGTGGTGAGATGAACAACCTCTCTCAAAAATATCCAGAGTGTGGGAATCGAACTCACGAGCGTTGGTGTCAAACTAGTGTTACTAAACATTGCGCCACCGACATCGTCACTTGTAAGTACGTTGTCCTTGCTGTTACAGTGTCCATATAACTGTTTACCATAAGGCAAGTCGTACGCTTGTTGGCATATAAAATATCAATACCAAAGATACAAATGTCGGGACATCCTGACGAACAATAAATACGTCGTAGGAAATTGCTTACTATACGAACGTCTTGAAGACTCATACAACTCGTATGTACAGCCATGCAATTCTGTAAGAGCAAACATCCTTACATCCTCGGAAACATCGGCTGTTATAGCCTTGAACACAAAATTGCAATTCTTTAGTGTCGCTTTTCATGGTTGTGCGACACTAGCGCGTTTGGAATTGGAATTCTACAAGGAAAACAGCCTCGCGTACGCTTACAGCCTTATAGAATACCAAATAAAAAGCCGTGATCGCAGTAGACAATGTCAAAGCTGTGACATCTGTGATCACAGCGACGCACACAGCCATTACGCGAATTGCATGGCAGTACAGTAGGTATATATAGTTTGTTTAAACGCATTGTCATATACTTTTTTGGCGCGTTAGGCAAAAATGACAATAATTAATTTTTACGATACCAACATTTAAAATTGACACCACGAAATTGATTAGTAAATATACCTATCTCGAGTTTTGTTCGTGACTATATTGAAGGTAGTTAAATATCAACTTATTTATGAATCTACAACACGTGTTTTATACTAATACAGATAAAATATATATATATATATATATATATATATATATATATATATATCTGTCTTAAATTATACACGCTGGTGAATGATGTTTATTGGTAATTTAACGCAAAGTACTGGTACGCGGGATAAAATTTTTGGAATTAATTGTTTGTTACACGAAAAAAATTATAACTTCGTAAGTACGTACAAGTAGGTACATAACACACGACGCTTTTTTATTCTATTCTCGCTTCTGCTACTACCACTACTACATCTTCAGGCCAAGTTCTTTGCAGGGTAGGCAGAGAGAACCGAGCGCCACATGACTCAATCCTTACACACCTCACTCGCTTCTTTAACATTCATCGCTCTTCTCATGCACGCTCGCCGCTTTCTATGGCTCCTGACATCACCTTCTGATAGAACACCGTCGATTTGGTCATGGTAGGTAAGTCTTGGACTTCCTCGGCTCCTACATCCTTCCACTTTTGCGTTGTATTTTCGTATTTTTTTCTAAATTATAAAATGCCTTAATAATTAATTAGTAAATTACAAGTATCATTAAATTGAATTATATACTACTCTATTGACTTATTTTGTATTTTTATGTTTCGTAGATCTTTAATTTTAACGTAAAGTTTAATTTTTAAGTTTAGTAATACTCGTACGTCGTAAGTCGAATCATGGCTGCACTTATTTTAACTTAATGAACACCGATGTGTCTAGCTTTTGATAGGTCGCTAACAGAAAATAACAATTCCTATATACCTTAATATTATAAAGCGAAAAAGTTTGTTTGCTATACATCGATGGTTTGCTAGCTCTAATCTCTGGAAAAATACATTTTGCATTTGATAGCCCAATTCTAGAGGAAGGTTATAAGACTAATTAACATCATGACATAGAAGACGAGGAAAAAGAAAGAAAGTAATAAAAGCTGTTCTTACAGGAAACTGGGATACGTATACCGAGATATATGTAGAATAAAAATTTACATAATAAACGGAATAGTTAAAAAAAAAGAAAGTTGATAAAAGGAGCGTGTAGGAAGAATTCCAACACCTTTGTTAGTATTCGCCGTCCCCTCACCACTACCTGGGACTGACCTCCTCACGCGACAATTCATTGTCTCCATCAGAATCCATGGCTTGAAACGCTAACTGGATACTCACTTCTTCCCTGGACAGCATGTTGTCCTTATCGGCGTCAATTTCCTTGAACACGTTGGTGGTAGGGGGAGAGTCACCAATGTTAATGAGCTCAACTTCAAAATGCAGGGTGGCGTGGGGTGGAATCACGTTGCCAGCTCCTCGTTCGCCGTAGCCCATCGAAGACGGGATAGTGAGCTTGCGTTTTTCACCTGAAATGGTTATAATTCTCTTTGAAATGATGATTTTATAAACATATAACGTCGCGAGGTGTACATTGATACGGCTCACCTGATGTAAAGTGAATACCGGAGCCTATGAATGCTTGCAATGCCTGCGGTATCGCTCACGCGATGTCACGTCTACTGCTAATACTGAACCCCTTAGCAGCTTACTGGTAACTTCACTTACTAGTAGGGATACAACAACCCGCCAAGGAGTTATTATTTGACTGCGGTTTTCTGTGAGGTGGAGGTACTTCCTCAGACGGGTTTATTTGATTCGCTCTATCTCTTAAAACACCCAGACTAAGGCGAACAAACATGTACATACCATGTACACAAATGTATGTACTGGTATGGGAGTCGAACCTTTGTTGTTAAAGTAGCATTGCTAAACCACTACGCCACCACAGAGCGCCCATTTTTTATCAGTCTAATTTGCTTTCAGAGTAACCTACTACTATGATATGAGAAGTCTGATTATTCCTTCAATTATTTAATTTCTGGTTATAATATTAAATATATGTAACTAGATAAAAAAAAGTAGCGCGCATCAAAGCAGCCCGTCTGGTGAAGTACCTCCACCTCACAGAAAACCGCAGCCAAATAACAACTCCCTAGAGGTTTGTTGTGTTCCTGTGTGTGAGTGAGGTCACCAGTAAGCTCCCAAGGAATTGCTGTGCTTACAGCAGAGGAGGCATCGCGCGAGTGATACTTAATATATTGCAAGCATTAATAGGCTACGGTACCCGCTTTACATTAGGTGGGCCGTATGCTTGTATGCGTCCCGACGTAGTATAAAAAATTTGGATTAAAAATTAAGTACAAATTAAGGAACAAATACCAGTCATCACACCATTCTCATCAACATAGGGCATTGATCATACTAAAACAAAATGGTGGAGAAAGTCGATAAAAAAACGTAATTACTTTATTTTATAAAAATGGCGATTATTTATTTAGTCTTGTCATTCTTTGTTTTGTTTATTAAATTACAATAAGATTGATTTTTTAAATAAGGAATCTAAAACCTTACTCTTTACTAATGTCATATTAAATGTCAGTCCAAATTTTAAATTCTAGTTAGGTTGTTAAACCTAATCAGAATTGTCACCGTTGTAACTAACATTCAAATTATATATAATAAGAATATAATATGTATGTATATCTTCACGCTAGCTCCGTTGCGGGTTAGGTAGAGAGAACCGAGCGCCATAAGGCGCGGCCCTTACATAATTCACTCGCTTCTCTAACATTCATAGCTCTTTTCAGGCACGCTCGCCGATTCCTGGGATTGTTTATATATTGGGATGGATACACGTTGCCAGCTCCTCGTTCGTCGTAGCCACACACAATTCGCCACACCGAACATAGGCTGTATTATATACGTGTTAAAAATATGTACATGCTCTCGTATTTCCGAGCGCTCAGTAGATAGTATCTGCACAGAATGGCTAAAATCTATGACGGAATAAGTGACGTGCTATATTGTTTCGAATTTCCCGGCCAAATTTGGAAAACCAGGCATTTCCAGTCCGGTGTCGTCCAACAGTCCAGCACTGCTTACCAGTCTAACGAGATTCGCCGGAAATATTATATTTGGAATAATTACTACTTGCCCTAAGATGTACTTCACATAATAAATTATAAACTCGGTTGTTTAAAAGGTATTTACAATTTTGATTATTTTCGATTGATTAGGCTACGTACTACTACTAGACCTTCATAACATGTCCATTGCGGGGTGGGTGAAAGAACAGAACTAACTTTTTATATTTGTTAAAACAAATAAAAAAATAAAATGTCTTTTATTTGTTTTATGAACAAAGCTTAGTTAAACTATTTGCCTTCATACAATTTCACATAAAGGGGATTTATATCACAAAGCGCTTCGTATTCCCGTCACTTATTATTTTTCATACTATTTTCAATTCCCTCACTGACCTAAATAGATAGATGACGGTACGGCTCGCGTCAACAACACAAAGGATTTTTGCAGAGAGAATGTTGAGAATTTATCAATAAAAGAATTTTTATATTTTTGAATAAATATTCCGATAGGAATAAGACCTTCTACTAAGAAACGACACTGAAAAGATGATCAAATCCCGTCATGTATACAACTAAATTCGTGTTTTCGAATTTATGTACATATTTGTAATTATCACTTGCTTGGCGGTGATGGAAAACATCGTGTGGAAACCTGCACGTTCAAGAAATTATATATTGAAAGACGTTCGACCTAAACTAAGAAAGTTCCGGTTTCCCCTCTGGGTTGTGGAGGTCTGACTGCCTTCGCCGAATCCTTAGGCTTACGTAGCAGACACTGACATTCCTAATGGATTAGGAAACGGAATAAGGCTAATAAGAAGACATAAAACAACGAACACAATACTTAAAGAGTTTGTACGTTGTTAGTAGTGGCGATTACTTTCTGTACTGTATTACTGTATGTAGCCTAAGGACTAACCTACAAAGAGTGTTACCCATGAACCTGACGCATTCCACATAAGCTTCGTCCATGCGAACACAAGAATCCTGCATGCCATTCTATTGTGAAGTGAAATCAACGCCGCTAATGGGATGCTTTACGCCAGCTGCGCTTTTCGTCAGCGCTTCTTTTACTTCGCGTTATCCCGTTTCCTATTCGATTAGGAGGGGTCCGCTACCTAAGCGTAATGATTTGACGAAGGCACTGATTTTTATGTAGGGACTGCGGTCAGACCTCCACAACCCAGCGGGAAAACCAGATCTTTCTTAGGTATGGTCACACCTCTTTCGAATTTCTTGGACATGTGAGTTTCCTCGCGATAATTTCCTTTACCACCAGCAAGTGGTGAATATGTACAGAAGTCCGTAAACGCGAATTTAGTGGTACGTGTCTCCGCCAGGATTCGAACCGAGGTGGTCAATAGGCCTTGCGCTTTTCACCACTCGTTTGCTAATCAGCAGGGTACACCGGTTGCAGGTAAAGTGAGCTTTGGCTCTAAAGTGATGCCGAGTGGCTTGCATGTCGAATCATATTTTATTCTAGTACTCATATTAAGTATTGCGTACATTTTGGTATAATGATCATCGACCCACACGATTTTTTTCTACAACGTTGAGAGCATAGATAATATAAATATTTCTGTTATCTATGGTTGAGAGGCAACAAGCACATAACCCACCTGAAGTAAAGTGGTTACTATAGCTAACCCTTGAAATACACGAAGTATCGTTCTCGCATTGGTACTTCTGCTACTAACACATCTTCTTAGGAGCTTATTGTGCTAACTTCACACTTCGCGGGAACAGTCCAAGGAGTTGTTATTTGTCTGCCGTTTGAATGTGGAAGTACTTCCATAATCAGACTTTTTTGTTGCGCCTTGCGCCCTACCTCTCTTAAATGTCGAGTATTAGGTCACACATCAACGAAGGAGTACGCGAATAAATTTCCATGCTGCTAATTGAACCATGTACCGTTTTGGTATGTGACTACCTCGACAATAGCCGAAACTACAAACCAATAAACCACTTGACTGCGCATAAAGGCACCCCGCGCACTTATTTTTATTCGGGACAGGCCCACCACTCATACCCACCACAGTGTCTCCTGTGTAGCCAGAATTAACAGCGGCGACCACAAAAAAGGCAATGAACAGTGAAGTCCATTGCCGTCCCGGGGGTTAAACTACAGCTGCCTTGGAACTCACAACGAATTTAATCAGAAGAAATTTGTAGGAGTAGGAAGTTTTGGAATTGACCCCGCGCAGCTGGAAACTTTGTGATTTAGCTCCTAAAAATCTCAGCGATTCGAGCCTACTGACCAATGAGAGGATATTTCAATCAATAAGCCGACAAGCGTCACGAAGTTCTACTTTGCCCGCGGTGGATTGAGTTCCTATGCAATATCTAGGTTCTCCATTTCCTTCATGTCTGAAACTGACGGCTGAACGTACCTGCCGACTTCTAACTAATTGAAATACAGATATACACAAGCTTCGGACGACGCCGACGACTTGACATGCATGTTCGATTTCACATTGGCATACAATAGCGCCCTCGGGCCAGGTACTCTACCGTTAAGGCGACACATCGAAAAATTAGACCAACTTTCATCGAATAGTATAGGCTAATGACTAAACTGACGGATCTAAGATTTTAATATAAATAACTTCATTTCTTTATCTTGAATTTGCTTGCTCAAATACGCGATTGTGTAAAATTGACTCGATAATAATTACTTTCGAAAACACCTCCTGAAATTCATTATTTTTGAAATTACAACGAAGTTGTTCTGTTTATACGCTTCAAAATTATTTAAATCTATTAGTAATATCTATGTTTATAATATGGTTGCTGCATATTTTGATAAGTGAAACATGAAATTTTTTAAAAATATTTTAAGTTTCTGACAATTTCTAAGCGATCACATTCGTCTTGGGTGCTACGTGTTTTCGACCTTATTGTGCGGTTATGAGGATTATAAACGCGTTGACTAACTACATCCAGCCAGTCCGGCTGCAGCCCGCTTCGAGGTAAGACCTATGTCGACTGTCTGCTCGAGCTCGCTCCATTAACATCGCGACACCGAAGTTTTTATAATTAATAGTTGTAAATATTCAATATTATAGTATTTAGCGTAAGTGTATTATTATTAGATATAAGTAGTAAATAATATTATAGGTTTATATATATTTATTATACTGTTGTAATAATGGGGAACACTAAAAAGAAAATATATAGAATAAAAATACAAAGAAAATGTTCGTAGAATGGCGGAGGCGAACAAGACAAGGTATTTATTTTTTTTAATTATTATATTCATTAAACATATTATAATAACATTGTGTAGACATATTTCTAGTTTTTAGAACAGTTCCTAGGTATGGTTGGCCCAAGCTATTTAATTCCTCTTCAAACTTTTTTTTAATTTTGCTTACTTAATAACTCTATATAAAACTGCATTAAATAAGAGTTATTTTTTGCAGGAATAAACAGTAACATTTGATAATTGGTATACATTATCCACAGGCTGACCGCGTACCTATATAGGACGTCAAACTCCTATTATGTCCATTATAATCTGACCGAACTCCGACTTAGAAGTTGTACGTCGGTGGAGGTCAGGTTACGTTGGAAATTTATACCAATAAGGTTCGCGCTCTCAGCACATAGCAACCAGTGGACTCTTTATTTCTTTGTATTAAAATAAAAACTTATAAAATAGAATATTTTTGCTGTTTTGTTTTTTAGGAGAAACTTACTAAATAAACATATTCCACTAGAAGAATCACTACTCGATTTATATGCTACTTTAACGTAAGTGTCATACGGGACGACAAACTCATAGTAACCATTATAAGCTCACCGAACTCCGACTTAGACATTGTACGTAGGTGAAGGTTAGTTTACGTTGGAAATTTATCCAATCAGAAGATAGAAAACCAGTGGAGGTTTTTTTTTTTTTGTATTAAAATAATTACTAGTAAAATAGTATATTTTGATAGTTTTTAAAAAAACTCGGTATGTTTCATGTTAAAGAAGCGAGCGAGGTGTGTAAGTACGGAGTCATGTGGCGCTCACGAGGGATTTAGCGTGAAGATATAGATAGATAGTATACTTATACCCATGGTACTCGTGAAAACAAATAATATTTACTATGAACCAACACTGAAAACACAAAAAAATCATCTATTCTATACATTGTGGTTAGTATTGAACTATTGTACGGATTAGATTTATTTTGCAACATCGGAGATGGTCCTGGTTCTTTCTTCTTGAGAGTTTAATAAAATAACAAGGAAACGTACAACAATACAAAACACAGAGTATACATAAGTAAAATACAATAAATGTCATTATACTGAAGTTAAAGTTATGAAACAGCAAGAAAATCATTTGTCACATGTTTTTTTTAAATATGAATAGATTATAAAATCTATTTGTATATATGTATATTAGGGTGTCCCTTATTTTTCAAAGTTTTTATTTTCTAACGCATAGGTCTTAGTTTTGTTCATTTGCTTTTAAAACACTCGGAAATTAATTTTTAACTTATTTGGATTACGATAATCCGTGCCGAATTACATCGAAACATGTTCATACAAGTTGCGCGGCAGTGCCGCACGTACTCGCGGTATTCATTTGTTCAAATTCAAAGTTAAAATCTTTTTATTCCGTAAAAATGGCTACATTTGTTTGGAATCGTCACATTTTTTTTCCCTACCGTGCAGTTTATGACTAGATGAGCACTGATAAAAATACTGCCAAAAAACTCAGGCATCCCTCTTTTGGTATCCAAACAAATTTACATATTTTGTTAATTACATTATAATTGGATCGACTCACTCCCAGGCATTTTTATCATTAATATAGTCAGATACTTTATAATATGCCCTGCTACACAATTTGGCTTTAATAGTAGTTTTAAATTTGTTTATTGACAAATCTCTTATATTGCTGGGAAGTTTGTTATAGAACCGTATACATTGCCCCATAAAAGAATTACTTGTTTTGTGGAGACGGCTTGCATATAACACAAGATTATGCTTATATCTAGTATTTATGCTATGAGTATCACTCTTTTTACAAAATGAGTCTATGTTTTTATGGACATACAAAAGATTTTCATAGATATATTGCGATGCGACTGTTAAAATATTTATTTCTTTGAATTTTTCTCTAAGGCTCTCCCGGGGACCAAGTTTGTAGATAGCTCTTATGGCTCTCTTTTGCAATAAAAAGATGGTGTTAATATCCGCGGAGTTACACCAAAGAAGAATTCCATATGACATAATACTATGAAAGTAGCTGAAATAAACTATTCTAGCCGTATCAATATCAGTGAGCCGTCTAATAGTTTTCACTGCATAATCTGCAGAACTTAGTTTTCCTGATAATTTTTCAATTTGTGGGCCCCTTTGTAGTCTGGAGTCAATTGTTATACCCAAGAACACAGTTGTCTCCACAGAGGCTAAATTAGTTCCATTAACATGTACATTGGTAGCCACCTGCCTTACATTAGGTGTTGAGAACTTAATTACTTTAGTCTTTTTATCATTTAAAAGCAGATTATTAACACTAAACCAATGAATAACTTTAGAGAGAGCATCGTTAACTTCGTCATAATTACCTAACCGTCTATTAATTTTGAATGTCAGTTATTCTCGTGATTAATACCTAATGTTTTAACTTTTATAAGATGGCAGTGGAATTGAGAAGCAATAAATCAAGTATTTTCTTAGTTGGAGACGTAAATTATCAAATAATAGGCGCAAAATTACCGTCTAACCGTCAAGTTCTTCCTGTACTTTTTTATAAAATTCGCGAAGTTAAATTGACTGTTAGTGAAAGCGCATACCTAGTCATTCGAGAGTGTATTATATTTAGGGAAAAAGCTAGGATCCCTACCAGAGCTATACCTAACTGTGTAAAATAACTTGTGAATCTTCACCAGGAGGGAGTTGCAAAAAAATTCCAATTTTCTATTTCAATTTCAATCTAATTCAATCTGATAATTTTATTTCTCTTATTTATTCGAAATAAAAAAATCCTGTGTTTACTCGGCGCTATCAGCCATTATGACACTCGAACATCTATAACTTCAAGCCAAATCCCTTGCGGGGTAGGCAGAGAGAGCCGAGCGCCACGTGACTCGATCCTTACATATCTCACTCGCTTCTTTAACATTCATTGCTCTTCTCATGCACGCACGCCGGTTTCTAGGGCTCCTGACATCACCTTCTGATAGAACATGACCAATTTGGTCATGGTAGGTAAGTCTTGGCCTTCCCCGGCTCCTACATCCTTCAACTTTTGCATTGTATATCTGCTTCGTCATTCTTTCATCTTGCATTCTTTCTACATGCCCGAACCATCGGAGCATGCCTCTTCTTATTTTAACACCGACGCTCTCTTTCAGACCAACTCTATTTCTAACATCATCATTACGAATACGGTCTACAAGCCTTACGCCACAAATTTTGCGCAGCGCTCGCATTTCAACCGCGTTTATTCTACTTTCATGCTCTTTCTGCCATACCCAACTCTCGCTTCCATAAGTTAGCGTTGGGACCAACACTGCATTGTGTATAGCGAGTTGTGCCTTCTGGCTCAGGATTTTACTGCCAAGAAGTTTTCCCAACGCTCCATTCACACTATTCCCAGCACTCACTCGTCTTTCCACATCTGCGGTGTACCTTCCATCCCAGCTGAAAGCGCATCCAAGATATACAAACTCATCCACTTGTTCCAACACTTCATCATCAATCGTAATCCTTACATTAGTTCTGGATTCTTCTCTTTCAAATACCATTATCTTTGTTTTCTTCGCATTCAGTAGTAAGCCTTTCTCCATACAGTCGTCTTTCATCGCTGTGACCAGTGTTTGCAGTTTAGATGGTGTATCTGCTAACTAAACATATGTGTCCGAATCAACAAATGGCCCGCTTTAGCCTCTCGATAAACAATGTTGTATTATGTAGCTGGTGTTTCATTCTTCTTAAGGGGGATACATGCCGTCCAGTGGCGCCTCAAGGAATAAAATATCGTATCTTAGCGTGGAAGATAAACATTATAAAGTCATGTGTTGCGTGTGTTACAAATACAATAACGTACTTTTACGTCATTAAACCAACAATTGAAATGTTTTGCTTTCGTTGTTATAGGCATAATTGCCAAAAAACGGCCTCTTTTAGCACTTTTGCTTATAACAACGATAGTGGAATATTTTGAGTGTTGGTTTAATGACGTAAAAATACTTTACTATCTTCGTAATAAATGCAACATAAGATTTCATAATGTTTATCTTCTATGCTATAATATGTTTTTTTATTCAATGAGGGCGCCACTGGACGAGACCTAAGTAAGAACAACATAGATACCAAGACATGTTAACTTGTAGAGATATAAACATAAAACGATGTCATTGATTTCTCTTTCAATAAACTTTTAAAAGTGAATACGTTTCTGTAGTTTTTTATTACTATTATTACTATTGTTTTCCGTCTAGCTTAAATAAATATGTTTGGTTCAGTATGTATAAAGCTAAATAATAATTAAATCAATAATTTTTATTAAATATTGATATTATAAATTTTAGTTAAGTGTGACGCGACTCTGTAGCTTTTCTGTTCGTTTGCATTGACTATACGTTGACCCCAGGTTACCTATTAGGCGCTAATTTCAAATTTTACAAATCGAGCGTCGAGTGTCAATTGAGGGGCGCGGGGTGATTGGGCGGAGCCATTTTAAAGCTTCACGATCGAGGTGTCGCCTTAACAATCATGATCATCATTTCGGCTAAAGCACGCCAGCATAAAAAGGCCTCCTCGCCTTGATGCCTACTGACGCAGACTAGAACCGAAAAAAAGATACATAGCATATTGAATTCTATCTCTAAAGAATAATACACAATTTTCTACCGACACTAAAAATTACGCACGTCGCTTTTAATCGCGCGAATGAGCACGTCTTTTTTTTTATCTCGGTACAAAATTGTGCATTAATTCTTCTTTATAACATTGTCCCCTAATCCAGGATTGGCGGGGTTGCTACCTAAGCATAAGGATTTCGAAGATACTGATGATGATGATATTATAAAGAGTGACAGCCGTCAAACCAAAGGGAGAACCAGATCATTCTTGGACATGCCTGTTTACTCACGATGTTTTACCGCCGAACAAGTGATAATTGCAAATATGTACATAAATCCAATAATACGAATGTCAGTTCTTTATCCACTGGGCTATCACTGGGTTTTGATTTGGAAATTGCAATATCAAGAGATATATAGAAGAGATGTAGGTCAACATACTATATAAAAATATATATTGACACTTCGCATCGCTTACATTGATCTTTAGAATTCCGCAGCTATCGGTGTGCTGATTGCATTAATCTGCTACCTGCGATTTTCATCACATCGTCAATCCATCGAGTGAGGGGCCGTCTTAAGTCTCCTAAAGCCAACTTCGCTTCCACGTGTTCCATGCAGTCGATTAATTATCTATGCTCAACCAATTTAGTTATGCCTCCGGCACTGTGATAAGGTATTTGAAGCAGCTAATAAGCTGCTGTAATAACAGTAGATCAAATAATAATTCCTTGGAGTATTGTTGTTTCTTGCACGCCAGTGAGGTAAACAAGAAGTTGCTGCGGAGGTGCCGATTCAGCGGCGATGTGGCAACGCGATTGACAAAAGAGTGTTAAAGAACATCGACACAGCTCGAATAGAGATTTACCTCGACCTTACAGAAGACAACAGCGTCAAAAAACAACTGTTGTATTCCAGCTCCACCAGTAAGCTCCTGAGTAGTTGTTGTAGCAGCAGAATTGGCACGCGCCAGATCTACTTCTTGTATAGCAAGCCATGATGAACACTTCAATAAGGTGGACAGTATGCCTATTCTTCTCCCGACATTGCATAAAAATATTGAGATTGCATGTATTCTAACTACGGTAACCGCTTTGGATCCGGCGGACCGTATGCAGTATTCCACTCTATGTAACGGTTTACCCGATACAACCCAACTATTTTCATTATATTGGCAATGTAAATAAAACTAAATCATGACCCGTCTTGAAATGCTACAACTAGCGCAATCTAGTGGGTGTAAAGCACACCTCGTATTGCAAATCGCATATTACTATACTACTACCAATCACTAGGTGTCGCTGCGAAGAGTTATACCTGTTAATTTTTGGCAATCTAAATTTATTAAATTACCTAAAAATATATACAATTCTAACATTCAGTTCTAAAATAATTCTTTAAATAGATTTTACATCTAGGAGATTTCTAGATTTACGGTTAGCGATCTTTTTGAAACTTAGTTCTAACAAGTACAAACTAACAAGCAATCACAGTGTAATCTACAACTTAACCAAACCCCTTGCGGGGTAGGCAGAGAGAACTGAGCGCCACGTGACTCGATCCTAACATACCTCATCGCTTCTTTAACAGTGCAACCACTACCTCCACCTGCGGCGTGCCAGCTGCAACTCCTCGGTAACTAAGTGTCTTATAGACAACTGTAGCGGGACCCACGGCCTTACGACTCCTGAGCTCTACTCTAACCCTTGTCAAGTAAATACCGGCCTTCTTGCTCCAGGGCACTAGCCCCTGCGATATCTACATGACATGTTTACAACCCAAGTCAACTTTATTCCTTGCCTAGCAAGGTTCTGCCAATAAGCTAAGGCACAGCGATATTTAGGCTTGACTGGAGAAGTATCTCCACCTTACAGATAACGACTACCTGAAGGAAGATTCTGTGTTAACAGCGGAGGTGGCAACGTATCCAGTACACTTATATTGCAGCTGTTACGGTAACAGCATCACATTAAACGGATCGTTTGTGTGCTTCCCAATTAATACATTAAAAAAATAAAGATTAGTAGATTATGAGAAATATGTGATGTATTGAAACTTACCAACACACATGTCAAGCAACCCTTGGTCCCATCCTTTAATGACTTGGCCCACGCCAATTTGGAAGGTGAAAGGCTGGTCACGGTCATAGCTGGAACAATTAAACATAATCCATTACTGACGTGATCAACATTGACTTCTATAATAAAAAAAATGTGCGTAGTTAACCCTCGCCTTCCTTTTTATAACATGTACATACATAACAAAAAGGGTGGCCCATATTTCGTTTTTTTATATAATAGTTGTTTGTTTGTTTACACTTGTACAAAAATAATTCACTGCAAAATTTCATTCAAAAAAAGCTCGTAGCCAAAATTATTTCAGGTGGTACTAATTATACTACCACATCATCATCTATCCGAGCGTTTATTCCGGTCGCATCCTATGCTTTCGTTTCGGAGCCCAGGGTCCGCTATTATACTACCACATGAAGGATTTTTTAAGAAAAACAAATGGCGGTGATTTCCGTACTTTCAATAGTGGTATAAACAATCGTGAAAGTTTAAAATTATATAATAACTCATTGTATAACTTTAAACTTCAATATGGCAACTTTCAAAGATACTGTGGAGGCAATTAAAAATACATGTCGATATTTTCCAGTAATATATCATTTGTAGTCAATTTTAGAAACGTTTCGCGTCAATAGACATGATTTATTACATCACTATTGTAGTACGGGACTTACCGTGATTTGATTATCTATTTATCCCTGAGCATATTTAGAAAATAGAAAAACCAATCACGGTAATTCCCGTGCCACCAATAGTGATATAAGCAACCGTGAAAGTTTAAAAATAACAATGAATATTAATATTAGGCATTATTGTTATTAGGTATGTTTAAAATGACGAACAAATTAATGATAACCAACAATAGCTCACGAGATCTAGATATATATTCATAAAATCAGGTATTCGCAGCTTGTTTTACTTAGTCCACATAATATATTGGCACCTCCAGACAGTGAGACAATACCGCTGTACAATAACGCGTTGTATGTAACGGGCACGTCCATATATCGCCGTGACCGGAGCATCAGATAAATCGGTTGGGAAACAACACTATTACATAGGCCTTTGTTCGTAGCACAGTTCGGGCCCATTAAAGTTTATCACACCAACAGGCTTAACCGTGATTATGAACATATCTTTTGCCAACATTATCCTAATTTAATCCTTGATTATTATTAGATAAAGAATGTATATTTCACTGTCATAATCATTATATATAGTATATCATATATTTATATGTGATTCTATAGCGTTAACTTAATCTTTTTTAAGGTCAATAATCCATTCTACCGCCAAGCAGCTATATTTATATATGTAACTGTGAAAACTGTGTTCCGGTTTGAACGGTGAGATATGGAATAGAAATTACTGGGTGCTGTGACGAAACATCCTTAGGTCACAAGATTGGCAGCGCGATAGTAACATCCCCGTGGTGTTGTGAGCGTCAATAGGCTGCGGTGACCGCTTGCTATCTGATGCGGGCCGCATGCTTCTTTGCCAATATAGTTGTACAAAAAAAAAATACATAAAATACTAAAGCGAAAGCTACTGTAAAATGATGTAATGTGGGTACGTTAGCATTCAAACTGTACACTATTTTTACAGCATAAATTAATTTCTTTACAACATTAACTCTCTAAATGAGATTGAGTGAATGAGCAATACAAAGTGAGCAAAGGCTAATGTAAGCTATTGCTGCCTCGAAACTCACTACTTTCTTATGACAATGAATGGGTATTGTCATATGAAATAGGCAGGAGTAGGAAAGCGGTAAAATTTGAATAGGCTGATAAAATATAATCAAATAAAGATTGACGTGCATTACAGGTTACGATTATCTTCTGACTCTATGATAATATATGCGACGTAGATAATAGAATCGGAAAAATCTAATAGGAAAAATCGTATTCATTAGACCTACATTGAATATCATCTGAAAAAGTATAGTACTCATATTTTGTTAATACTTTTTATTCCTCAAATCATGTGTAAATTTAAAAACCACACTTTAAAAATATTAGACAACTCCACATTGTTGTCATAATGCTGAATAAAAGAACTTAAACGACCAGAAACTAGACAAGTATATACACACTGCCAGTGTATACATATAGTTCGCGTTGGTAACTTATTTAATTGTCTTCCGAGAAGTATACGCTCGATAGCAAAGTTACGACGATGCAGCAGCAACTGGAAGTGGTTTAAATTTTGTTCCTTAAATTTTATTACGTACTGGCTGAGCCCGCGACTTCGTCCACGTGGAATATTATTTATTTATATTAATAAAAATAAATAAAATTTCTAAAATGAAAGTAGCCTAAGTTACTCCTTATTACATCAGCTATCTGCCAGTGAAAGTCCCGTCAAAATCGGTCCAGCCGTTTCAGAGATTAGCCGGAACAAACACACAGACTGACAGACAGACAAAAATTGTAAAAATATTCTCTCATTTTGGTATATGTACCGTGTATACATCCATGTGCATTTAGTAAAAAGCGGTTATTTTAATATTACAAACAGACACTTCAATTTTATTTATCTGTATAGATTAACAAGCCCGCATTTCTCACGTCAAACGAGGTTGATGATACCATTGTATTATTATCGTAACTACATCCAGGTACCATGTTTAATGAGAGCATAACAAATACAAATGGATGATATTCGACTCCTTACGTTTATTTATTAAAATTAGACTAACTGAAGCGTTTTAAAAAAATATATACCATATCTGCTCTCAGTATATCCATCTCAACCCGATGATGGTAAACTCGGCAGCCATAGAATTAAGGGTTGTTTTACTGTGCCTTTGGCACAATCAGTACAGTAAAAACTCCTTATTCGCGGTTTCAGTATCCGCTGAAGGAAAAATTGAGACCACTTCCTGTGTTCGCGTCGTAAAGATTCGTTATTTGCGGATACGTAAATTACGATTGCATCATATAATTTAAAGAGACAATTGGTATTCATTGTTCAATATTCAACGTTTTCCTCACATACATACAAATAGGCGTGAAAATATAAACAAAAATAATAATATTATTTGTGTTAAGCCTAAGTTAAGTAAGTTCTTTGACAAAAGCAGACTTCGCCGGCACCACCTTTTAGAGGCGTCGCAAAGTTTGTAATATCGCTACCGCCGTAAAAAATCTAATCGAAGGTTTATGAATGGCAAATAAACTGTGTGATCTCTTCATTAAAATTGACCCGTTTTCGAGACGAAGCCTTATTTTTAAAAGGAAACTTGATGATGTCTCAGCTGAATATCAGGCGGAATTAAAAGGCCTTTTAAAAGCGGCAAAGTAGGAAAAAAAATTACAAAATATTTTAAATTAATTAATGTTTTAAATATGTATCTGTCTGTTATTTGTGATTAAACAGATTTTATTTTTATTTATTTTATTTTCCTACCTAGGAACCTAACCCCTATATTTCCATACAAGTCATCATTCCAAATGCACGGTTTCCGTATTCGCGGCATAATCTTGGAACGTATACACCGCGAATAAGGAGATTTTACTGTATTTACATTATTTCTACTGTATGCCCCCGTTACGGTATCGGCCGGTATGATATCGTTAAATTTTTGAACGGAATTATCTCTCGAACTTAATTACCAAAAGTTAGATCATTTAAAAAGAAATATAGGACCCGTTGTTTCCGTTATCTATGTATAGGACAGTATTTTTGCATAGATATAGTTGAGAACTAAAGGGCTTCTAACAGACAGTATACCTATTGGTTTAAAACGTACTATAGTAGTAGTGTAATTGAACAACGTTGCAGGCGAAAAATACCCCGGAAACAATTAAGGTCAACCAGATGCACATTGCACTTGTGTCCATTACATTTCCTGATACTGCCGCTTCATATGGTTGTTGTTGTTTTGTACCATTGCTTGTATTCTACTGTTATCTATGTGCACGCAAAACTGCCAGAGCGATTTTCAGGAACACCGTTCCTATATGAATTCTATATATTTGTCTGTGCGTTTGTCTGTGCGTTTGTCGGTCGCTTTTTTTCGAATATTCGATATTTGACTTCAGATTCGGATTCAGCATAAAAAGGTAGAATAGGAATGTTCAGGAACACCGTTCCTATCGCTTAAGGAACATGGTCAAAATGGGCGACAAATTAAAAAAATAAATTGAGTTGTTATATAATTGACGAGCCAGGTGTTCCTCTGGCAATGCAAGCTTGCGCATTCTCAACTGATTATTTTTGATGTACCTAAGAAGTAGCGCTGAAGATGAAATCATTTAATGTTGGAAACGGCACACGGGAAATAACTCGGTTAATTTCTACTATTTCTAATCCTGAAAAACTGCGACCTATACATCCGATTACTATCATTGACCATATAATTGCAGAGCTGCGTTAGCCAGCGAAGCTTTATAACCGAGAAAATTGTCTTTTTTTGCAGTTTTGCGGTTTTCGACTACTACACGTAGTACTCCTTCAGTTTAGAAGCTAGAGAGCTGATTGTTCGACGTGAATGTACCTTAAGTATTGTAGATTCCCCTTTAAATAGATTAAATTTCGATTAGCTCAATAAAGGATATCGATAAGTGATGTTATCGCCCGAAAAACCGTTCCAATACAAAGTCTATTGGAGCGCGTACGGCGAGCTCATTTCAAGTTTTACAAATTTATATTCCGAGTCAAATTAATTGTCAAAATATTTATTGACACAAGGGTTAGGGTTAGGGTTAGCAGCTCTGCTTACGCAGTTTGCTGATATTTACTTATTGTGTAAAAGCAGCTCTGCCAATGCGCCGCAGGCCCAGTTTCGCTAGTTTAATCGAGAGTAACAGAATTCCAAAAGAGAAGTACTAGCCGTTTTTGAAATTATGATGAACATGTATACACTGTGTATTTACTGAGTACATCCCAAGTATAATAAATGGGCATATGCTTGCGTATACACAACTACAAACGCATTCAAATTCAAGAATTCACATACATTTATTTTGCTGCATCGTAATAATATAATAACACATACTTACGTAATTATTATTTATTACTAAATAATGCGGTTAATTCGTAAGCCTATAGTTTTTACTGGATCACATTTATGAATAACATAAATTTTATCCATATTGTTTCAGAATATGCGTCCATTTGCCCTCTTCTTCTATTCGATATATATCATAATTTATCGTTCGTAAGGAATAAACTCTAGTCGTGCGTCGGAGCTGACACACACACACTTTTTTTTAAAGGTATATTAAAAATAATGTATATATTACTCATCAAGAAAAAGTTGACAACCTTCATTTTGTTTTTCATGGTTACAATTGACGTATTTTCAATATGTTTCAAGATCCGATAAGGACATTGTCACACAAAAAGGATCCATTCCACAAAACTTTACTTATAGGTCGGATCCTTTTTGTGTACTCGCAAATACAAATCAGTTACGGGTTAACTATATGAACATTGAAACAATTAAATAATCGGTGCTTATAACATTGATACGCTAACAAATGTCGACACAGAAAGGCTTCGCGGATGTCCCTTTGTCGTTATAATTAAATGTCTTTTGTTTCTGACGGGACGGCGGCGGCGCCGCTTTTACCGATGCATACCTATCCAGCTAAATTAATTCCATCCGTCGTTGGTTTTATAAGGTTTCTTAGTACATAATGCTAGTTTTAATGAATTCATTACCTTTGCCTAGTTTATTGTATGGTCCATTAGGCCTGACAAATCAATAAAGTCGTAATAATATTTATGTACGATTACCTCAGCGCACGCTCGCATTGCAATGACTCCTTTCTTTTTTAATACCCGACTCAAAAAGCGTGGTGTTATGATTTTAACGTGTCTGTCTCCTAAGCGGATGGGCTGATTTAGACGCGGTTTTTTTGTATGAAAGCTGACGTGATAGTAGAGATGGTTCTTAGCCATAATTAAGTAAATATTAAAATTAAATGCCACCCAATAATTATTATTTTTTATAGATTTATTAAATTAATTTTAACTTTTATTCTCTCTGTACCGGTCATAATTCAAACTATGAAATTTGTAAACTGTTTATAAGCATTGAAGACAAACAAATAAACATACAAATATGAATAAAAAAAAACATTTTGTAACCAAGGCTAAAAAGATTGAACCGATTCTGAAAATTCTGACACTAATATGAAGCTCCCTGAGTGCTAGAGGAAATTTTTAATTTAGGGTTCCCGTGTAAAGCATGAAAGGCCAAACTTCATGCGGGCGGATGCGCCTTTCGCAGAAAGTAATATAATAAGTTAAAGTAACACAATTTTGTAGGAAGTAGGTAGGGTTGGCAAGTAATTTCATAAAATCTATTTGTACAGATAAATTTATGAAATTAATGTACATAAGTTTTTTCTTTATTCTAAGCGTTATAATTATTACATTTACATTATTCTGGTAACCTCACTCACTCGCAGGAACACAACAACCAGGGAGTGGTTATTTGGCTGCGGTCTTCTGTGAGATGAAAGTACTTCCCCAGTAAGGTTTACTGACGTCGTGCCCTACCTCGTCTAAATAATGGTGACAAACAAGCGTTCAACCTGCCTGGTTTGGGAAGCAGAAACCGTAGTCCATGGACACTTGCAACACAAGGGCGTCAGTAGTGTAGACGATATAAAAACCTATTTTTTTTTTAATTATATTTTGTAGTGCATGGAGAAAACCTTGGCAGGGAGTTCATTCCACAAGTTACCGAAAAACACCTCTCCAGAACCTAACGCGACCATTGCGGTTCCAGTGTGCAATGAATTCCCCACCGACGGCAAGCGGTACAAATTGGACAAGGAACTAGCTTTCATTTCATATTAACTTTTACCTAAAATACATTTGTAACGGAACTTACAGAATTGCAAAAGAATTTAGCGCCAGGCTTAGTAGTGTCGGCTGAATAACTTACTAATGTGGTTTCTGTTATCTATGAATGTGTCCCAGCAATATCGCGTTGATACAAGAATCTATAAATACAACTATAAACATTTTCAACGAGCATTGGATAGGTTGCGTGAATAGAAAGCCGATAGTGTCAACTCGAAATTGGCAACGTAACATGACATATAGAATAGTGCTAAAGACGTAACACTGGGCCTTAATGGAATATTTGTGTCTCCGTGCCACTACGTCTTGTTACTATAAATAAATAAATATTGTCAGATAAATTACACAACGCCACCTAGCCCCAAAGTAAGCGAAGCTCGTGTCATGGGTACTGGACAACTGATAAACATACGTAAATGCATTTTTTTTTGTAAATTTATACTTAATATACATACTCGTAGAAAACACCCAGACCAAGACAAACAGACATGTTCACGCACACAAATGTCCTGTGTGGTAATCGAACCCACGAGCGTTGATCGAGCCGAGCTTTTAAGAGAAGTAGGGTGCATCAAACCGGCCCGTCTGAAGAAGTACCTCCACCTCACAGAAAACAACAACCAAATAACAACTCCCTAGAGGGTTGTCGGGTTCCTGCGTGTGAGTGAGGTCACCAGCAAACTCCCAAGGAGTTGCTGTGTAAGCAGCAGAGGAGGCATTGCGCGAGTGATACTTAATATATTGCAAGCGTTAATAGGCTACGGTAACCGCTTTACATCAGGTGGGCCGTATGTTTTTATGCCACCGATGTAGTATAAAAAGAAAAGAGCTGCGTGGCGCAGTGGTGAAACGCACTTTTTTTTTTTATTTTTTTTTTTTACGCACTGTCACGTTACTTTGACATTGCGACAATATGTGCATTTGTTTGTATTTAAATTATTCATTTCAAATTCTTATCATACATAAATAACGCAAAGAAGAAGACGTTATTTGTCTTCTTAGGTTAAATCACACGTCTTTTTGAAACATAATTACATGAATGTGTTTTTTTTTTTATATTATTTCAGCATAGTGGCCCCTCTTTGCCTGATGGTAAGCGAAAGAGGAGCCCAAATCGCAACTGCAACTGACAACATACTACATCTCGTATCCTGTCAGTTGACGCTGCCAAGCTGACCCGCAAAATGCCTCTTCACGCTTCGTTTGAAGGATCCCATATTGTAGGAAGGAGGGAACACATGTGCAGGCAGGCGTTCCACTTTTTGATGGTACGACAAAGATAGGAATTGCCGAACTTTTTGGTACGCGAAGAGATATTCTCAACCGTGGAACTATGACATCGCAAGCCCGCACGTGTGGTTCTATGACGGAAGGGTGAGGGGTGTGTAACTTTCCTCGCGGTGTTTTCCTTCATCGCTGTGCAAGTGTAAACATAAATTTAGTGGTACATGCTAGTACCCGAACCAGGGACCAGAATCTTAACCATTTATATATTCATTTATATTATAGTATGACCTTTTAATTAATATTTTTATTAATTCCTTTTAAATATTGACTTGTTTGTTTGTAAGTATATGCTCTCTAACACCAGTGAATCGTTTCTTAATTTAGCACAGTGTATATTACACAGATATGGTTGGATTTATCTCTATGAGTCAGTTATACCCCAAAGGATGATGTTTATCCTTTATTACTAACTACCCACTGCTGGTAATACGCAGTCACTGTAAAGGAGGTGACTGAAAAAATACCAGGATACCTTCAATTCACAGAAGACACCAAATAAATAACAATTTGACGAGCATGATGGCTCAGTCGTGAATGACGCGACTTTTGACACCAACACTCGTGGGTGCGATTCCCACACAAGACAAACATTTGTGTGCATGAACATGTCTGTTAGTTTTGGTCTGGATGTTTTAAGAGAGGTAGGGCACACCAAACCAGCCTGGCGAAGTACCTCCACCTCGTAAAAAACCGCAGCCAAATAACTCCCTAGATGGTTGTTGTGTTCATGCATGTGAGTGAGTTCACCAGTAAGCTCCTGAGGTGTTGCTGTGTAAGCTACTTAATATATTACGCTTGTAATATATTAAGTAGCACTCGCGCGGTGCCTCCCCCGCTGCTTAGGAGCTTACTGATGACCGCCTTCCGACGTTGTATAAAAATTCCTAGAAGTTCTTGTATTCCTGCGTATTGTATTCTTGTATTGAAGCTACTAAACTGCGTTGTGTACTAACGGATATTCTTGTGAAGGAGTATCCTTTGGATGTGTCTCTAGGCTCTGGTAACCACTTCACATCATGCAGGCAAAATCGATTGCCACACAAAATAAATGTGTAGGTATGTTGGTACTTATAACAGTTATTCTAGGTCAATAGGTATACACGCAACCACAACACTTGAGGATTTCATTGAACTCAGGTCGTTTCTGCATGACCACTTTCACCATCTTCACGTCACATATCCTGTGCATTACGTAATGTATGCAGACATGTAGAGAATTAAACAAATTTACGCAACAAGTTGCGATTGCCACTGACTGTCTTACCCGTAGGGTTGCCTATTTTTTAAGCGATATAATAAAAGGTGGGTTCATGTATAAATTCTCCTTCCTCTTAGCGTTATCTCGTTTCCTAATCCATTAGGATTGACGGGGTCTGCTACCTAAGGCTAAGGATTTAGCGTAATACTGATTTTTACATGGAGTGACTACCGTCAGACCACCACAACTCGGAGGGAAATCCAGACCTTTACGTAGGTTCGCTTCCTACACGTGCAGGTTTCCTCACGATGTTTTCGTTCACCGCTGACCAACTGATAATTACAAATATGTGTATTTAAACCCAAAAATACGAATTTAGTGGTACATGCCAGGTTTGGAACGTAAATTGTGTCAAGTTATCATCACGAAAAAATAAATAGTAAACACAATTTCATTTAATACTATTATTGGGATGATAACCATAATATGTGGTACAACAAGATACATGGTGTTAAAAAGGGGTAGGAAACAAAATTTTCCGTAAGAAAGTTAAACATTTAGCCCATGTTTAACTTTCGTACGGAAAATTTTATTTTCGTTTTTTCGTTGATCCAAAGATAGGTATCAAAAGTGAATCTTTGTTGAAGATCAAATATTTTGCACCATAATTATCACAGGCTTGATTTGACTGAATTAAATTGACCACAACCACAGAGAGGCTGCGGTCATAGTTACTTAACTTGCATGTTCGACAGGCTGGTATGCGTTATGAAGCTATCGCGGTCCTTATTCACAATAATTGTTAAAATCCTAATATCAAATCATATTTATTTGGAATTACTACAATTTTCTGTGAGTGATAACCCTAAAAAATTTAAACCACGATCATCATCAATAGCAATTCTTAGTTGAAATTGCATGGCAATATAACGATGGATTAAGTAATATCTACAATATTGGTAGTTAAAACATTTGTTATTTTAGATTATATTTATTTGAAATCACACAGTGTGTAAATGTGTGGGTATATTATTAGCCAATGAAGGTAATTAAACCTAAGTGTCACTAAGTAAAACGATAAGACGAGTATAATAAATAAATAAATATATATATATAATCATAAAACCCGATTGTAATTCAACTTACAGGGTTCAAATGTGAATCTAAACCATTCAGGGACTCGAAGACACAAAAAATCATCAAAATCTGTATAGAAGGCTGTTTAATTATGCGTATAAAGAAACGTGAACGCGAAGATACGTGTTAAAAAATGTTTACGTAAATGTTCACTACGTACAGTGTGATATTTATTAAAGGATCCATTACAATTTGACAGTTAATTTCATGTAATGTTCTTTTTATACTACGTTGGCAGGCATGCAAGCTCGGCCACCTGTTGTTAAGTGGTCACCGTAGCCTATGAACACTTGCACGACATCAACTATCACTCGCGCGATGCCACCTCTACTGCCAACACAGCAACACCTTAGGAGCTTACTGGTGACCTCACTCACATGCACGAACACAATAACCCCTCAGGGAACATTTTTTTGGCTGCGGTTATCTGTGAGGTGGAGGTACTTGACCAGACGAGCTGGTTTGATGCGCCCTACTTCTCTTAAAAATACCCAAGACAAACAGACATGTTCATGCACACAGATGTTTGTGTTGTTCGGTAATCAAACCCTCAAGCTCTAGTGTTAAAACAGCATTACTAACCACTCGTCAAAATTCATCGTTTACATTGCAATGCATTTCAATTTATTAGAAGTACCTAAGTATTTAGCAATTTGTAATGTCCTATAAAATTGGCGAAATATAGGGCATGTGTATTCATATAATACAAGCCAGGATCGAACCTTTACTCTTTTTGAAGAGTAGGTTGATACTAAAACTATCCGATTGCGCTCATTGTTAATCGATTCCCGTTCACTTGACTATCGCAAATACTTACTTTGTTATCGACACTTTACGACTTAATTGAGCATCAGGAAGAGCGCGGCTAAATATTTCTCACGGTACCCACACTGGCGATGGGATTGTGAAAGTTTGTTTATGGCAACACTAGACAAAGGTGACTGTCATTTGTTGTTTAGAATACCACGAGTATTTAAGTTTTTTTTTTACCCAACGTCTGGAGGCATATAAGCAAGCCCAGCTGATGTACCTATTCAAGCTAAGTATCACTCGCGCGATGCCACCTCTGCTGCTAACACAGCAACTTCTCAGGAGACTGATGACTTCACTCACACGCAGGAACACAACAACCTTCTAGGGAGTTGTTATTTAGCTGCCTGTTCCTATGAGGTGGAGATATATCCCTAGCAAGGCTGCTATGATGCGCCCTACCTCTCTTAAAAATCTCCAGACCAACACAAACAGACATGTTCATGCACACAAATGTTTGTCATGTGTGGGAATCGAACCCACGAGCGTTGGTGTCAAAGTAGCGTAACAGCGCGTTTCACCACTGCACCACCGTGCTCGTGAAATGCGGTTGAATTTTAAATTGTTGCAATCGCAGCAACGCGAGTGTTTGTGAATCTCACTCGACTGAACAACCCCGCATTCCCGCTCACTCTTATATGCCAACAACAATACAAATAACAAACGAAATTTATGCCGCGGTAAACCCAGTCATCTCGGAAATATGTCACGTTAGTATCAATATCGAAACATAGGTCAGACACGGGATCAACTCAATTTCGTTACATGGTTCCGCACGAAATGCAACAACGCTCTTGCATTTGCAATCTTAAAGATAAGATGAAAGTCACAACTTATAAGTTCCCATATGTTCTCATTTCTATATTTCATTCATTCATACCAGTACCTCAAATGGATAAACGTGTGGATTATAAAATAAAGAGTTACAGAGCGTATCTACCCGACTGAAGAAAACACCCGTGCACTAAACTATGGAATCTAGTGTATTCATTTAATAACATATTTGTTCTTAGAATAAGCCAGTTTTACACAAAAAACGTACAGTGCCCTACGAATCCAATATAATAACATCTTTAGGGTTCTGTTGGGGCTTCCACGTTTCTAGTGCATCAGGCATGTTTGCGGACGCCAATGTCGATTGTTTTTATACAATCATGCGAAAAAAGACTGCCTCGGTGTAGCGGCGGATGCGGGGGAGTGCTTCAGATGATTGAAGCGAGAATGGACTCTGCTGTCCTTAGCCGATTCCTGGATCTACACGTTAAAAAGCGTGTACATCTAGGAATTTGCGCATAAATTTAAAATAGAAACACATACACACACCCATACATGTTCACACCCACACCTTAAAATTTATAATTAAATTTAGAATGTAAGTACTAACACTAGTGTAAGTAAAAATGTTACTAAACAAATGGACAAAATTAGTCTGAATTAAAAGATTTTTATTTTTATTTATTTTTTTTTATTTTAATAAGCCTTTTTCATTTGATACCTGTATTTAGTGGGTTGAAAAAAATTTGCTTCGTCGTCATCATACCTTACGATAAGCGTACACTAGAGGAAATCATCGATCGACTTCCAGTCCCACGCGTAGTCAGTCTCATGGACATTCATTAGTATACACTGATGTTCCAATAAAACTTCCGCTCAATAGTTTTTGACCTACCACGAGCGAATTGGTTGTATTTTATTTAACGGCGATGTCAGGAGCCTTAGGAATCGGCGAATTTGCGTTTGAATTTGAAAAGAGCTATGAGCAAGGTTCTCTCTGTCTACCCTGCAAGAGACTTAGCATGAAGATATACATAAGTACATACATTTAATTATCCATCTCTATGTATATAATCACGCCAGGTTCTTTGCGAGATAGATATTCCCGAGCACCACAAGACCTCACTCGCCTGCTTATAATATTCACGCTCGTCGGTTTTTACCTTTGACCTCACCTTCCGATAAAACAATAAATTTGGTTGAGAAAAGTGAGTCTTGGCCTTCTACATTCCATATGTACACAGACTGGATATTCCTCATAAGTGGACTGCATAGCATGGAACAAGTGTCACCATTAATTTCATAACATTGCAATACGTCCCAGGGATACTTTCGCATCACACTATCAAATGCTTTCTCCAGAACCGCAAAACAGAAAATCTGATGGTACATAGCCAATTCTGTCTCCACATTAATCCTCAGTAGTATCAACTTTTGGGGAACTTATTCTAAGGGCAAAACGTGTTAACTAACCCTATTGCTAGCATACTGCTATTTGTCCGCTCATACGTCACGAATATGCAACGATCAAAAATGAAACACAAGCCGAAAACTTAGCTCAAGATTTACTACGAAGATAAAACCTAATCATATAATACTATTAATCAAAAACCCAATAAGTATTTATACGTCATATCACTCATCAAGCGGTAGGTCCCGGTCGCATCCACTACGGAGCCCGAGGTTCGCTATGATCATGATCCAAGAAGTGGCGAGTCCAGTTATTACATTGGAGCGACTGCCATCTGACCTCCGTAACCCTTAAAGAGGAACCAGACAACAATTAATCACAATTCCACATCCAGAAGATCTGCATGTGCAGGTTGCGTCACGGCGTTTTTCCTCACCGGGAGCAAGTAAATTGTACCTACTCGTAAAAACCGAGTAGGCACCCGCCGGGGCTTGAACGCGGAACCTCACGCTTGTTAGTCGTGCGGTTATACCGCGGGGCCACCAGCGCTCCCTAAAGTACTTATACGTCATATAACCAACATTTAAATTATTGTAGAGTAGTTTAAAGAGGTCCAATTTGAACAGGTTATTGTTTATATTTTAAGAATGTGTTTGCGACCAGTCTCAGATCGTTTCTAGTTCAGTACACAAATGTCACTCCCACATATACACACGTAACGCGATGTGGCGTCAGGTAATTAATATTTATAACGACGGCGGCGCACTCTTAACAGCAAACATTGACTTATTTACTGCATGAAAAGGTACACATTTCACAGACAGTGCGAACTGGATAAGTGACGAAATAGGTGTCCCTATTTCGGATAACCTAGTCACGGAAAAAGTCTTTTTTTCTTTTGAGCAGTCAGAACCCGTTATATACGTTTTCCCATACATTTCGCGGTCGTATACGACCACCCGGGTTTCGAAGGGTTAAAAGTTCATAAACAATTACTATTAATTATATATTATTTTTTAATAGTTTAAGTTTAGGTAATTTTAGTTTGTAGTTGTATTTTTAATTCAGATACTACATATTATTATTATATTTATATTAATTTTTTGGTTGACAAATAAAAGAGATATTTATTAATTACTATTATATCACTGCAGCTTGTTTGTTATACCTTTATTGTACGTAAAATAACAATGAAAAATGTAAATTAAAATGCAACACATTAATAAAATGTACAAAGGCGGACTTATTCCTATAAGGAATCTCCTCCAGTTCATGCATATGTGAGCTTGCGTGCTTGAGCATAACTGCCTCAGCGCTTCACAGGAAGTGTTTTGGTGTGAGCTGACCCTAAGTATCGGATGCAAAAATTTAGGACACGAAATAGTGTAACGTGACATAGTTCATGTCTGTTACGGCCAATTATCGCCTTACGGTCATAATGTGAAAGTGATGTGACAAATGGTAAGTGTTTTGAGCCCAAATAATAATATGGCCAGTCTTATTTGCATATTTTATTAAACGGTGTGTATAGAGGTCACTTACCTTGTTCAAGCCATAGTTCGAGATCGGTGGGGCAGTGGTGAAACGCGCTGTTACGCTACTTCGACACCAACGCTCGTGGTTTCGATTCCCACACAGTACAAACATTTGTGTGCGTGAACATGTCTGTTTGTTATTGGTCTGGGTATTTTCTATGTATAATAAGTATGTATTTACAAAAAAAAATGTATTTACGTATGTTTATCAGTTATCTAGTACCCCAAAACACAAGCTTCGCTTACTTTGGGGCTAGGTGGCGCTGTGTAATTTGTCCGACAATATTATTATTAGTTTTAATTTGTTTCACATGTACTGATGTGAGTGCGAAATTCACAATACCTAAGCCCTAATTTCATTAGGCAAAGAACGGAGTTACTTAGGATATGCGCAATATTCTTTTTATTAAGCCCATCCTTTAATTAACCTTAAATTAGTAGATAAATATGAAGGTGTTATATACCAAAACCAGAGAGAGGTAGGGCACACCAGAGCAGCCCGTCTTGGAAGTACCTCCACCTCACAGAAAACCGCAGCCAAATAACAACGCCCTGGAGGGTTGTTGTGCTCCTGCGTGTGAGTGAAATCACCACACCTCCTAAGGAGTTCCTGTGTTAGCAGCAGAGGTGGCATCGCGCGAGCGATCCTTAATGCGATGCGATACTGAATGCGAGCGAACAAGTGTTTATAGGCTACGGTAACCGCTTTACATCAGGTGGGCCGTTTGCTTGCATGCGTCCTGACGTTGAATAAAAACCATCATTAACCCTTCGAAACCCGGGTGGTCGTATACGACCGCGAAATGTATGGGAAAACGTATATAACGGGTTCTGACTGCTCAAAGGCAACGTTGGTACGATGCTCCTTGTATTGCGAGTGTTCACGTAACATCAGATGGGACGTATGCGTATTTGCTCCCAACGTTGTATGAAAAGAAAACCCTTCACCAAAATCAAGCAAACCTGATCTTTATTACAAGTTACACTAAGTTACAGCTAAAACAAACGTTTGGAGGTTCCAAACGTATTGACAATAAAATGAGTTCGAAAATGTACTTCAAAGTATTATTATGCCATTTATGCATAACTTGTAATGTCAAATTAGACCAGGAATTTAAAAGAAGCGAATTAATACCCGTCAAGGGTTAAAAATGTAATTCGAATGAAAAATCTATAGCGGCCGTGTTCATAGAAGGAATGAGATAAGCGCAGAGAATGCCGTGAACTTCCGTCGGTGAAAGTGGCAGGTCCGGAGAAGAACAGGTTCCAGCCAAGTATTCAAGTTATTCCGATTCGCATAAGTGAAATTAATGTGCGTATGCTAGAACGCCGTACAGGGAAGTAGAGAGATTGACGAGATAACTGTGAGGTCATACTCGTACTTTTACATCTACTGTAGTTATTTATCAGCGTAAGCCTTTACCTATGTATTGTATGTATGAGAATGGTGTAGTCTAGTCTCCAATTTTGTTAACCCGAAAACCCCACATCCCGTTTTAATTTCTAAAAAACATTATCAAAAGATTTCTAAATTTTTAGGGTTCCGTACCCAAAGGGTAAAACGGAACCCTATTACTGAGGCTCCGCTGTCCGTCCGTCCATCTGTCACCAGGCTGTATCTCATGAACCGTGATAGTGAGACAGTTGAAATTTTCATAGATGATGTATTTCTGTTGCCGCTATAACAACAAATACTAAAAAATAGAATAAACTAAATATTTAAGGGGGCACAACAAACGTGATTTTTTTGCTCATTTTTGCTCGATATTGATAACGGCAACAGGTAGACGCTTGAAATATTCACAGAATATTTAGTTATATATTCACTTTAGGAACAAATAATTAAATTTAAATAAAACAAATATTTAAGGGGGGCTCCCATACAACAAACGTGATTTTTTTTGACGTTTTTATAGATAATGGTACGGAACTGTTCGTGTGCGAGTCCGACTCGCACTTGGCCGATTTTTAAGGAATAAGAAGGCTTCTGCGATTTTTAGTTATATCTGTTTATTATATTTACGCATACGATGAGTCTCTACTAATATGCATCCTGTTGGTAATTATTACCTATACAGGAACGTGAATACCTCATACGAAAACGTCGTAATTCCTAATCAGGAACACCGTTCCTATAGGAAATCTATATGTTTATCTGTGTGTGTGTCTGTCGCATTTTATCGTCAGAGAGGGACTTGTTCATGAAAATCTGTTGCGGGCACGCGGACTAAAACGCATTAAATAAACGCTTATAGAATACAGTTACAGCATTACATGAGGTGATTGCATATTTGTTTGCCACCAGAGTAACTGATGTAGGGCAGAAGGTAGATGGTATAAAAGAGATGGCGACATTATTGTTAACTTGCCATAGATTATTAACAATATAATTAAATAAATAATTGTTTTTTGCACATAATTCGTACTGTATTAAACATTATTTGAGGTAGTAATATATAAATTGATACTCGGATTTGCCGATGAGCGCTAAATTCGATTATCTGTTTTAAATCAATATAAAGTATATTTTTCTATTATTTACGGCCAAACCATTAATTAAAAAAACCCTAGTAATGATTTAAAGGCTATTTAAAATGATATATTAATATTACACAACATGGTGCAACAAAATTAACCTTTATTACTTTATATCCTTTTGACAAGCTCGGTACCACAATCACTGAAATCGGATTATTAGTTTAGATGCTACGATGGAAATACAATAAAAATCACAACATAGGCTGTTAAAATAATGAGAAGGTAAACAGGACAACGTTGTGTCACAGGGGATTGAAATGATGAAGTCTTGTGAGCATATGCCTATCTTTTTTCATATGGAAAGATAGGCAAATCTCATCCGCGGAAATGTTTTATTGCGTAAGGGCTAAAGCTTTTAATAGTGTGCGCTCCCTGCTGTATATACACCTGTGACCCCGGGCTGATATGAACCTCGTTGGGCTGGCATAGGCTGAAGGTCGGTGTCGATTCCAGTCATAGAGTGGCGGCCACATATGTATTACAAAACCCTCTTTATAGGGGCCGATGAACATTAAAAGTGGGACTAAACAAGCGGTCGGAACGTCTGATCTCAAAAGGCGAGATTTTTTACTTTAAAATAGGTTAGATCACCTGATGATAACTATTAAACAGCTCAAAAACATTTTGCAATGCAAACTCTACTATGTAATCCGAAGAAGATTCATATTTTTGGATTTCAACCAGACTAATGTGAAGCTATTGTCGTAGCATATGGGGATTCAAAACAGCAATACAGAAAGAAAAGCGCGCGAGTGTATCAATATACGGCTATATCAAATCCTTTAAGTGCGGATTAAATTGTAAATGTATTGTAGGACAACGTCTCCGTACGAAAGTGTCTCGAACAATTAGTATTTATGATTGTGATTTTTTTCCCGTTTTGTTAATTGGTCTCATGGTAATAGTTGTTCATATTAAAGAGTACAGTTGCCTGCGTTTGGCCTGACATACGCTTTCTGATACACCCTGTTAGTGGTCGGAACATGAAACACACCGTTGAAATGAATTTCGATTTGCTTGGCTTACAGTTGGATTCGTAACAACAGTGATAAACCACAAATCATGACAAATAAAAAAGATATTTTCGCTATTGTGACTGTTCCGCGCAGGGGGCCATTTGACGATCAATCTGGCATCAGTTCACTTAGTGACTGTCAGTAGATTGATGTCACATTGATAGTGTGCCATATTGAAACGCTGTAATACAAGTACTAAAATATATACACAATTTCCTACATAATTATTTAGAAAAAAGTATTAAGGAAATTTGTTAATATTATATTAAAATAAACTTATTGTTATATTTTTTGACGAGCTCAGTAGCGCAGTGGTGAAACGCGCTGTTACGCTACTTTGACACTAACGCTCGTGGGTTCGATTCCCACACAGGACAAACATTTGTGTGCATGAACACGACTGTTTGTCTTGGCCTGGGTGTTTTTAAGAGAGGTATGGCACATCAAGGCAGTCCGTTTGGGGAAATATCTAAACATCATAGAAAAAGGCAGCCATAGAAAAACGCCCTTCAGGGTTGTCGTGTGCCTGCGACTGACTTTGGTGTTTGAGTTTACTAATAAGCTCGGAACTTACCACGATTGGTTTTTGTACTTCCCCGACATTGCGACGATGTTACAGACGTCATTGTCACGGATGACTGGAGACGAGTAGTCTACACTCACGGTGGTGTCCTGTTGCACATTGCTATTCAAAGCCCGCACACGTTTGCATAAAATACACAAACAAATCGCGGTAAGTTCCGTACTTACAATAGTCATACATAATGAACGGTGAAGGTGTAAAATTGTACCAGAAACCCTAAGAAGTTAGCAAGCAGCAGTAGTGGCAAACACGCGACCGATGTTTCGTGTATTGAAATTGTTCAGCACTTTATATACGGCGGGCCATATACCAAACTCGCGTGGTATGTCACATCTCCCATTGTTTCTGTTATCTATGCATATACCATATCTCCCGACGTATAAAAAAAAAATAAGCGAACAGCGAGAGTTCGATGGCGTCGTTACGCGTGTCATCCTAATCGAACACGCAGGTTAAGCAATGTCAACCGCAGCCTGTTTATGGATGGGTTTATTTATCTCGAGTTTCTCCATGCGTCGGAGGGCACGTTAAGCCGTTGGTCTCGGCTGTTGTCGATAGATGACAGTCGTTAAGCTGTCAGTGGCCCTTCGGGCGCCTTGAAAACTCTGGCCTCCGCCAATCCGCATTTGAGCAGCGTGGTGGAGTATGCTCTAAAACCCCTTCGGTTGAAGGGAGACCCATATCCCTGCAGTGGGATGAGTAAGGGTTGATGTGGTGGTGGTAGCTGGTTTTTACAAGTAGACATAATTTAAATTTCGGATTCCGTCATTTTATGTTGTTTAGGAGGGTTGTACTTGACATTTGCCATAGTTTGTTTCCCTATAAAATACACATGTTTTATTGTATTGCGGTCAGTTAAGTTATAGCATTATTCTGTTACCCTTTTTCACCACGAACCGACCGCTCAACCGCATCGTAACGGGCGAGACGTTGAATTTTTCACACCCCTGCGCCTCCCACCCTAAGCCAGTGTACTCGTATTTAATAAAATATCAGACAGACTTCGTCACATCAAAAATATGAACGTTATTCTTAGCAGCTTCCTTTGGAAAAATCTTTAAGTTCCTGATGAGTACTTTCCCAGCTGAGTAGATTAATTTATTTGTATGAAAGAAATATAATTTATTTGTTCAGAAAATTTATCTTATCGTTAAATAAAAAACATTGTTTGAAAAGGATGTATCACATGATCATATTTTCTTCTTATATACTCGTATAAAACTAGTTGTGTTTATGTTCTCTGTGAACTAAAACGACAGAAACGATTTTGATGAAATTTTCAAAGCATTCGATTCTCGAATCGTTGTTGGTATATCAAATTCCCACCTCAAAGAGCTAGAAGAAAAGACGAGCCCTCTACCTCTTCTTATGTATTGCATTTTCTTGCCACACATATTAACATTTACCTACAATACAAAGATTATTAAATTATATTTTGTTTCTCCTCGAAATATTATTATCTGCTTCTTGAAGATATAATTCACAAATAAGTAATCAAACAGTAGCTTACAACCTTTGCTTAGTTTAGGATATAAAATACGTGCCATAACGGGATTTATTACTTTTCCTTGTATTCTGTTTTATCTAATAAAAAAAAAACTTAAACAATATTACAGGTAGAGCTCATCGGATGTCTAAAATTGACTGATATAATGTTCCTTGCGGAATGTTTAACTGTATACTTGATTTGACATTTCTGTATGTTGGTTAGCGCCGATCGCTGATTGTAGGAAATTATTTGCCGAGTCTGGTTCTCTTCGAAAATTTTAAAATTTGATCTATCTATCTACATCTTTATGTCAGGTTCCTTGTGGGGTAGACAAAGAAAACATTCATGCTATTTTCAAGCACGCTCGACGGTTCCTTAAGATCCTAACACCACCTTCTGACAAAATACGACCAATTTGGCTGTGGTAGGTGAATCTTGGCCATGGTCAGCTTCTACAACCTTTTACTTTCGAGATGTATATGTTTCGTCATTCTTTCATCTCGAATTCATTCTATATGCCAGAACAAACGATGTACGACTTTTCTACTACTATCTTTCGCTCTGAATTCACTTACATTGTCGTTGCCAACGTGGTTAGGAAGCGTTACCGAGTTTGCGCAATGCTCGTATTTCGACCGCGTCTACACTCTCTTGCCCATCTCATGATACTTTCATGCTCTCTTTGCCATACCCTGCTTTCATTTCCATACGTTAAAGTTGGGATTAGCACCGTGCTATTTTCAGCGAGCTTGCAAAATTTTCTACCCGTAAATACTAAAATTTTGCTATTTCAGTCCTTACTCCTTCCTGTCCGTGGCATCGCTATTTCGTACTAAGGTTGAGGTTACAGCATTGGGTTAATATTTGTACGTAGTATATATCACCATGTTTTTAGGTTTTACCTTCAGTTTGTGTAGTTTCTTGTGAGACTTGGGCCCAAATGGATGTCGTATTCCTTTACTTTTGTTAACATATTCCCTTTAACATCAATACACAACCTATCTAATGACCGTTTCGTCTCCCATAACGATGTGCAGGGCTGTACCCTCCGCAACATCTTACCGCACCGCCTTAAGGTCACACCATCCCTTCGATCGAAGCAGTTCGGCTACCTTGCTATTCGATATCAGAAATGCCCTGGAATGTCCGATCGCTTCACTTCGATGTTTCAAACATCTTGTCAATCCTCATTATCTAATCATTTTTCTTTTCTTGACTTAACTTTAAACACTTAGGATTGGCGGTTGCGCTACCTAAACCAAGGTTTTGGCGAAGATACTGATGGGCAAGGATGTCGTCAGACCTCAACTCCACAACGTAAAATGGAAAATCAGACCTTTCTTACGTTAGGTCACAAGTCTTCCGAAATCCTCTTCGTTTAGACTTGTGTCATCGCCTTTATGTGAGTGTTCTACGACAAAACATGAATTCAAGAAAACAGCACAGCATGTTCTCTGGGAGTGCAATCTCTGGTGTTGGGAGCGGGACGATATGTTAAATTCCTTGCATGTCACATCCGGGGTAGTATACTATTCTGCTTTGGTGGCAACAAGGAAGAATTACCAGGCGTTTAGGCGGTTCTGCAATCTATATTACCGGAAGCGATGTGTCAGGTAACAACTCAAAATCTAGGTCCCAACAGTGTTCGATATCTGATAAATCGTGGTGCACGGCAGTTGAGCTGCAATTGACTGGTCATCTCTTTGAGGTATTTTTTAATGCCTTTTTTGTCCTATTGCTGTCTCTCACTTCGCCAAGAGGGGAAGTCAGTTCTAAAAGTTCCTATTCCTACAAATTTCTTCTGACTGAGTACGTTGTGTTCCAAAGGTAACTGTAGTTTCACCTCCGGGCCAGCAATGAACTTCACTGTTCATAGCCTTTTTGGTGGTCGCCGCTGTTAGTTCTGGCTACACAGGAGACACAGTGGTGAAAATGAGTGGTGAGCCTGGCCCTGAAAAAATACTACATCGGCAGGCTTCCCAGCATACAACCCACCTAATAAAACATGTATTATGGCGAATTTCATAGTTCTATATTTAAAGTTAATATTTTCTCTAAATTAAGTGAAAGTAAGCGAAGCAGAAAAATGTTAAAGTGTACACCTCGGAGCATGTCACGATGAGAATAGATAAAATGCAACTTCACGTGGGGTGTGCACATCGTAATCGTTATTAGGTTGTCACATTTGTTGTTACATTGCACTAATAATTAACTATAATAATTGTCCTCACAGAAAACCGCAGTTGTATAAACTGAAGCCAAATTAGTATAAATGTTAATTCTTGAAGATTATAGAAATCTATTATTGTTATTATGTATGCTTCTACAAAACTCAGAAAGTGTACACGGTTTATACAGATTAAGGCGGTTTGTGACATATCTCACAATCGTTTTATCACTTTGTGTTGTACTAGATGTTAAAAACTTCCCAGGAACACAGCAGATCTCCAAGGAGTTGTTATTTGACTGCGGTTTCCCGTGAGGTGGTGGTATTTCCCCGGACGCCTATATTGATGCGCCCTACCATGAATGAAACATAAATGTTTGTCCTGTGTAGGAATCGAACCCTTGAGGGGTTAAAGGAGCGTTTTTAACTACATTGCCACCGGGCTTACTAATCTGTAGTTAAGTGGCTTTACTTGACAAAGGCTAGATACATAGTGATTTATTAAATCGGTAAGTACAAGGTGTCTACCCCGCTGTAATACTAAGAACCCATAAATATCACTTAATAACACGGGGAACGTGATTCTGGGGTGTCACTGGTGAATACAATAACCAAGAGCACGTGACCATTCATCGACATCTTTTTCATAGAAAATCGCGAGGTATATGGATTACGGCCGTAAAGGAAATAACCAATGGAGAACCAATGAGAGAGATATTACGTAGTAATTCAATACAACGGGTCGGGGGATAAAGTAGTCGGCGCAGTTCTTATTGGGTAGTTCACTAATCAACACCACGGCGTTTATCGACTTATTCTCCCATTATTGGTCTTTAGGCTCGAAAAGGTAGGGCGCATCAAAAGCAGCCCGTCTGGGGAAGTACCTCCACCTCACAGAAAACCGCAGCCAAATAACAACTCCCTAGAGGGTTGTTGTGTTCCTGTGTGTGAGTGAGGTCACTAGTAAGCTACTAAGGAGTTGCTGTGTAAGCAGCAGAGGAGGCAACGCGCGAGTGATACTCAATATATTACACGCGTTAATAGGCTACGGTAACTGCTTTACATCAGGTGGACCGTATGCTTGCATGACTCCTGACGTTGTGTAAAAAAAAAGCGCGGCGTGCCTTCTTGCGCAATCAAGTAGTCCATTGATTTGTACTTATATCCCACCTGATGCTGCTAACCCAGATCCGTTAGAGCTTACTGGTAATCTAATTCACTAGCAGAAACACAGAACCCTCTATCTCTTTGACTGTGGTTTTATGTGAGGTGGAGGTACTTCCACAAGCGGGCTGTTTTGATCCGCCTTACCTCTCTTAAAAACACCCAGACCGAGACATACAGACATGTTCATGCACACAAATGTTTGTCCTGTGTGAGAATCCAACCTTGGTGTCAAAGTAGCACGGTTAGCACAACCACTCCGGCGCCGACTTCGTTATGTAATAGACTTATGATAATGATTGGAACACTTTCAGGTGAAAACGTCTGAACAAAATTGCCTGAAGGAATGTAAGCTATCACAGAGCTTCCAATTCCTCATCCCGGACCTTTTTCATCACCGCCGAGGACTTAGCCATTACAAATATATATACTAGCTGACCCGGCAAACGTTGTTTTGCCACATAAATTATTCCTAGGATTATTTTAGTAGAAAAAAATGACTAACTTATTGTCAGTGTGTGAGGATGTGGTACTCGTATATATGAGTGGAAGAGGCATGGAGCGCTGTGAACGATGATGGAATATAAAAATAATACAATACCAAACATTTATATTACTAATATCGCTATTATAAAATAGGGGTTGATGTTAGAAGGGTGAAAATTTAGGGTGGTATGTATTTTTTAATGCCACATCATAAAAAAAAAATGTCTAAAAAATAAAAAAAATACATTTGGGGTGGACCACCCTTATCACTTAGGGGTATAAAAAATAGATAGTAGCCGATTCTCAGACCTACTGAATATGGATATAAAATTTCATCAAAATCGGTCAAGTCGTTTCGGAGGAGTATGGTAACTAACATTGGGACACGAGAATTTTTTATATAAGAAGATATAAATCCGAAAAACTTGAATTTAGAACGCTCACCAAGATTCGTACCAGGGAGCGTCCAGTTAATTCGTTATCCAACGGGTTACCACTGTTCTTCATAACTTTTAAGAGTTCCCTGGAGGGTTGTTTGTTGTGTTCTTGCGTGAGAGTGAGCTAGCTCCTAAGCCAGTAAGCTTCTAAGGGGATGCTTTGTTAGCAGCAGAGGTGGCATCGTGCGAGTGAGAATGCAAGCGTTTATAAGCTACAGTAACCGTTTACATCAGGTGGGTCGTATGCTTGTATACCGCCTGACGTTGTATATAAAAAAAAGACCTTACAACAAAAGTTGACAATATAATTGTTTCTTCCAGGTAATCTCGGTAAATACTGAACCATCGGTTCTAATATAAGCCACTCTTAGCCGCGGAAACGGGGAAATTATTAAATTCTAGCGGAAAATACTGAATATATTTTGCTGCTGGTCCGAAATCACCAGGGTGAAGCCACCGGTAGAAGTGAATTTGTAACATTTGTTCAAAAAATAAACCGACGTTTCGTCTCCCACACATCTCTTCACGAACTTATATAATATTAACATTCATGTATTTAAATGCCGGGAACGGAATACCTATAATACAAGGGCTTCATAATTACGTGCTCCAAATTTTTATTTTCATGTTTGTCTCTAGTGCAAGTATGTAAAAGAAATGTGTTAAAATTAGGAAAAATTAGCTTTTGCCCTGTATCTATAATAATCTATACTAATATTAAAAAGAACACATAAAAAGCTACATTATCAGCGAGTAACATGGCCTAAATTTTATTTTCAACTAATAAGAAAATTGCAATAATGTGACAAAAAGTGCCAAATATTTGCCCACAAAAGTTATTAATTGGCGTGCGCTGCGAAAATGATGATACATAAAATAATGATCTACATATTAATAAAACTCATCATCACGTCACCATCAGTCACAAGAAGCCATTTTGTTCAAAATATGCAATCAAAAGACAAGTAGGGTAGAATCAAAATATGATGACATTAATATCTTAAGATCATTAATACCTGCCGTCATAAAACCACACGTGCAGACTTGCGATGTCATTGTTCCACTGTCGAGAACATTTCTTCGCGTATCAAAAAGTTCATCAACTCCTATCATTAAAAAGTGGAACGCCTTGCCTGCACATGTGTTCCCTCCTTCCAACAATATGGGATCCTTCAAACGACGCGTGAAGAAGCATCTTGCGGGTCAGCATGGCAGTGTCAACTGACAGGACACTATGTAGTCTTTTATCAGTTGCAGTTGCGATTTGGGCTCCTCTTTTGCTTACTATGAGGCAAAGCGGAGCAACTATGCTGAACTTATATAAAAATAAATCATAATAATAATCCTTAACCAACTAAATAGTTTCATAAGGAATAGTTGTTATGTTCTATTTGTAAAGTACTAACTTATCTTTATATCTGTTTACCCATGCGAAGCCGGGGCAGGCCGCTAGTATTTAGATAGTGAAGTTGTGAAATAAAAAAATAATTTATTTTGTGATTAAAATCAAGGAAAGCGTAATAATTAATTGAAAACAGATAATTAATTTGGCAAATGGCATGAAATCATGTTTACGTAATATGTTTCGCAAGGTAAAACAATTTCTGGTCTTAATTTTTAATAGGTATTGCTAATTAAAGAATAGTGATCCATCGTTACTTGAATTAATAATTCTGCAACGTTCATGGACTCATCTCTGCAGACACAGCGCCCGAATATAAAATCACAAAAACCATTGCACTAACTGTGCAATTTGGATAAAATGCACTAACTAATTGACTACTTCGAAAAACTAAACTAACTGGAAAATATCGAACATTTTGGTACTGGATACCAAGTTACCAAGTTAGTTGACGCTGCCACGCTGACCCGCAATATGCTTCTTCACGCTTCGTTTGAAGGATGCCATATCGTAGGAAGGAGGGAACACATGTGCAGGCAAGGCGTTCCACTTTTTAATGGTTCGACAAAGAAAAAAAAAGGTTGCCGAACTTTTTGGTACGCGAGGAAATGTTCTCAACAGTGAACAATGACATCGCAAGCATGCACGTGGTTGACGGAAGGGACTATGACGGACGGACAGAGAAGGGGACTATGACGGAAGGGAGAGGGTCGGATAAGGGAAACAGTTCTTCATAGCACTCGCCATGGTAAGGGCGGTAAAATATGCTTAGCGAGCCAATGCCCCTACGGAGTTGAAGAGTCTTGAAGCTGTTAAGATGAGGCTCTCGATGTAGTTAGCTATCTCGCATACTGAGGGAAGCGCCCTAAAGACTGGAAGTAGTAAGGAATGGGGACATTTTTGTTGTAAGTCGAGTAACAAACCTGTTTTGACGTGATTGTAAGGTTTGGAAGACAATAAACCTCAATGATACTAATCGCAACTTGATAAACTTAACCGCTTTGAAGACCATGATATAATTTTATATGATAAAAGGAAGTTGAAGAGTATTTCTCGTTAGCAACTCGTAAAAAGATGTTGATGTCTATTTTATTAGTCCTTTAAATTTTTTATACAATAATAATAAAAAAAAAATCGACCTCATTGTTGTCGACACATAGGTATTTGCTTTTTCTTTACCGAAGTAATCAACAAAGAGCCGGTTTCACTTTTGTACGTAGATGTTTATATGTATTTCATAACATTTTAAAGTATGTCATAAAAGCTCCATCTAATTTTTACAAATATTAGACGGGATCATCAGATGGCTCTTGAAATAAAAATCATAATCGGATGCTAAACAAAACAAAGTCAAGAAGACTATTTTCGAAATATTTAACTTTCATCATCAGATTTTTGCCAACTTAATGTAGGACCAAAGTCGGATCTACTTTAATGGGACACAGTTTAAACTGTTCAAATTCGAAGAGGAAATGTTTAATTATCTACTAATGGATCTATATTGCTTACTAACCGCAAATAATACTATAAGCACTAGGTATTATAGAACAGAAGCATTACTGTTTCCCCCTTTGTTGTTATACAAGTTGTGTAGCAATGCAATATTTTCCTTCCTTTATTATGGTATCTATTATCTACAGAATGTAAATCTATCAAAATTGGCGAGGTAAATGAAGCTGTAAGGTGTCTAGTAACCATATTACCCCCAGGCTGGGATTCATAATAAGAATTCTCCGTCCATTGTTATTCAATATAGACGCACCGTCTCTCAACCAAAACGTCACGAGACTTGAGATATAGGTTAGAGGTCCACGTATAGTTATATAATCAAAAATAAATTATAATTATGGGGAAGAATGAATATTGCACTATTTTAATCAATAATATTCCTTTGTTCACTTATCCTATCTTCCATATCACACTGAGGGCGACTAGTAGAGAATGCGTATTAGAAGCCTTAAGCTTATAATAGCACAGCATTGACTGTCATGAGAGGTCTATGAAGGCACTCTGCAGTGTATGTTCTTTGGCTGAAATGATGATGATTATCTTCATGTCATTTAACAATTAAAACGGGTTCTCTTCCCATTGCCAAGAACAATAATGACGATACAATATATATATATATATATGATTAAAAACATCGATAAACAGTGATAATTAAACTCATTCAAGCCACGATTCGCTTATTGAACTAGACTAATACGCGCAACGATTATAAGAGATGATTAGATCGCTTAAAGATAAGCATTAAAACACTACAATGAAAAGAAAGGTAAGTAGAAATTAAAAGAAAATGCGATCGGTTTCAGACAAAAGCGAGCGACGATAACGTTGTTCTGAATTTTTAACGGCCCGGTTAGTGCAGAACCACATGTGGTTCCGACGAACTCGCGAATACGCCAAATTTAATATTTATAGATAGCAACACACCTTGTTTTTGTCACGTTATGAGACATTTCGGGATTGAATAACATTGTGTTGGGCGTGTTGGGACATCCCTATCTGATATCTATTTGACGGGGTGTAATTGAACTCGTTACAAAATTCAAGCTCAGATATAAAGAATAGTAGTACAAATTGCGTACACAACAAACACAAATTCTAGATATCCATCTAGTACCTAACTTAGCAACACCTTATGTGGAAATATAATAGTTTGTTTTATATAAGGATATAAAATAGATATCCTGTTGTGATAAAAGAGAATTTATATAGGTTGGTAATTAGCACAAAGTTTTAATTTGTCTTTAGATATATGCTTAATTATCTCTTTAAAAATATATTTTCCGGATTTTGATCTATAAGTACAGAGTTTATCATATCCCAACAAACAAGCATTTCATCTTTATAATATTGGTATAAATTGCAAAGCAGAAAGTGACAAGTGTCTGAAAATTTTGCCAAAGAACGCAAATACCCATAACACGAACCTGAAATTAATATCCGTTTCTCTATTCAATTTTGTGGCACACAGAAAGTGCAGCTAGCTTAATACGGCACACAACTTTGACAAAATAACAGTCATTTAAGTCATATTCATCTCGTATGCATATTTTGGTTTATTTACGACATTATTATATATTATATTATTCTATGTAAGGTAAATATAATTACGAGTTGATACAACATAGCGTTTCAATATGTAGCAATCAGTATGAATAAGGGTTCCAATTATTTTCTATAATTTACATTTACTAGTGTTTGCACCGATATTCGATCATAGTCGTTAATGAATATTTGAGGAAATATTTTACAAATATGCACATTTCATGCATGCATGCATTTCAATACGCATATTTAATTATGTACTACGTTCACTGTGACTTTCAGGTTTTTCATAATTAAATTTATAAAAAAATTAAAAACACAAAACTGTGACACTTGCTGGTAGCAGAGCGAAGACACCAGCTTTCGATGATCACGGCTCCAGAGTGAGAAAACCCCACACAATAAGGACCGTGCCCAGAAGAAGCGCCTTGCGAAGGCTAACTGCTAAATGCCTAGCGAGACCGCAGTATTTTTTAGTAAATCCTCAATGGTTAACTAGTATAGAATGTAATTAGCATTTAATCCATCTTTAGTGCCAACTAGCGTGATAAAATAATAGTAAGAAAATAAAAATATGCATGTGCTTATATACGAGTATATTATACCCCGCCATTCAGACCCAGATTAATCGAAACTTGTATTAGACTACAAATAAACATACGTAAATGCATCTTTTGTAAATATATATTTGTGATTCACCGAAAACACCCAGACAAAGAGATGTTCATGCATAGAAATGTTCATCTTGAGCGGGAATCGACCCCTCGACTCTCGATGTTAAAGCAGACATTCTTACCACTCGTCGACCGGGATCGTCCAATTGGTTAAAAAAAATTGAAAGGGCAGAATAATACTTGTAAAGAAAATCCCTTATGCTCGTTTATATAGGTACACTTTGAACGATAAGTTTTTATACCACTACGGTGGCAAATAAGCGTACGGTCTGCCTGAGCGTAAGCAGTTACCGTAGCCTTGCAACACCAGGGGTGTCTCTTTTGCATTACAGACCCTTTGAAAAACTTTGCACGCCTGTTTTGAAGAACCCCCATGCCGTAGGGAAAACTTCGGCTGGGAGTTCATTTCATAACTCAATGGATATACAGCACACGAACCCATTTGCAGGCGGTATAATGAATTGTTAACATGTTTCCGACAGATAACATGGTAAGCATGCGGGTATTCCGCGCAGTCGAAGTAACAATGTAACGTGCGCCCTACGCGTGCGCCTTATGGAATGCAATTCAGAAATCTTTCGTATACCCTACCGTTCCGTATCGGTCAATGAGCATCGTTCGCCGAATGCAATCCTTTATGGCATGTTGTTTAGAAATTTCCTGCGCCTATACCATGGTAGTACCAATAAAACTCCTTAATTTGCTAAGAATGGTAGTCTTTTAAATGACCTATTACGAAATTACAAACTGAACTGAGAGCAAGTAGTGTGATTATAGGTTGGAATACTTTAACGTCATTCAACAGTATTTGCGTTATAACACTTATAACCAGTGAAACCTTTATTTACAATGTTGTGACAAAAAATTACATCCAGTCTGATGGTTGCCAGCCTTCTTAAAGAAACTCATGCTGTTGTTTCGTATGAGATAACCTTTGAAAACCAAAGAAAGTGAAAACCTTTTTTTCAGAATTCTTGTAGGAAGAACAATTCAGATCAATGTTATACTTTTTTCTCCTCTTTTAAGTAGGTAGCTATCGACAAATTTTAGTGTAGCTAATAAAAATAATCAAACAGTAGGGAAATAAAAGTGGAAACATGCAAATATTCATACATACATATCATCACGCGAGTATTCCATTGGGGTAGGTAGTGATTACGGAACGCCAGGTGAACCGATCCAAACATATTTCTCTCGCCTCTTTCACACTCATCAATCTCTTCACGCCTGCTTTTCGGTTTCGGGTGCTTTTAATTTGGCCCTTTTTCATCAAATCAGTAATGATTATGCTACTTAGAGAAGCACTTTTCTGATTATCGATTTAAAGTGTTACATACTTGTGAAACAATACACGGTAGTGCACGCTTTGGAAATTACTAGAACGCTTATGTGCTTTTGATTAATAATCAATAATAGCAGTTTGTTTATGACAGAAATAAGTAAGCTTTTCTAACGTAAGTATCCTTAAATAAATTCAATCAGTAGACAAACGGATTCTTTATATTTTCTCGACCGGGAATAGCTACTCAAAGGCTTTATAGAAAAATTGTTAAAAAAAGTTGTCTCAATATTGCATCGTCCAATTGCGAGCGCCGGACAACCCGCAAATGCTTTCTTGTTCAACCTTATTTCCTCCAGGGCAAGCTGTTGTCAGTAACAACATTACTTGGACAACACAAAGACTTGGGGACATACGATAACCAATAAAAATTTAAAGTTTTCCCGGATATAATGCCGAGCAAAGACGGCGAGCTTCTCATGAATACAAGTAACGAACTCGCATGCATTGAAAATGTTTGAACGTTAAGTTTTTTAATATTTTTTTGTGAAGTAAATTCGTTATCTGTATAAAGCTAAAATTAAATGTAAAAGTATAATAATACTGGCAAGTGCAAACATTCTTAAGCTATTATTTGGGTAATTAGAAAAACTAGTCTTCATAAACAAAATCATCGTTGAAAATATGAATAAAATATATACTAATTGGCATGTTTGCAACTTTTTTTTACTATTTAATATTTTTTTTTTAGATATCTATTTTTTTTTTAGATTTTTTTAGATATCGGTAAACCTAATCTACACCGAAACAAATAAGAAAAATGTTTGACTAATTGAACTGTTTTTGTCTTCGAGTTTTTATATTTTTATATTCGCTCGGTTCTCTCTGCCTACCCCGTAAGGGATTTGGCGTGAAGTTATAGATAGATAGATAGTTTTTATATTTTATATTAAATTTATAGTGTGCTAAAGTGTAAAAAAATACTAGGCCTTATTATTATCTCATTTCATACCCATGAGCAGATCGGCTTTTAGTTGGCAGGTAATGTTCTGTTGCGAAAGTGTCGGAAATTATTGGACTATTGTAATGAGATCTGGAGGGATTATCGGTACTGGGCTATTACAGAAGACGGAAGGACACCAACCATAACTATCATAACTGATTGCTATTTCTGGCAGGCGGTGGCTCGTCACTCATTAGATGGACCCCCGAAATGCCAGAGAATGTTGCCGGGGGCAACACAGGGTTGAGTGTCTCAGAGATGTCGAGTGGTGTGCTGCACTTTACCACAGGGTTCTGCGGGTCTTCCTGTATTTTCACTCCGACCGATGAAGACACGCCTGAGACGAAGTCTCTCATCGACTCTCTGGGGCGCTCGGGCGCCCGTAGTGTCATTACTCACGAATACCTTGCCACGAGCTGACTTGCGGGGTTATTATTACTACATTCATTTAGTTGAGTACATCACAATTTTACGTTTTCTTGTTCTGTGCCTCATAATGTTTAGTATCGACCATTTTAACTTTGGTGGAAGCTACATAAATTATACGATATAGATTGACATGAAGATCTTTGTGAGACGATATAGCTAGAATGCTTAATTTCGCTTCAAGAAAAACTCTTAAGACACGACTAGCCATTTTCACGTACGGCCGGTCATAACCTGAAGAACGATGCATCTTCCAGCTGTATTAATATATCATTTCATCGTAACTAAGTGAGACGGACAAATTGCTCACTAGTTTATTTAATATTTATTGGACAGAAGGGTGCCCGATCAATCAACTGAGAAAGCGCACATTTGTGTGATCAACACGCGCCGCCAGCGCCGCCCCGTCTTAGCGATCGCATCCCTTTTTTTTTCAAAGTGAATTCAGAAATAGCTTCGAATTTTATTGAGCTTCTTACCTATATTTTCTGAGTTCATTTTAGGAGTAGGTATATTCGAAATGTATTAAAGCTAGTAATGCAGTCTCGCTATCTGTTACGGTAGGTATTATGAAAACTCACGCACCCCTTTTTTAGTACTCCGATGTTGATAAAGATGCGTGCATTTATTATTTAAACTCAGACTTATCCCGACTTCAAAGTATTTTATGTTTTAGCCATTTTTCTGGTGAGCCAAATATATTTTTAATGCTACACTAACTTTATGCGGTGTGTTTTGTGCCTAGGCGTATAATTTGTAGCCGGCTGGTGCCCAGGGTGTATTATTGGTCGACCAACTTTACGCTTTGGCGGACGTCACCTCCGTGGTTACACTTAAACTATATTAAAAATGTAAACCTACTAAACTTATTTATGATAATGATAACCAACTCTCATAAATAAAGGTTTTCCTAACCAGCTTAGAAACACTATTTAAACAAAGTTAACGCTTTAACGTTGATAATAATATATTCCTTGAGTTCCAGTAGGCCACATAAGTTTTTAGAAAGTCAGATTATTTTTTTCGATGTTCCTACTGCTATAATATAGAAGTGAAAATTTACAGGATAACAATCTAGCCAAGAACAATAGCTCGGAAGCGTAACGGGCTCTGGTAGTTTAAAACGCTCTGCTAACTCTTTGACAATAATTTTGCAAATACACAACCCCAGTTCCGCATTGCAATTATATTACTAACTTATTATACAACATGTGATTGTACGATATTCTGTAGTAGGAGCAAGAACACGCGAGCATTATGTCATCAAAATAAACATTGCATGAACGACATATAAATCCAGGTATGAGAAACTGGCACTCATTGCTGCGCGGCTTACGGTCGGTTCGCTAGTCATATATCATTTTATCTTTCTTGAAACCCTTATACGAAAAGAGAGAATATTTTGTCAAAAAAAAAACACAACATAAACAGTGAACAAAATAACCGTTCATCTTGAACATTTGTCAAGCAGGCTTACGTTAAGTTAGTAGAAAAAGGTACACTGAAAAAATGCCCGCTTGCGCTGTGCCGTGACATATTTACCCATTTAAAAGTACGCATACGTTTTTGTGCGAAAACATGAAATGTTCGTATTTATTAACCTAGGAAATAGAGGTTGCGCTTTTCTTTGCGTGTGGAGGCACGTAATATTCCTGGAAAGTGGTATGAATGAGTCGAGACTGGTTCTTATAAGCGAATGTGTATAGTTTATTTGATATGGGAATTTATGTTATACCTCTGTTCCATTGAAATATCAATAGGCTTTAACACTGTAAGTATTTTCAAGTGGAATTACGCATGGACTCTGGAAATTTCCACCAGAACTTATTTGTTTATAATATCTATCTATATTTTCTTCTAATTATTTAAGGGTATGCTGAGAAAAATAAAATAATATCTTTACTGTTTATAGTAAAATAATAAAATATAATATCTTTCAGAAACAAAGATTTTTCACAGTAAAGTCAAGGAATAGGTATGTAATTTTTAGTTTAAATTGTTAGTTATGAAAGCGTAAGAAGGAATTTATAACACTGTTGAATAATTAAACAACACTCGATAACTATGTACCTTTCCCCTGAAATTGATTGAAGATGATAATCTCATAGCAAAATGAACTCTTTACAGGACGACCTTCAGTCAGAGATTTCTTTTGTTCTTAGTTAAATAAATCTACTAAAGACCAGAAAGTTTGCTCCAGTCTAATCAAAAAATATCTCACAATATTTTTTATAATATCTTGAACACTTCGAAGTTTACATTCCCGTTCATTCAATTTCTCTCATACAAATACAACACAGAAAAATAACATGCAATGCAATAATAAATTATGTACTTGTAAATTTAACTGACTGATGTCTACGGTTATTTTTCTTCTTCAAGCGCTATCTCGTTTCCCTTTGTGATTGGTGGGGTCCACTACCTACACCGACTACCCCGCAAGGGACCTGGCTTGAAGATATACATACATATATGGAATAAAATTAAGAAAACACCTGTTCAATAAATTGGTCAAACTGTTTTCTAATAAGTTACCTCCCAACATTTATTGTAACTCTATCAAACATATTTATAGATATAACAACTAGCCACTGCCCTAAAAAATACTAGAAATCGTTTGCTGCAGCACCTGCCGAATTTAATTGTAAATACAGATCATCCAAGGACTCGCTCAATCACACAATAATCAGTCCAACTGTTAAACAGGAATTAAGCACACGTAGAGAAGGATTATATACATATAAAAACCTACAATGATGACTTGATATTCACACGGCAACATATGAACCTAATATTAGCGATATCAGCGGACTATTTGCGTTTATTTATATAGGCACCTACCTATTGCATAAATGAGACCCGTTTGCACTATGTTCAATTAGGAGTATTTTAAATAGTATATTTTTTATGTTCCCCGACGATTGCCAAGTCATGTTTGTAATTACTGGCTGTAATATTTAATTGTAATCACGAGTACATTGTTGGTTCACAGTAAGAGATTGAGTAGGTAGTACTAGCATCAGCTGGCACAAAATTTGTTAGATATATTACTTTTTGTAAATTCGTTTTAAAAGTCTTTTTGTTTTGTTTATGGAGAGAAATAAACAAAATATTAGTATAACGTATTTTCCTATTATTTAATTTTCAACAATTTTCAAATATAGTAAATTAACTAGCTGACCCGGCAAACGTTGTTTTGCCATACAAATTATTCCTAGGATTATTTTAATATTATAAAAATAGGGCTTGATGGTAGAAGGATGAAAATTGAATGAAAGATGAAAGGGTTGTGTGAATTTTTAATGCCACATCATAAAAAAAAATGTGTCCAAAAAATAAAAATAAAATAATTTGGAGTGCACCGACCACCCTTATCTCTTAGGGGTATGAAAAATAGATAGTAGCCGATTCTCAGACCTACTGGATATGCATATAAAATTTCATCAAAATCGGTCAAGCCGTTTCGTAGGAGTATGGTAACTAACATTGTGACACGAGAATTTTATATATAAGATAAAAAATAAATATAATCAAAAACATAAAAAATTGATGCGCCTTTATCATCAAAGCTTCAGTCAGGGCTGCCGAGTCAAAAACGTATTCACGAAGGCCACTACACAAAGGTACTCTACATGTTTCATATATATAAATAAATAAACAATCTTTGTTCAATTGTAAATTCACTTGAACTTATCGAAAAATTTTATTTAATTAAATGAACAATATTTGATGGGACTTTGTAAATAAATGTGTTGGAGTGTTTGACACCTGAGTGGGTACTTTTCAAGGTATACTCAACCATATCCCACAAGAAGAATAAGTCGATAGACTTTTAAAAGGACTTGAGCCCAGCGGCTTTCGGGAACACATAGACAGAAAAAACTAGAGCACCGACCATTTTGATAGTTGAAGTCCTGGTTGCATAGGTTTTATTTTAGTTAGTTAGCATAGTTTTTTTTTGTGATAGGCAGGGCGCATCAAAGCCGTCCGTCTGAGGAAGTACCTTCACCTCCCAGAAAAACCGCAGCCAAATAACAACTCTCTGGAGGGTTGTTGTGTTCCTGCGTGTGAGTAAGCTCACCAGTAAGGTCCTAGGAGGCTCCTCCACACTACTACACATTATTACAAGCGTTCATAGGCCACGGTAACTACTTGTCTCAAAATGAGTCGGATTGGGTGTCATTCACAACCGATTTCCATTTAGTGTCGAATATTACCGGAAGTCACGTCACGAAGTAACGTTAAAAATGTAATTCATTGCCGTCCATTTTATTAAAGGAACTGGATAACAGTAATGTGTGTGACATTTACACATTGCAAACAGATAAAACCGGAATTTGACGGAAGTGTATTTTACTTGATTTTTAAAATATTAACTACGGTGGTTGTGGAAAAAATAAGAATTTTTAATTAAATTCCTCCAAAACGGCTGGACCGTTTATGATAAAGATTTTTGTGTGTATTTGCGTGAACCCTTGGATGGTTAAGAGCAGAGACTTCTTCTTGTATATTTTTTGCTCTCCGTAGACCTCCTGTCTAACTAATGTTTGAATCTTATGAACCCCTTGTTGCAAATCCTATGGGGTCGATATAGACCACTTTGGGAAGCGCGGGTTTCGATTCAAATTGGATCCAGTGGATGGGTTCCAAGACACTTCATTTTTATTTTCGGGCAGAGCAACGCCTGTCGGGTTTGCTTGTAATCTATATCTTCAACAACTTCTACACAACGTATCTTTTTCTCCTCTGTTTGTCAACTGATTTTCAGTTTTTGTTTTGTTTAGAAGGTAGATAGGATACAAATATAAAGTCAGTAATGTGCAAATTCGTATATGCTTGTCCTAAGTTTTCAACAATGATTATGGTTCAATTTCAATCATTGGGGCAAAACACTAATTTACATAAATATTTAATATAAACACTTAAATCATTTTAATTTTGTCACTTCGAATGGAATTCGATACTATCCATCCATCCGTCGATTGAAATGTATATTGTCAATTATTGTGAAAGTACGAGTATCTTACGATTTCAGACTGGTATGGCGCGGCGCAGGCTCACCCGACACCCGACACGCGGCGAAGACGCCGCGCCGCAGCCGCGGTGCGCCGTTAGCCTAGCGTGCAAAAGTGCTCTTAATTATTTACGTAGCCAGCGCACTCCGTAAACGCGTTGCAACTCACCGAAACAAAACGCTCCAAAGGATTCACATAAGATAAAGCTGAATGACGACAAATGTCTTTGCTTTTTACAGATTTATATTTCATACATTTTTTTTTAAATCAAATTCTCTAGGGACTTGGGTACCAGAAGGACAAATTCAGTAGCCAATCGACCGCAATAAAACAGGCAAAGATCGCAGGCTCAAACAACGTTCGTGTTTTATTCAAGGAGGGCGGAGTTGGGCACATGTGTCCACTGACAATTCACGGCCGACCGCGTACTCGTGACGAGTTGGAAACTATGGTTTTTATTTCTATATATTGGATAACTTCTGGATACATTCGGAGGATGTTTTTACGACAGGCTCGGCAATTTTGCATGTAAACCAACTGGTGCTATACGATCCTCGCTTGTGGAAATTGACGGTTTATACGGTAGTATTAAATAAAATGTTATTTAGCAACGTCAATGTAGAAAATAAATATCGTTTCTCCACCAGGGATCGACATCGTGGATGTTTAAAGATCTTTTCTTGTATTCGCTTCAATTTATACAACAAATGATTGATATTATCAGTGCTGATCAAATTACTACTTTATTGTTTCTTATATACTCATTTTTCCCATAAAATTTTAGGTGAGGTGTCAGTTAAATTTTAGTGTGTTTATGAACAACTTTATTGCGAGAGTAGCTAAAGACCAGGTTTAGTGACCAGCGAAGTCTAGTCACAAAACAGGCATATATATATATATATATATTTATATTTATATATATCCTCCTTTTCTTATTTAAATGTCTTTTATACATGTTGCAAATTAATATTTTTTATTTATTATTCATTTGTTCACAAATATGACGAATAAAATTGTGCGCAATAGGGCGGTAGATACATGAATTACAGACATATTATATTTCTAAATGTAATTTCTATCACCCTTATATACAAGGCGCTAAGGTAGTTTTAAACTTACATTACACCCTTCTTTAAGTGAAACAATTTAAGAGTTTGAATTTAGATTTACAGCAGACGAACGAGGTGAATAATGTTAGGCACGTAACATCGTTTGCTTTTAAGATATCGAAATGTAAAATATTACGTCTTACGCATTCAGAGGAAGCAAGACTGGCTCCATAGATATGTTAATGCTGTATTTACGATCCCATTGCGGTGAGGTTCATTTGGCAAAATTGTACAAGATTTATGCAAATTCATTTTCATTATCAAGATTATTTTACTGTAAAATATGTACTTACACAACTGATTTATTTAATATTACATTTGAATATAAATGTCTCTTAACATAAGAATTCCGCATATATTTTAAATCGCTTGATCGAATCTAATAGCAATTCTCGGGATAGACATTAATGCCCCTGCGTCTCAGAAGTAGTAGTTTTACAAGTAGTAACTTGTGAAACAATTCTCATAAGTTATAAACCAGATTTTTAACAGCCATTAAATTAAAAATGTGATAAAAGTTGCTAAAAAGTTGAAAGTAGGCTCAATTCTTTATTAGTCTTGTAAAATAGTGCCCAAGTCGCGTCTTGTCCAATTGTGAGAAAATACTAAATCTTTTTCTGAGCAAGTCGCTTTTGGTCCTTGTCATTTCGCGACCTATCTGCCTTTTCTCCAAACGTGTGAATTATTTTATTTTTCACAAGCGACCCATCCTGGCTTTACACATGTGCAATGTAGATACTAATTTGTTTTCAGTGTGGAGTGACTTTAAATGTACATAATCTAACGTATTTAATTTGATAAGAAATAATACTGTATTGTATAATATAGGATTGATTAAAATAGCTTCGTAAATAACGCATTATTTTTTGTATTATGTGAAAGATATAAATGGTTACTGTGGGTTATCCTTAGGAGATAGACATATACCATCACGGACATTTTGTAGAGTTTTTTAGGATATACTATTTCGTAGTACATTATTATGATCTATCTCGTAAGGTTTAACCAGCGTCTGCAATGTAAGCGCACAAAAATATATTTGCTACGATATCATATTACAAATCTTTAACATTCTCGACTTTTCTTACCATAATAGGTAAGTATTACACATATAAACCTTTCTCTTGAATCACTATGTCTATTGATGAAAAACGAATTGAAATCCGTTGCGTAGTTCAAAAGATACAAACGCGTACAAACGGAGGAAGCAACTTTGTTTTATACTATGTAGAGATAAGGTCGGCAACCGCACGACTTATTATAATGGCGGTATAAAAACGAACAATATATTACTACTACTACTATAACTTCACGCCAAATCCCTTACGGGGTAGGCAGAGAGAACCAAGCGCCACGCGACTCGATCCTTATATACCTCACTCGCTTCTTTAACATTCATTGCTCTTTTCATGCACGCTCGCCGGTTTCTAGGGCTTAATTAGTTTTCAATTTTGAAATAATATTTTTATATATTTTTTTAATTTAATAATTTCAATAAAACCTGCAATATAAAATTTATATATTATAAGATATTATTATAAGAAACTTGGTATAACCATCTACCAAAATAGAGCAGTCTAGTTAAAACTAAACTTTGAAAGTCGATGTAAATCTCATTATTTTGTAAAAAGTTTATCTTTATCACCGATACTCCAAACGATCGCGTGCATTAATAAAAAATACACCCCTATTTTGTGTAAAGGTATCAATACTGTACATGATTTTCTTTTACTTCATAAAATGGTGGAGTTATAAGTATTTATAACGTATAATAGTTTTCTAATTCAGGTAGCCTACTCTACATGACAAAACTATGTTTTCCTTGTTCACTATGCAACCCCAAAAGGCCCTTACGGCGTTCTTTATGTATGTTAGGAGACTGTTTACGAGGAACTGTGACAAAAAATACTTTTGTAACACAATTACCTGCAGTTTTAGTTTCCTATTTTTAAATAATTATCGGATCAGTGATATTTAAAAATATTTTTAGCTATTCTACACTTTAATTATGTGTTTGACTTTAGTATGTTATGGACGAGCGAGCAAAGTGAGAAAGTATACTAAACGCGAATGGTATAATTTTATTTGGCTATTGTTCAAGTGAAGTTCCTATTAAGCCAGCCTCTTCTGAATGGCCGCCAGTGGGAAACATGGTAAGTAGGTGAAATATGAAAGACCTCGGTAAGTTTTAATTCTGTCGATTCAAGTTCTTGGATGGCACGTGTTAATAATTCAGAGACGAGAGGGGGAAACCACATCGTTACCGGTACGCCAGGAGGTTACTTTTGTAACCGCGATATAGTCAAACCTAGAACTGCTATAGGTCTTGAAGTGATACAAAATTTATCCAACACACGGTACGTACGGTTTAACGTATCTGTTAAAGTGAAGTCTGCTTTCTTATAAAATGCCGGGAGGCAAATAAGCACACAGCCCACCTGATGAGAAATGGTAAGCAAGCCAATGAATGCTTGCAATACAAGGAGTAATACTCCGCTGCTAACACAGCCACATTTCATCTGCTTACTCGAGAAAATTGAAGCCTATTAAAAGAACTTTAAAAATATACCAAACTAATATAATAAAATAATAAGAAGATTAGAAAAGATTGTAGCATTGCTGTCTGTAGTATGACTGAAGACTTGCTGTCGCTCTAGGGAGAGTTTGATGTGGTGACTCATCTAGATAGTTTCATCTCTTTGTAAGTAAGCAACGAGTGTATACGATACGGTTTACGACTGTTGCTCGCAAGTTCTCGAGTGAAGTCATGTAGCGGATCGCACGTGAAGTCTGACGTCAATTACCTAACGCGTTTTCTGCACAGTCGGTAAACGAGAATCGTTTTGGCGTCGCTGCGCTGTGCATTATTTACACAGAGCCTTCGGTTTGGTGCTTAACTAAAAATAGCTGAACAATTTAACGCAGTATCGATTATAAAGCATTTAATTTGTAAAAATATGGTAAAATTCAAAACAGTGATTAGTTAAAGCTTATTACGTACATTCTATTTTTTATATTTTTTAGTTTATAAGTGGATATAAAAGCTACGCTCCGCAGCGTTTGCTGATAAAGTTGCTAAACTGTAAATTATTTCATACAAAACATCAAAGGGCTTGTTGTTCTCTTTGGTTAGTAATGACTACTTTAATAACAAGGCTCGTGGGTTCAATTCCTATACAGGACAAACATATATGCTGATAAGCTGTTTGTCTTGGTCTGGAGGTTATTAAGAGAGGTAGGGCGCATCAAAGCAGCCTGATTGAGTATTTGATCTTCGCCTCACAGAAAATCGCAGACCGTTATACCAAGATATGGTGAATTTTCGCGAGTGAGTAAGGTTACCGGTAAGTTCCTAAGAAGTCGTATGTAGCAGAAGAGGCACCGCGCGAGCGACCCTCTTGCGAACGTTCATAGGCTGCGGTAACCACTTCGCAGGTATTGTAAAAAATCGGACTGCCTTTAAACATATGTTAAAACTGTTAATACCGTCGGCCCGTTAATTTTGTAACATCAAAATCAATGTCTATAGCATAGTTGCATAAGGTTAGCCTTCCGCCTTCTTTTAGCTTCCCGACGTTATATAAAAAAATGAGAAGCCTATTTATCTATATCTTCACGCCAAGTCCCTTGCTCGGTTGGCAGGCGAATTATTTCATATATTTTTCTAAGAGTTGTTTCAAAACTATAGGCGATATAATTTATAGTACTTGAGCGAACTTTGCTTAGCGTTTTTTTGTGTAATATTACAGCAACAAAACGTAAACGTAAAAACTAAACCTAATCCAAATACAAAATTTAGGCCGAATCGTTTCAGCTGTTGCAGAGATATACGAAATATGTACAAGAATTGCTGGTTTTAAGTGATAATAGTATTAGCCATTTTTTGTATATCACAAAGAACAAACAGATCTGTAACCTATTCCATTGATAGAGTTTCAAAACAGCAAGTTGTTTAAACAAATAATGTGGTAAACTTTGAAAGCTCCCCACTGAAGCTCGTCCAGTCTGCCACAGCTCATCGTAAACGTCGTTATTTTTATGTTTGCGTTAATTATTAAGGGTCTGACTGATATGAAAATGGCGACCTCGCTTCAAGGTATATTTTGAAGGCATCCTCGTGAAATGGGCGCGGTGCTGTCTACCGTACCCGCCCGGCGCGACAACGCAGTACGATCATTTTTACAAATAATGCCCGTGAAAGTCTGTCGTAAAACCTCGTTTTACTGATATTTCAACCCTTATTAAACCAAGTATTATAAGTTATTTGCCGCTGCCGAACCTTTTAAAAGACAACAGCATTGCAATATAAATGAGAAAGTGCTTGGGTATAATCTAACGGTTATGACTCGAGTTTCTCGCTAAAGTTTAAGTAGACGCTCTCACATCTGAGACAACTAATTTATAATTCGCTTACCCGACTGAGGGTTGTATTTAAAAAACCAATCGCCGAAAGCCTATTACTTCCCTCAGCCTAATTTCGTATGCGGAGTCTTTATATTCGGCACGATACATCGTATCGGATGTATATACGGCAATAAACAAGTTTCGATTCGAGACCGCGATGGATGGCCTGTATTTTTTTTTTCAATATTAAATATTAAAGAGCGCCAAAGCTCGCCCGAGCTATAAAGTTTAGCCCCTATGTATCACCTGGGCCTTCGTATACCCGCAACCGACAATCTTATTTTATTGGCTAGTGCTGGGATTGAGAGTCAATATGTTGATGTATGGACTTTAATCTGCCACCCTTATCTCCTTCGTTTTACACTAGCGAATTCCCGCGAGTACGTTCGTGTGGTTAGTTCGCAATAACCGGAGAGAATGCTACTCGCAGTGCATGGCATTGCACGCATTCCATACGTAGAATGGAATTCCATTCCATACGTAGCACTCAAACAGTAAGCGTATATCAAAATGAAACCTGGCTAAGAATCTATGGCAGCTTTATCAGCTACAGGAACAATAAAAATAAGTCATATTTCTCGGTTTGTCGCTTTCTCATATAAAAACAGTTGCATGTACATCTTTGGAGATAAATAGTGGTGTACTAGTAGTTATAAAAACGAATTTGCAATAATCAGAGAGGTATCTGTGAAATCTAGCGTGAAGAAACCCTTCCATTTGACTAGACAATTATAATAAATGAAAATCCATATTTTTTTCACATTTAGAGTGTAATATTTGGATTGTTTACCTATGCACTTGGCATTGTCAGGACCATACCCCACGCTCTGCCGATAACCGAATGAGAGCGAAATAAGGGATAATTATTTACATGTACTTGTTTCTACGTCTCAGTTTTCGAGTGGCCACAGGTATCTAACGGAATGTGTTCCGATGTACATTTGCATGGTCCAATTAATCGAAAAGACATAATTTAATTAACAAACGTGCAAAATATGTGAAATGTGTACCGAAAATCTTTAGATAACTTTTAATTACAGCTATATAATATATATATATATATATATATATATTGTTAATGCCGCCTGGAATGTAAAGCAAAGTTGGCAACCGAATGTTGCCAAGCGCAACATCCCTTGGAAGGATAGATGTGTGATACCTACCTTGGCATATTTTTAACAGCACGAGTGCAATATTCTGAATATATTTACCTACTTGTTTAGGTAGGCGAAGGCCCTCCTTGTGCGGCTTAGCCCGCGTTGAATCACCTCATATTGCCAACCTACACACATAAATCGGCCCCAATCCGTATCACTCCGAACACGAGCACCGAAACGGGTACACTTCTATTCAACAGGGAGCCTTCTGCACAGTACCAATGTTAACCTCCCTATTGAGATTTGAAAATCCACGTTTGGGTAGAAAATATAGAGCAAGGAGTAATACAGAGAAAACATTTAACGGCTGATCACTAATTACAATAGTTCAACATCATTGTCATTATCACTCGTCCGGATATCTAAATATCTTAACGAATCACTTCTTTATTTGCTATGAGAAATACAAACTGACCCACTTCCCTACCTATAACATTAAGTATTACTAATTGGTATATGTATAACATTATTCTTTTTTAAACAACAGGCATACAAAAATACGGCCTACCTGATGTATAGTGTTTATCGTAGCCTATGAATGCTTTTAATACAAGAAAAATCCTTTGCGCGTATCCCTGCTGCTAACACAACAAATGCTTAGGAGCTACTAGAAACTTCAATAACTGCCAAGAACACAATAATCCTCTTGGGAGTTGGAGGGAGTCGAGCGATGTTTTTGTGAGGTGGAGGTACTTCCCCAGTCGAGGCGCTTTGATGCGTTCTGCCTCTCTTAAGTGTGCCTCTTAATCTATGTATTACGTGACCACGTGCCACACGTGGATTGTTAAATTATTAGGTGAGTCTTAGTGCCCGTAACAAGACGATTTTCAGGACAGTAAGTTCTTTTATAATTGATAAAAAAAATCTTATGTAGGCCTGTAACTAGTTGTGATCAATAATATGATCACAACTAGTGAGTTGGCATTATGTAAGACCTAAGTGAAAAAATAAAGTTTAATAGCGTGTGTGTGATATATTTTTTTTTTTATTATTATTTTATTTGTTACTAAATATTAATTCTCACATATATTCCATATTAAAATGTTAGTAACACAATTCATATACAGTTTTCACATTAATCAAACACACCAACGCGTAAAAATATTCCGTATCTTAATGGTTAGTTTTTAGAAACTGGCAACCCCTTGACAGGACTTTTTAGATAGGTACTTAAATACACCGACGTAATCTGGCTTGACTATTACAGATACTAGATTATGCAATATACTGAGATTTATTTATGAACAACACGGAACAAATGAAAATATATAATTAAAATAAATTATTTAAGAACAACAATAAACAAATTGTGCATTCAATTTTGAGGATACAACTTCTCTCTGTCTATATTAAGGTGGAGTTCTTACACTACTAGTGTGGTTCAGGCCTTTATACGATAATTTGTAAAGGGCCTTAATTAGTTTTCGGGCAACACATACCTCAGTTACGGCAGCGGTGCACGAGTACTCCGCAGGCGCCCCGACGCCATCTAACAAAAAGCATACATCTGAATTTTTATTTCACAAAAACGCATAGCCATTCAATTCGCATTTGCAATTCGCAGAGCGTCAGTGTATGCTTTTTGCTAGAGGCACGGGATTAAAAATAAGGATTATAATTTGGCGATATTTAAACATGAACATAGTGTTCGCCAAAAAGACCTGCAGTGCATTCTCCGAACGACAAATACGTAAATGGATACCTAGCGTATACTCCTGGTATTAAATACGTGCATACGTAACGTAATCTTTTACACACCAAAGGGAATCCGCTTATCGCCAGGCGTGGAGTGTACTAGGTTTAAGCTAAACCCGTAGTAAAGAGGAAGTACCTCACTAGTCGGTTTGATTCAAATTCAATACAGCTATGTTATACACTACCCGCCAGTCTATTTTAAAATTTACACGGTGTAAATGCGGTTATAGTTGGACACGTTAGGGTTATTCTTTGGGGTGTTATTTATCTCTAAAGATAATAGTGAGCGAATTACATCTCAAAAGTGATATATAATGCGCACTTGCATTACTAGTAGGTACGTATAGAAAAATAATAACATTTTATTATGAATGCCGATTGCTGGTTCAATAATTTGGCCTTTTTATCTAAATTGACCTCTGTAGTATCAAGTAGGTAACGGGGTATGATTATGCCTTATCGGTTATATCATATTGTGCCGGTGAAAAGTGACCTCCAAGAAACAAAAATACAATATTTAAGATTAATGAAACATACAAAGTACGAGTAAGTACAACATGCCCGGCTTCCCATCCCCTCTCCAAAGTCACGTTTAAATTCAAGGTATAATCAACTATGAAGTTGCTATGAGACATAACACTGTATAGAAATTCTACACATAATCAAAAGAGAGTACCAATAAAACACTTGACTGTACATGAAGGCACCCTGGGCTCACAAAAGCGTTGTTTTAGCGCCTAACTATCTCAATAATTCGAGTCTAGAGTAGATTATTTTAACCAATAAACCGATAACCGACCCATAGTGGTGAATTAGGATACGACGTAAAATAGCCTCTCGTCGTTTCTTCATAGGTCATTTCTTTCATGCTCAGAACAGCGACATATGACGTATGGTTCTTTATACCCAACCCGCTGGCGTGAAGATATAGATTGATTGATCTAAGTAGTTGATGACATGAAAATAAGTTGAATAGGCAATGGGCCGACCACGTGCCCACATATGTGGTTGACAACGTGGCAAGCCGATTTTAAGAGAGGTAGGGCGCATTAAAGTAACCCGTCTGGGGAAATGCCTCCACCTCACAGAAAACGCAGCCAAATACCAACTCCCTAGAGGTTTGTTTTGTTCCTGCGTGTGAGTGAGGTCACCAGTAAGCTCCTAAGGAGTTGCTGTGTAAGCTGCAGAGGAGGTATCGCGCGAGTGACACATAATATATTACAAGCGTTAATAGGCTACGGTAATCGTTTTCCATCAGGTGGTCCGTATGCTTGTATGACTCCCGACGTTGTATAAAAAAAAATGTACGATCGGCGAGTATGGGCTTCCATAGAATTACACGACAAAATTGCTTAACGCAACAATTCAGGTACAGCAGAATTAAAGCTCCGCCCTGAAACCACTCCATTGCGTAGAAAGGGACTCCCCAAAGTTTCTAATAATATCACGCAAAGTAAACCCGAGTATAGCTATATCCATAGCACGCTGAGCTACTTTGAACTATACACCCGCAGTGAAAGGCCAAGACGCACTGCTCGAAGACTGCTCTTCAGGCGTTGAGAGCGTGAGATATTTTAGACGAGAAAAAAGGTCGAAGTTTCCCGAACGCTGCCCAGCCGAGTTGGATATATCTGTTGACCTCTCGATCGAAGATGGACCTTACCTTCAACAACTTTGAACTTAGTGTTCCCAACTATGAACGTCATATGTGTAACTTGGATATTCGACATGGTCTTAGTCTTGTCTATGTTCATTTTGAGATCTATCCGGTTGGAAATACTATTGAGGTCATTGAGTATAGCTAACTTATGGAACCGAGAGCTGGGTATGGCAGAAAGAGCATGAAAGTAGAATAAACGCGGTTGAAATGCGAGCGCTGCGCAAAATTTGTGGCGTAAGGCTTGTAGACCGTATTCGCAATGATGATGTTGGAAACAGAGTTGGTCTGAAAGAGAGCGTCGGTGTTAAAATAAGAAGAGGCAGGCTCCGTTGGTTCAGACATGTGGAAAGAATGCAGGGTGAAAGAATGACGAAGCAGATATACAATGCAAAAGCGGAAGGATGTAGGAGTCGAGGAAAGCCAAGACTTACCTACTATGATCAAATTGGTCGTGTTCGAAGGTGATGTCAGGAGCCCTAGAAACCGGCGAGCGTGCATGAGAAGAGCAAAGAATGTTAGAGAAGCGAGTGAGATATGTAAGGATCGAGTCACGTGGCGCTCGCTTATCTCTGCCTACCCCGCAAGGGATTTGGCGTGAAGTTATAGATAGATAGAACTATAACTACAATAATAGTTAATGATTAAACGTTGAACGGACATTAGTGTTTGGCGTGGAGATAGCTTTAGGTAACACTGAAGAAGTATCAGCGGATTTGGACGTAGACATAATAGTCTGGTCATCTGTGTCAGAGTTTCTATTATTTGCGATGAGGTCAATGATAAAGATAAAGGTAAAAATATTTATTTTCCATTGGGCCCTCCCGGGCACTTAGGTTTCTTTCGTGTTGGTAAAAATGACATTATGAAGGGTGATTTGTTTGAGGATGATAGATCGTAGTGGACTGCATTAAAGGTAACACAGGTGACCTGACACACTGTATATATTATTTACGATCAAATTTCATCTGTGTTTAATCGAAATGCACCGCTATTTCTTTAGGGTTACTTAAAGCTATCTCCACGCCAAACATACAAAAATGAAAATCTTTGATTTAGAGATTGTCTTTGTCATACATAGTATTCAACGTTTTTTCTCGACAAAAACGTTGAGTAGTATTAAAAAACACATATTTTCTTAAAGCACTGTGAAAGCTACGAGTATAATGCAAAACGACATTACTGCCCAAATTGCTTGATGTAGCTTATAGCAAAATAACGAGTCAACGTTTAGGCTTTTTACTATCTCGAACATATTTGGGGTTACTGTATAAACGTTAAAATAAAAGTAGACGTGGGCGAAGCCGCGGGGAGCAAGTTATATAATTATTTGAACACTAGCTACAATAAACCACTTTTTAGAAAATAAAAATAAATCAACAATGATAAGTAAATTACGTTATCTGTTCCAATTAGTCAACCGCAATCTCGCATGTCATATCGATTCAGATAGTAACAGTGTACGTAAGTGTGTAGTAATACTAGGGTTTTTAAAGAACAGTTACCGCACCCACTTATGTGGCACCACGTACTCAGTAGCGCAGCGATAACAAATATATTATCACGCTCAGAGCAACACGTAATTGTCCATTGTATTTCAATCGACATTTTTGTTATCGGTAAAAGATGATGGAAACTCAAAGGCTTTAAGGTTTAAGAAATGGTAAATGCCGTTTTTAAGAACTGACATGCCTTTTATACAATCCAAGCTGTAGGCGCGCCTTCAAAGACAATCTCTAAATCAAAGATTTTCATTTTTGTAGCAATCGCTTTGCCTATTGGTCGACACTTTGCATTTCGATTGCCTACATTGAACTAAGCGTGACATAGATAGATTCACTGTATCATTGTATCCACGATTTCCCAGTCAGCCCGAGAATAATAGTATTACACATAGCTGTAATACCTTTATAATTGCATTGTTGCGACGAGCCTGGTAAATCTAGCAATCGCTGAATACCGAGTGATGTTACATCGAAGCAACAAAGCCAGTTCGTTAAAGCAGAGTTCGAATGAACATGCAAAGTACTTTGTATATCTTAATGCTGTTATTTCCAAGCTGCGGCTTCTTAATGATTAATAACAAGCAGAATGGAAACAGATTCGATACATTTCATTGTGTGTTTAATTAAAATAAAACATAGACTGGCATAATATGCCTGCAACGATAGTGAAAATATTTAAACCTGTGTGAATATATGTTTTAAGATGATTATTATACTGCACAGGCAACTAGTATTCTTCATGTAGAACTACAAAAACGTGCATGTAAGTATGTTTGACGCATATTTGGATTGATGTGTAAGCGATGTTTGATTTTGTTTGATTTCACATATGCCTGCTCGTGCACTCCGTACAACCTACGTAAAACCGCGTGTTTAAACGATCTCCGTTTCTTATTTATAGTTATAGTGGCATCATAAACGCTTTGTAGATACTTTAGCGTGGAGAAACGATAAATGATCTCTACCAGACAATCAAGTATAATCATCACCAAAATTTATAAAAATAGGCAAGGAACAGTTCTGTACCTTTTTCACCTATTTATGTCAACAATTTTTAATTTCTATTTTGTTTAATAGCTATTGACAAGTTATATCAATGAATAAAATAAAAGCTGGAAACATGCAAATCTCATATGTTTACTTCAAATATTGATTATGGTCGAATTTACACTATATCTCCACGCCAAGTCCCTTACGATAACATTTGACGAAAACCAAACTTGACAGCAATATTAATTAATTTGTGAAATGTTTACAAATAATCCTGTAGATAAAATGTAAAATGTATTACGAAATTACTTGTTATTAAAGAAGAGCACGGAGCCGGCAAAATATGTTTTTCATCCAATAACAATTTTCATTATATATTCATTACTTCTGTCACATTTACTTAGTGTCAGACGCCTTCGCATCGTGAATTATATTGCGGTCAGTGACGCAGAGCTTACATTAGTGTAAGTAGATGGACTAGTCGCCTGGAGGGTGCTGTTTCGCCACGGCTTTTGTAAACAGCCAAAGAAAATTAAATTATAGTGATTTTCTGTATGCGTCAAAAGGTGTAGGCGGGATTTACCAATGCAACGAGCAGGTAGGATAATGGAAAGAGATTTAGAGGCATAACAATGTAAGGTAACAGCACTACAAATACAGCAGGTTATATAAAATGATTTCTGTCGTAACTATAGAGTTTGCAAAGGAATAACTATCGATAGGAATCTGACATTTAAATTACGTTCTAACTGAGCAGATAATTAGCATTAAGATTTTCCAGGATTTAGTAAAAATGACGTAGCAATTGGTTTTATAAATAGTGCATAAAATAACGTACATTTACAATCTTCAAACAAAATTTTTAATTGGTATTTAACGTTGTTCGTAACGCTCCTTGATTTTTTTATTTTGTTTAGTTGAGTTCGTTTATTCATTAAAACGTAATAGTTAATGATATGATGAATTGAATTATATAGTTATATTATCATATATCTTATGTAAACAGCAGAAAATTTTATGTGTGTATGACTGTATGTATAATAAAAGAGAATCGGAGTTGATTTTGAAGACAACCAAAACTGTTCTACCTGTATCTTCACGCCAAATCAGAGTTGAGTTGAAGTGGCAGAGTTGAACCGTGCGCCACATGATTTGGTCCTTACACACCTCACTCTATTCTTTAACGTTTGTAGCTTTTCTTATGCATGCTTGCAGGTTCCTATGGCTCCTGACATCTCCTTCTTATAAAACTCGACCAGCTTCCTCGGCTCTTACATCATATCATTTCAACATAGACTATTAAAGAAAAAATATCTATTACAGATAGGTAAAGCTTGTTGTTTGTTTGAATGTAAACGATAATCCTCGGAATTTCAAATCCGATACGAATTTGTTTCAGCAAATCGGTTTCGAATTTGTTTCAGCGGCTAGTTACATTATCCCTGAGTGCTATGAGCTTTTTTTATTTAAGGTTCATGTGATACCATTTAAAATTTGATCATTACGCGAGCGGAGCTACAGACAGCAGTTATAATACTTAATGTATTTCGTAATTATTAATGTAAAGGTATGAACATTTTGCATACTTCATACCTTTATTCTACAAGTAATAAACCTGATTAAAATAATGCTTTTTATTTCTGTTACTCGTAAATACCAACAACATTTTAAGCTTATTAACGCAGCGTACTGAAATTGAAATAATGGACGACAAACATCACATTCGTTGCATTGTGTTAACATCGTACAACACAACGAACTTTCAGTTCACTTCTGTTTTTTTATTTTATATATTATATTATATGAAATACTGACTTTTAATGCGAAACTACATCTAAGAGCACAGTAGCGCTTACAGACATCATTTTTCTACAAGAAAAAGCAAGAATCTGGCTAAACATGAAAAGATAAAGATGCAACCATAGCAGAAATAGCTAGATGAAGCACCGACCCGTAGTTATTTCCTCCTTTATATCGTGTACTGGTGGCAAACAAGCATATAGATGGTATTACTTTTATTTATATGTTTTCCTTAAAAAATGATATTTAATAACATCTCATTTTCTTATTTCTGTAATAAAATATTCAACAAATATTTCAGGAAACTCGTTCCGTGCAGTCATTTTGTATAATTCTTTTTTATTACAGAGACAACAGTGTGTTTTGTTTTAAAGTTAAGCAGGTAAACGTTTCTGTACCCAAGTTTTTTTATATGTTTTATACCACGTCATGAGGTATGCAAGCATACGGCCAATACAGCTCTCGCGTTGCCACACCCGCTCCCAACACAGGCACTCTTCACGGGGGCTTCGGACAACCCCACTGACTCGCTGGCACACAACAACCTCCAGAGAGTTGTCATTTGCCTTCGGTTCCTAGAGACACTTCCCCAATCGGGATGCGATGAGATCCACATGTTTCAATTATAATTATGTTGTTTTGATTTGTAATTTTAAACCCTACATAATCTATCTATATAGCTAGTCCCTTGTGGAGTAGAGATAAAATGTTTGACAGCTCTATGGCGCAATTATTAATAACGCGACATTGACACCAACGCTCGTGGGTTTGGTCCCCACACAGGACAAACATTTGTGTGCATGAACTTGTCGGTTTAATCTTGGTCTGTACATTTTTAGGAGAGATAGGGCGCATCAAAACAGCCTGTCAGGGGTAGTACCTCCACCTCAAAAAACCGCAGCCAAATAACAACTATCTAGAGGGTTGTTGTATTTCTGCGTGTGAGTGAGGTCACCAGTAAGCTCCTAAGGTGTTGCTGTGTTAGTACAGGTGGTATCGCGCGAGTGATACTTAATGTATTGCAAGCGTTCATAGGCTACCACGAAATTAGTGTTTAAGTGCATAGGTATTATTTCTGATGTTGTTCAGTGGTGAAAGAAAACATCGTGATGACGTAGGTACCATGCGTGTTATGGAGGCCTGACCGGCAGTCGCTCTATGTAAAAATAGGACTCCGCCAATCGTAATAGATTAGGAAACGGGATCAAACCAGGAAGAAGATCCTCTTTCGATAAAAAAAGTCTTACGTAATATGTTGCTACATCAACATACCTCCATTGGACCACGTAATCTTAATATACTTAGCAACGTCGTGACGCGATAATCGCTCCGACACGCTTGCGACTGATCGCATGTCATATATGTGATTTAGTACCCTACCGTGTCTAATCGATTTGTCGCCGATACCACCAAACTCATGTTGTTTATTAAACATTTAATTGAATGCTATTCTTTACATAAATATTGCAGTAAAAGAAAGATTCGAAATAAGTACTTCATATAGATAAATAGAAATTTGAATTAAACAATTTTTAACGGAAGTATCACGTGTTTTATTTATTTGCGAATGCTTTGCAGCATCCGTGGTCGCAGGAAGACTTCCTGCGACCACGGACGCTGCAAAGCGTTCGAAACGTCAGGTTCAACAAAATAAATAAAACACGCGATACTTCCGTTAAAAATTGTTTAATTCAATGTGTAACAACCGCGAAAACCTAAGACAATACCAAATAGAAATTTTATTAAAAAAAACAGTAAATAGTCTTACTGTTTTTTTAAATAAAATTTCTATCTATCTATCTATAACTTCACGCCAAATCCCTTGCGGGGTAGGCAGAGAGAACCGAGCGCCACGTGACACGATAATTAAAACTAACTAAACTCGATTTAATAAAATTTAACACAAAAATATTTTTGCAATAATTTATAATAATTTATATAATAATTAATAATACTTGTCTTTATATAAATATTTCATGTATCTTAGAGGCTGTAATGATTTGAACCTATGTTTGTATTTAGATAAGGTTTTGCTTTTGAACACAAAAAAAAACCAAACAACGCCGAGAGAAGTTTGGTCGCCCAGGTACTTGATATTAAATTCTTATTAATCACTAGCAGAACCCCGCGGATTCGCACGCATGAGATTTGGCCTTTATTTCTCTGTAGACATGAAATTGTTTCTGTTTGAAAAAAAAAAACAAAGTTCAGGGTCGTAGATGCGACCATAGAGCGATTCAATTTTCGTACGGCGCCATCTTTTGACCTTTACAGGAGGCAACGTATATGTATTTCATTTATATTACATAAAAAATGCGTAGTTATTTTATATTACAAAAAATACGTATTCTATGAAAATAAAATTGCAAAGTCCCCCGAAGGGGAATATATTTCCCCCTAATTTTAAGTTTTTCATTTTTTACGCAGGAACCCTAAATATTTACGGGATAAAAAGTACCCTGTATTCTGCTCTGAACAGTCCTCTACCTACCAGTGAAAGTCCCGTTAAAATCGGTTCAGCCATTTCGAAGATTAGCCCTGACCAACAAACAGACAGACAGACAAAAAAGTTAAAATTGCGTATTTAGGCTTTGGTAACGTGAAAATAATAATATGAGGTTAAGATAAAGGCTTTATTTTGAAATCACAGACAGACGCTTCAATTTTATTTATATGTATAGATTAATGATGAAATAGATTTACAACGCGAAAGAAGTGGTAGGAGCAGAGGAAGGCCTAGCCTCACCTACCACGGGCAAATAGATCATGTGATATAAGAAGGTTGTGTGAGGAGTCCTAAGAACCGGCAAGTGTTCATGAAAATAGTTATGAATGTTAAAGAAGCGAGTAAGGTGCGTAATGACGGAGTCATGTGTAGCTCAGTCCTCTCTGCCTTACAAGGGATTAGCGCGAAGATATAGATAGATAAATTCACATTGTTATAAGACGAGCTTGGTGGCGCACCTCCCTAAAGGGTGTTCCTGAGTGTGAGTGAGGTCACCAGCAAGCTCCCAAGGAGTTGCTGTGTAAGCACCAGAGGAGACCTCGCGCGAGTGATACTTAATGTATAGCAAACGTTAATAAGCTACGGTACCCCCTTTACATCAGGTGGGCTGTATGCTTGTATGCCTACCGACGTAGTATAAAAAAAAAGAATAAACCGAAATAAAAAACAAAAATTCATAGCGTGTACAAGATTATCATCATTCAAAAGTACTAAAACTCATTGCAGCAACAACAGACAAACAGACAAAGTGTCGCAAAAAGTATATGAGCTGATCGATGAACAAATGAAAATATCTATGAGCCCATAAATTCCAACCGGAACCGACATTCAGAGCTGATTTACAAAATTCTAACAATATTAAATGAATATCTAGTCACCACATCAGATAAATAAGACAGATTCGAGTCCGCATAGATCATAATTACATCGTCAAAAACCTTGAGAGAACGGCCTTTGTTTCACCGACAATGGCCGACGTGCATTCCCCGGACAATGCAGCAGCATGCATTTTAAAATTAAGGCCGAAATGCGAAATGTGATTCGCATATAATCCGCTACATGGGAAATAAATATGGTTATGAGTTCCATATTCGCATCGACCCGTTCTCGGCGTAGTCCGTCATAACTGCACGCAGCTCTTTTATTTTTGTTATAAAGAAACCGAATATTCTTTAAAAACTACATTACTACTTCAATAAGATGTAGGGGTAAAGATAAAAATCTTTATTTGCCATTCAGCTCACGCGGGTACGTGGATACGTCTTACCTTACAGTCTATAAATAAAATATGTCTATTTTCACGTCAAACGGGGTAGGCAGAGAGAATTGAGCACGACACGACTCCGTCGTGCTCAATCAGTATACACCTCACTCGCTTCTTTAACATTCATATATGGATTCTTATAAATATCTTATGAATTTCCGGTATATTGAATTTTTTTCAGTCTCTGGTAGATTAAAAAATGCAACGTAATAGAAATTAATAAGACTATTTCTGAAGGAGCACAATTACTATTTCCAAAAAACAACTGCGGTATGAATCTGGCTATAAATAACCATATAGGTTTTCTTCAAATCGTCAATTGAAGTTAGTCTTAATATCGAGCCTAGATATGGACATTCAGTTATTGTGATGTTATACAATTCAGAAATACCTACTTCATAGCTTTTAAACCGCAGCCAAATAACAACTCCCTAGAGGGTTGTTGTGTTCCTGCGTTCCTCGTAAATGGAATGAGTTGGACCAACTTGAAAAAAAGCTGTGTTGAACCACACTACTATACCTATACTAAGTATACAACAACCAAATCGGTCGCGTTTCTTTAGGAGGTCGTGTCACGAGCCTCAATGACCAGCATACTCGCATGAAAAGAACTGTTAAATAAGCAAGTGACGTGTGATTATGACTGAATCATCTGAATCTCTGCATCACCGGTTTAGTTCTGAAAAGATGACACATACAAACTTAATTTCGAATTGATGTATTAGTTTGGATTAAGACAATGGAAGTATATGTCTTACTGATTCCATAACCACTTATAATGACTAAGCCCAGTGTCCGACGCAGACCACTTCTACAATCCCCCTCATATAATGGCCGTTTACATTCTATTACATTTGAATGGCGACCCCTCAAATTCGGACTGCTCTATTCGTTTACTTAATTAATTACTTCGTTTTTGGAAATCCACATCAGAGATTTAATTTTCTTTTGGGCGATTGGCGAACTTTCTCATTAAATGGATATCGCACGAAGCCCATCAAACCAACACAAATATAAAGTAATCAAAATTGTTAATGAAACCGATTCGATTGGGATCGTATCGCATTCCATTTCATGAAGTGCCGTTGACTTCGAGGGCCATCGGTCGTTCGGTATTCATTCAATAATTATATTATGGACTGATTGTAATTCTGGGTCTGGCGTAAACGGTCTGACCGAGAACTGTCGCGAAAACCAACATCTGCTCGTGATCACCAGACTCTGGAGAAAGAGACGTTGGTACTGAATTATGCGGATACCAGTCGAACTGAAAAATAGCAGCAGTGATAGTCTAGTGGATAAAGCATCGACCTAATATCCAATGACGAAACAGATGTACAATGCGAAAGTGGAAGGATGTAGGAGCCGAGGAAGACCAAGACTAACATACATGGCAGTGTTTTATCAGAAGGTGATGTCAGGAGCCTTAGGAACCGGCTGAAAAGAGCTATAAATGTGAAAGAAGCGAGTGAAGTGTGTAAGGACCGCGTCTTATGGCGCTCGGTTCTCTCTGCCTACCCCGCAAGGGACCTGGCGTGAAGATATATACATACTAATATCCAACGGTCCTTGACTCGTATCCTATCGTGAGCATGTATCACTAAATTCGTGTTTTTTTTATTTATACACATATTTGTTATACTTGCACGGCAAGTGAAGGAAAACATCGTCAGGAAACCCGCATGAAATATAATTTCTTGAACCTAACTGAAAACAGACATTTCTGATGACTGTTTTCTCTCAGGGTTGTGGATATCAAACGCTCTATGAAGAAAAACAGAATTTTCGCCAAATCCTTAGGCTTAGATAGATTAGGAAACGGGATAACGCTAACGAAAGTCGAATTGAAGAATGCGTATTTATAATGTATGAATTTAAATACAGATTTTTCAGTTTTTATGTGTATGCTAACATTATTATCACGTGATATTGTATGTCGATTCTTTTATTCTGAGCGCACCCAATTAGACACCTATATAAAGGTGCAGCCGTTCTGTTTTCAGAGTTATTCAACCGAAAGTAGTTATAGAACAAGTTGAAGTTAGAAATCATAATAAATCTGCGTCAATAAACAGCAGTTTCTGTCAAGTCAACCATAATATATATTGTTAAGTCACTCGTTAGAATTGATAGGTACAATTTGACGCTGGTCCCTAAAGTGTCCGGGGGTACATCACCAGGCTGGTACCTGGTCGGGGCGCAGTCGAGGGTAACTTAAATTGCTACATAATGTGGTTAATATAACGCTCTTCGCTGCGTAGTTAAGATCACGTAGGTACTTCAGTTATATTATGAATTATTAAACTCCTTACAATTTATGATAATTCGACTAGCATCGAACGAAATTGGACGGAAATAGGATTTTCCTACCTTTTTTTACGCGACTGTCTAACTAAAGTATGTGTCCATTTATTACACCATAAACGACTAAACAGAATTAGATATATGGGATATCGATATAATCCTGCTTACACGATCGTGGATGACAAAGGAAGGCTTATTGTGTATACATGTGTATCTTTTAAAAATTGGGTGAAACAAATAATATTAAAAAAAAATGAATCCGTGATTTCTTTTATGTTGACGACAGTGACTTCCTAACCCTAATTCACGTGTCAAAATGGTTTTATTTTTTTTTTCTACTTTAATTACGCCTTCTTTATATCGGTCTGTATGTATTCATAATTATATAATAGAATCTGGTACTTGAGCAGAGAAAACCGAGCGTAACAAAATTGATCCTTACACACCTTACTCGCTTCTTTAACATTCATAATTCTTTAATAATAAAACATGCACAATTTGGTCATGACAGGCGAGTCTTGGCCTTACTCAGTTCCTACATTCTTCTACTATCGCGTTTGTATTTCACGCAAATATATTTTTTTAATTAGTAATTGTCTACAGTAATGTGTAAAGCGGAAGAGTTTGTTTGATCGCGCTAATCTCTGTAAATATCAGTCGGATTTGAAAAATAATTTTTGCATTTGATAGCCCAATACATGAGGATGGTTATAGGCTGATGAACATCACGGTACGACCCATAGAAGCGGAGATGATAGAAATGATTACGGCCGGACGAAGTAGCGGAATGCAGCTAGTCGATTATAGAATTCGTAGACATTTTCCCTTGTTGCCTAAAAGCAAACAATTCTTTAGTGATACCTGCTAAAATTTCTTAACAGATTAAAAAGAATAACAAGTAAGAGAATGGTAAACAATTTGTAATTACATTAATATATTCAACAGGGCTCGTATTCCATGGCATCAGAATGCTTAACGGCCTGTGCGCTCACTATTGTTTTAGAAAACTGCACTTTCTCTGTAACAGTGTCAGATAAAACCTGACTGACATACTGTAGGTACATGCCGTGGAGTAGTGTGCGAAACTATGATTTTATACGTGTGATGAACACCGTGTGAAAAAAGAAAGCTGAATTGAATGAGGGTGTTTTTATAGCTCTTACGTATTACATTTTCGGATGACAGTAACTTTAGTTGTATTTTAGTTGCCGTCGTGTCTCACAAATGCGGACGGTCTCGAAATCGAAACTATGCCCTAACTTACACGGTAAGTTCTGAAATATGTACAGTTATGACAAGAACATTGCGGAAATATACGGGTATACCAAATCGGAAATCGGTACCATTAAGACCAACATCACAAGATAAGCAACATGTAGTAGCTACCTATGTATATACCTATACTTCGTTTTTAAACTTAGATGGATGTAAATAAAAAAATGGTAGTTAATAGATTCAGGCGTTATTTTGCGAAAGTCAAATTTACATGCAATTTGATCTAACCTGCTTTGTGTGCTTCCTAAACTTCCTAAACTAATTGGTGGCGGAAGCACACAAAGCAGGTTAGATCAAATTGCATAAAAAAATGCGATAATTTGGCAGCCACTATAAGTATGATGAATGTACCATGTACTACTATGTTAATTGAAAGAAGGAGCATCTCTTAAAAAAAGTTCAATAGATTTTTTTGTCGTGTTCGTAATTATCAAGGCACGTTTGTAAGAAAGAACTGAAAGATAAGAAAAAAGAAAGTCCAAGAAATTATTTTTCAAAAGACCTTACCTAAGATAGGTCTGGTTTTCCCTCTTGTTTGACGACAGTCGCTCCATGTAAAAAAAATCAGTACCTTCGGCAAATCCTTAGGTTTTAGCCGCCAATGCATATGAATTAATAACGAGAAGAGAGAAGAGGATAACGCAAAGAAGAAAAAATTATAAGATATTTTTTATAAATATCTTTCTAACAAACTTTTTTACCGAATGAGTTGTAAATTTGGATGACAGTACACGTTCCCTTTAACAGTGCCGCTGTCATATGTTTTCATAACAACGACTAATTCCATATTGAATATAAATATTTTGCGAAAAAAAATTCAATTAAAGTGATATTTCAGTAACTGTAGACCTGTAACTGCTGACCATCAGTCAGGCTGTACGCTTTATTATCTCCATAGCGATGTAAAAGAAAACAACACGACATACTTCGAAAAATTAACGATCTTTCAGGGTAAAAGTTACCGTTTTTATACAACGTGGGGACTCACACGCAACACAACAACCCTCCAGATTGTTATATGGCTGCGGTTTCTGTGAGGTGGAGATACTTCCACAGACGGATTGTTTTGATGCACCCTGCCTCTCTTTAAATACTTTCTTTTTTACATCATTTACCACTTTTGTAACTTCATAACATAATAAATATTGTTAAATTGTTAATAAATACTATTCTCTCTGCCTACCTATTTGGTGTGAAGTTATAGATAGACAGATTGTTACAATGAAAATAATATCTCGCCCGACTAGGTGGGGCTCGAACTCTCAAACTCTCGATTGCTGTTTGCTGATTTCAAACCTAGGCGGGATGGTAAATTTTTACATTGTAAAAGCATTAAGAAATATTGTAGCCAGTTGTGCCATAAGCAACTACAAATCTATGCATATCTATAGATGAATTAAAGACGGTTCCGTGCCTTTAACTGCCCTAGACTGAATCACAATAAATTTTCTTTTTCATTGTTTAGAAGTTACCGACGACCTTTAATTTTATCAATAAAAAAATTGAAACATTTTATTCACATATAAACATGTCATTGTAGTGAGTAATAATAATTGCAACGTAGGCAAGGTATGAGTGATATACTTCTTGTATTACAAGCTCTCACTGCTTGTTGCTGCTATGGTTGTGTGTAAACACGTGTCACATGTAACATTATATCACTAAAGTATATGTACCAGTTATATACCTATATAATTAAATAGTAAATTTTCTTAGGGAACCGTAAACGATAATAACAAAAGTTGTAGGTACGGCGAGTTTATGAAACAGCTCCAACTTTTGTAGCTAATCATGCGTCTTCAGAATTCGCATTTACTCACAAGCCCATTCTAGGCTCAACACGCCGTTTAGAATAATTCCCTACTCCAGCGTGAAACTACCCGTTGTCAAAGTTCACTGAATTCAACAAAAGTTTTATGAATTAATTCGCTTATTTACGGCATAGGCCCATTTGCATATAGCAGATGCACTAACAAGAATTTTTTGGTGAGCTTTTTTAGATTTTGGAATAGCTTTAAATAGGATAACTTTATTTATTCCTTTCTTCACTATATTGACTTGATTATATTAAGTCATAAACAAGGCGGTATTATCGCTCGTTTACCGACTCAGTGGTATAAAATTAAACTTATGTCATGGGAAATAGAGATGGTTTAAAATAGAGAAAATCGCTGTATGATTGATTTCACGAAAACAAATCGACGAGTCGATTCAATGTCTATGGCCTAGTCAGACTTTCACCCCTCCCTCCATTGTCATACCAGTTTACTATATAGGTAAACAACATATATGTTGTTTGGAATTCTGAATCTTGAATTTCATTACGAAATAATATATATGTCGATCAAATATAGCTTGTTAAAATAAGTCAAGTATCAAAAATCATCAGAGGAAATGCAGACCGACAATTTCTTAAAATTGTTTTTCTATTTAAAACCTTTTTTAAATACAACATCGGGTGGAATACATTAAGATTCAAACGCGCAATGCCACCTCTGCTGCTGCACTTACTCCTTAGAAGCTTACTGTTAACGTCACTCACTTGCAGCAACATAATAACCCACCCTCTAGGGAGATGTTATTTGGCTGCGGTTTTCTGTGAGGTGGAGGTACTTCCACAGACGGGCTGCATTGCTGCGCCCAATCTCTCTTAAAAACAGACAGACCAAGACTATGTTCATGCACACAAATGTTTGCCCTGTGTGGGAATCGAACCCACACGCGTTGGTGTCAAAGTAACGTAACTACGTGTTTCACCACTGCGCCACCGAGCTCGTCAAACTTTATAGCAATTGTGTAAAATTCATAAGATAACGATATATTTAACACCATTATCTATATTTTTACAATGCATTTTTTCAAATGTATTATTGTAAAAAAAATAGTGCTTATTTTGACTAAGTAGATATTTCGGTATTTAATTGTACGTGGAGTACTTATTCGTCAAAATTGATAGAGAACTGCTTTGCCCCAATATAATATAAACAAATGTAAAAATATAAGTACTATAAAAAATATACAAGTATATCTCATCTTGAGTTTTTCTGAACGGCTCTAATGATTGCGAGGAAATTGGGATGCGTGGGTCTTCGGAGATGGACTCGTAAAATCAATCTAATAATTACCAAGGTACCACCTCAAGTTAAATTCCTTATAATCAGCCAGCGATACCTTAACACTGTATATCTATAATTATTTCGAATAAATTTCACACAGCGATACATTTTATTACAGGTCGACGTCTAAACTAGGAAAGATTATTTTTTAATAAATTAATAATTACTAAAAAATAGTTAACTGCGGCATAGTTTAAATAATAATAGTATCTATTTAGTAACCAAATATATAAAGTAACCGAGTAATGTATAGATTAAAATATAATAGTAATATCATGGTCTCCGAATATATTTTTATTTCCTTTGGAGCTGAGTTCAGTCCGTGGGGTCCGGGGTCCCCACACTTGCATTCATATTTCAAGGCGCCAGGTCGAGACTGCTGGCGTACGAAGAACTGGCGGATTTTTTGTACAACGCATCAGCATTGCTATATATAGAGAGGTAACACCACCAGCATCTTCATCACAAAATAACAGCGGTCCCACTTAGATTTTAATATTAAGTTTTAGTGTACCTTTTAATTAATTTAGATAGTAATGTTTAAGATACATCTTAAATTTTTATAACATCTGTTCTACGAATAAAACTGCATAAAATAAATTAAAATATCTTCGGCAGGATGCTACGGGCCCTTCTTAGATTTTAATGCTTTGTTTTTAGATTTGATTTTTAATTTATTCGTAGATATTTTATAGATATCTATTAAGTTTATAGAATTTAGACATTTAATTTGTGTTAGTTCATGTTAACAAATAAATAGTACACAGTACAGTGATATCTATAATTAGGCATGTTAAAGTGTGTAAGGACCGCGTCTTATGGAACTCGCAAGGGCTGCCTACCCCGCAAGGGACCTGATGTGAAGAAATATATACACACGTATATAATTATTGGTTGGACCGTAATGACGGGATGTAGGTAGAACTACTACGCACACCCTATCGCGAATATGTAGTTCTGATACCGCACACGCAGATCCGCGTATTAGCCACATTTTGATTCAATTGAATATTTGCCGTCAGTCCAGTCCATTGATGACTTAGGCTCGAGTGTAATGAAAAAACGGTCCAAGTCCGATTTTACGTTCCAGTAGAGAGTTTATTAATTCGCCGATACGCTAATTGGATATTTGGTTGTTTCGTTGGTTTAATTGGTTTATGCTACTAAAGAACGAGCTATTGTCCTTAAAACTATATCCATTCATGCATATTTTGCATTGAATTTTTGATTTTTCCACGTGATTGTAACATGACACTTCATATAAAAGGGGCCATCTGAACGCGATGGTATAACATTATAACAGGACTACGAAAATTTCATTTTTAGGGTTCCGTACCCAAAGGGTAAAAACGGAACCCTATTACTGAGGCTCCGCTGTCCGTCCGTCCGTCTGTCACCAGGCTGTATCTCATGAACCGTGATAGTTAGACAGTTGAAATTTTTACAGATGATGTATTTCTGTTGCCGCTATAACAACAAATACTAAAAAATAGAATAAAATAAATATTTAAGGGGGCTTCCATACAACAAACGTGATTTTATTGCCTTTTTTATAGATAATGGTACGGAACCCTTCGTGCGCGAGTCCCACTCGCACTTGGGCGATTTTATTTCATTTCAGAAATCTTTTTTGTTAAATCAATCGCGTCTCATAGTCATTCATCATTGGACAACTATATTTTTTTGTTAGTGTGATAGAACTATGAAAGTGAGACCGACTTCACAGATTAATAATTATATACGATTATTGAAAATAAAATTTGGTTATTGAAGTCGGTTTAGGTTTGCTGAAGTTTTTCCTTCATAACTTTTTAGTTTATCAAAACTGTATAAAATCATAACTGGAATATTAATCGTGAAAGAATCAAAATCGTATCAAAAAAAAAACAAATCAGGTCATATATAATGACTATGTAATGAAATCACACATTATTACTTGTTTAGTTGCTAGAGGAACTCAAGTCCAAAAAAAGTGACTTGACAGAAGCTATCTTATAAGAATTGCGTTTTTACCTTTTCAGGTAGACATGGAACCTTCGGCAGAGGTGATCGAAGTTTGGAATCCTAAACAAGTGAAATCCACTTCGTCGAAGTCTACACCAGAAGTTATATATCTACATACAATCCGAGAGCCGTCGATTTCGGTGAGGTGGCTTGCATTGCCAGAGGAACAACTGGCTCGTCAATTATATAACAATTCAATTTTTTTTTTCTTAATAAGTCGGCCATTTTGATTATGTTCCTTAGGAGATAGGAACGGTGTTCCAGAACATTTCTATTAGACTTTTTTATGCTGAATCCGAATCTGAAGTCAAAATTCGAATATTCGAAAAAAAGTGACAGACCAACACACAGACAAACATATAGATTTCATATAGGAACGGTGTTCCTGAAAATAAAACGGATTCAAATGTTGGGTACATTCCATCTCCAAGAAACGGGGTTACAGCCGTGTTTTACTACACGGTAGTATGGAACAATTAGCGTGCGAAGCCAAGTCACTTCGCCGGTTTTTCCTTGGATAAAGATAAACGATCCACCTGTCGTAAAATAATTACTGTAACCTGTAAACGCTTGAAACATAAGAAGTATCGCTCGCGCATTGCTATCCCCGCCGCCGACAAGGAAATTCACCAGGCTCACTGGTAGACTCACTCCCTTGCTTGGCAATAATTCTAAAGATAGATACCTGAACAATGAATCACGTAAAAATTACTAAATAAATTTTGATGACCTTTGGCCCGGTGACAACTTACAATCAGAGGTAACTACATGTGTATATCCATCCTTTAATCGGAAATGTTTAGAGTTACTTGAAAACCGATACTACCAATATGGCAAATAAGCATAATTTTTTAAAGACCTTTTTTAAAATAAAATATATAAGTTTTGCTTGCAAACATAGGTTTAAATCTTTAATAAAATATATATAAACTTAATACTGTCATTGATATTTTTACTACCTATATCCAATAAAAATTCCACAATAATGAAATATGACGGACGTCATACAAAACAGGTAGGTAGGTGCTTCATTGCCACATTCAACCAAAAATTTTTTTGTCAATACCAATTTTGATACATTTTGCGAAATATTTATACAATCAGAGACATAAGAAATGGAAGCTAATGGTAATGGTAGATTGGGTAGATTGCAAAAAAAAAACCACTGCCGCGCGACTTCCAGCTTCAATAGATATCAATGTAATATATGCATGTTAATCTATAATTAAAAACTTGTATCAAATCGGACGGTAATGGGACAGTTTAAAGATAAAAATAACGTTCCCTTCTCGTAACGTAAGTATAAAGATAACTGTAGATACCTATTTTAATAATGAACAACAAGTCATCAATAAAATTCACTAGTCGAGTCAAATAAGATAAAGAAATTGACCCACCATTTTACTTCTATTTTCATAAACAATAAGAAATTATGCACATGACGGATAAAAACGGGAGAATAAATAAGCGGTATGCGCGGTATGTTCATTCGATAACATTGCTAGCTATTAAAATTAACGGAACCGGGTCAAATGAGTGCTTACATGTAACTAGTGTTTTGTGCTGTGCTAATACGATCATCCGTCATATTAAAAACGACGACCTCAAGAAAACCGGAATCGTAACCTAACCGTGATATCTGACCCATTTAGCTACTACCTACCAGTTTTTTTTATTGAAAACTAATACGCGGATTTACCGTGGGCATGGCGAATTTGTTATCAGGGAAAATCATTAAAGTACCGTAAACATGCCTTCTATGTGGCTCGTGCAGTAATAAAACATTACTGAACAATACAATGAGATTTAATAATTAATGCAGAAATAAAATATAAATTCGCTTGACATGTTCTGAAAAACGCCTTTGCAATTTAGCGAAAATACTTTTTTGTCTGAAAAGTGTAATCAGTTCCTTATATGACTTACCTGGAGTCGAACTTGTGACCATCGTCCAGCGTGCCGGTGTAGTGCATGGTCAACATATCTCCAGACTTGGACTTGACGGTGCATCCTTCGGGTGTGCTGACCACGTCGACCTTGAGTTCGGTGACCTCCTGCCCGGCAAACGTGGCTCCGGCCAGCGCCAACACCGCAAGCACAAACCGTAACGTCATAGTAAGTTACGAAAAGTTACTTCTGTATTATTACAATGCGTGTGTTGCGATCGCCGGCTGGGAAATAACTGAACGGACGACAACTTGCCCAACTTGGATTTGGGTAAAGTTTGCCACTACCGCTATCAGTCAGTTATGCGTTGTCTTGCTCGCGCTCTGCAGTTTTATTGTGAGTAGAGAGAGGCGAGTATATTCTATAGTGGCCGCCCAAGCAGTGTAGGTGACGCGTCGACTGTACGATCTTGCCACGCGAGCGATGACGTGTGGTGTTCACGGCGCGTTCCACTTTTACAAAAAAGTTGCTAGCATGTAAATGTTATTATAAATTGGTTACAAAAAAATGATGACCATCATATAATATTATTAGGCAATTAATTTTATGTGAAAGAATAGATACAAACTTATATTTCTCGTATTGCAGATATGCACATTATGGAACATCGTCTTGCGGAAACAACAGATAACAGAAATCGGTATTAGTTTGGTGTACAACATGACATATTTCAAACATCGTATCTAATCTATATAAATAAAAATTAGTGCTTTATGTTTGTGAGCGCATCAATTGAGAATAGCTACACCGTTTGGTTATTTATTGTAATGTTCGTAAAAGTCCGTTTACGTTTTTTAGGGTTTCGTACCCAAAGGGTAAAACGGACCCTATTACTGAGACTCCGTCTGTCCGTCCGTCCATCCGTCTGTCTGTCACCAGGCTGTATCTCATGAACCGTGATAGTTAGATAGTTGAAATTTTGACACAGATGATGTATTTCTGTTGCCGCTATGACAATAAATATCTACTAAAAAATAGAATAAAATAAATATTTAAAGGGGCTCCCATACAACAACCGTGATTTTTTTGCTCGTTTTTCTCGACATTGATAAGGCAACAGGTAGACGCTTGAAATATTCACAGAATATTTAGTTATATATTCACTTTAAAAATAAATAATAAATTAAAATAAAACAAATATTTAAGGGGCCTCCCATACAACAAATGTGATTTTTTTGCCGCTTTTATAGATAATGGTACGAAAACCTTAGTCCGACTCGCACTTGGCCGGTTTTAGTAAACCACAAATTGGAAAAACTGCCCGGGTAATTTTTGAATTCGAGAAAAATAGAAAGAGTTTTTTTTTCAAAGGCAATGGTAAAAAGAAACAAAGAATTTTGTTGAAATTGACTTATGACAACATCTCTCGTTTGTTTGTATTGACTACAATTGAATAATGAGCAGTAATGAATAATTATTTACATTTTGCCAAATGCATGAAATCTTTGCATTATACAACTTTTGTATATACTCGTAATAGTGATTAGGTATACAATGACATGATTGTATAATCACTATTATATCTACATATCAAATACATATTACATGCACTGTAAAATATATTTTTTGTTTTACGCATGTACCATAAATATTTACGACGAACCCGGTGGCGCAGTAGTTAGCAATACTATTTTGGAATCAAGGTTCGTGGGTTCGATTCCCACACAGAAACATTTGTGAGCATGAACATGTTTTATCTTCCTCTGAGTGTCGTCCAAAGTGTCCAACGTTAGGGCCCAACAAATTAGCCCGACTGGGGAAGTATTTTGAGATGTGGCTGTGTTAGTAGACAAAGATAGGATCGCGCGAGCTTAACGAGGTTATTATGGTGGGTCACATGTTTGTTTGTCCTCCGACATTGTACACTACACCGACCCTAAACTCATCCCGTTACAGGAATACGGGTCTCCCTTCACATGAAGGGGTTAAAGAGCACACTGCGGATTGGAGAGGTCAGTTTTCAAGACGCGCAAAAGGTCACGAGTGTCATCTATCTATCTATATGTTGTATAGATAAAACAGCTGGAACAGCCTGCTTAATGTGCCCTCCGAGCACGTAGAAGCTCGGGATAGATAAACCCATCCATATATACGCTTGAGTCGATGTTGCTTAACCTGTGTGTTCGCTTATATTGACACATCCAACTACGCTATCGAACTCTCACCAACATTCTATAAAAATAATAATTAACTTCTTACGAAAGGTGACCGTAGGTCAGTTGCTGCTGTCCATTCAACATTGATCTTTCGTGAAATCGTGATACATTTGAATGCAAAAATTTGTAAGTTTCCTTAATAGGTACAACATATACATTACCCCTGCACTTTAAAATAGATAAGGAAAAAAAAAGTTCAATTTGTTTTTCTCCTTTGTTTGCCAACCGCTTCCCTTTTTTTTTGTTTTTCGAGTTAGGTACCACGAGAAAAAGACGCAACCCCTAAAGGATCACTTCGTTGTCCGTCCGACATGATCCTTTTTCTCAGGAACGCATGACACCTCATGCTGAAATTGATATCAAATAGTCTGCTACCCTAGAAGCAATGCAAGAATTAAACTTCTAAATCAACGCAATCAAAAGAAGACGGCACTTGAATGCCACTCGCCCGGATCTCAAAACCTATAGGGTCTCACTCGCCGTTGATCTAGCGTCATGAAATTTGCCAAGAAAGAATATAGCACAGTGAAGGGAAAATCGGAAAACCATAAATTTGTAGTTACGTCACAATTTTATTTTTTCATACATATATATTTTTTATATATACAACGTAAGACGAGTGATGCATAGAAGCATGACGTAAAGTGGTTACCGTAGCCCATGAACCCTTGCAATAGGTACATCAAGTATAACTCGCGCGATTCCACCTCTGCTAGTAACACAGCAACTCCTGGTGATCTCACTAACACGCAGGAACAACTCTCTTGGTAGTTGTTATTTGGCCACCGTATTCTGTGACGTGAAGGTACTTCCCCAGACGGGCTGCTTTGATGCGCCCTACAACTGTTAATTAAATTATTTGCAGTTAGTAAACTAACCGCGACCTATGTCGTTGTTGCAACAGTTTATTAACGACTAAGTTAACTTTTCTCTCAATCCAGTTTATCATTTCGTTGGAGCAATGTTACATATGTTAGTTTAGAGAATTTCAGTAATGTTGCCTAATTTTTTGGTAAATGTCCAAGTTTGGTACGCTTACAAAAACATTGTTTCGCGCCTTCTGACTAATGGGAGAATATTTAAACCAATAAGCCGATAAGTACCGCGATGTTGTTCGCCGCACTAGCCTATAAGAGCTGCCCGTTCTACTTCCCCCCCGACCCGTAGCGGTGAATTGAGTTAATACGTATATCGGTCTAGTCGGTTCTTCATGGGTTATTTTAGGAGAGGTCTGGGTTGCTAGACGAGAACAGCTATAAAACCGGTCTACTAATCGTAATTCTGGTGAGGCAAATGTTGCAGTGTTTTTCTGAAAAAAACTCCAGCAAGTGAGTGTAGTAATAAAAGACAGTCTGACTTTTAATTCGATTCACAAAAATGACATTTGTTGTGCACTTTTGAGTGAAAGGAAGATAGTGACGAGGCAAATGAATGAATGAGTTCACAATTTACTCATCTTATTTAATTTCCTATGATGAGGTTTATTTGAAATAATTCAACTTATCCAAATAATATTTTTATTCATCTGAATCATTAGAATCCCCGTCACTGTCTAAGAAAACTGTCTGTAATGTTATCAACTATTTTGTCGAGTTAGCAAATGTTATCCTCCTATTTAATAATATGGGGGATATGTAACAACAGTACACAATGTATACGCTGTATTTAAATAAGTAACTATAGTATTTTGAATACAATATGTACTGTGCACTGTTCACCCGTGTACATGAAGTTTGACGAGCTCGGTGGCTCAGTCGTGAATGACGCGACTTTCACATCAACGCCCGTGGGTTCGATTCCCACACAAGACAAACATTTGTGTGTATGAACATGTCTGTTTGTCTTGGTCTGGATGTTTTAAGAGAGGTAGGGCGCATCAAAGCAGCTAACACAGCAACTCCTTAGGAGCTTACTGGTCTCACTGGTTTTGTCATTGGTCACTGGTTTTCACTAAGATTCCACATATTATACATTTTGACTGATAATTTTTCGATTTCGATTCGAATATAGTGTCTCGAGGTAGTGTAAATACGCCTACAATGCAGGAATGGTGTGTCTGTTTCAGATGGCAGCAATCGTGGGGACGACTACAGCAGCCGAGGCAAAGTCAATCCGGGCAGCCACGGCATGCATCTACTAACGGTAGTGGGGGGATGCCGGTCAGCTCTTATGAATTAATTAGATGCGGAAGCATACAAAGCAGGTTATATCAAACCTACATGTAAATCATCTGCCAAACGAAAGAAGAGCTTTGTACTGTGAATGGTGCACTCCTAGATTAAAGTATCCCAAGAGTCGCGTTTTACTTCGGAATGACAACGCGCGAGCATAGAGAAAGAAATATTCCAGTTGTCTGTGGCGACCAAAAATTAAACCGCATGACTGTGTATAAAGGCATCACGCGCTCACAGAACCGTATTGATTTAGGGCCTAAATTCTCAACAATTCAAGCCTACTGACCAATGGGAGGATAATTTAACCACTGACCCGATAAGTGCCGCGATGTCGATTCGTGAACTAGCCAATAAGTGCTGCGCGTTCTACTGTATCCCCCGACCCGCAGCGGTGAATTACTTCCCTACGCAAAATTGCTCACGTCGGTTCTCCATAGGGTTTTTTTGTGTAGCCTACATTGGCTGCTTCCCATTTCCCACCGAGTCCGAGCTGCAAACCCCAAAACTACTTTTTACTTAAAGCAAACTGCTGAAATGTCAATACTTAGTTAGAAAAATACAAAAACTTGGGAATACGCGTATTACCATAACATTTATTTTATAATATTTTTTTTCAAGTTATTATCAATAAATATATTGATAACTTTTTAATTAAATTTCGGTTGTAAATAACAGATTTTGTATATTACTATATGTCTTCGAGAAGTGTTGTCGGGAATAATATGTTAATTTTTATTCTTCTATATATATAAAAATGGAGTTCCTGACAAATTCACTGACTTATCAACGCCGAGGCTAAACCCTTGAACCTAAAAAGCTGAAATTTTGCAAAGAAGTTATTTTTGTAATTCTTACGAGAGATAAGAAAGGTTTTTTCGAAATTCAACCCAGGCAGATATTTTTTCCAGTTAGTGGCTTGAAACGTTTATGTTTTTAAAACAGGCAATGTTGAAATAAAGAAGTCCTTAGTATAAAGAGGTGATTTGAGTGTATACAGCCAGTATCAAATAGATAATGAAAACCGAACATATCGTGATATATCTTCATTACTACACAAATAAGGATATTTAATACTAACTAGTCAATGCCGAATGTACTAAAAAATAAGAAGTAAAATAAAAATAAGTAAAACTGCCGAAATTCCAAAATCTACGCGTGCGATGCCGCGGGCATAAGCTAGTTTTAAATAAGTCTTGGGTGTATATAGCAGAGATCTTGATTGCAAGTACTCGAGTATTATTATTCGAGGCAACTGGTGGGTACATTTCGCTGGTTTCATTTGTTTGAATGCGCTCTGGAATTACCCGTCGGATTTGAAAAAATATATAAAATGTGCGTCACAAATGGGACATAAACGGCTGTATCTTTTGAATGCGTTGACTTAGAAGTTTAATTTTTCGCTGCTCGAAGGGATTGCAGACCTAAGTGATAATAATTTCAGCTTGATAGCTCCACCCGTCCCTGAGAAAAAGGGTCTTGATGGAAGGGCAGACGGACAACAAAATCATCCTATAAGGATTCCGTTTTTACTTTCAGGTATGGAACCCTACAACGGAACTTACGGAACCCGAAACCGGCCATTCTATTGGATGCCATGTATTAGTTCGTCTGTGCCGAGGCAGGTTGATACAACACGGCTCGGCTACAACAAAAAATGAAGTACTTTTACTTAGTGAATTGATTATTACGCGCAAAGATTCGAGATTGTATCTTGATATGCAAAAAGGATAAGCGCGATGTGGAACAAAGTCAGCGCCATCTAGTTTTTTTTAGGAAATAAATTTTACGTCCCTAATATGCTATTTTTTTGGGTAAGTCAAATATTTTCCTAATTAATAGATTGTTTTTATACTACGTCAGAAGGCATACAAGCATACCTCCTGGCGTAGTATGAAACATACGGACATGGTCCGTGTGATGTAAAGCAGATACCGTAGGTAGACTATGCACGCTTGCAATACATGATGTAATACTCGCTTGTTACCACCGATGCTGATAACACAGCAACTAATTAGGAGGTTACTGATAACCTAGCTCATTCGCAGGAACAAAACAATACTCCAGGGAGTTGTTATTCAGCTACTTTTTTCTGCGAGGCGGAGGCACGTCCTCGGAAGGGCTGCTTAGATGCGCACTACCTCTTTAAAAACTTAAAAGATCATCTGACACCCATTTGTGGCAAAGCCTTAATATATTTTTGTACAGCCTATGTAAAGTAGAAGGTTAAACGCTTTTGTGAGCGCGAGGTCGAGTGCTTCATGCACAGTCAAGTGGTTTTATAGTTTGTGGGCCCTCCTGTTGTTAAATGGTTACCGTAACTTATGAACGATTGTAATACTAGTAAGTTCCTAAGGAGTTGCTGTGCTGCAGAGGTAACATCTCGCGAGTAATACTTATGTATTGCAAGCGTTTATAGGCTACGGCGATCGCTTTTCTTAAGGTTACCAGTAAGCTCATAAGGAGTCGCTGTGATAGCAGCAGAGGAGAGTGATACTTAATGTTTTTTTTTTTATACTACGTCAGGGGGTATACATACATGCAAATTTCAATCTGATTTAAAGCAGATACCGTAGACTATGCACTCTACTATATCTCCCACCCCGTCAAATACACCAGGGCTCGTGGATACAACAACGTGTAGACAACCGACCAATCAGTCTAACTATAACATTACGCCAAATGCCTTGTGGCCAGCGCCGAGCGCCACATGACTCCGTCTTTATATACCTACATCACTTGCTTCGTTAACATTCACAGCTCTTCTCATGTACGCTCGCCGGTTTCTGATAAAACACGATTAATTTGGTGATGGCAAGGAAGTCTTGGACTTGGTTACTCGGCTCGTACAACCTTCTGCTTTAGACAACAGACTTGTAAGCCAAGACAGTAGAGGTGCATCAACGCAGCCCGTCAGGAGAAGTACCTCCTCTTTACAGAAAACCGCAACCAAATAACAACTCCCTAGAGGGTTGTTGTGTTCCTTCTCGTGAGTGAGGTGTTAGCAGCAGAGACGGCATCGCGTGAATGATACTTAATACATTTCGTGATGATGCGCCATAATTACATCTTTAAAAATTTAAAAGACATCACATCTCTCACCCAATCACAGCAAATCCTTAATATACTTAGTCTGGCCATAAATACTGATACCATTAAAAATAAACAAAATATTACATTTGAATTTGGAATCTGTCATTTCTATATGATTGTTCATTGAATTTTTTCATTTTGGCGCCTATACATTGTAAAATATTTTGCGATATTAAAATGGAGTGGGGTGATAAAGAGAACCGAATCGCTGTGTTTGCATTACACAAAGTAGGTATGGAGCCAAATGCAATTTCTAAAACTCTCTATACGCTTGGTATTAGTAAAATATTTGTGTACCGGGCTATTAATAGGTACAATGCATCATGTCCGAAAGCAAAAGATTTTATCTCGGGAGATGAAGATAGCACCTAGAACCATGTCGCGTATTTTAAAAGATGACGTAGGACTTACAGCCTATAAGAGTCATTTCTTAACTGACAATTTAAAAAAGAATAGAGTGGTAAAATCGAAACAACTACTGAAGCGGTACGCAAAGGGAGGTCACAGAAAAATTTTGTTCACGGATGAGATTTTTTTTACAATTGAGCAACATTTTAACAAACAAAATGACCGTATTTATGCTCAAAGCTAAACGTGGGCACTATCCGACTTCAGTGATGTTTTGGTGGGGTATTAGCTATGAAGGAGTGACTGAGCCATACTTTTGTGAAAAAGGTATCAAAACATCGGCATAAGTGTATCAAGATACCATTCTTGAGAAGGTAGTAAAGCCCCTTAACAACACCATGTTCCATAACCAAGAATGGTCCTTCCAGCATGACTCGGCGCCCGGTCATAAAGCTCGGTCTACGCAGTCTTGGTTGGAAACGAACGTTTCGGACTTCATCAGAGCTGAAGACTGGCCGTCGTCTAGTCCCGATCTTAATCCGCTGGATTATGATTTATGGTCAGTTTTAGAGAGTACGGCTTGCTCTAAACGCCATGATAATTTGGAGTCCCTAAACAATCCGTACGATTGGCAGTGAAGAATTTTTCTATGGAAAGAGTGCGTGCTTCTATTGATAACTGGCCTCAACGTTTAAAGGACTGTATGGCAGCCAATGGAGACCACTTCGTATAAGTTTTTTATATTTTGAATTGTTTTATATTTATATATTAAACTAACACACTGTAAAAGTAATAAATGTTATTTGCAATAGATTTTTTTTTTGTTTCAGCATTTATGGCAAGACTAGGTATTTTTGTAGGTTTTGGTAGAGAAGGTCAAGCTGGCGTCCTAAAAACTTGGTGTGGTCAACAGGGCAAAGCAGTACTTCAATGCGGGGCAAAGGTTTATCTATACTACAGATAAATAAAATTGGAGTGTCTGTTTGTAATATTAAAATAACCGCTTTTTACTAAATACATATTAATATATACACGGTACATATACCAAAATTTATTTATTTATATTAATAAAATAAATAAAATTTCTAAAATAAAGGTAGCCTAAGTTACTCCTTATTACATCAGCTATCTGCCAGTGAAAGTCCCGTCAAAATCGGTCCAGTCGTTTCAGAGATTAGCCGGAACAAACACACAAACGGACGGACAGACAGACAGACAAAAATTGACAGACAGACATAAATAATAATTAAAAACTATTCCGCGCGGAGCACACTGGTGGGGGGGGGGGGGGGGGGGGGTGTCATAGATGTAGACAACCGACCTATCTATCTATTACTTCATGCCAAATCCGTTGCGGGATAGGCATTACATCCCTCGCTCGCTTCTTTAATGTTCATAGCTCTTCTCATGCACACTAGCTGGTTTCAACCATCGTCCCAAACGACTGTGATGAAGAGCTGTCGAAACCATAGTGGTACAACAAAAAAAGCCAAGGGATTACTTTTCATAGGTAAGCATACAATTTTTCTGATTAAATAATCGTTTTCACTTAAATGGATTTTTCATAAGAGAGACCAAAAAAGAAAGCGGCTGGATTCCATCTAATTTCAGTGTAATATGCAATATACATTTCGAGGAGTGGCTGCCGTCTTCTATGAGATGGAGGTACTTCCCCAGTCAGGCTAACGTCGTGCCCTACCTCTCTTTCGCCAGAGCCTCGTCTAGTCATTAAAATTGGTGTATTTGTTTGGGCATTATTTATTTCAAATAAGTATGCATCTGTTTGTCTTATATAATAAAAGGAATATGTAATGTTATATTTCATGTGTTTAATTTATTTTCATCAATAGGTACCTATTTTAAACAATACAAGTTACAAATTAACGATCCATAAAATTCGAGTTCCAAAGACAGTAACGAATCATATCATTTTTTTATTTCTTTTTAGTTAGTTTCTCAAGCTGTGGAATGAGCTTCCAGCCGAGGTTTTTCCAAAGGAACTACAGCATGGAGTTCTTCAAGAAATGCGTGAAGAGGTTTTTAGAGGGTCGGCAACACATGAGTGACACACCTGGTGTTGCAAATGTCCGTAGGCTGCGGTAAATGTTTACCATCAGGCAGGCCGTATGCTTGATTTCCACCTTAGTGGTATAAAAAAAAATAGTTAAAGAAATGGGATTTCTTTTTCCATCTGGCAACCCACTTGACACTCACACATAGTTACATGCCGCCATTGCGGTGCTTCAGTTGTTTCTCAGCGAGATTCCGTCTGCTTTTTTTATTACGTCTATGGATAGAACCTATCCATATTCATCGATGGTTACAACGCTCCTGATAAAACACGATCAATTTGATGATGGCAAGGAAGTCTTGGCCTTATGCCATGGCAATACCATGTATTAGTTTATCTGTACCGAGGCAGGTTGAGACAACACGGCTCGGCTACTACAAAAAGTGTTGTACATGTGCTAAATAAATTGAAGATGATTCGAAAAGATTCGAGTGTGTATCGTGGTATGTGAAAAGTGTAAGAGCGTTGTAGTACACGAACAGCGCCATCTAGTTCTACCGATTGTACAACGGGTTGTATTCTGAAGAACTGTTCGAAATGATGCCGACAACTACTTTTTATAACCGCACCGCTCGCCGCCGCGCGCCTGGGCGGGGAGTTCGCCCTCACACTTTGGAGCCACATTGGTCGCGTACTCCCAGCCGAGGGTTTTCCAAGGGACTATAGCATGAAATTCTTCAAGAAATGCGTGAAGAGGTTTTTAGAGGGTCGACAACGCATGAGTGACACTCCTAGTGTTGCAAATATCCATAGGCTACGGTGACTGTTTACCATCAGGCAGGCTGTATTTTTGGTTTCCACCTTAGTGGTATAAAAAAAAGGTTATGTGAATATCACCCACCCCACCAGACACACCGGGGGGGTCATAGACGTAGACAACCGACCTATCTATCTATAACTTCATGCCAAATCCGTTGCGGGATAGGCATTACATCCCTCGCTCGCTTCTTTAATGTTCATAGCTCTTCTCATGCACACTAGCTGGTTTCAACGCTCCTGATAAAACACAATCAATTTGGTCATGGCAAGGAAGTCTTGGACTTATGCCATGTATTAGTTTATCTGTACCGAGGCAGGTTGCGACAACACGGCTCGGCTACTACAAAAAGTTCTGTGTATATGCTATGTGAATTCAAACTGATTCGAAAAGATTCGAGTGAGTATCGTGGTATGTGAAAAGTGTAAGCGCGTTGTTGTACACGAACAGCGCCATCTAGTTTTTAAGAAATAAACTGTATGTCCTTGTGTAGTCTATTTTTGTTGGTTGGGTAGCGTAAACTATCTTTATTGGTACGTTTCTAGTTGATTGATTCAGGTGTTGGAGAAGTCAAAATGCATGTAAATACCAATGTTGAGATCCAGATTTACTGTTGCGCAGATGTCAGGTTTTACCCTCGTCGCTGGAATATTTGCGCGTACTCAACAAATAGAGACATTTTTGCCACTAAAATCAGACAAAGTTTCGTAACTTCTTAATGAAAAATTTCAAAAACAGAATATCTCCGTGGATCGCCCACTTAGTCCTCCGAAGAAAGTCACCGCGAAACCATGAATGTACTTAGCTTAGCGGAGCATAAGATGTTGCTAAATTGCTTACATTTGTTAGGTACATTAGGAAGTATATGAAAGAAGAAAACAATCATAGATTACGGTCACCGCTTTACATCATGTGGGCCGTACACTTATATGTCTCGTGACGTTTTATAGAAAATATATACCGATACCTCCAGATGTTGGCACCCAGCCAATTACTGGCGTCTTTACATTTATTATGGGCAAGTAATAAGATTCGATAGATTGTGACAATAGTTCAGTTTTAGCTTGTGAATACCTTAAACATTTTTTTATAGTAACTAAATATTATAAGACTGAAAATATTGATAAAAAGTATGAGAGATTTATCTAATTATAAGTAATTTTCATCGTATGCCATTAAATATTTCTAATTATTCCAATATTGCTTTTTAAAGTGCCAATAATTGAGGGGATTACCTTAGGTTCTAAAGTATTTGTGTGAGCAACATGTATTAATTCATCGATCTGTATTTACATAAATATTAAGAATATTATAAGCCGGCAAAAAAGCGGAGTACCGACATGCTTATAACACCCGCATCGGAAAGTCTTATATGAACTAGTATACCGCCTTTTTTTTTATACAATGCCTTGAGGCACACAATCATAGTACCTATGAAGGAAAATAACAAATGAGTTTTTATGATTTTAGAGCCGATTTTACATAGTAACTCAATTCACCGCTACGGGTCTTGGAGATACAGTAGAACGCGCAGCTCCTATTGCATACACGGATTAACATCGCGTCACCGGCTTGTTGGTTAAAACAGCATCCCATTGGTCAGTAGGATCAAATCGGTAAAATAGGCTAAAATTCAAAGTTTCTGTGAGCGCTGGGTCGAGTGCTTCATGCTTATCCAAGTGGTTTAATAGTTTGTGGGCCCACCTGTTGTAAGGTGGTTGCCGTAGCTTATGGACGTGACTTAGGCTATTACAGTAAGCTCCTAAGGAGGTGGCGTCGCGCGGTTGTATTGCAAGCGTTTATAGGCTACGGTAATCGCTTTTCATCAGGTGGGCTATTACTCGCGCGATGCCACCTCTGCTGCTAGCACAGCAACTCCTTAGCTTACTGGTAACCTCACTCATTCACGGGAACACACGAGAGAGACCAGAGAGTTGTCATTCGGCTTTTTTCATAGTTGGCAGGAGGGTTGACAACCGCAGTAAGTACGGTCGCCGCTGCCTATCTCCTGGATATTTCCCTTAGCCCTTTTACGACACCCACAGGTTGAGATGGGGTGGCGTTTTCTTACGCCGATGCCACACGGATATAAACCAATCACCGATTGATAAACAGTGGTTATAACTAGTAAGCACTAACCAATAAATCACTTGACTGCGCATGAAGGCATACCCCACTCACAAAAACGTTGTGTTAATGCGCCTAAATATCTCAGCGATTCGATCCTACTGACCAATGGGAGACTGTTTTAACCAATAAGCCGGTATGTGACGCGATGTGGACCCCTGAACTAGCCAATAAAACTGCGCGTTCTACTTTACCGTACCGATCGGTTAGTGGTAAATTCAGTTTCTACGTAAAATTGGTCTCATTGGTCCTTCATAGGTTATTTACTGAACCATCTCCCTAACTCAGTAACTGAGGTTTGGAGCTTGGCTAACGCAGCTGACACTTGCACGCTCTTTGAATAGAGGGTTGTGTCGTCGGTGAAGAGCGAGAGATCAACGCCTTTGGGAGGAGTGGGAACATCGTTGGTGTACGGTATATACAGCAGGGGTGCCAAGACAGAGCCCTGTGGCCCCCAGCCTTGAGTGGGCGTGGGGTTGAGAGCGCTTCTTCGTGTCTAAAACGAAAGGAGCGATGTTTGAGGTAGGAGGCCACTAATCGGACAAATCGGTCTGGGATACGAAGCTTGTAAAGCTGTATATAAGTCCTCCATGCCGGACTTTATCAAAAGCCTTGGCAACGTCGGAAAAGACAGCTACTGTCTTTTGACGCTTAGGATAAAAACCGCTCGAGATATACTCGACTATGCGGTGAACTTGCTGTGGGCAAGAGTGTTTGGAGCGAAAGCCGAACTGATTGTCTATTATGAGACCATTTGAGAAGAGATGCTCTCTCAATCGAGCGAGTATTACTCTCTCAAGAAGCTTCCCCATCGCCTTAAGTAGGCTGATGGGGCGATGGCTACTGGGGTTATTGAGAGGTTTACCCGGTTTAGGTATACCATTGACCGTAGCATCATTTCAGGCGGTTGAAAAGTGGCACAGGTCGAAGCAGGCGTTGAATATAAGGGCTAAGAGCGTCAGCACTTGGGCTGGGAAGTGTTTCAAGGCCTTATTTGAAATTCCATCAGCGCCTGGGGCTTTGTGGGGTTTTAATCCTTTGAGGAAAGAGCTAATTTCATCATTGGACACTGTGATGGGGTCTGCAGTGAGAGGGAGTGAGCTCTTATGTAAAACCTTCTCCTCCACAGCTTTGACGTGTGCAGCGTCGCATGGTTGCGTGCTGACAGAACATTGTGAAGCAATGCTGTCAGCGAAACATTCGGCTTTCTCGTCGTCCTCGAAGGCAATAGTGCCATCGGGAAGGTGGAGTGGCGGGGTGTGGGTTATTACGTCACTACGCAGTGCTCTCGCTACTTTGTAGTACGCAACATGGGAGGGAGCTATGTTCTCCATGAGGTCGCCCCATCGCTCTTCCCTCAGGTCGGAGAGAGAGGACCTTACTTGCCGCTGAAGGCGGTTCGCGAGAATCCTGTTAGACGGGGTGGGATACAGCTTGGCTCCACGGAGCGCTGCGTTTTTAGCTTTTATCAGGTCCCTGACAGCCTGCGGTAGCTTTCGGCGGTTATCCACCTTCACCACTCGCGAGTTGTCCTGAACAGCTGATTGAACCAGTTTAGTGAGAGAATCCACCGCACTGTCAATCTTGTCCGGACTATCGAAGTAATCGGACGTGAGGGCGTACGGTGAATCTAGGGCTTCAAAGGCTACCTCTAGGGTGGCCTTAAAACTTTTCCAATTGGTGAAGGTTTTGTTGGTGGAGGAGGGGTGGGGATCCAACGGGCCCCATAACCAGTGAGACTGGACGGTGGTCAGAGCCTAGATCATCGAGAGGCTCGATTGATCTAAGCTGAAGCGACACTCCTTTGACTAGCCCAAAGTCTAGTACGTCAGGAATGGCATTTACCTGATCAGGGTAATGTGTGGGCGAGTATGGACATATGACGTCCAGATCTAGGGCTTGGGTAATCTCCAGTAGCTTCCTGCAACTAGAGTTAGAAGACTGACAGGTCCAGTCTGTATGTTTGGAGTTAAAGTCTCCAAAGAGAATGACAGACTTGCCTAGTTCTAAGAGTGCAAAGTCGCTTCTTAGTGGAATTGTCCCGCTAGGTATGTAGATGGACGCTATGAGTATGGACTGATGTCCTGTCATAGCCACCTTACATACTGTGGCCTCCATACTACTCAAAGGAGGAGTATCTATAGGTGAGCAATGAAGTGCTCGCCTATTTTTTGCTTATATTATAGGTCTTTTTACGGTTACAAATATATCCAGTTGAGAATGCGCAAGCTTGCATTGCCAGAGGAACACCTGGCTCGTCAATTATATAACAATTCAATTTTTTTTTTAATTTGTCGGCCATTTTGACCACGTTCTTTAAGAGATAGGAACGGTGTTCCTGAACATTCCTATTCTACTTTTTTATGCTGAATCCGAATCTGAAGTCAAAATTTGAATATTCGAAAAAAAAGCAACAGACAAACGCACAGACAAACATATAGAATTCATATAGGAACGGTGTTCCTGAAAATACTTTAAGTAGTTGTAACACATTTAGCAATACCTATATCACCGATGTTCGTTCGATGTTTTTGTGTCAAATCGTGTTTTTATTCAGGAAAAACACCTGTGGGGGTATTCACATTGCCAAAGGATGACGTATGGTTTATAACTGCAGCTCGTGTTACAACGATTTCTCGTGCAGTGTGACGTCTTGCGTTATCATATCATCATGCAGTAATAATGGTGAAGATCGATTCACGAGTCCTTGAGACTCCGTGGGTGCTCGGGGGCTCCATCACCCACGGGAGGGAAATAGTGGGTGCGGAGCACCCATGACGCTAGACATCATTATATAACTAAATAATCCTCATCTCATTATCTGTTGTTCAGGTTCTCATTATCTGGTTATTCTAGTAAGCGCTTGCTTGCTTACTAGAATGTGTGCGACCCGTCCTAATGTGATCTCAGTTCCCACCAGATACTTTTGATGTAGAGCCGTTTTTTTGTTTTGGGCAGGGTAGTCTTTGGGGGACGCCTATGTCCAGTAGTGTACGTCTTTCGCCTGAAATCATGATGATATACCTAGTCATCAAAAGAGCATGAGCACCCACGAGGTTTTTCAGAAGCCGGCGCCCCTGGTCGGGGCTGTTTCACTGCCAGTTTCGCAATCATGTTCGTAGTTCGGCACAATAAACAGCTGCTGTTATTGCTTGACCAGACTTGAGGAAGCTACAGTGAATAACGCCATGAAGAGACTACCAAACAGTTACCATCAGAGACGTCTCAAAAGGTAGATGTATTATACACCAACATTATTGTATTTTAAAATGGCGCAAGTACTACTATATCGACGTACAGTATTATCACACTTTGCTCTAACAAACAGGTAAATGATAGGGGCATACCTGTCGTTAGAAAGAGATGATCTTAAGACATATTTTATGCTTTGTGGCGAAATACCTATAGAGGCGACGCGAGAGCGTGGCCAAATGAATGCGAGTTGGGCACCTTACTTTCGTATTGCCATTCTAGAGCGTGTACGACTTTATATTTATAACAATAAAAACATCTTAGGCTACCATTACATTTTTTTTGGTAAGCTTTGCTTTAGAGCATTGTTGCGGCGTTTGACCTGGGGTCAGCCATAGCATTTTTCGGTTACGGTTATCGTAAAGAATCCACTTTTCGTCACATCGATCCAATATTCACAAGGCAACACAAGTTTCAACACGCGTGTCTTTCTATAGAGCAGTCAAATCACGAGGCACCCATTTTTCCTATTTCTTTATCTTATTGATTTGATGCAAGGTTAAGGTAACGTTAAACCATGTCGCTAATTCTCGATTCCAAAGTTTGACTCGGATCGGTTTACTCCATCTCCTTCAATTCAGCGTTAATATTCACCTGTGTGGGCGGTCTTCCACGTGATTCGTTCTTCAAGTCGAAGTTTCCATTACGAGAGCGTTTAAACCAAAAACGCACGGTGCGTTTGTTAGCAGTCTCCTCTCCAAACGCAGCATTGATATTGCGAGCCGTTTCTGCCGCGTTAGTTCCACGTCGGAATTTGTATTCAAAAATTACTCGGATTTTCGAAGTATCCATTCCCGTCTAAGCTAAATAAAAAAGCAATTGAAATTCGAAAATCAAATGTTGCACATTTTTACAAAGTAAAAACTCATAGGTATCATGTGAAAAAAAATTACTCAAAAATCACAAGGTTTAATGTCAATTCAAAGTATCTATTACTATAAAACTTTAAGTACCTATTTATCTACGGATTGGCGGGTGTGCGTTGAAATTTGAAATGTACTCATATTGCATTGTTTCGGCATAGATTTTTAAGATATAAGTAGGGTACAAATAGCTGTCGAGCGCAAGCCTCAAACACAAGTGTTCCTCCGTGTGCTGGTTGATCCTTTTTTAGATAGCCCTGGGACGTTCTTCCACCTTACAGAATATCCCCGCCAAATAACAATTCTCTGGAGGATTGTTGCATTCCTGCGGGTGAGAGAGGTTACTAGGAAACTCCCGAGGGACTGCTGCATGAGCAGCGAGGCGACGATTGCAACGTGTAAGCGGCACTAATTGAGTTTAACGATGGTCCATTAACTACATGAGGTGTAGGGTGGGAGGGAGCTGAATCTCATCCAATCTCACGTGGCGAAGAGGGAAAGTCTCGGCAAATATCACGTAGTAGTGTGAAATTGGATTGGATACAAGTAAAATATGTTATTAATCAAAAAATGGCAAAACATGATTTAGTAATATATATCGTGGTATTTGAAAGCGCCGTAAAGCAGCACATTTCACAATCCATTGTATAGGCGCCACTAGCTAGCGGCCATCCACAAACATAACTCGACGAACGTTGCAGCGTACGAGCCGAATAACAGCGATACACAGACAGGTTCTAACTTGCTTTGTTTATTCCAGTAAATATTACGTACAAAACGGCATACGGTTCAGTCAACGTTTTCACTCATTTAAAGGAGTTATCAATTTATATTACAATACATAGTGAGAAGACAGCTTGCAGCAGTTATAGCCCCAGGGGATAACGAACCGGCCTATCGACCAACTAGTCCCCGGTTCGAATGCTGGCGGGGCTGGAATCGTTCTATGAAATCACTATGGAAGTTTTCCAAATGTTGGCAGTAGACAACCAAGTCGTCGCCGTCGTTGTTGCAAGACACTGATAAATTGGGAAAATTGTGGAACTCACGTCCGCCGATATTCTTCTTGTGCAAGAGCAGCTTGGCTACGAAAGCAAAAACGTCATTTTTTGTTTTTATTAAGTTCAAGTCATCTCCGTGAAGTTGGAGATTCTTATTATTAAGCAATTTATAAAGGTCTGTCAGGTACGCGATATCCTTCTTTGTTTTCCAAGAACTCTATAACAGAGTCAAACAGATTGTAAAACCGAGTCAGACAATTTCCTTTTGATAGCCAACGCAGGCCAACGCAATTCTGTGTGAAAGATCAGTCGGTTGACATCTTAGGTTGAAATAGGCGAGGCAAGAGATGCGCGGGCGATGGGACGGGGCACGGCGCGCGGCGTCGCTCGTTGCCTATGGTTATGTGTCCCTCCCACAAACCTTGTTACGGACTGGCCTTAAAACTATATTGTATATTTTTTCTAAATTTTGGTGTCTTTTTGAAGTCTGTGATTCTTGTTTGATCTTCACTTTTTGTTTGTTGCTTATATATTAAATTACTCGTACCCATTTTCCATCGTGGGGCGGATAGGTTTTACTAGTTATTATGAATGCGCTAGATGCCGCTGTAATTATATCGATGGCTTTAATGTTATGTTTGTATTTTTGTGTAAAATGGGTAGAAATGCATTAGAGTTTTTAATTGTCAAAAATAAGTTGTAATTTGTTTTGAGACAGCACGATTTATTAAATCGACGCTTGCTGCGCCATCTGCTATAAGTTATTAGAACAAAAAATATTTAGTTTCCGATGCGTACCCATCGGGAACTATATGCAACTTTAATACAATATCATTGTACTCAACACGAAGAAGAGTAAATAGGTATAACTTCGACGTAATGTGGTTTAAGTAGATTCACACCAGTTTTTTACGTCAGTTCCAGGATTTGAAGTGGCTTTGACTGAAAATTAATGGAGGGCCTTCATACTTTATAGTCTATCGCGTAGGAGAAAACTTTTATAAGCAAATCAATACCGTATTATTAAACTTTTATAAGTAACAAATGTTCTATTAACAAAGAATTATGAAATAAGTTAATCTTATTAATATTATAAAATTAATAATCGCCTATTGAAATTGGTTTCGTAGAAACAATTCATAACAATGAGCAATTCCTGTATGGATAATTGATAACTATATATTAGGTCCTTACACAGGAAAAAGTAAGACGAATATATATATATATATATATGGAATTGTATATTTAATCAATCGGACCATGTACCATTATTATCTACGCACTTTCGCCATTTTATAGGTAGTTCATTAATTCCATTGCTTATTAAAATTCTGGGAGCGAGAATCAATAAAATCTTTGAAGGCGATTTGGACTGTCGCATCTGAACAATTTTTTTTTCTTCCAATTAGTTGTCCAAATTGCGAGAAAAGTGGTAATCTGTTGGAGCAAGGTCTGGGGAGTATGGTTGGTGCTGGAGACATTCCAATCGCATCTCCTCTATTTGTGCGACCGTCTGTCGTGAAGCAGCAGTGGGCTAGAGCAATTGACCAGTCTCGGCTGTTGAATAGCGAGCTATTCCATCGTGGTTTGCAATTGTTGACAATAAAGATCTACCGTAATCGTGTGGTCAGATCTTAAGAAGCTGTAGTATATGACACCAGCACTGGTTCACCAAACACTCACCAGTACCTTTTTCTGAGTTAACTTTCGCTTGGGACTACATTCAACCACTGTAATGCTGATGAGCGTTTCCGATTGTCGTACAGATTCCTTTTTCATCCATTCTATTTTCATCACAAGTAACAATACGATTCAAAATTCCCTCGTTACTGTGACGGTTGAGTATAGTGTACCGCAGCCTAAGATATTTTTATATTTGATACTTCGCTGACCGAAGCACTCAATGCGTGTTTGTTGGTGTCGCTACCCATTCTTGAGTTTTTTCACATTTCCAATTTGTTTCAAGTGAATTAAAACTATTTTGTCACTCACACCGAAGCCGCCGCTAACTCTGACGTGGTTTGCGATGGAACTGCTTCCATTATCACCTTTAATTCGTTGTCAATTAGGGTCTCCGGTCGTCCACGCGGTTTGTTCTGTAGATCAAAATTTCCACAACGTAAACATGGAAACCATAAACGTACCGTGTTTTCTTTTACAGTAACTTCCTCATACCTATCATAAATCCTTTGAGTTGTTTCTGGAGCGTAGGTGCCACGGTGGAATAGACAGATGTCAAAGAAAAATCGAATGGCGTAAAATCAAATGAATTATTAAATTCGAAACACAAATATAAAAGCGTGGTTCGGACATGTAGAAAGAATGCGGGACGAAAGAATGACGAAACAGATATACAATGCAAAAGTGGAAGGATGTAGGAGCCGAGGAAGGCCGAGACTAACCTACCATGACCAAATTGGTCGTGTTTTATCAGAAGGTGATGTCAGAAGCCCCAGGAACCGGCGAGCGTGCATGAAAAGAGCTATGAATGTCACAGAAGCGAGTGAAGTATGCAAGGACCGCGTCTTATTGCGCTCGGTTCTCTCTGCCTACCCCGCAAGGGACTTGGCGTGAAGATATACATACATACAGTATATGAAAATAATAAATAAATTGGTAAATAATTAGTTTTCGAAAGGTGACAAATCTTTGTATGAGATTGGGTATCTGTACTGTAGTATTATATTATCTTTGGCCATATTGGGTTCGATTCCCACACAGAACAAACATCTGTGTGCAGGAACACGTTTGTTTGACTGGGTCTGGCGGTTCATATGAGACGTAGGGCTCATCAAAGCAGTCCGTCTGGAGAAATATCTTCACCTGGGAGGGTTATTGTATATGTGCGAGTGATTGACGTTATCAAGATCCTATGAAGTTGCTCTAAAGCGACAGACGTAGCATCGCGCTGGTGGTACTCAACGCATAAAGTGTTCATAGATTGTATTATTATTGTACTACTTTACATTAGGTGGCGGTCCACCTATCTTGCATGCCTCTCGACCTAAACGAAATTTTATTACTCGAATATTTGGTTGACTAATTACCGATCATTTTGAACGAGTTAATTCAGGTGGAATCTAATCTGAAACAACGGCCCATCTGACGTAAAGCGGCTTTTGTTTAGTCATTCAAGTACTGTGTATTTATTGAAACAGTATACTAATTTTACAGTACAGTGATGGAGCTGTACCTATCAGTTAAAAGAAAATGAAACAATTTAATGGTATCTAGGACATGTCGTATTAATACTTTTTTTTTATATACAACGTCGAGTCTTACAAGCATACGGCCCTCCTGATGTAAAGTAGTTATCGTAGCCTATGCCCAATTGCGACACATTAAATATCACAGGAACACAACAATCCTCTAGACAGTTGTTATTTGGCTGAGGTTTACTGTGATGTGGAAGTACTCTTTTATAAACACCCAGACCAAGACTCATGCAATGCAAATGTTTGTCCTGTTTGGGAATCGAACACACGATAGGTGTCCAAGTAGCGGTATTAACCACTGCGCCTCCGAACTCGTCAAAAATACCCGTCATAGAATTATTTTTATTAGCCTACAAGTTAGCATATACTTACGTAATCATCTTTTAAAACCCTCCATTTTGATACCCAGCCGGCATTTGTTCCATGATGTCTTTATAATAGGGTAAAAACCAGAAGCACTCACACAAAATGAATCAAAAAGCTCTCGAGTTAAACGCAGAATCTCATCATCATCTCACACGCCAGAGCACGGGCAGCGGAACAGACGGGTCTCCAAATATATTCGGCGAGACTTACGTCAACTTATTATACAGAACCTCTGATTACCTACTACGAGTATATTAAGAACCAGCCTATTGATAAAATGGTCCCCGGTTCAAATTTCATTAATTATCACTAGCTTGGCGATGAATGAAAACATCGCGAGGAAACCCCGAAGTCCAAGAAATTTTATTTTGAACGACACGTGTATATAATATATAAGCAGAGTAAAACAGCAAAATAATAATAGATATGTACAATGTACTTCGTCCGCGCGGAATAGTTATTTTATTATTATTTATTTATAGTAATAAAAATAAATAAATTTTCTAATATAAAGTAGCCTAAGTTACTCCTTATTACATCAGCTATCTGCCAGTGAAAGTCCCGTCTAAAACGGTCCAGCCGTTTCAGAGATTAGCTGGAACAAACAGACAGACAGACAAAATTTGTAAAAATATTCATTTTGGTATCTATACCGTGTATACATCCATATGCATTTAGTAAAAAGCGGTTATTTTAATATTACAAATAGACACTCCAATTTTATTTATCTGTATATACGACGTGTAACCTATCATAAGAATGGTCTGACGACGTGTAACCTATCTTAAGAATGGTCTGACGTCGTGTAACCTATCATGAGAATGGTCTGACGAAGTGTAACCTATCATAAGAATGGTCTGACGACGTGTAACCAGTGGCGTGCACAGAGATTTTTGACAGGGTAGGCAGATTTTTTTTTAAAGCTATTAACTTACCAAAAAATACAGAATGTTGATTTTGGTTACCCAGTCTTGTGGAAATAATGATGTATGTGATCACTTGTTTTTATTCACCGAACACTACACACACCACATGAACAACTTTCGCAGTGAATATCATCCATATTTATCAACTTTAAAACTTTAAAATCTTATTTCGTCTGCTACCAGTCAATCGATTCAAAACAAAAACAATGGCGGCCGTCTTAAAATCAAAATAAAATTAACATCAATTTTATACGAAAAAAAGAAATGGCAATATCTTTCACTATAATTATATGCAGCAAACTACTTTTTAAAATAGTTACGTAGCAATGCTCGCGACACTTAGGTACCTAATTTACGTTATAGTTCAGCTGAAAAGACATTGTCTATACTATGCGATAGTGTGCGTTATTAGTGTTATTGTGGGTAATGTAATTACAGGAATGCACACTACAGTATTTGTATTAACAACACGGCACACATACGTAAATTTAGACAGAAATAGTTAGTGTCTTCCGCCATCAAAAGCTGCCAATGCGGCGCTGGTGTAGCGTAGCGCCTAGCTGCGATTTGAATATGACTAGCGATGATTTTAATAACTTACCGATACCGATAGATGGAGCTGTTTTTAATTTTTTGTTTTTGATACGAAATATTAGTTAAAAACTATGTTTAAGAATGAAACATCGGATGGTATTTATCAAATTGATAGGGTAGGCAATGTCTTTTTGTCTATATGGAGTGCACGCCACTGCGTGTAACCTATCATGAGAATGGTCTGACGAAGTGTAACCTATCATAAGAATGGTCTGACGACGTGTAACCTATCATAAGAATGGTCTGACGACGTGTAACCTATCATGAGAATGGTCTGACGACGTGTAACCTATCTTAAGAATAGTCTGACGACGTGTATCCTATCATAAGAATGGTCTGACGACGTGTAACCTATCATAAGAATGGTCTGGTTATCCCTCTGGGCTGTGGAGGTCCGACGGCAATCACGCCAAGTAAAAATCTGTATCTTCGCTAAATCTCACTCTTCATTCACTGCCCAGCAGTAACTAAACAACTGAAATCAGTGGCACTTCGATAAGTCGAATCTCGTTGAGAGGTATTCCTCAGTAACACAAAAAAATGCGTTTCCATCCCACTGAACAAATTATTTAGACTTTGTGCCTCGAACTATGTGTGATGTATTATTAGTACAGCTAAAAGCATAGAGAGATACACTCGGGTTTGATTGATAATTCTGCAGGGGCATGTAGATGCATATCGTGAGCTCAAAAAAGTAAAAATATAAAACTGGTACTGTTTGGGCAAGTCCGCTTTTGTTCATCCGCTCCTCTGAATTTGCCTATTTCGAATATTTTTTCTACTGTTTCCAATTATTATTTTTATTAATAACACAAAAGCTTCAAAATTAATGTGGTGTAACGCGTTGTTACGTTACTTTGGCACCAATGTTCGTGGGTTCGATACCCACACAGAATAAACATTTGTGTGCATGAACATGTCTGTTTGCCTTGGTCTAGTTGTTTTTAAGAGAGGCAGGGCGCAACAAAGCAGTCTGGCGATGTACCTCCACCTCACAGAAAACCGCAGCCAAATAACAATTCCCTAGCCTAGAGGGTTGCTGTATTCATGCATGTAAGTGAGGTCACCAGTAAGCACCTAAGGAGTTGCTGTGTTAGCAGCAGAGGTGGCTTCGCGCGAGTGATACCTAATGTATTGGAAGCGTTCATAGGCTACGATAACGCTTCACATCAGGTGGGCCGTATGCTTGTATGCCTCATGACCTAACTTAAAAAAAAGTAAAGCTATTCATTAATTACTAAACAAAATAAACGAAAAAGAAAATTACTTGATAAACCTCTGTTTAGAAAAATGTACTAAGGTTTTGTATTTGCTTATTTATATTTAGATACTAGCTACTCGACCCAGCTTCCCAATCGTTACCAAACTTCACAGAATCACCTGCCGGGCTAACCTGACGATTCACTGATAATTTCATCAAAATCTGCCCAGCCGTTTTTGAGTCCATAGTGGACATACAGACAAATATTCATTTTTATATAGATAGGTACTCGTATAATGTAACATTACTTAAACAAACATGCGTATTAAAAAATATATAGTTATTTGTTTATGTTTAATTTGGGTGATAACAAAAAAAGCGAAATACATTTTCTTAAATGATAATTCCTAACCTTTACGGTTGATATAACCTTAATCATGATTTACGGTTGATATAGGAAAATTTCTTATGTGCTATAATATATTTTCCTGTATCAGCATTCTTTTAAAGCCCTTATAGAAGCTTACTTACATAACTAATTTGATATACAAATATCATACTGTGTACTATATTCATAGGCAGGTGGCAATATTTTTTGATTACGTGAGAACTGAACGAGTTAAGCGCGGTGAAAACAGTTTCATTTTCATCATGTGTGAGATTGTTTGTAAAACAAAGAGGTCTTCTTACTTTCTAATGTTTTTGTACGAGAAACACTGAGACGTACTTCAGTTCCATCGATCTTGCAAAATCTACGACCAACGAAATTAAATTTCGCATCTACGTCGATGTGAAAAAAAAACAGTCTGCGCGAGGTAAACGCTTGCATAACAGAGTTGTGAAATCGATAAAAAAAAAGATAAAAATTCTTTATTTGCCATTGGGCCCTCGCGGGCACTTAGACACGTCTTACAGTTTTTGAAATATTATCTTATTGTATCTTATTTAATTATCTTTTTACTTTTTCCTTTTTTTTATCTACTAGCATTTCGGAAATGAACATTGGCTAAGAAGAAATGTCGAAAGAAACTTGCCAATATAGGTCTCTTTAAAAATTGTTAATTAGATATTACAAAAACAAAAAATACATAAGCATATTGGTACAATAATGATATCAAATGGTAAAATTAAAGATTATTAAGGACAGGTAGTCTTTGCGGAATTATTACCAGACATGTTTGTCAGTTACATATTCATCAATTCTATAATAAGCCCTTTTACAGAGAGTATTTTTAATGTGATTTTTGAATATATTGTCAGGAAAGGACTGAACTGTTTCAGGCAACTTATTATAAAATCGAATACAATTTACAAGAAAAGATCTACCAGTCCTAGCAAGCCGATGTACCGGCATACACAACTTATTTCTACTTCTAAGTTTTTCACTGAAGTTTGAAAACGACTTAAAATTTTTACGGGCATACATTATATTTTCATAAATATATTGAGAAGTAACAGTGAGGATATTTATTTCTTTGAACAGTTCCCTGAGGGATTCTCTGGAGCCCATGTTATAAATAGAGCGAATGGCTCTTTTTTGTAAAATAAAAATTGTCTCAATGTCAGCCGCCGTTCCCCACAACAGTATACCATACGACATAATGCTGACAAGGTGGCTGAAATAGACTAAGCGCGCAGTAGCCACATCCGCCAATTGCCTGATTCTCCTAACTGCACATGCAGCAGAGCTGAGCTTACCGGCTAGTTTATTTATGTGGGGGCCCCATTGTAATTTGGAATCTACTGTAATTCCAAGAAACACAGTGTTATTAACAAATTCTAATTTATTATTCCGATCATTGTATGATTCTGAGTTATTAACTAGTCCATATCTTTGTTATTTGTGAATGATATTTTTCCACGAATAATAAGAAAGGGCATTTTTGCATATTTATGGTAAATACATACTTGTGATACATAGAAAACACCCAGTACAAGACAGTCATGTTCTTGTACACAAATATTCACCTTGTGTGAGAATCAAACCCACGAGCCTTAGTGCTAGCCTTTCCCCCACTGAGCATGTCATTGCCACTGATTGCATTTTAATGGTATTTGAAAGAGAGACAACCAGAACGAACACTAGGATTACGGTTGATGTAGTAGGATGTAGTGTTGGTGCAAGTGGATGAGTTTGTATATCTTGGAAGCGCTTTTAGCAGCGATGGAAGGTACACCGCTGATGTGGAGAGACGAGTGAGTGCAGGCAATAGCGTGAATGGAGCGTTAGTTAAACTGTTTGGTAGCCGAAATCTAAGCCAGAAGGCACAGCTCGCTGTACACAACGCGGTGTTAATCCCAACGCTAACTTATGGAAGTGAGAGCTGGGTACGGCAGGAGAGCACGAAAGTAGAATAAATGCGGTCGAGATGCGAGCACTGCGAAAAATTTGTGGCATAACGCTTGTTGACCGCGTTCGAAATGATGACGTACGAAAGAGAGTTGGACTGAAAGAGAGTGTCGGTGTTAAGATAAGATGCTCCGTTGCTTCGGACATGTAGAAAGAATGCAAGATTATAGAATGACGAAACAGATATACAATGCGAAAGTGGAAGGATGTAGGAGCCGAGGAAGACCAAGACTAACCTACCATAACCAAATTGTTAATAGATTCAGGCGTTATTTTGCGAAAGTCAAATCTACATGCAATTTGATCCAACCTGCTTTGCGTGCTTCCGCCACCAATTAGTTCATGCGGCCTAGCGCCAATATTAGGGAATAATTAAAATTAATAAACATAAAAATTCTAAAATTACTCTCATGAACAAACAGACTGACGTAAACCATTCCCCACTATTAAATATCTTTTCGCTCACACCATCCACCCCCACCCTCAATTCAATATAAGGGACGGCACTGCGATGGATTTGTCACTTGTAGCATGGTATTCTTACGATTAACGTCTACAACGCCTGATGATGCCTCGTGGAGAGGCGAAACACGTGTCGCAGCGACGACCAGGCCAGTCGTGGCAGCGACGGTGGTGGTGGGGATGCGGATTCTGTTCCAGATGACGGACGACCGCAGCAGCCGAGGCAGAGACTACCGGAGCAGCCATGGCAGCGTCGGCATGTACCACGTACTAACAGTAGTGGGTGGGTGCCGGCCGGCCCTAGGCCGCATGAACTAATTGGTGGCGGAAGCACGCAAAGCAGGTTGGATCAAATTGCATAACCAAATTGGTCGTGTTTTATCAGAAGGTGATGTCAGGAGCCTTAGGAACCGGCGAGCGTGCATGAAAACGCAAAAGGGGAAATTTACACACCAGTAGATAACAAAAAGATATACATATATGTACTGAAATTCAGAGTTCTAAATAATATCTTAAGTGCTTTCCTGTATTACCGATAATAAGCAAAACTAGTAAATACAATATTGAGTATTTCACGAGGTAAAAGTAAATAGCTAATGTGCTGAAAAAGGACCATATCAAAAGCACATGAAACCGAAGAGCATGCCAGAAGGTTGATGAGTGTGGAAGAGGCGAGAGAGGTATGTATGTTTCGATCGGTGCACCAGGCGTTCCATAGTCTTCGCCTACCCCAATGGGAGACAGGCGTGATGATATGTAGAGTTCTGCGAATAGCCGTGTGGTTTAAAAAATACAACAATAAATTACCCTTCTAGAGAAAAATTATTGAATTCTATTACCAGAACGTCATAAAGACAGACAAGTAGACTCCACCTGACTGTTCAAATATAAGATGTGATTGTAATAAAACCACACGTATTTTAATGTCGTCCGTGTATGTAGAAAGAGAGGTAGGGCACATCAAGGCAGCCCGTCTGGGGAAATACCTCCACTTCACAGAAAACCGCAGCCAAATAACAACTCCCTAGAGGGTCGTTGTGCTCCTGCGTTTGAATGAGGTCACCAGTAAGCTCCTAAGCAGCAGAGGAGTTATCGCGCAAGTGATACTTAATATATTACAAGCGTTAATAGGCTACAGTAACTGCTTTACATCTTTACAGGTGGGCCGTATGCTTATATGCCTCCCGACGTTGTATAAAAAAAAGTCTGTCTAATGTATATTTCTTCCTTCCTTTTCTTCGTTGTTTGTATAATTCCACATGACTGGCATGGCAATGAATAGTTAGTATTAACTATTCTTGCCATTAGAGCTGTGATAACCTACTGGTTAACGACTATTGACCAACTACAGTGTAGGTATATGTATATGAATACATTAAATTACTTGTGTGTATGTATATCTTCACGCAGAGTCCCTTGCGGGGTAGGCAGATACTCGTAGTACTGAGCGCCATAAGACGCGGTCCTTACATAGTTCACTCGGTTCTGTGACACTCATAGCTCTTCTCATGCACGCTCGCCGGTTCCTGGGGCTCCTGACATCACCTTCTGATAAAACACGACCAATTTGTTAATTTTCTTAAATTACTTGTTACGTGTTACTCTATTTACAGACAGACACAGATGGAGGCAGATCATACGATCTAGGTGCACACCGTCCACATCCACCGGCGATCACAATCCTCAGTCATGATCATGAGGGAACGACCACGCACAGAGAGAGTTACTCTATTTAATGTCGGCTACAGACTGACTCAACGAGCAAACAAAGTGAACATGTTTAACTATAGACAATTATTCACATACCTACGTCATCAATGCAGTCAATTCGAAAACTTCCTACTCTTACAAATTTCTTCTGATTAAATTCGTTGTGAGTTCCAAGGCAGCTGTAGTTTAACCCCCGGGACAGCAATGGACTTCACTGTTCATTGCCTTTTTGGTTGTCGCCGCTGTTAATTCTGGCTACACAGGAGACACAGTGTTGGAAATGAGTGGTGGGCCTGACCCAATACCTACATCATGTACCTCCCTCAATAATTTAAAATAAATACTACTAGCGACCGGCGACGGCTTCGCACGGGTGATGTGATCGCTACCAAACTGCACAGGAACCCCCGCTAAGCTCATATAATGATTCCCTGAAAATTTCATCAAAATCTGCCCAGCCGTTTTTGAGTCCATAGGGGACATACAGACAAACATTCAGTTTTATATATATAGATTGATAACGCTAAAAAGAATAGAACTATTCTTGCAATACATCGTTTTACGTAACCAGTAATCGTAATAATCATTAGTTAATCAGTACTAAGTACAACTAAGAAACCATTAACCCTTTTTATGGTATTGTCTTAGGTTTTCGCGATTGTTACACATTGAATTAAACAATTTTTAACGGAAGTATCGCGTATTTTATTTATTTTGTTGAACCTGACGTTTCGAACGCTTTGCAGCGTCCGTGGTCGTAGGAAGACCTTTTTATGGTCCCAAATTTTCCTTACTGATCCTTTCCTTAGTTATCAGTGATCAATGATCGTCAATAGTTACTAAACATGAAAATATAAAAGTTTTGTTTTGTAAGGTTTGTCAAATAGATACAGCTTTTGACGAGCTCGGTGGCTCAGTCGTGAATGACGCGACTTTGACACCAACGCTCGTGGGTTAGATTCCCACACAAGGCAAACATTTGTGTGCATGAACATGACTGTTTGTCTTGGTCTGGATGTTTTAAGAGAGGTAGGGCGCATCAAAGCAGCCGTCTGGGGAAGTACCTCCACCTCACAGAAAACCGCAGCCAAATAACAACTCCCTAGAGGGTTGTTGTGTTCCTGCGTGTGAGTGAGGTCACCAGTAAGCTCCCAAGGTTGCTGTGTAAGCAGCCAGAGGAGGCATCGCGCGAGTGATACTTATTATATCTCAAGCGTTAATAGGCTACGGTACCCGCTCTACATCAGGTGGGCCTTAAGCTTGTATGCCTCCCGACGTAGTATAAAAAAAAGCTTGATTGGTCATTTTTAATATAATGTAAACTTAATAAGCAAAACCTCAACTAAATACAAAATTAGATCCGAATCATTACGAGTAGAGCCGTTTCCGAGATACGTAATATATTTACATATATTATGTATATCTTACAATAATAACTCGTTTAAAGTAATAATTATTTAGGAGACCGTGCTTCGACCGGCGTTTTATTTTTGGGTACAGTCTGATCTTTTTTCTTCAGGAAAGTGTATATAGACCTTATCTAAATTATATATCTATAGTATTGTCTTAGGTTTTCGCGATTGTTACACATTGAAATTAAACTATTTTTAACGGAAGTATCGCGTGTTTTATTTATTTTGTTGAAACCTGACGTTTCGAACGCTTTGCAGCGTCCGTGGTCGCAGGAAAGACTAAGGTGGTATTCGTCTTACATTAGTTATTCAATTATTACATCTACCGACATGGATGGATTAATTATATATGTTCCGATTCACACAAAAATCGCTCACAGTGTCCGAACATTTTTTAGTAGATCTTTGGATTTGTGACTTGATTATTTTTAGGACTGGATCCCAAGCAGGTGGTACTTGCCAACCATCTTCTCTGAAGATGGTACTTGGTACTTGCCAACCATCTTCTCTGATTTTCAACAAAATAAATAAAACACGCGATACTTCCGTTAAAAATAGTTTATATATCTATTTTTACGTATCGAACGAGATGATTACATAATTATTTCATGTTGTTGTCAACAATCCCTCCTCCAAGTACATATAAAAAAATAAAAAGACTTTTCGTACATGTATGATTGCTACAAACGGGTTTTTTGTAATGCATGAATAGTTAAGTTTTAAATTAGTGAAAATGTAGTCGATATTTATAAGAAACTAGCTGACCCGTCAGAGGTTGTTCTGGAACCTCAAACGGGAATAAATATTTAAAATAATATATTGCTGGTTTGGTTTTCCGACACGGGAACATGCGACATACTGTTAAACCCGCGAAATTAAAATAGTCGTTAAGTTTTCTGATATACTTCAATTTTCTGCGCAATTTTCTTAATTTTTCATTGCGTAAGAACCTTCTATAAAGTATTAGAAAACAAACAAAAAAAAAGATGAAATCGGTTAAGTCGTTTTCATGTTATGGAGTGACCAAGGGAAATAGGGATTCATTTTTATGTATATAGATTATTATCAAAATATTGAAATTTTTAACCTTAGAATAAAACATTTGCAGAAAGAAAGAAGCAGAGCAGAACCAACAATAGGCTAATTCTTTATTTGCATTTTTATCGAACGATTTGGTCATTACAAACGGCATTATATAAACAAAATACGATATAACTTATGTTTTCGCCTTTGAAACACCCTTATTTCTAGAGTTAAAATAGAATTGTAAGTTCCATAAAATTGTGCTCAAAATGGGTCTACAGTTGCTACGCTAGGTCTATAGGCTCTCTTTCACACGCCGAGCACTTTTAAGGCATAAACGATTAGGATCTAAACTCCTAAAGCGAATAAATGTGCTACTTGGGTTGTTTTGTGGCTGTGTTTTTCGGTAAAGGACATCCCCAGAGAGATACAACGATTATTTAGTATGGTTATGCCCGGTGGCGATGATAGAAGAGGTATATCCAGCCTACACACAGTTGACACTTAAACTTAGTTTTGTATCGCATGGGCGCACTATCGATACGACCAACGCTTTTTTTTTATACAACACCGGGAGGCGCACATTCATATGGCCCACCAGATGTAAAGCGGTTACCGTACTACCGGTGACCTCACTCACACGCAAGAGCGCAGCAACCCTCCATGAAAATTATTATTTGGCTTAATAGATTCAGGCGTTACTTTGCGAAAGTCAAATCTATATGCAATTTGATCCAACCTGCTTTGCGTGCTTCCGCCACCAATTAGTTCATGCGGCCTAGCGCCGGCCGGCACCCACCCACTACTGTTAGTACTTGGTACATGCCGACGCTGCCATGGCTGCTCCGGTAGTCTCTGCTTCGGCTGCTGCGGTCGTCCGTCATCTGGAACAGAATCCGCATGCCCCCACCACCACCGTCGCTGCCACGACTGGCCTGGTCGTCGCTGCGACACGTGTTTCGCCTCTCCACGAGGCATCATCAGGCGTTGTAGACGTTAATCGTAAGAATAACATGCTACAAGTGACAAATCCATCGCAGTGCCGTCCCTTATATTGAATTGAGGGTGGGGGTGGATGGTGTGAGCGAAAAGATATTTAATAGTGGGGAATGGTTTACGTCAGTCTGTTTGTTCATGAGAGTAATTTTAGAATTTTTATGTTTATTAATTTCTAATTGTTCCCTAATATTTAGTTTTAAACCTTTGTCTATGGTGTGTAAAATTTGGATTTAAATTTGGAATTTATTTATGGATAATTACGAACGCGAACACATAATCGGTAAACCACACATATTCTATTACTATAGATATGTCGACGATATTCTCATATGCTGGACAGGTACCAATCGTCAATTGGATTTCTTTGTTTCCAAATTAAATAAAATCCACCCTAAAATTAAATTCACTTTAGAAATAGAACAAAATAGTTCACTTTTTAGATTTAACCATAACTAAAAATCAATCCCTCCATCAATTTTCGATATACCGTAAACCAACTCATACCGATACCACGATTCCCGCGTCATCCAGCCATCCTTGGCAACACAAGCTCGCAGCGTATAAAACTATGATACACCGTTTGATGAGCGTTCCATTAAGTAAGGATAATTACAACAAAGAACTTGATGTAATATATCAGATCGCGAAGTCAAACGGTTATTCCAAATCTACCATCGATAAATTATTGCGTAAAAAAACGAGTAGTATCGTTAACAGACTATTGTACGCAGTTCCATATATTTCGACAAATAAATACACTGCGAGTTTGTCATACCTGGGTAAAATCACTGACAAAATAGTTCACATATTTAGAAAAAATAACATACATGTTGCTCTCAAATCCCATAATTCACTCAGGTCACTTTGTAACACTAAAGATAAAATCCCGCCCAATAAAAAATCCGGCGTCTATAAGCTGTTCTGCGATGAATGTGAACACGTTTATATCGGGCAAACTGGTCGTAACTTTATAACACGATTTCACGAACACGTATCGGCGTATAAAAACATTCGCCCAGAAAGGTCACACTTCGCCGAGCATCTTATAGACAAAGGACATAACTTATCCCCCACTAATACATATAAAATTTTACACACCATAGACAAAGGTTTAAAACTAAATATTAGGGAACAATTAGAAATTAATAAACATAAAAATTCTAAAATTACTCTCATGAACAAACAGACTGACGTAAACCATTCCCCACTATTAAATATCTTTTCGCTCACACCATCCACCCCCACCCTCAATTCAATATAAGGGACGGCACTGCGATGGATTTGTCACTTGTAGCATGTTATTCTTACGATTAACGTCTACAACGCCTGATGATGCCTCGTGGAGAGGCGAAACACGTGTCGCAGCGACGACCAGACCAGTCGTGGCAGCGACGGTGGTGGTGGGGGCATGCGGATTCTGTTCCAGATGACGGACGACCGCAGCAGCCGAAGCAGAGACTACCGGAGCAGCCATGGCAGCGTCGGCATGTACCAAGTACTAACAGTAGTGGGTGGGTGCCGGCCGGCGCTAGGCCGCATGAACTAATTGGTGGCGGAAGCACGCAAAGCAGGTTGGATCAAATTGCTTATTATTTGGCTACGGTTTTCTGTGAGGTGGAGATACTTCTCTAGACGAGCTGCTTAGTTGCGCCCTAACTCTTTTAAGAACACCCAGACCAAGACAGACAGATATGTTATAAATACATACATTGTACGTCGTGTGTCGGAACCGAACCCACGAGCGTTGGTGTCAAAGTTGAGTTACTAACCACTGCTTTACCGATTTCGTCCGTTTTAATCTGGCGGGCTCTAATCGCAGGACTCAATCATGCTAGGTTAATATAGTGTTGTAGCCCCATGAGTGGACGCGTGCGGATGAAAGTACGATGCTCGGGGCCGTAAGTGGCGCGCCTACACACGCCGTGTCGGACATCAACGGACAACCCTGCAGTTTCCCCTCTCATTGTGTTAATTCTTGCTACGTTAATATGTATGAACAGCGCGAGAGGGATCCTACATCCTCCTATCGTGCAAGCGAAGACGACATTAGCTTAATGTGTAGTAATTTTACAACACATCTTTCTTCCTGTATTCGCAATATTCTCCTACATTGAACACCTTTTTGTAAAGTAATGTCAATAGGTATGATAACATCACATCGGACCGCTGCATTCAGGGTCAGTTTCAGGTACTTAGCCTCCAAGTGTTAGAATAATTTACCACCTCCAATTCGCAATCAAAAGTCAAAATTCAGTTTAAAAAAGGCTATAAAGCCTTTCTATTGGAATAACAAAGAATGGAATAACTTGGTGGCTGTACTTTGCCGTCTTATGTCTGGATGAGCGGTACGGTGATGGGGATTGTGTGAGACAACCGCTGTTTTCTTGTGCGTGGTCAATGCTATGATAGGTTCATTTTTAGGGTTCCGTACCCAAAGGGTAAAACGGAACCCTATTACTGAGGCTCCGCTGTCCGTCCGTCCGTCCGTCCGTCTGTCACCAGGCTGTATCTCATGATCCGTGATAGTTGAAATTTTCACAGATGATGTATTTCTATTGCCGCTATAACAACAAATACTGAAAAATAGAATAAAATAAATATTTAAGGGGGCTCCCATACAACAAACGTGATTTTTTTGCTCATTTTTGCTCGATATTGGTAACGGCAACAGGTAGACGCTTGAAATATTCACAGAATATTTAGTTATATATTCACTTTAAGAATAAATAATTAAATTAAAATAAAACAAATATTTAAGGGGGGCTCCCATACAACAAACGTGATTTTTTTTGCCGTTTTTATAGACAATGGTACAGAACCCTTCGTGCGCGAGACCGACTCGCACTTGGCCGTATTTTGTTTCTTTTGATTTTTGTTTTTATTGTGGTATATACATCTTTAGGACAAAATTAACAAATACGAGATGAAAGCGTGAGAGCGTAACTATGCATCATATGTAGATATGCTGTTGCGATAAAGGTGCTGACATAATATCAGCGCTGTGGTTACTCCGCAGCTTTTTGTTGAGTCAGGGCCTTTTTGTTGTCACGACAGGTCACGACACACACAGGACGCACAAGTTGTTACTGTTCGGGCCTATTGTAGTTTCATTTATATTTAAATAATTATTTTCCGTCATTACTGTTGTCATTATTACCTATATGTGATTTTTCTTTTTATTGTGTTTCTGTATTTGCGTGTGTCCCAATGTGATAATAAATAAAACTAATTATCTATCTATCTATCTATAGCATGGCATTCTTGTATGTTAGAGCTCTACTTTCATCATCTCAACAGTGAGAATGTGTTACATCTTGTATAGCGGCATCTAAATATCTACTCATATAATTTACATACTTTGGAACCTAACTTGAGTCACAGTTGACTTATGTCTACTGTGACCGAATCGTGAGCTCTTATCTCGATACTCGATTCATAGAGTGTTTTGTACGATCTGTGATGATGATGGTTGTGATCTTTACTTCCTAAAATTGCAAAGAATCTTTACGAAACCCATTTTAAATACCATTACACTTGTAAATCTATCGTTTCATGGCCACACCACATATCGCCCAACGGCTCGTGTGCCAATCTGCAGTGACGTCGACATCGATGATGGTGAAATCGTACTAGTCAATGCATGTGTACCTGCAGAACAGATTTTTGTTTGGGTGTTGTGTCGTTTACATTTCATCCAATAGAAGTATAATAGAAATGAACATAATGTAATACAACTAAAAGGTAAAAAAAAGGTATAAAGATCGTTGGAGACGAGCTCGGTGGCGCAGTGGTGAAACGCGCTGTTACACTACTTTCGACACCAACGCGTGGGTTCGATTACCACACAGTACAAACATTTATGTGCATGAACATGTCTGTTTGTGTTGGTCTGGGTATTTTCTATGTATAATAAGTATGTATTTATAAAAAAAAATGTATTTACGTATGTTTATCAGTTGTCTAGTACCCATAACACAAGCTTCGCTTACTTTGGGGCTAGGTGGCGCTGTGTAATTTGTACGACGTTGGAGACGTAAATCGGGTTATCTTATATACCTATTTTATAGGAAGTGAACTTATTAACAATTCAAGAAGTAGTGTAGTAAAAGCACTGTAGGAATGGACGAACTAGAAAGTGGTCAACTTTGGAAATAGATATGTGAGGGAGTGGTCGAAGTCGACCGAAAAGGAACTGACAGCCCGCATTGAGTGAATAAACATAAATAGGGTTTGATAAATAGACATTTTTTAGGGTTCCGTAAGTAAATAGTACTAACGGAATCACGTTACTAAGACTCCGCTGTCTATCTGTCTGTCCATCTGTCACAGGTTAGAATCTTTTTAATGTTTCATAGACTTGAAATTCTCACAGAATGTGTATTACCACAGTCGGTATAACAACTAAATAAAAATAAAAAAAGATAAAAATTAATAGGCGGTCCCTTACAAGAAACGTATTTTATCGTAGGTTTTTTTTTTTTTAACTTTGACCGTTTTTTTAACTTAAACATAGCGAGTTAAAATGACGGATTTATATGCGTTATTTAATAAGTAAATTTTATGTTATTCGGTCGAATATTTCATTAAAATGTACCAAACTGAATATTCGCCCGTATTATCACAGACACACATTTTTGCACAGTGACATGTTTGCCCAGACCACCCCAGACGTATCTACGCGTGGCGGTATTGGGACGCCTCTGTCCGTCCGAAACTTCGCAAAATCCACCGAATATCGCATATAAGCCGAACGTTTGCAATACCTCAATTAATATTAACCTCTAAAAATTTTGATGATGTAGGTTTTCGTATCATATTTTGAAATATGCAGCCAGATAGGGCATATATTTCAATATATCTTCATAACCCGACTCTTGTGGGTAGTGAGTGTGGTATCTATTTTCATTATTCTTTATTCTTTCCATCTCAACCTCAGCTGTACTCAAATACATCATTATAATGCATATATTTAAAATTTAATATCTTTTAAATATGTATACATTGTGATTAAATACCAAGAGGATTGGGATAAGTTTCAATTGGACATAGTATAAACTTGGAGCCAAGTTAACCAATAAGTAGCAACTCCGAGCGATGGTGTTAAACTGCGATAGGCTTACTAAATTAATGCAGGACTAATATTTCCTTGCGACCAGATTATTAGTTACTGTGAAACCCTTGCATGATTCAGTGGTAAGTTCTCCGTAGGGTGCATGTCACAAATATTTCACTTCACAAATATTAATGCAATAATTGCGTTGTATAATGCACCCGTTACAAGTTAGTTACAGTTGCTCGCCAAGAACATGATGCAGTCGTCTAGTCTGCTAAATATACCATGCTAGAGTTGAATTAGTATATATTCATACCATTATACCATTGGTGATCTGTGACTCAGGTGTAAACCTACTTCAGACACCAGCTCCTCGCACATTATTGGACCGTATGGTATAGGATCATGTTAAACTGGTATGTACAATAACAAAATGTATGATCTATATTATTGTGAGGAGAAATAAAGAACATTTATTATTTATTATTATTATTTTACCAAATAACGTATCCTTACGAGTATTTATTATAGTAGGTACTTGGGCAACTCGGCGTTTTTTAAGTTATTTATATACCTACTAGCTGCTGCCCGCGGCTCCGCCCGCGTGGAGTCACATAACGTAGCCTATGTGTTAATCCAGATCATAATCTACCTACGTGCCAAATCTCATTCAAATCCGTTCAGCCGTTTAAGCGTGAAAGAGCAACAAACATCCATCCATACATACGAACTCTCGCATTTATAATATTAGTAGGATGTACAAGATTTCCTCAAATAGCGGGTTTTAGTATTAAACCCGACCCGCAGTTTTTTTTATATTTGTAATAAATGCACTATATAATAAATAGATTAACTTAAAAATCAAAACGTTGGTTACAGCTTGATATGTCGTTGTCTGTACATCCGTCTCATTTGTCTATCATCATCTGCAATTCTTCACAGTATGTAGTTACGAATGTAAAAAGCGAGCGAGGTGTGTAAGGTCTGCGTGACCGCTGTATCTGGCGTGAAGAGTACATACTTCATAAAAAATGCATATTAATTTGTAATAAAACTTATAGGCGGACTAATACGGCCGGATAATAAGGCGGTAAACAAGCATACAGGCTGCCTGAAGGTAAGCAGGTACCGTAGTATTGCATCACCATATCCTCCGAGAATGCTTAAAATGTTGCTTAAGCACCGTGCCGTGGATTTTCTAGGAGTGTCCAGGGGATTACAGCATCTTAAAATGCGGGAAGACGTTTTCAAAGTACTAACCGGGTGTTACAAACATTGTAACTGCTTACCGTCAGTCTTATGTTTATTTAAAACCTAGTGCTATAAAACTGGCTACGAAGAAAATGCAATGTGTGCTCCTATAACTTAAGGCGTTTGATGGCGAGTTAGTTTTTAGGATTCCGTTGTGTGAACAGAACCGTGTCTTCTAGTCAAGAATATGGAACTTGAAGTTTTAACAAGCACTAAAGATAAGTATGACCTTGCAGAAAATCACAACCAAGTAACTACTCCTACTGTCTGTTGTGTTCGTGCGAGTGAGTAGGGTTATTTACTCCTAAGGAGTCGTTACTATGTTAGAAGCAGGTGTGACAATATTCATCAACTAATTATTATTTGGTATTTCAAGTTTTGTACACTGAAACCAGCATACGAATATATCATTATTTCATCCCACTGTGTCTATAGTTGAATTTATTGGAAATTTTTAATTATGATAATTTATTTCAGTTTATCTTATTACTTTAAATGAGTAATTCTTTAATAAAATTTTGCTTTTGTAGTTTGTGGATGTGGGTGTTTGCTGAAAAAAGGCAATTTTATTCAAAATACATAAAACACGTCGGCCGAAGCTCGGTCGCCCGATAAGAATACAAATATAATAATAATAAATAAAAGTTTTACTTAAATCGCATTTCTTTTCTCACACAAACACACCTGCCGTTTGCACACAACTTATTTGTCGTATTTAACAAAAAGAACTGTTGTTCTTATTAAAGAAAAACAAATAAGAAAGTTATTGTGTAACGTAATTTCGCTCACAGTATACTTTCAACTTTGCAAAAGCATACAAAATGTACATATTTATCTTTATTGCTGTGTAATAGGTAATATGTGTATTGTTACTCAGATCTCCAGCCCTTGAAGTGAAAGTAAAACACATAAATGCTAATATAATGTTGATATAATGCAACTATTTGTTAATTGAATTTTTTATACCGCTATATGCTGAATAATTTGTGTCCAAATTAGAGGTATAACAGCAGATGATGCGCTATGTGCGTTGATGTACAGCAAGCTATAATAAGCTATACCTAAGCTTACTGCTACTGCTTTCATGATGTGTGAAAATGCTATTTACACAGCACTTCCGTGCTACTTTGGGGACCTATGTCGGAACTACGCCGAACCGAAGTTAGGGTTACACCGAACCTAAACTGAACTTAAACTAAGCCTGGCCTGAGCCGTACCTTATACTGACATTCACAAGACTAAAGTCGATCTAATCTTGTTATAAACCCGAACGAATTCTGATCTAAACCCGACATAAACCTGACCCAAATACGACATAATCACGCCTTGATCGTTATTTAAACCCGTCATAAACTTGGCCTAAAGCTAAACCTGTCTTAAGAATCCCAATAACCGATGCCCACTCCTAATAGCCATGTTTTCCCAAAAGACAGTACATGAGATTCTTCAAAAATGTGTTTTTAAGACACGGTAACTGTCTTCTTCATCAGTGCAGTTAGGATGTATGCTTATTTTTCTTCAGTGATTTAAAATAAATACAGAACGTTCTTCTTTTTCGGAATAGATTAAAACTTTTACTATGGCCTCAATTAAAGTTAGTTTATCAATACGTGCCATCTCAGTATTAATTATTGTGAAAGTGCAATGCCGGTTGGGAAACTACTCGTATCTCTATAGAACCCTTTTATTTAACTCCATGTCACTGTCATACGGAATTCTTCTTTGGGGTAACTCCGCGGACATTAACACCATCTTTTTATTGCAAAAGAGAGCCATAAGAGCTATCTACAAACTTGGTCCCCAGGAGAGCCTTAGAGAAAAATTCAAAGAAATAAATATTTTAACAGTCGCATCGCAATATATCTATGAAAATCTTTTGTACGTCCATAAAAACATAGACTCATTTTGTAAAAAGAGTGATACTCATAATATAAATACTAGATATAAGCATAATCTTGCGTTACATGCAAGCCGTCTCCACAAAATAAGTAATTCTTTTATGGGGCAATGTATACGGTTCTATAACAAACTTCCCAGCAATATAAGAGAATTGTCAATAAACAAATTTAAAACTACTATTAAAGCCAAATTGTGTAGCAGGGCATATTATAAAGTATCTGACTATATTAATGATAAAAATGCCTGGGATTGAGTCGATCCAATTATAATGTAATTAATAAATTATGTAAATTTGTTTGGATACCAAAAGAGGGATGCCTGAGTTTTTTGGCAGTATTTTTATCAGTGCTCACCTCGTCATGAACTGCACGGTAGGGAAAAAAAATTGTGACGATTCCAAACAAATGTAGCCATTTTTACGGAATAAAAAGATTTTGACTTTGACTTTCAAATAATACGGAATCTGAGTGACCGAGCCTTACTCGGCGATTTTTGTGTTTATTTTTGTGCAAGATTGCGTTTTGCTAGGAAAGACCTTCGCAGATAAACATAAAAAGCAATACCTTATCAGTATTGATACTAATCTTTAGTAAATACATAAATCTATATAAAATCCTATTCCTAAAATAAATCTATATAAAATCCTAGAACCCGATTGCAGCGCTACCTACCGGGTCCAATTGTGAGCCTAAATAGTTCAGGGTCCAAGAGTCCAACCGTCCGCGCCCACTCAAACACACACAAAATATTTCTTCATAATCGGTCCAGCCGTTTTAGATGAATTCAGTGACATACACAACTGCAGAAGAATTATATATATATATATGCATATATATGCAATATATATATATATATATATATATATATATATATATATATATATATATAAAGATATACAAGAAATCTAAAATGATAGGGGTCGGTGTCAAAAGCGTGGTCATTGCGACCATGCCAATCCAGCAAACCAGTAGATTGTAATTCTGTATTAAAACCGCGCGATGAGTAGTAGCGCGTCCTCCGTAGGCGACATGTACCGATCCGCCCCGTCGGTGCGAAGCTAGGTGCATACGACGGTGGGGGCTGTCACCACGCAATACCAGACCCGGGGCGTGTCGAGGAAAGCATAGGCACTTGGCATGTGACAGGTGTATTGCAAAACAAGATGAATTAGCTGGTTGATATAATGAGCGAGAGATACTTATATGCTTAGTGTGTGTCAGAGAGAAAGGGAAAACTTGCGAATACGAGAAGAAAGAAATTCACCGTCAATCCCGTCGATACAAGAATGAAACCTAAACTTTAGTGAAAGTGAAGCATGAAAGAACTACTTTGAATTGAAGAGAACTTACAAAACGCGGCGCTAACCCTAGCGATAACTTATGCAACGGGAAGCTGGATATGGCAGAGAGAGCATGAAACTGAAATAAATGCGGTCGAGATCCGAGCATTACGCAAAATTTGTGGCCTAACTCTTGATGACCGCGTCCGCAATGATGATGTGAGAAAGAGAGTTCGTCCGTATGAAAGCGTCGGTGTTGAGATAATAAAAAGCATGTTCCGTTAGTTCGGGCATGTGTAAAGATAAAGAAGTAGTATGTAATAATTACGAAACAGATTTACAATGTGAAAGTAGAAGCCGAGTAAGACTCACCTAGAAGAAACAAACAAAAAAATGACCAATTGCTCAAGTTTTATCATCAGATGATGTCAGGAGCCCTATAAAACGGTGAGTATGCACGAAAAAGTTATGAATGTTAAAGAAGCGATCTATGATGTAAGCACCACGTGTTATGACGCCCGATTCTCTCATCCTGCCCCATAAGCGACCAGCCATGCAATTCTGTAAGAGCAAACATCCTTACATCCTCGGTGTTCAGAACGAACATACAACCGACCTGCCTTGCGTATAGAGGCCGGGCGAAAACGTCGCGTCAGCGCAACAAAAAATGAACTTCGACCACGAGCAATGAGTTGACTGCAAAATCACTGTGCCGACAAATCACACGCACGGCACACTAGTTAATAGTTACATTAGTGTATAGTAATTAACATTAGTATTTAAGAACATGTTTTAAAATCAGTCATTATCCAGAAGCCGTGTTTGACTCGAGCAACACCAGAAGTACCCAACAAGCCGTTGGAAGAGCCGGAGGAGGCTATACCTGTCCAGTACCACTCTGGACGGAAGACTCTCATGAGTTTCAACATCCTCTCACTGTGGCCAAGACACCCTTAGCCGTCAGTATGATCGGTCTTGTGAGTCTGCTCGACCGGCAGTGAGAAAACCATTTCCTGTGTACATTGCACGACGTACACACACCCGATCCCTACCCAAGTTCCGTCTGTTACTGTAGGTCTCTAGTAACAGATATCCTGTACATATTTATATACGTACTGATATACAACGTTACACTCTAACGTTGCACACTACCGGGTTAGCCGTTACATGTATGGTTAGGATAGGGAGGTAGGGACAATAGGGTGAAGTAGGGAAGAGTTAGGAGTACAGTAGGCTACATTTGTCTGTGTACGTGTGTATACACAGCGATACACCTTAACGTTGGTACGAGTAACTACCTGTTCTTACCATCACATGTGTGGTTAGGACAGGGTGGTAGGGACGTTAGGGCCTAGTAAAAGAGAGATAGAGGTGTGGACAGAGAGGTAGGGAGTGCAGCTAGGTAGGCTAGCTATTCTATTCTGTACAGTTGATGGTTGCATCCATGTATGTTGGCCGCCGACTGTACACTCGGAAACATCGGCTGTTATAGCCTTGAACACAATATTGCGATTCCTTAGTGTCGCTTTTCATGGTTGTGCGACACTAGCGCCGCAAGGCTGCGTTTGGAATTGGAATTCTACAAGGCAAACAGCCTCGCGTACGCTTACAGCCTTATAGAATACCAAATAAAAAGCCGTAATCGCGGTAGACGATGTCAAAGCTGTGACATCTGTGATCACAGCGACGCACACAGCCATTACGAGTCGCTTAGAGAATTGCATGGCTGGTGTGAAGATATACGATATGCAAAAATTGCACGTTTAAAGTAATAGGAAAAATTCAAATAAATTTCTTAAATTTAATAGTCTCAACGAACTCAATGCTGATTTACATTCGATACATTCGATTAGAGAACCGTTATGGGGTTTCCTAATTGGAATGGAGTATAGAACGATTCCTTTTTAATCCGTTTAATTATTATCCGAACGCGACGTGGAAGGACAGGCGCACGTAGCCGTGGGCGAAAGTTAGTGTGACATATATCTAACCATTAACCATTTCTGTACTTGACAGCTATGTGAAAATATATTCTATTTATAGTACGTAAGACGTTTTACCATCCAATTACCTACGTTTACGTTTATACTAAAAGGAGTCTTGAAAAGAACGCTAAATTCTTTTTGCCGTACTTTTTTTAATAGTTTCCAAGAAAGGAGAAAGAATTTTATCTATCTCGAAAAGGGTAAACATTTTCACTAAAAAGGACAACGAATAATTTTAAAATCAATTATTACTTGCCTTGTTTGTTGCTACTGAGAAATTTAGAGGTAGGTCACGATCAATTTATTAATCAATTCTATCACTTTGATCAGAATGTAGAATTATTCCGAAGTACATAGGTAGAGTTTACGTTACGTTAATCATTATATCAGTGTTCTATCAGGAATTTAATTTACTGTGCCGTTACTGTTTATATAAATATAACTTTATATTCTGCTTATAGTTGCCTGTTTAACTAGACATAAGCGCCGTATGTTGGGTAAACATATAAATAATTATGAAATTATTACGATTTATGTGATAAATAATGTATTAAGTTTATTATGTGACATTTACATTTGTAACAATATATATCAACGTCTTACTTAAAATTCAGTGATTCGACTTTAGTGAAGTATTTACTTCACTATTTAACTAAAAATTCGTGTGCATGAACATGTCTGTTTGTCTTGGTCTGGGTGTTGTTAAGAGCCGTAGGGTGCATCAAAGCAGCCCGTTTGGGGAAGTACTTCCACCTCACAGAAAACCGCAGCTAAATAACAACTCTATGGAGGGTTATTGTGTTCCTGCGTGTGAGTGAGGTCACCAGTAACCTCCTAAGGAGTTGCTATGTTAGCAGCGAGGTGGTATCACGCGAGTGATAGTAATATATTACAAGCGTTCATAGGCAACGGTAAACGCTTTACATCAGGTGGGCCGTATGCTTCTATGCCCTCCGACGATGTAAAAATAAAAATTAATGAAGCCGTTAAAACGCCTATAAAAATTCCATTCGCATCGATTTCCAGCAGCATTTGTCTGTGATGCGTCCTACGCCTAAATAATCAGCAGTACACTCACTCACTACCACCACATTGGTAATTTGTTATCAGAAGGTGGATATATAGGTATGAATTTTAAGGAAGCGACTGTGGTGTGTAAGGACAGTGTCATGTAGCGTCACATGACACGGTTCTCTCTGCCTACCCCGCAAGAAACTCGCCTTGAAGATGTAGTAGTTGTTGTTGTTTAATACAATGTGTGGAGCCTGGTATACAGAAATTTAGTAAGTTTTTGAGATGGACCCCGCAAACGTTCTAAAAGTGACAACTTTGGTCGCCCTCAAATTTTACATTTTTAAAGACAAACACGAATAAAAATTTGTACCTATGTATTCTACTGGATACGTTCTAAATAATGAGACCCTACATGCGACGATGAGAAAATTAAGGCACGAAATCCTATCAACAATTTCACATATGATAAACTATTCTAAGGCGTCTTTTTCATTGTACTTCAAAATTTAATGAAAATTTGACTTAAATCCTGAGTTGACTGAGAGTTCGATGACATAGTTACGCATATCATTCTAACTAAACACGCAGGTAAGCAACGTCACCCGCAGCCTGCCCATGGATGGGTTTATCTATCTCTAGCTTCACCGTACTTCAGAGAGCACGCTAGGTCTATGATCCCGACTGCTGCGATAGATCACAGTCGTTAAGCTAAGCCACTCGCCGTCGAGCGACTTGAAAACTTCGAGTAGTGCGGTGGAGTATACTTTAAACCCCTTCGCTTGAAAGGAAACCCGTATCCCTGCAGTGGCATAAATTAGGGTCGGTGTCGTGGTGGTGATGTAGGGTGAAATGGTGTACACATTTCATCAACTCGTCTAAGAAAAAACGATATTTGCTTGGCTTTGTCCGCATACTGCTTGCCTGATTTGAGGGTGTATTCCATGTACCAAGTAGAACCTGCTACGATTTCTCTATTTGCTAGCTACAGACTATAGCTACGCTCGCATTAAGTAAGGTTTTTCAAAGTTTCATATTGGAAGTCTAATTAAAAAAATATTCTTCCTTTGATGATTATGAATGATTTTTGAAAATCGAATCCTTAGTTTCAGAGATTATCCTTAACGTTACATCAATTTACTAATCAACAGGGATTGCAGGTGAAATCGCTTTGATACTAAAAATAATACATCCCATGTAGTATGTGATGTTATCAGGAACAATAGTGTTTCATAAAGGGCACGTCTAATTGTAAATTTATTACGCTACCTTACATTACAGATAATAGGCGGCGGGTGAGCGATATCGCGGTGTCAGCGGTCGTCTCAAATGTCAGCTGCAAAAGTGCACCGCCTGTCGACTACGTTACGAAATAATATTCATAAATTTAAGTTACTTTCCTTCGGTGTTAGGTGAATACGATTTATGTATTTTTAACCTTATGTTCCTTTCGCCTGTGTTCACTGAATCAAATTAAGAAGTAGATATTTTCCCTAATGTTGTGATAAACGTAGATGCACTGCATGTACATTTTCAATATCAATTTTAACATAATGAAATTGGAATAACAAAGTATTTTTGTTTTCACGTGCTTTTATCTTGAATCTACTACGTATAAAGGTACACATTCAAGCAGTCAGCGCTTTTCTCGCTCGCTCCTATGGAACACAGAATGCGGGAGTGGCTCTAATATCCTTAATTATTCTGATAGTGAAGTGGTTCCGCATAATTTGAGAAGTAGTAGTAGTTATTTTCGGCGATATCGTAATTTGTTTAGTTATCTGTTTGTAAGTTGTTTTGTTCATAAAGTATTTCATGCACATGTTCCTGTCATGATATATGTATATACTCGTAATTTTGTGTAAGATTTAATTTAGCTATAAAGGTATAATGTAACAAAACTTGAATAAAATTACTAACCGATTAATTTGTAATCGATGCTTAGTCACATCGTTGTGTAAGTAACGAATTTTAGTCCTGCTCTTTCATTATGTTTTTAGAAATTAGTATTGATATTACTTAACTATTGACGAGCTGGGCGGCGCAATGGTTAGTAATGCTACTTTGACACCAACGATTGTGGGCTCAATTCCTACATAGGATAAACATTCGTGTCTTATGTTCCTGCAAGTGAGTGAGGTCACCAGCAAGTTCCCGAAGACTTGCAGTCTTAGCAGCAGAGCTGCATCGCGCGAGTGATGCTTAATATATTGCAAGCGTGCATAGGCTAAGGTAACCGCTGTATATCAGGTGGTATGGTTGAATGCCTCCTGATGTTGTATGTAAAAAACTACAGCAATAGCGGAGAGACAGATAAACTTTAACAAAACGAATTCGGTTTATGTACGGAAACTAGAATACCCTCTAAACTTATGATAATGTTTTTTTTTATCATGGTCAACATGTCTGTGATAGACAAAACCAACAAATAAGGACTATTGAAAAACAGGGAATGATTTCATGATTTGTTTTTCCTAGTCGTAATGGGTTCAATGGCCTGGCAGTCTAATCAAAGACGCAAGTCATGCAACGCTTACCAGAGTCTGACTAATATCAAGCCGGGCACTTCGGAGGGTATGTTAAGCCGTCGGTTACAGCAATATCAACAATCTTTCCCAAGGCTATAGAGTTCGGGTTGCCTGAAATGCAACAGCGTGTCAGAGAACTCTCTAAAGAGCATGGGTTGATGAAGAACCTGAGTTCCAGCAGAGGGTTGAGTATGATGCAAAAAGTTCTTTTGCTATTGATTGCAAAAATAATATTAAGGTTTAACCGTGCGAAAACTGATTTCAATAAAGTCGTATCGTCCTGACATCATATAAAGCCATAATCAATTGCTGCTGGTAATTGATTATGGCTTTATATGATGTCATAACCTCCGCAATAAAAATCTAACCCTTTGAAAATCAACATGTGTTTACAATTTATCGAAGAAATTATATCGTATAACATACACAAGAAGCATATACATCTAATTGAGAATCTCCTCTTTTTTGAGATGTTTAATGAAGTCTAATTCTTTCATATTTGTGTTAAATACTCTCCTGCAGATGACTTCCAGGGTAACTCTTTAAAAAAGGTATGCAGAGGTTTCACGGTGCCAACAGTGCACGAGTGACTCCCCTGTTGTTGCAGCTGTTGATAGGCTACGGTAATTGCTTACCATAATTCACATCGTTGCTTGTATTAGTGGTATGAAAAAAATGGCAACAAGCATAACAAAATATGTCTTTAGATTTGTAGATGTAAATTTGTATTAAATACCAGTTTCTTTAAACACGTAGAATTAAGTATAATAGAAGATAGTATTTTCGTAATAAAGTATGACAGAGGTATCCTACAAAATAGATAAAAATAAGCTTTTAAAATGTGCTCTAGCGGTGCGATGGATCATACTGACGCCTGTCATGTCAAGCGCCCGTCAAGGAATAATATAGAGCACTGCACCGCCAGTCAGCAGCGCCAGTAGTGTCGTTACGTCACATGTCAGCAGCAAGAACGTACCTCCGATTAACTGACAGATAGCGCCTGCGCTCCCATCAGACCGGAATGCGATAATATTTTACTGCAATTTTAATGGGTTTTTTTTAAGGACTGATATTAATCGCAACATATTTGACTTTGCTTTCTAAATAAAAAAGTGGACGTCATTGAACATATAAGAACTATAAGTTGGCGTTGACTTCAATAAAGTTGGTACCAGTTTTTTATTTAAAAAAGATTTTATTTCATAACTTTTTATTTAGTTTATGGTTAAAAGTTCTTCATGCCTACATAAAATTTGTATTCATGAAAAAAAAATTAAAATTTCATCATGAACAAAGCAAAGATACAAAGGAAAGTGTTTTAGTATTTTTTTAACTAATTACCAGATATGCAACGTCGGGAGCATACTAATCTACCTTATGTAAAGTGGCTACTGTAGCCTATAAACACTAGTAATAAAGGAAGTATCACTCGCACGTTTGCACTCCTGCTGCTATCACAGCAACTCCTTAGGAGCATGTGCTTATGTTAAACTATAAACTAAAGTCATATGAACTGGAATTGTGCCAAATGGTTAACTTATTCTATTTTTTATGTTTTGTATTGTGTCATTATTGTAAGGTACGGCGTGAAATTACAGCGGATTATCTCATGTAATTTTTAATTCTTATACCACGTCATATTATATTAAATTTATTTATATTCTCTTAAAATCAACAGAATTCGATCGAAAAGTGAATAAACTATAAGTACCTCACACAAGTAAGGCTTCCACTAGACACGCTCGACTTAGTGTGGACCAAATGCATATTCTTGATTTATGATAAAAATGTAAAAACAATCTGGCAATAAAAAACAAAATTTTCGAAAGTAGCATTGCACCCCACCACCCTGAATACTGATATGTATAATGATAATGATCAATATTTCTACTTGATTAATATAGGATGAACACGAAAATATGTAATTATTTGAATTAAGCACCCAAGGCGTAACGTAATTTTCAGGCCATCTGTGGCTGAACTGCGCTGGAAAACCTGTATTTTGGCAACAGCAGTCTCCATTTAAATATGATTACACAAAGATCTACACAATTATAATAGAGTGCCGATAAACTGTGACTCACCCACCGAGGGTTCCGTATGATCATTCGACCGCTTAATTCTTGGTAGTGAAGGATTTTTGGTTCTGAAAATCTTTTGTTATCGACAACATCTGGTTTCCTGCAATGACTTGACCTGAAACATCAAGGTCAATTGCGAGTTGGACCTATCGCCATACTTTTCTTAAACTTGTTTTATTTTTCTACTAAAATCACAAACAACATCTTTTTAGGTTCCATAATAAATTTAGTGAAGATTTATACCTGGAAAAATATAAAAAAAATCAACCATCATGTCTATACCAACCTCACGTGGTATACGACGGGAGTACATTACAGAAGACCGTAAATTATTAAATAGAAACCTTGAGAAATATCTCTTTAATTTATTCGTGTTACTAAATGTAATATACTGTAAACAAAATAGTATCGTAATTAAAAATAAAACTATGTACAAACTAAAATTTAGGGTAGGGAGGGGATCCTCCCCTTTTATTTCGAGCTTTATAGCACTTATATTTAGTTAACATTAAAATGTTATTCATAAATAATAAAGTATTTATAAAAAGAATAAATAGTAAGTTAACCAATATTACTTTGATTTAACAGTTCTATGTACATTTACAATATGTATAACAGTGCAATCGAGCATTGAAACAGAAATTAATTTTCTCGTCTACATAGAATATCTAAATTTGTAGTCAGTACCTCATTCGGTTTATGAGCTAGGCTCTTGCGACATACTAACATACAATCAGGGTGCTAGAATAGTTCCCGTTTATTCACCCAGATAAATTCGACTATAAGAATAGAGGTACACTTGAAAATCGCAGTTTTATTCGTTTGCTTTGTATACATTCAAATAAATAAGTATTAGTACTTATATTTTGTACAACCTATATGTTTACAAATACTTCATGTTGTTTATGACGAGCTCGGTGGCGCAGTGGCGAAACGCGCTGTTACGTTACTATGACACCAACGCTCGTGGGTTCCAATCCCACACAGGACATACATTTGTATGTATGAACATGTCTGTTAGTCTTGGTCTGGGTGTTTCAAGAGAGATAGAATGCATCAAAGCAACCTGTCTGAGGAACTACCTCCACCTTACAGAAAACCGCAGCCTAATAACAACCCCCTGGCGGTCTTTTGTGTTCCTGTGTGTGAGTGAGGTCACCCTAAGCTCCTAAGAGTTGGTGTGTTAGAAGAAGAGCTTGGCATCGCGCGAGAGAGCCCTAATATATTGCAAGCGTTCATAGGTTACGGTGACCGCTTAACATCAGTTGGGCCTTACGCTTGAACGCCTCCCGATGTTGTATAAAAAAATGCTTTGTTTAACATTCAGTGATTTCACATCCAACGAGGTTTTTCCATCTTTTTATCAATCTATCGTCCCGAGATTAATGCAAACTGCCTTTGAGTAGTACTCGTAGTTTGCTCAAACAAAATTTTCATTATTCGTGCAAAACGTTCATGCTTGTTTTATAATTGAAAAGCACCATCTCCAATTCTCTTCCGACCCCAATTAAAAACATGCCCACGTCGCTGGATAGCGTTATAAATATGGAATTCAATGTATTCCGATTTTAATTCATTTCAATTTAGAAATTTAATGTACACTGGAACTGAAATAGCTTGCCACTTTAGTGTAGAGGGTGGTAAATAAATATTGAACCTTCCTCTTGCAATCGGCCGATTTCACCGTTAGTGCAAAAGGATTTACCTATCTTAAATTTACTTGTAAATCGACACAATGAGGTCGATAGGTGTAAATCATTAAGGCACATCATTAAGGTCGGTAGCCTATGGGGTATGATGCACTACTACACCAATCCTATCTGCAGGAATACGTGTCTCCCTTCAACCGAAGGGGTTTAAAGCGTACTACACTACGCTGTTTAGTCCAGTGTTTTCTACTCGAATGCTGCTGACTTAGCTTAACGACTGTCATCTATCGACAACAGCCGGAACCGACGGCTTAACGTGCCCTCCGAACACGGAGTAGCTTTGAGATAGAAAAACCCATGCATAGACAGGCTGCGGTCAAAGTTGCTTAACTAATGTGTTTGGCTAGAATGACACGCGCAACGAACACATGATACATGATGGCAGTGGCGTGCACCGAGATTTTTGACAGTGTAGGCAGATTTTTTTTAAAGCTATTAACTTACCAAAACATACAACATTGCATTTCAAATCCGGTGTTCAGCGGCCTTTCTCAATCACTTGTTTTTTTTTTTCACTGAAAGATAGTTTTGAAAACGCATCATTTTTTATTTTCCTTTCACACACACCATCTGAACAACTTACGCAGTGAATATTATCCATTTTTATCAACTTTAAAATCTTATTTTCTCTGCAAACTATCCAAACCATTTCGGTAATTTACGTCATGGATCGGGTGAAAAGACAATGTCTATCCTATGCGAATGTGTGCGTTATTTGTGTTATTGTGGGCAATGTAATTACAGGAATGCACACTACGCTATCCGTATGTTTGCCGCGGTGGTACCGTGGCACACATACGTAAATTTAGACAGAAATAGTTTGTGTCTCTGCCGTTAAGGTCTCTTAGCGCCGCTAGTGTAGCACATCGATTTAGCAAGTACTAATGAATGAATCTATTTTAATAACTTGCACCGATACCGATAGATGGAGCAGTTTTTACTTTTTTGTTTTTGATACGAAATATTAGTTAAAAACTATGTTTAAGAATTAAGAAACATCGGATGGTATTTATCAAATTGATAGGGTTGGCCATAGATAATAGAAACAACGGGAGATGTGACGAGGGGGCGTGGTTGGTGTCGCCGCAATATGCTCAAAACGAGAACATTGCCAAGAACAGTTAGTTAGTTGCAATCAAGTTCGATTGAGATACGTTGCTCCTTGTTTTAGCAAAATGCCAAGTTGTGCTGTTGCCTTTTTGCAAAAATAGAAGTGCAGTGGTTAACTTTAAATCAAATGGAATCACTTATCACCTATAAGTACAAATAATATTACGTTTTATAAGCATAAATACATAATTAATTTCAAAAATTCTCTGACGCCATTTCTACCAGGGCCTTACCACGATACAAATTATAAATATCAAATTTCTCATTCTTAATCATACATTGCTTTTCTACCATTACGCAGTCGCCACCGCTCGTTTACCAACACGCAATGTAAAGTGAGTAATATTATTCGTTCACTGTGTGTACAGTTTCGAGATACGGCCGCTTGTTTCTGCCGCTTCATAAATATAGTAGTGCGTGCTTACTTGGGTGTTGTTTAAATAAACATCCAATGACAGCGTCTTAACAAATGTGTGTCGTTGTACTTGTGTGCGTAGAATGATATTTTTTATTTATTTAAGTGTGTGAGTGTTTTATGGTGGGTGAAACTCGGCGACAACCGTCCCGGTGTAAACTCGCGTGGTATGTCACATCTCCCATTGTTTCTGTTATCTATGGGGTAGGCAATGTTTTTTTGCCTATATGGAGTGCACGCCACTGCATGATGGCACATGATGACCGCGCTAATCCATAAAGCATCAATAAAGCAGTAAGAATAAGCTTTCAATGAAAAAAGAAATTAATAAAAGGGGTCTAAAGTTTTCATTCAATTTCAAGTGTCATTTTGATGCTCCCTTTTTGATTACTTATGTGGCTCAATATCGTCTGCCAATTAGCAAGCGAAACTTAATAATATCATCTTTCAAAACTCTTGTGAAATCGACGGCATATTAATTCGTTTATTTATTCATGGTATATAAGTGTACATATTTATTTAGGTATGCATTCAAAAAGAGGTATCACCTAACCTAAGATCTGGTTCCCCCTGTGGGTTGTGTAGTCGTCTCACGGCAGTCGTTCCATGTAAAAACCGACGTATTTTCGCCAATTCTAATGGATTTGGAAACGGTATAATGCTAGGAAGAAAAAGATTTACGAATGCATTAATTTACATTATTTGCATGTATTAAATATGTATGTATAAAACATGCTGTAGTTGAAGCCCGCGGCTGCGCACGCGTGAGATTTGTTCTTTTAGTAGCCTTTGTTACTCTCCTCTCTTGAAATTACTCGTATTTCTGTTACAAAAAAATCAAAGTTCAGGGCTTTCTTTGTAAGTATTTACCCTAGACTTTATCGCGTGGCATACATATTAACAAACATATATAAAATATTTACACTAATGCTTCTTTATGAACGATGTTGGGCGTATTTTTCCCATTTGCTAGATCAACAACTTTGCTTAGTACTTGGCCTTATGATTTATTAATTGTTATTGCAAAACTGACATTGATGGGGAATTGTAAACTTTTAAATTGAAATGGTATCCTAGAGCGCCATTTGTATAGACCTTTACGGGAGGCAACATATATTTATTTTATTATTATTACATAAAAAAGCGTAGTTATTTTATGTTACAAAAAATACGTGTTCTGTGAAAATAATGAAAATAAAATCGCAAAGTTACCGATATTTTCCCCTAATTTTAACAGTTTTCCATTTTTTTACGCAGGAACCCTAAATATTTACGGGATAAAAAGTAGCCTATATTCTGCTCTGAACAGTCCTCTACCTACCAGTGAAAGTCCCGTCAAAGTCGGTTCAGCCATTTCGAAGATTAACCCGGACAAATAAACAGACAAACTTGAAAATAACAATATGAGCTTAAGATAAAGGCTTTATTTTGAAATCACAGCCAGACACTTCAATTTTATTTATATGTAGGTATAGATATTTAAACACGGAACGGTTCACGGAAGAAGTTATTGTTTTTTTAATTATTTTTCAAATTTAATTTTATTTAATTTTATTTTATCGTGTCGTATTGTATTGTTTAAAACGCTAACAGATGTCTCACGCGTATTAGGTTCTTACGAGTGACTAATGTTACCTGTATTCTGTTATCCTGTAAAGTTCCTGAGGATTTACTGTGTTAGTAATAGCGCTAGGCTAGTAAGGCGCAAGTGACACTTTTTGTATCTCAAACGTCCATAGGCTACGCTATCTATTTCACATCACATGAGTGTCCTCTTGTTTGCACATCGTAGACAGTGTGTTAAAAAAAGATTAGTAGTTAATAATATCGTTTTGAAATTAGTACTTCCGACATTAAAAAGTATAATAAATTGTAAAATCCTACTGTTTGATTTGATTGTTGATAAGTTGATCATCATTATCCTTATAATTTGTGAAGTCAAATGTCTGAACGTCAAAATGGAATTAGGAAATAAGGTTATGCAAAAATGTTGAAAAATGAGAAAAAACAAGTCCGCATTTCGTGGTTACGAAGTCAGAATTACGCTGTTGGTAATTACATTAGTAGGTTCCCAGTGACGTTTGATGCAAAGAGTGAAGGGACGCGTTTAATTCGCCTTGAGACGGCCGCAGCCTACCCGGGTACTTACACTTTAACAAGATCTCCATGTCGATGACGTAAGCAGGATTTTTTTTCAACACAATTTTTTTTATATATCATTTTGTATAATTGAGGAAGTATTTGTAGGATTCTCATAGGAACTTGATAAGTTTGACGACCATTATCTTCTATCTATAATCTATCTATAACTTCACGCCAAATCCCTTGCGGGGTAGGTAGAGAGAACCGAGCGCCACGTGACTCGATCCTTACATAACTCACTCGCTTCTTTAACATTCATTGCTCTTCTCATGCACGCTCGCCGGTTTCTTGGGCTCCTGACATCACCTTCTGATAGAACACGACCAATTTGGTCATGGTAGGTAAGTCTTGGCCTTCCCCGGCTCCTACATCCTTCCACTTTTGCATTGTATATCTGCTTCGTCATTCTTTCATCTTGCATTCTTTCTACATGTCCGAACCATCGGAGCATGCCTCTTCTTATTTTAACATTATAATATTATAACCATTATCTTATCCTCATATTTTTAATGCGAAGGTAACGGTAAGGAATTCTATCTTTAATCTTCTCACTACTTAATTACTGAGCAAGAGATAATTACAATTTCGGCTGTGAAGGATAACATCATTATTATTATTTTATTCTATACTATATACTTCTATTCTCACGGGTATTATCCCGGTCATTTAATAGGCGTGCGCGGGGATATGGATCCAACTAGTAGAGGTCCTTTTAAGAAGATTCATGTTATGTTGTGCACCCACCGAGACCTGCTTCTAAAAATATCGATAGAAAAATATATCCATGAGCAATTCATGGCAGGTATTGGAACTATTGCGAATGAAGAATGAATCTGTCATTCCTTTTATATGATTGTTCATTGAGTTTTTTCATTTTGGCGCCAATACATTGTACAATACTTTGCGATATTAAAATGGAGTGGGGTGATAAAGAGAACCGAATCGCTGTGATTGCATTACACAAAGTAGGTCAAAGTCAAAGTCACAAAGTAGGTATGGAGCCAATTGCAATTTTTAAAACTCTCAATACGCTTGGTATTAGTAAAATGTTTGTGTACCGGGCTATTAATAGGTACAATGAGACCTCCTCTGTTTGTGACAGAAAAAGATCTGGCCGTCCACGTAGTGTTCGTACAAAAAAGGTGGTCAAAGCAGTAAGGGAAAGAATTCGAAGAAATCCTGTCCGAAAGCAAAAGATTTTATCTCGGGAGATGAAGATAGCACCTAGAACCATGTCGCGTATTTTAAAAGATGACTTAGGACTTGCAGCCTATAAGAGACGTACTGGTCATTTTATAACTGATAATTTAAAAAAGAATAGGGTGGTAAAATCGAAACAACTACTGAAGCGGTACGCAAAGGGAGGTCACATAAAAATTTACGGATGAGAAAATTTTTACAATTGAGCAACATTTTAACAAACAAAATGACCGTATTTATGCTCAAAGATCTAAGGAAGCTTCCCAATTAGTCGACAGAGTGCAACGTGGGCACTATCCAACTTCAGTGATGGTTTGGTGGGGGTATTAGCTATGAAGGAGTGACTAAGCGATACTTTTGTGAAAAGGTATCAAAACATCGGCATAAGTGTATCAAGATACCATTCTTGAGAAGGTAGTAAAGCCCCTTAACAACACCATGTTCCATAACCAAAAATGGTCCTTCCAGCAAGACTCGGCGCCGGGTCATAAAGCTCGGTCTACGCAGTCTTAGTTGGAAACGAACGTTTTGGACTTCATCAGAGCTGAAGACTGGCCGTCGTCTAGTCCCGATCTTAATCCGCTGGATTATGATTTATGGTCAGTTTTAGAGAGTACGGCTTGCTCTAAACGCCATGATAATTTGGAGTCCCTAAAACAATCCGTACGATTGGCAGTGAAGAATTTTCCCATGGAAAGAGTGCGTGCTTCTGTTGATAACTGGCCTCAACGTTTATAGGACTGTATGGCAGACAATGGAGACCACTTCGAATAAGCTTTTTATATTTTAAATTGTTTTATATTTATGTATTAAACTAACATATCGTAAAAGTAATAAATGTTATTTGCAATAGATTTTTTTTTCTTTGTTTCAGTATTTATGGCAAGACTAGGTACTTACATAAAAGAAACTGATGGACAGAAACATCAACGCGTGGCTCAAACCACTTTATCTAAGAACTTGCTTGGCGCGCAGGTTCTTTTAGGGAGAAGGTAATCTGTGTGTGAACTTTCGAAATTCCGAGGACATCTCGCCATCATTGTTACCCTACCACTGAATGAAGAAAATATTAGTCGAGTAACAGACAAACTGGAAAATATTAGCACGCCTCATGAAAAATTCTTTTTTTTACATATAATATGAATTAGGGGTTAATTTTCTCGTGATAAAGAACATCAATACAAAAGAGAATTCTTCGTAACTTTTGCCGAGGATATTTTCAAAAATACTTACTTGTTGAAGACTTTCAGTAGGTACGTGGATTTTCTTTTTCAAATTTCAAGTCTCTATAGCATTTTCATTTGTATCTTCTTGGTTTAGTTTGTTTATGGTATATTAATTTGAAATATGTCAAATTCTAATAATTTTTAATAAGAAACGAAGTGGTGCTTATTTTTATTGGTGGTTGGTGATGGTATTTATATTAACCGAAAACCTGATACATCAAATATTATAAATTCCGGTCTATATTGTAGTTTGTAACATGACCCTAAGAACCGTGTTTTTGTAAGTTTTCTATGCCCAAAAGAATTTTGCCTATTTTGTTGATCACTTTGTTATCCATCTCTCTGTATGAACGTCAAGAAATGACTTAATCAAAATCTATATGTACCTACTTACAGTTAACAAATGAAAATGAAATTCGAAAAGAAGCATGGTACATATCTTTTACAGACTACTATTTTTACAAAATTTTATAGATATGAATTTAACAGAGGAAAATTATATTTCGGCGTACAGAGACAGAATTAACATTCAAAAATATTTTCAAAACATAAGAGATTTGAACCGTCCGAAGATGATATTAACAGCGTTTGTATTTTTACCGTACCGTTTAGTGTGTAATTTTCACAATTTGCCCGTTTATACGTTATGAGGAAAACAGCATAAATTTTTGATTGGCTGAAAACCTTCTTTATGTTTAAGAAAGAAAACTCTTAATATATCTTCTACAGTTAAGTTTCTATACTGTTAATAATCTGAAGGACATCTTTCACACTACGCCTTGCGTATTCTTTCTTTTACTCTACTGTCGATTACCATGGCCATTAAATTCTGTAATTCAAAGAACATTGCTCAGTGCTAATAAATTGCAAGATGGAGGTACTTCCCTAGTCGAGCTGCTTATTTAAATATTATGCCTATGTCTTACCTCTTTTTCACAGAAGCTTCCTTTGCCAAAAAGTGCACCGTTGATAGTAGGTTTATTAGTAATAGTGGTACATTAAATCTCTCAACGGTATGATGTATTTAAAATTCAAGGAAACGCTGGTTGGTTGGTGTTATTAGCAAAAATAAAAAAACATGGCACCTGAAAAAAAAAATTTATTAGTATATTTAGCATATTTAGTCCATACTATATTTTTGAGGTAATCATATTTTACGATTTGTTTGCATGGAAACCTCTTATTCTAATATATTTTCCTCCTATATATATCCAAAAAAAGAAAAAAAAAAACAAGAAACGTCATTCATTATGTTTACAATATTTCGATAACATTAGACCATTGGAAACTTTGACAACAGACGGACACACATTTTTATTCGAGTTTATTGACCTCTATTAACGTATCGGTCATCAAAATACCTTCGTTGTGATTTTCTATCACACAAAGTAAAAATTCCGCTTGTAAAAATAACAAGATTTCAAACCTGTTTGTTATATATATATATATAACCTGAATATGTTCTTGCAAATAAATAATTCAACATGTTATTTTCAGGTACACCTTTTCAGATGCACCGTAAATTTAAAACAAACAAAATGGATATTTGCCTTCACAGATTTTTTTAATAATATATAGATAGCTACGTGAATTTGTTACCATGTTATAAACAGACATACAGACACACAAATTTGGAACAGCCACCGCTTCTGGGTCAGGGCTTAATAAAATAAACATAGCCTCGTAGAAAGTCCTGCCGCAGATCGCTTTAAACAAAATAACTTGGGGTGTTCGGTACAAGGGTCTCAACATCTTCGCCGGGCGGCGCGGCGATACAACAATATTTTACTGTAATATACCTATTCAGGAAACAGGCGAGGAGAAAGTTTATGAAACAAATTTATGAAATGGATCAAATGCCGCTGGTACGGGATAAAACGCCACTCGACGATGGTGCAAGTCTAAAGAAAGAATAATATTTATTGAATTTGCATTGCAAATGTCTACTAATACTGGTAATATCTCTGCCTACCCCGCAAGGGACCTGGCGTGAAGATATATACGTGCATACAATTTTAATTGTCATTCTTCATCCTAACATAGTATTGTAATAGAGATGTAAGTCCTATTTGCTTGGTTGAGTTTTTCTATTGAATTTTATTATAATTAGTTAGTGGTCCAACCATCTAATGTATATCTATTAGTGATGGGACTCGAGTGATTTTTTTTCACTCGAGTCACTCGGTACTGGTAACTTTCTCACTCGAATGCCACTCGAGTGAAGATAAAACTCGAGTGATTTTTATTGACTCGAGTCACTCGGAATATAAAACTCGAGTGACCAAAATTTTAAAACGATTTTTTAATTTTACATAGTAAATGTGTATTCATTTTCGCATTAATGTAAAAGCTACTCAAAAAAATCTAAACAAAATGTAAAAAAATTGAATTTTCCTTCAAACTAAACCTGTCATATATAATCAAGAAATCTCTTATATCAACTATCAGTCAAATTGAAATATTATAATTTAATAACGGTTTTTTTTTCTAAACAAAAAACCGTTATTAAATTATAATATTTCAATTTTTTATCAAAAAATGACCACGCAATAGCTTTTTTACACGTTTACTCATGTTCACCACTTACTAATAACACACAGTCATAAATAACCAAAACATTAAACAGTAACAACTCACACAAACAGATTTATACGTAATTAGAGAACCTACAGCGGGTAAACTTGTCACAACTTGAATTTCTCACTCGTCTCGGTATAAACCACTCGAGTGGTACGAGTCACTCGACACTCGAGTTGTCAAAAATTTAACTCGAGTGCGAGTAATATAAAAACTACTCGAGTCACTCGAGTGAAAAGCAACTCGAATCCCATCACTAATATCTATGGTAGGAGTAATTTAGTACATGTATACGTGCGCTGGTTTCTATTATTAAAAATATTGAAATGATCAGGCAGGGTAGCCACACATGTCACGTATGTTTTTTTTTTTTGTTTCTTTTTGTACGTCAGAATTTATACATTTGTTGTTTTTATGTTTATGCATGAGTAATTATCTATTGTCGGGAATCCGACGTCTCTAAGGGCCTGACGAAAAACAGCGTTGGAGTACACGGTCACCCGAGTACTCCGACATGATGCTGAGAAGGCACCTTGTTGGCAGCCATTGTAATACACATATTTTTTTTATAAGTATTTTCACCCATTTTTCTTTGTGTACTATCTTTTATTTTATTATGTGTATTATTTTAGTGGTTTCTGCCAATAAATATTTCTTTCTTTCTTTCTTACACGCTAATTTCTACGTGATTTAAGATGAATCTACTACCAATTGTTTCAATTCATCGTTATCGACTTTTGTTTGGTCGGCTAAGGGATTCATTGATGAGATCAAATTACTAGAGCGGAAAAGATTAACCAGAAAACTCACCGTACGTTCATTTGCATCGTTCATTCATTGGTTCATACACGTCATTGATAGTAAGTGCCGACTTTGCTGCCATGGTGCCATGGCGGACGTTGTATTTCTTTGCCACACACTTTCTTTGCTACATTTCTCAAATTGAGTATTTAAGAAATGATGCTCTGTTTGTATAAGGTAAAGAAGAAGCTTGATTTTTTTAACAATGCTGAATTAAAGACCTATTCCAAAAAACGCTCAATACTGGCACTATAGAACCATATTTATGTTTATTTGAAACATGTTTTATATTTATTATCAACTAGCTGTGCCCGCGACTTCGTCCGCGCGGAATAGTTATTTTTTTATTATTTATTTATATTAATAAAAATAAATAAAATTTCAAAAATAAAAGTAGCCTAAGTTACTCCTTATTACATCAGCTATCTGCCAGTGAAAATCCCATCAAAATCCATCCAGCCGTTTCAGAGATTACTCGGAACAAACAGACAGACAGACAAAATTGAAAAAAAAATATTTTGGTATATGTACCGTGTATACATCCATATATCCCGAGCTCTACTGAAAATCCGAAATGGGGGAATCACTGCTGCTAACCCGCCCGGCATTTGACATCTAGTCGCTTTAAACTTGCAGAATTATTTACCTTGACATAATAAGAATATATGTGGGAACAACCCTACAATACAATTATCCCACTATATACTGAAAAGTGTAATCAGCAACAAAATAATAATAAGATGCTATATGTTTTAGATATTAACATTATGATTAAAATGTCCCAGTTAGTACAAAAATATTGACGTTATAAAACCCTACATACTACACGCTCACAAAAGTTCACTCTGGCAGTAGGCGAAATTCAGTAAGATCCTTAGGCCGGTTACAGTGCTCGACCGACCGTCAGTGCGTATCGTTCGTCCTGATGATAAGCATTAAGGCCGGTTACAGTGCTAGACCGACCGTCAGTGCGTGTCGTCCGTCCTGATGATACGCATTAACCGACCGTCAATTGGTTTCATTCAGTGCTCTCCTGACCAACAAACTGACCGGGCGTTCACGAGTTGTTTAATTGCTGCTTATTATCTTTGTAGGCGTTTTAGGAACAGAAGACGTAGATATCACGTCCCGATCGTCGCCCAAAGAGCATTTCAAGGGGTCCACCGTTCGGTGCAGCACTGAACGCGTTCATTTGTTTCCATAGCGCGTCGGTCGACCGACGGTACGCATGCGCACGCGCTCGACCGATGGTCCTCGTACGCAGTGCGTAGCAATATGCGCGTGCGTACTCTCGGTGCAGCACTGTACGATTTATGATTTTTCACACAAATGACAAGCGCGACTGACGTACGCACCGACGGTCGGTCGAGCACTGTAGCCGGCCTTAGGAGTTGCTGTGTTAGCAGCAGAGGTGACATCACGCGAGTAACATTTATTATGTTGCAAGCGTTTAGGTGGGCCGTATGCTTGTATACCTCCCGACATTGTATAAAATGAATCAAATAATTGTACATAGTTTCCGAGATAAGTTTGAGACTATATTATTATGGTTAATATTATAAAACCACGAGTCTCCCGTCACTTGCGTCTCACACCTGTTATCTAGTCGGCGGGTTTCGGGCAAACTCCAATCACTTTCGCCCATGCCATGACCCTACCCTTCGTCGTGTACCGCAGCACTCCAACGCGATCAGGGATTCACGTACTATAAAATCTAATAAAAGATCCTAGCTTGATTTGTTTTGACAAAATTAAATTAAATTTAATTCAGCGTTGTTAATGAGGTTTGTATACAACGTCGAGGGACACACAAGTACCTGATGTAAAGCGTTTTTTTTTTATTTTATTAAAATATTCATCTATACAGATAAATAAAATTGGAGTGTCTGTTTATAATATTAAAATAACCGCTTTTTACTAAATGCATATGGATCTATACACGGTACACATACCAAAATGTATATTTTTACAATTTTTGTCTGTCTGTCTGTCCGTTTGTTCCGGCTTATCTCTGAAACGGCTCCACCGATTTTGACGGGACTTTCACTGGTAGGTAGACGACTGTTCAGAGCACAATATAGGGTACTTTTTATCCCGTAAATATTTAGGGTTCCTGCGTAAAATATGAAAAACTGTTAAAATTAGGGGAAAATATCTTGACTTTGCACTTTTATTTTTATTATTATTTTCACAGAATACGTATTTTTTGTGACATAAAATAACTACGCATTTATATATATATATATATATATATATATATATATATATATATATATATATATATATATATATATATATATATATATATATATATATATATATATATATGGACGCATAATGTTAGCAAAGCATATAAACTATATACAGAATATACACATGTACCCCATGGTTTCCATAATGTATGGACTCCATAAACAAGCGAGAATTATTCAGAACTGAATATTGTGGTATGTAAAGTAAATGTAATATCTTTATGACTACGGTCTTAGTTTACAATAAAACAACCAATATTCACAGTAAAAACAATTAAAATACCATTAGAAGTGGGAGACGCATATATATATATATATATATTTAAATCGCAGACGTGATCTTGCGTCTTTTCATTTTCGATACTTATTGCGTCTCCCACTTCTAATGGTATTTTAATTGTTTTGTCTGCGATTTAAATATATATATATATATATATATAACATAATATGTAATGATATAATAATAAACTTCTATACAGATAAATAAAATTGGAGTGTCTGTTTGTAATATTAAAATAACCGCTTTTTACTAAATGCATATGGATATATACACGGTACATATACCAAAATGAATATGTTTTCAATTTTTGTCTGTCTGTCTGTCTGTTTGTTCCAGCTAATCTCTGAAACGGCTGGACCGATTTTGACGGGACTTTCACTGGCAGATTGCTGATGTATTAAGGAGTAACTTTATTGGCTACCTTTATTTTAGAAAATTTATTTATTTTTATTAATATAAATAATTAAAAAAAAAACTATTCCGCGCGGACGAAGTCGCGGGCACAGCTAGTAATAAATAAGACCGCACGTAAAATGCCTCGCAGAGTTTATCTTAGTATCGGTTGGTCGTTTAAACACAGCTATACCCTTATACAGTTACTGTAGCCCATTATCGCTTGCTATTCCTGTATTGTTTCAGCATGTTTTCTGTGAAGTGGACTTCCCAGATTCGGGCTGTTTTTATGCATCCTACCTCTTTTAAAATTTCAAAACTAATAAACTATCTACCTAGAAATTTTACTGTATCACAGTTACTATGGTAAAATATTAGCTCCATCTGGATCCATGCGTGATAGCTTTTTCACAGTAGAAATATATACGCTGTAGGCCACTTAGACCATTTTTGGTCTAGTTATCTACAATCAAGTTAAGGGCTGACTTTTCAAGAAGACGAACAATTAAAACCCAGGCTACATAGTACGTAAAAAGTGACTTCTTCGAAGCTTCGAAGGACCAACTGCAACTGTTTAGACTGCTAAATTCTCTTGGCGTCACACATCTACAATTCTGGACATTTCCGAAAACCTCCTACGATTGTCGTATGTAAACAATGGAGGAAGGTACTGTTTGCACGGTATAGAGACGAAGAAATTTATTTACCATGTATCACTGTCTAGTAACGTTAACGACTGGCACGTTGGGATACAGCCATGGAGACAAAATGCCGAAGAAAACGTTAAAAAATGTTTCTTGTACAACTTAAATTTTTGACCGTTTTTATTTTTATTATTTTCTGTCATAGCGACATAGTAATATATGCTGTATTAATGTCTGCCTATTTCGATTCAAAAGATACAATCCTGTTACAGACGGACGGACAGACGCGTATAGCATCATTCGTATACGCATATTTGTATTGGTATTCTACACCTTCGAACGACTTCAGCAAAGCACTATAAATGTCGAAATCCAGATTGTTCTTAGGTGTGAGAACTCGTCATTGCCACTCTGAGGATTTGCTGCGTAACTTGTGAATGTCTGGATATATTCGATTATTAGATCATATTAAGTCGTTAACGTTGACACAGCAAGAACTGGTGAAATTGTAATTTTACCCTTAGTTTCCGTATATTATCCGGTTCCAATGACATCGGAGAATAAAGTAACTTTAAAGATATAGGATAACTTTACATATGACTTCAAACATGTAGGGTATATATGTATATGTGCATTATATATGTTCTACGGACTGCAGGCACAGGCACTCGAAGTGCGATTCAACTCTTTATTACCTATTCTTTATTATTCTTATTACGTACGACACGGTTAAGATGTCATTTAGTTACTAGCATTTTTAGTCTATTCTGGTACAAATAAAAATTATTTATTTGCTTTTAAATAGCGTTGGTGTATTAGATCCTGATGGGTAATAATTTATACATAATAGCATGCAAATATAATGTTTATCGATATAGTTTACAAATATAATTCAAATACAACTTAGCTTATGCGTTGACAAATGCCCGTTGTATGAAGCTTATAGTACTAGTAAGTACTATAAGCTGTCCTTTGTTATTGAGAAGTTCGTCGACTGAATAAAAGGTTTATTCTAAAAGCCACTTACGCAATGCTGATTTGAATTTGTTAAATTTAAGATTTTTAATTTTTTCATGTATTTTATTAAAAACTTTCATATAGGCGTTCTATTGATAATGCGTTGTTTTATGAATTACGTTATATATTCGTTTATTAGCACGAGTTTCTCTTACCGATCTTTGTATTTTCGCCTCAGTTTGTGTGAACATGTTTTAATTTGCAACAAAACAAATTTTCCTATTTCTAATATGTATAGACATGACAGGGGTAGAATATTTAAAGATCTAAAGTAAGGTCTACACGAAATATCGGCATCGGAAACAACATTAAAATGTTGAGATGACACAACAATAAAAAATATTTCTCTCAATAAGAGAAGAACAAAGAACTTGACACCATTGTCACATTTAAATATTGTAACCGGCCTGTCGACATTGCAACTCTTTCAATTTCAACCTACCTTCTTTTACAACACTCCTCCTCAATGGAATACTGGACTGGACTTCTTCAGTATTCACACTATCACTACATCATACTCATCATCAACAAACTCATAAGTTCATTTCTCTTACACAGAACTCATTCTTACATCTCGGTAAAGCCTTTGTCAAAATGTCTGCAGTCATCTCTTCAGTCTGCAGGTATTCTACTTTCACAATGTTATCATTTAACTCTTCTCTGATGTAATGACGCCTCACAACTATATGTTTAGTTCGTTGGTGAAGAACATGATTCTTCGCGATTCAAATCTTCGTTCAAGAATGCTGTGACTATGTCTATCTGATTAATTGACAGGTCATTCTCAACTGCAATAGCGAATAGAAGTCTGAGTGTGCTATGCCTTTTCACATGTGAAAATGTCTCCGTGTAATCTAAACCATATTTCTGCGTAAAACCGCGGGTGACTAGTCTAGCCTTATATCTGTATTTCCCCCTGGTTCCTTTTTAATTTTAAAAATCCATTTAGAATCTACTACATTAAAATTATTAAGGGATTGATCCGGCTTGACTAGACTCCAAGTGTCATTCTTCTTTAAGCCATTAAGTTCAGCATCAATGGCCTCCTGCCATTTATCCTTGTCATCTCTGCTGAGAGGTTCTTCGACAGTAAGGGAATCATCGCTGTATCCTTCTGTGGCTTTATAAAGATAATAGTCTCCGTATTCCTTAGGCTTGCTCTCGCGTTGAGGATATCTTCTCTCTTCTGTTTGTGTTTCACTTCTATAGTCTCAATTTCAAGTCTCTCCATTTGACTATCAGGTTCTTCAATTATTGTAGCATCTGTTGTACAACCCTTGTAGTGATCTTCTCTATCAATAGTAGCTGTTTCTGTTGTAGTTATCTGCTCAGAGGAGAAACTATTTTCTTGTGTATACTCAAGTCGAATTACCGTTATCTGTGTCTCTAGATTAATTGATTCTCTCATTGTATTCTGTCTTGGGAGTTTATTTTCTCTCTTGTTGAAGAACTGATTTTCAAAGAATGTCACACCTCTAGACTTCTGAAGCTTAGGGATAAGGGATCACAAAGTCTTTATCCTTTACAATTCATGCAATATCCCACGAAAATCATCTCCCTGCTCTTCGCATCAAGCTTCTTTCTTTTAGCTTTCTCGATATGCAAAAAAGGCTACGCATTCAAAAACTTTTAACTCACTTAAGTCTGATCTTTGTCCGAACCATGCTTCTAATGGGGTCACGTTAAGTGCTTTTGTAGGTGAACGATTCTTTAAGTAAAGTATTGATAGCCTCTGCCCAATACTTGGTGTTCAAGCCAGCTTCTTCTAACATACACTTAGCCTTCTCTACTAAAGTTCGATTAGCGCGTTCAGCTACTCCATTCTGTTCGGGGCAGTAATCAATGATTAGTTCATGAACTATCCCAATTTCTCTAAATAACTGGCTTACATCTTTGTTTACGAATTCTTTTCCAGTATCAGAACGAAACTTCTTTATTTTTTTATTCGTTTGATTCTCTACTAATAACTTAAATTCAGGTAGTTTAGAAAATACTTCTTTTTTTTAAGAAATAAACAAAAATGTATTGCGATTTATCGTCAATACTCCATAATCGGATCACAGATATCTGATATATAAACTCTAGTATTTCAGATGATCTTGATGTACTGCTCTTATTAAAAGGTGTTCGTGTTTGCTTACCTTTTAAACAGATTTCACGCTGTAGAATATTCGGGTTATTGAAACTTACTCCTGTCGCCATACCGTCTCTCAACAGCTTCAAGTTGGGTATGCCAAGATGTGCCATTCTCTAATGCCAAAGCTCGTAGTCATTTGACATCGACACTGCAAGGGCTGAGTCAGGTTCTGTAAGGGATTTAAATTTGTAAATTCCAGTCTTACAGTTGTAACACACTTCTCCTTGTATACAACATTCACCCTTGTCATATATATCACACCCTTTCTCGGAAAATACGACTTTAAAGTTTCTACTGACCAGTGTACACACGCTCAGTAAATTTGCAGACAATTCAGGGACATACTTTACCTCCCTCACTCCAAATTGCATATTCTCATCTTTAATGACATCACCTGAGCTACACGTATACAACTTTTGGCCGTTAGCTACATTAATATCAACAACATTGTTAAAGTCTTTATAATTAGTCAGCCAATCCTTGTGGTAGGACAAGTTGGCGGACGCTCCTGAGTCCACTAACCATTCATTGTACTACTCTTGATAGTGCTGTAGGCAGCAAGTAAAGTGTGTTCCTTTTTCTCTTTGTTTGCGTTAGGGTTCTTTGGACAAGCCAATGCTTTATGCGGTCCGTTGCATATAAAACATCTTATCTCTTTCTTCTGCTTCTCACGCTTCTGCTGCGTTTGTCTCTGCTGATTGCTTTTACTCTTCATAGAACTTACTCTTGTACTTTGAACGGTTATCATGCAAGAGCAACCAATGCATTCTCCATAGAAGTCAAAGGTATTTGACTATCCTGTTGAAGCAGTTTCGTTATGTTAGAAGCTTTAGGACTAATTCGTTTTATTACTACATAGGGGTATGACTAGATCGCTTTATGACTAAATCTCGATTTGACTCCTTAGAACTTCTTTAAGGAGGAAGTGCTAAGAACTCCTTAGGAATTTACTGGTGACCTCACTCCCACACAGGAACTCAACAACCCTCTAGGGACTTGTTATTTGGTTGCGGTTTTCTGTGACGTGGAAGTAATTCCCCAGACGGGCTGGTTTGGTGCGCCCTACCTCTCTTATTACAGGCTCTGAAAACGAGACACTTCTGAGGTAATTTTAGAACTTTTCAATGTTCATATGAATACCTTTTAAACATAAATAAGAATAGTCTCGTTCTTTTTTGTCCTCCACTGTGAATTGAAGTATTCGAGCGGTGTAGTGATTAGACAAATACAATGGTAGAACATACCTATTATGCCTGTTTTCGCATTCTTATTACGAGGTCAATGCATGAGTTTTATCTGGTCGGATCACTTATGTGTTGTTGCATATTGCATGCATTTTGAGATCTTGATGGCGTCGTTGAGTGTGTCATTCTAACCGAACACGCAGGTTAAGCAACGTCGACCGCAGCCTGTCTATGGAAAGGGTTTATCTATCTCGAGTTTGTCCGTGCTTCGGAGGGCACATCGTCAACCGTCGGTCCCAGCTGTTGTTAACAGATGACAGTTGTTAAGCTAAGTCCGTGGCCCTCGGGCGGCTTGCAAACACTAGCCTCCGCCAATTCGCATTTCAGCAGCGTGGTGGAGTAGGTTATAAACCCCTCGGCTGAAGGGAGACTCGTATCCCTGTAGAGGGATCAGTAAGGGTTGATGTGATGTACTGAAAACGAAACACTTCTCAGGCAATTCTTAAACTTTTCAATGTTTTCATATCAAATAGGAAATTTCTCGTTTTTTTTGTCGTCCATTGTAACTTGAAGTATTTAAGCGGCGTTGTGATCAGACAAACACAAAGGTAGAACATAACCCTATGCCTGTTTCACATTACTTATTACAAAGTCAGTGCAAGAGTTTTGTCTGGTCGAATCACTTATGTGTTTTTACATATTAGATGCATTTATATTTTTTCCTAATGAGTGCAATTATTGTTTTTTATCTAACATACTCGTATTTATATTGAAATCTCAATAATTTTCCTTTTTGAGTACTTTTGTAGGCATTTAATTAATTAATACGGTACGGTATAATTGCAATGTTTTACACAAAGGGACAAAGTATATTTTGAAAGTCGCGTGACTTAATCTACGAAATGTATAATTTTCCCTCTGGATTGTGGAGGTTGTGGAGGATTATATTACATTTAATCAGTTATATAAAGCATTGCTAATTGAAATAATTCTAATTGTCAATAATTGCCAATTCCAGAAATTCACTAAGGAAGTGGAAACATTTTTCAATTAGCGAAGTATGCAACTTATTTTTGAATTGTGTGTAACTCTGTAACGTCACTTGGAATCTTGTATAATATAAAATTTATATCGCCATGTGAAAAGCGTTTTTGTTGACCATACTTAATTTCTTTCCGTATACACATAGTTATCTTGTGCGAATATCTTTATTGTTAGTAAGAAATTCGGGATGTTGCTTCGCAAAGACTGATATTTCCCAGTCAGTTTTAACAATCTGAATTTCTTGAAGAGTGGGGTTAGTACTGCATTACAATTTCGTAGTACTTATTTTTCTTCCTACCCACTGTACGTTACAGTGGGAAGGAAGAAAAGTAAATACTGGACGCGTTTTTCGAAAAAATTACGCGTCTCCGAACTTCGCTTAGACCGTATTGTGCGCCAGCTACAAATTACTATAGTTACCTATATCAAAATAAAAATACCCCGAATACGTTATTATTATTATAAATAGAATTAGACCAAAATTGATTCTAATTACTATACTTAATTGAACCTAAATTGCAAAAAACGTGACAAACTCGAGAATACCGACTTTTTTCCCCCGCCAAAGCTTACTTACATGTCAAAATATTCTTATGAAAAAAAAAAAATTTTTTTTAATTTAAATATCTATGTGCATCCTCAAAGTACGATAAAGAACGATTATTTTCGTATACGATAAGCCCAGAAATGAACAATAACCTCAAAATAATCCAAATAATTATAGCCGGCCTCCCTCGGAGCATAAAAAAAAACTGTGACTCATCATCTGTCAACACTTTAAATTAATGGCGCCACTTGAAACGCTGTGAATGCTTTTTTTTATAAACAGAACCAGTAATAATTATTACCATCCAAAATGATCCTTCATTCAAATGAGAGCCTTGTATTATCACAGATAAGCTTTTAAATCTGATTTCTCTCTCTGGGAACCTGTGTTCCCGGGACGTTAGAGTGGCAGCGCAGCGTTATCCCGTTTCCCAATCTTTAAGGGTTGGCGTAAACCGATACCTAAGACTAAGAACTTGACGAGGATACTGATTTTACATGATGCAACTGTCGTCCAACGTAGCAAAGCCTTTTCTTCTCCGCCGAGCACATCATAATTACGAATTGTCTTCTTCTTAGCTTAGGACATTATTGGTGACCTTACTCACACACAGTAATGTAATAGCCCTCTAGGAGTTGTTACTTAGCTGCGATTTTCTGTGAGGTGGAGGTACTTCTTCAAACGGGCTGTTTTGATGCGCCCTACCTCTCTTAAAAATACCCAAACCAAGACAAACAGACATATTCATGCACACAAATGTTTGTCCTTTGTGGGAATCGAACCCACGTGCTTTGGTATCAAAGTAACGTAACAGCGCGTTTCGCCACTACGCCACTGAGCTCGTCAAGATTACTGCTCTGTCTAACCCATTAAAATTATAATTTTTTTTCGACACGCATTACCAAGTTACTGTAAGTTGTATATCAATTTCGAAATGAATTTTCCTGCTAGGAATTTCGAGTTCTATTTCCTTTACCTCAATTACCATAAGAGGCATCTGCCTTAGGTACTCTCTGGTATTATATAAAGTTAATCATTTGAAACGTTGCGAGTTTTCCACTTCGCTAGTAAATGTTGAATTAACAATGCATTGCGATGCCACGCCTCGAACGACTATTGGAATTATTCAGTCTCTTACCAGACTTCACGTTTACAGTCGTTACGAAATAATCCATAGTTAATAAAACTCCGTTTAGCCATTAGCGGGAAGACTAACGTTTGGTAGAAAATGGACAATCTTTGTTTCGTCGTTGATGAAAATCTCCCTGTCGTGAGTGAGGCGGAAACAGGCCATGACGCGCATTGTGTGGCCGTATATCGAAGTGGGCATGCATCTAACGATCATTGCATCAGAGGATGTAATGTTGGCACCCTTGTTCCCGTGTATGGTTTGTAAGTATTGAAATTTTCTTTCGTTATCTGTTATGAATATTTCAAATCTGACTGACACACGGGTGATGAGGTTCGCAATTCATACAGACTCGATTACCGATAACATCAATACCTATTCAGGAACACCGTTCTTACATGAAATTTTGCCTGTGCGTTTGTCTGTCGCTTTTTTTTTTCGAATATTCGAATTTTGACTACAGATTCGGATTCAGCGTAAAAAAGTAGAATAAGAATGTTCAAGTACACCGTTCCTATCTCTTAAGGAACATGGTCAAAATGAAAAAAAAAATTAATTGTTACCCATATAATTGACGAGCCAGGTGTTCCTCTGCAATGCAAGCTTGCGCATTCTTAACTTGTTTTTGTTTTGGAAAGTAGCCCGAAAAATGAGGTATGTTTTATACACCAAAGTTAATATTTTTTAAATAAAAATGTGCTTAAATATTGACCCAAGTTATAGGCAAAATATTCAGCCCAAAATAGTGATATTGAATGAAAAATTACCGTTTTGGAATCTGTATTGAGTAGTGTTAAACTAAATCACTATTAAAATATATATATCCCTGTGTATATATGACGAGAGGTCGTGCTTATAAAAAACATGCTACGGCCTATTAGGCATGTATGTATAGAATTGATGTATTGTTGTCTATGCAAGCTAAAACCAATGAGAGGCTAAAAGTGTAGTACATTGCACTACACTTTTAGCCTCTCATTAATAATCGTAATAGCGATAAGTGTAGGTAGGTAGTTTCTTGTTTCCAAATCAAAAACTAGCAAGACCACAAGACGAACATAATCAAATTATTTTGTTCTTAAAGTGATTTTTAGGGTTCCGTACCCAAAGGGTAAAACGGAACCCTATTACTGAGGCTCCGCTGTTCGTCCGTCCGTCTGTCACCAGGCTGTATCTCATGAACCGTGATAGTTAGACAGTTGAAATTTTCACAGATGATGTATTTCTGTTGCCGCTATAACAACAAATACTAAAAAATAGAATAAAATAAATATTTAAGGGGGCTCCCATACAACAAACGTGATATTTTCCTCATTTTTGCTCGATATTGATAACGGCAACAGGTAGACGCTTGAAATATTCACAGAATATTTAGTTATATATTCACTTTAAGAAAAAATAATACAAATATTTAAGGGGGGCTCCCATACAACAAACGTGATTTTTTCTACGTGTGCGTGTCCGACTGGCACTTGGCCGATTTTTTTATATCCATCAGATAGTAAACAAGGATAAGTAAGTGCATGGTATACCTAATCTGGCCATAAGTTCTGTTATAAATGAATATGCATTTATTTTTTTATAAAGTAATGTTATCTTAATAAAACATATTCATGGAAGTCTCAGCAAAAAATAAAAAAATATATTCTATTCGAAATGACCACCTTTGGTTTTAATGCAGGACTTAAATCTGTCTAGTCACCAATGTATAGATTTAAGCACTGTTTCCATCCAAATTTAGCCACTGTTTGCTCCAGAGATATCTTAAGAGACACAATGTATATGTTTCGAGCAGGTCATGTCCTCTAAAACTGACCATATTTTTTAGTCTAAGGAGTTCAAATCTGGGCTAAACGAGAGAGAAGTGTTCAGCTCTTATAAAGTCCGGAACGTTGGTTTCGAACCCGGCTTGTATAGTTCATGCTTTGTGACCAGGTGTAGAGTCCTGCAAGAAAGTGCACTGTACATTTTTAAAAAGTGTATTGCTGAGAAGTTACACAACATGATCCAAAACAGTCCTTTGATACACTTTGGCTGAAGTCTTCACTCGTTTTTCACAAAAATTAAGCTTAAAAACATTTTGCTTGTTGTAGTGCTCTTTAATCGTGTCATTTTTTTCATCAGTAACGAGTATATTTCTGTTCCTTTAACCTGCGTATTGGGTCAGAAGGGTGTTTTATTATACGCGACAGAGTCCTAGCGGGAATCTTCATTTCTCGCGATAAGATTTTTTGTTTTCTAATGGGGTTTCGGTGAATTTCTCGCTTTAACAGCCTTTGTAGTTTGCGCTTTGGAGCTCTTTGGAGTTCACCCGCATATGCTGGAACCGTAATGGTCGAGTACTGGTTCCAGAGAAGTTTTATTCCGAGTACTCTCAAGCTGTGGAAAGAGCTCCCAGCCGAGGCTTTTCCAAGGGACTACATTATGGAATTCTTCAAGAAATGCATGAAGAGGTTTTCAGAGGGTCGGCAACGCATGAATGATACCCCTGGTGTTGCAAATGTCGATAGGCTACGGCGGCTCTTTACCATCGGGCAGGCCGTATGCTTCATAGCCACCTTAGTGGTATAAAAAAAAAGAACTCCCAGACAAGATTTTCCCAAGGGACTACAACATGGGGTTCTTCAAGAAAAAAGTGAAGAGGTTTTTACAGGTCGGCAACGCATGCCCATAGGTTACGGAAACTGCCTACCACCAGACAGACTGTACGCTTGATTGCCACCTTAGAGGTATAAAAAAAATAACAGCAAGCGGCTACCCCGATCGTTTATGGTCTTCAATGGAGATTTTTCATTACTGTTTAAGTTCACTAGCACTTACAAAATACAAAAAATGTGTCACGTAAAACGAATTTTATACTGAATTGTAAAAAAAACCAATATAACGGTCACTCGTGAAAAGCGCGGGAAGAGTCCTCAAAATCTATACATATAAATAAAATTGAAGTGTCTGTCTGTGATTTCAAAATAAAGCCTTTATATTAAGCTCATATAATTATTTTCACGTTACCAAAGCCTAAATACGCATTTTTAAATTTTTTGTCTGTCTGTGTGTCTGTTTGTTTGTCCGGGCTAATCTTCAAAATGGCTGAACCGATTTTAACGGGACTTTCACTGGTAGGTAGAGGGCTGTTCAGAGAAGAATATAGGGTACTTTTTACCCCGTAAATATTTAGGGTTCCTGCGTAAAAAATTAAAAACTGTTAAGATTGGGGGAAATATCTGTCTCTTCGGGGGACTTTGCAATTTTATTTTCTATTATTTTCATAGAATACGTATTTTTCTAACATAAAATTACTGCGCATTTTTTATGTAATATAAATAAAATACATATATGTTGCCTCCTGTAAAGGTCAATAGATGGCGCTGTACGAAAATTGAATCTATGGTTGCATCCACGACCCTGAACTTTGTTTTTTTTTTAAACAGTAACAATGCCATGTCTACAGAGAAATAAAGGCTACTAAAAGCCCAAATCTCATGTGTGCAAAGCCGCGGGCTTCTGCTAGTAATTAATATATTAGAAAAAAAATAAGTTTCTATGCTACAGTACTGTAGAAAGTGATGTGAAGAGTCTTTTACTTTTAAGCTTAAATGGGATACTGATGTCACAAATGTTATTAAACTACTACTACTACTACTTCACGCCAAATCCCTTACATGTTATTAAAACATGCAAAAAATAAAAAAATCTGTTTTAATATTTAGAAAACACATATATGCTAATTGCAGTTATTAATCTCGCCATCTAAAGGAATAAAAATAAATCTTCTAAATTAAAAGCAATGCGAACGCTTCACAAAAAGCAAGGCCATAATAAGACGATACAGAGCTATACCATAGATGGCAGCGCAGCATTAACTTTGTTTATCATTTGAGTAACTAGATGGCACTACCTACTGAGTGAAGAGTCTTTTGCTTTTAAAGCTTCAAAATCCGATCAGAAGTTAACACCCCATTATACGTGTAAAATATAATATTATATATTGTTATATAATACATACAAAATAGTTAGATAGGCAAAAAATTAAAAATATCTGTTTTGATTTTTAGTAAACACAAATGTGTAAAACATTACACATTACAGGCTCGACCTAAATCCGTAAGTAATATAAGGCATGATTAAGTTTTAAAATTTTAAGTAAAGTATGGAATTAGGCATGTCTTGCCTAATTCCTTAAAATTTTATACATAGTAAATAACGGTAATACCTAGGCGTTACCCTCTTCTATCACCTATAAACGGATTATAAAATTTATCTGTCAAAATCAAAGATATATTATACCTAATGCTAAAATGTAGGGAATCCGCGTATATTTTACCAGATAACTTTTCGATTCTGATTCGAATATGGCCGTCCGAACTACGAGTTCCGAAGCAATGTGAACCCCAACAGCTCCGTTTTACCATTGCCTCGGAAAGCCATATTCGAAACGGATTCGCAAAGTTTTCACTCAAAATCCAGACATTTTAAGTAATGTTTTTTCGATTTCGATTCGACTTATCCTGTTTCGAGGCAATGTGAATACGCATACAGATAAGTAGGTATACTGAACGTGATTTCTCGATAAGTTAAACTGGTAAGTACCCTTTTACACGTATTGCGAGAAGAACTATATATCCCTCGCTATCGCTGAAAGCAAAAAGGTACAGCTCTCAGCAATCTTGCGTTTTGCGGTTTGATTTTTACCCCACCTCCCACATAGCGTTGTTTTTACCGGTCGTGGCATCATTAAGCGGCTAATAAAAACATAGACCTGCCATGCAATTCTCTAAGCGACTCGTAATGACTGTGTGCGTCGCTGTGATCACAGATGTCACAGCTTTGACATCGTCTACTGCGATCACGGCTAAATTATTTGGTATTCTATAAGGCTGTAAGCGTACACGAGGCTTTTTGCCTTGTAGAATTCCAATTCCAAACGCAGCCTAGCGGCGCTAGTGTCGCACAACCATAAAAAACGACACTAAGGAATTGCAATTTTGTGTTCAAGGCTATAACAGTCGATGTTTCCGAGGATATAAGGATGTTTGCTCTTACAGAATTGCATGGCTGACCGGCAAATGGTGTATCCTGCCAACCAGCAAACGAGGACCAAAACACAGCAATAAATATTCGAATTATATTTCAAGGGGAAGGATTTTTGTCTTCAATAATACCACAGACAATGACTACTCACTAGAAGGTTGTCGTGCTAACGAGTGAGTTATCGGTTAGCTTCTGACTACATAACTTTTCAAGTATTCGAAGAATTCACAGATATCGCTTTTAATTAGGCAAGCATAACAAAGTACACATGTACTAGCAATAGTGTCATAAAAATAATTTCACAAAATTTTTTATTACCTAATATATGATACCGAAATGTTTTACTTCTTATAAAACAGAATAAGTAACACAAAAAAAAAAACATTGTCTTAGAAGACTTTTACCTAATATCAATTGAAAGCGTAATTAGATTGTCTTAGTAATATTTTTTACTATATTTGGCGAATTATACTCCGAAAACTGCTCTCCGGGGCATTTTTAAATTGTTTACTGTCGGTAAGTTATTTAATGTTCAAGAAAATATTACAATATTTGCTTAATGTAATCGTCGTTTTAGTTTTGTAAATATGTGAGTCAACAGAGCCCTATGCTAGTAGTGCACAATAGTTGGTAGGTACCAAGCTTTAGTTATTTACATGTCTAGATAGAGCGTCAAAATATACAGGTTAAGTTTCGTTTCGCCTTCGCTCAGTTCCGTCATCTGTCTGTGCTGCTGTTCATTACGTGTTTTGTACCCATAGGGTCAATAGTACAAATAACTGTTTGATCAGCAATATTCTGCAGAAATACTACTTAATTATAATAATTATGAAATATTACCTGGGGAACTAAGTCCGCCTCACAGAAATTCCCTATCAAATAAAATCTCTCCGGAGGGTTATGAATTCCTGTAAGGGAGTGCAACTACCAGAAAGGAAATTAAGTAACGAGTAGCGGTGGTACCAGTAGGCAGTACTCATCTACATCAATTTGATCACGCACTTTTCGACCGACGTTTTGTGCAGTCTTTTGTCAGTTGCAGTTGCGATTTGGGCTCTTTCGCTTACCTTCAGGCAAAGCGGAGCCACTATGCTGAATATATATAAAAAAAAGTTTCCAAAGTATTTCATTTTTCCCAGTCGCATGTACCTTATCCCATAATAAGCATTTCATGCAACATAGGAAATTTGGTGTGCTACTGTATTTATTTGTATAGTTCAAGACAATTAATTTTATTTAAATTATATAATTAATACGTGTAAGAAGTGGCAAACATTAATTATTTTTCTTGTAATTTTTGAAACCAATGCCTGCGCTGCGCGCGCAGCTACGCCGCTAGGCGCAGGCGCCGATTTCAAAATAATCTACGACCAATAATTCACAGCCCGGTAATGTACAGCCACTAATGTTTCCTATGTTTAATAGTTTATGTATGCGACTTCAATTATCGGTTTGCGCATTATATCTTCGTAATGTACCTATAAAATAAAGTCAGAAAATCAAAAGATATCAAAACGTTTCTGAATTATTGGGCTATGCATATTACCTACTTACTGTAGCAGAGTACCTACCCTACACTGTAATCTAATAGACAACTCATCATCAAGATTAAAGCAATCTGGCGCTACTGTCGTGTTTATTGACAAATATAATTCCGAGGCAATGTGAATACCGCCACAGATCACAATCTTCGTTTCAATCGTCCGCAGGAAATCTTTAAACTAGGTCATATACTTGCTATTTGGAAACAAATTTAATTTAAAACAATGTGGATGGATCGATAACGCGACGTAATTTTCTAACAACAGATTAGACAACATTACAACAAGCTTATCGACAGAGCATTCTATTACCGGCTACGAGACCGGTACCTGGTAGTAGAATAACTGTACTATCAACTATTAGTCTCGTCAATAAATCAAGTTGAATCATGGATAAGTCGAATAGCTACCTACTCTATTAAAGTGGCTAATGACAGCTACTTCATTACCAAGGGTCGTGTGTTCGATTTCCGCACAAGACAATGCACGATGCTTTACTAAGATTGTTGATATTCATAAAAAAATGCATGGACTTGTTTGTTTTTAGCCTTTCAATGAGTAATTTTAGGTATTATTAGTACCTATGCAGTTGAAAATAAACTATTTATTTCAACAAAACTTACTACTATCAGTACACGCAAACTGTGCCTAATGCGACAGTGTAGCATATACTAAAAAAAACATCTTTTTAGTCTAAACTTAAATACCCTTATAGGAATGATATATAGTATATATAGGAATAGAATAAGGTGTTGCTTTTTCTGACATGTTGCAGTAACTTGGTGTAAATATTACAAATTTGAGTAGCTAGTTAGGTCGTCTAATGTCAGAATTATACATAAATTTCTTTATATCGCTAGTCCCCTGTGACTGGCATAACATAACAAAGAACTTCTTCCCGCGCTTTTGACGTGTGACATTGTTGTTATAATTGAAATTATTACTATTCAGAATAAAATTAGTTTTATGGGACAATTTCGATAGTATTTTGTAACATAAGTGCTAGTGAAATTATACAGTAATGAAAAACTCAAATATAACACGTTTATGTACTTTTTGGAAGACTTGAATAAGTTAATCAAGGAAATCTTGTAAAAATCACTATCGTTTTACGGGTGGTACTTAAACTGGGTTGATTGGGTCGAGGTACCCTTCCTAAGTATTTTTCAGCACAGTTCCTGAAGCTGGAACATAGAATAAAGACTTTTAAATGGTTCTAAACTGAAGACTTGGCTGTATGGGCTAGTTCCCTTTGCCTTTCTCCTCGGGGATAAAAAGAACCATAACATAACAAAACAATAACAAAGTCTAATATACATTAAAAAAAAGTTTTTATATTTGAACAAATATAGCTACGTCGCAAATTGTTTTACGTGCTGGTATTTACGTGTAGACGTATCTACTAATATGTTTATGTATACATACTCGTTGGAACAAATACTTTGATGTAGGTAGTGAAACAATCGTTGAAAAAGGTGCAGTCTAAATAGTTTACAACTCTTACTTCCCGGGTTTTAAATTGAATAATTGACTTATTTGCACACGCATGCGCTTTAATGCGGCGCGAAGTGAGCTACAACTTGCTCGCCGTGTGAAGTGACTCCATAGGTGTCTCCAGAATTGCAGATTCGGCTAGACTCGTTGTTGCGCTTTGCGAAGTCGGTAGTCTGTGTTGACCTGTGACTGATCATTTTGTGCGGGTTCGCTGCTGATTCAGTATACCATCTGACGCAATACACGAACTTAAAACCAAAGAAAACTCCATAGAAGGTAAGAAGACATCAATATATCATACTGTTTTACACTGACACCGCCAGATCAGCTGTTCACTTTGTCTACTTTGATAGAAGTTAGAGTACTACTTTTTAGTTTACTTTTGAAAACTTTTAACTGGCCTGTTTTTGTATATTTTTTCAAAGCATGTGTTGCACTTGCATGCTGTTTTATTTTGTTGTGCTTATTCTTTTATTTTCTTTTTGTTGATAAGTTGGCATGTCTCGGTTGCTGAGTGGTGGTTCGTACAAGTCTCTGGACCAAGTGTACAAGGGCACGACCATACCAAATAAGAAGGATGATCTAAAGAAAATTCTTCATCTGGGAGGTGCAAGACAGAAATTAGAGCCTTTATTTGATAAAAACAGTGCTGATATGAAAGTGGTTCTAACGGAGTGAGTAATTTGTTTGCATCGCAAGCGCTTTCTTTGCACTATTTTTTGCACATAGAGTAATTTTAGTTTATATCTTCTGGTCTTTGGGTTGGAGGTTCAATGTTTATTGGGTTAAACTGTAGAATATTGACTATTGTATTGGAAGAATGATAATTGATTGAGATGTGATTCGTAGTTTCTGGAAAAATGTTCAAGACAATAATTTCCTTGCAACACATTGATATCTTTCAGTGTAGCCACATTGAATTATATGAATGTATGGGCTGTAAGTTTGTTTGACTGAAACTTTGGGGTATGTATTTTTGTCTAATTATTATTTCATGTTTTTGAGATTATGTGTAACATGATCTATGTAGTTTATTTACCTCTAAAATATATTAAAAACTAATTTCATATCAGTAATTAATTTGATAAATATATATTTTCAATATTTTTATAGTTTGGTTTTTAAAGAATGAAAGCTATCTAAATTATTTATAATTTAGTTATGTTTTTATAAACTTGAAGTTGAAGTCCATATTGTACATTTTTACCATTCATTGTCTATATGAAATTCTACTTAATAATCACTTAACATTATCAGAATAGATATTCATAATTAGTATTCTAAAGGAGCAATGGTGTTGGACGATACATAGTATATCCATTTCATGCCATTTATTGAACATAACACTTGCATTGCTCATGCTCAGTAAGCTACATTCACTGCACTATTTCAGTGAGGCTCCGCTCGGAGAAGATTTGAAGAACACCATGAGAATGCCAACCATTAATGCCGAAGAGATGGCCCTTCTTGGGTAAGTGACGTCTAGTTTCTGTTGGTCCTGTTTTCTACAATTAAGTAACAAAATTAAGAATTGTAATTTGTTTCCTTAATATGTAGATACTAAATTAATGTTTAAAATGAAGTCACATTTATTATTTCATCCATTTTATTTACAAAGATTTCGTTTTATTTGGCATATACTTTTAATTAAGCCCTATACAATATTGTTTTGAAATGAGTAATTTTTTAAAACTGCATTGGCCAAAGCGAGTTTATTATCATGTTACTTAATATCTTTGCTGTGCCTTCTATGTGCTAAGCTAACACTTATTTGTAATAATTTTTAAATTCTTACAAATACTACTTCTTTGAGGATGTTAAGTAACATGATTTCCCAAAATTATTTTTTTTAAATGCTATAGCGAATTATGCTTAGAAACTGAATTAAATTAGAAATCAATTCAGTATTTTGTTGAGTATTTCTTTTTGTCAAAACTGTTCCATTCTGCACCACACTTGTGTAATTTATTCGTTGAAAATAATCAAAGGATCATACTATTAGTCCTATTATACGTCAATTCTTTGGAGTGCTAAGATTAGTCATATGGAAGCTATACTTGATCTACAACTAAGTTCGATTACAAGAATAAACTGCCATTCTTCTTTGTAAATGTACCTTTAAGCTCATCCTTTAGTAGGCTACAAGACTATGTTAGGCCATAACTTGTGTTTATAAATTGTAGTTACTTTGTTACTGCATCAAATCAAGTGTATCGATGCCTATTTGGTATCTACCTTTGTATGAAAAAGGAACTATATAAATAGATGTATGAAACTGGACCAAATTCGTCATTTTCGCCCTAGATTTTAAAATAGCTGTGATGAGTAGAAATGAAGTAGGTATTTACAACACAAGTTCCTTTACTTTTTTTATACCGTATTGGGTTCAAACAAACATTTAACCATTTAAAAAGAAGCAGATATCACAGCTTGTAATACAAGGAGTATAACTTGTGCACTGTAATCCAGCTGCTGATGCAATACGTTCCTAAGGGGTGCATATGTTATTTTACTACAGTCATCTGTAAGCTGTATTAGGGAAGGAATCCTAGCTGGGTTGCTCTTAATTAAGTACTATGCCTTAGCTCTTACCTAATGGGCTACTCGTGCAGAAAAGCGTAGGTATGTTTGGCAATGGTTCCAAGGTTTATTGTTATATACCGCTATGTCATAGGTATCTTATTGGGTACTTTAAACCAGCATAATATATTGTAAAATAGCTTTTTTTGTCGGACAAATTACACAGCGCTAACCAGCCCCAAAGTAAGCGAAGCTTGTATTGTGTGTACTAGACAACCGATAAACATACGCAAATATATTTTTTTGTAAATATATATTCATGATATATAGAAATCACCCAGACCAAAACTAACAGATATGTTCATGCACACAAATGTTTATACTGTGTGAGAATCGAAACCACGAGAGTTGGTATCACAGTAGCGTTACTAACCACTGCGCCACCGAGCTTGCCATGACATATAAATATATTTGGTGTAGCTCGGAAATGACTCTAACAGTTTGAAATATATTTAAAAAGGGCCTGTGCTTTTGAATTTATCCAAATTGTATCTGTTCAAATAACGCGTTTCATAAAACACAAGTTTGAAACATAGATATTCTTAAAGATCCATATTTAAATAGAAAATTTCTTCAAAATCGTTGGGACGTTTCAGAGATACATACATATAATACATAATTATATTCATAAGTAGCAAATTTTAACATATCACTATTATTCATGATTGCAAAATATGAGTACAATACCGAGCCACAAGTAATAGGCACAAGGCTTCTACCGAACCACTTTCGATTAAATAATGGCTGTGGAGTGCGATAGAACTATCATTGATTCAAAAACATAGGGGGCGGCAGAGGCGACGGGTGGGGGACGGTATGCATACTAGAATGTACCCTAATAATGTAATAACGTGCGTATACGGTACATTCTCCATGTCTTCGCCAAATCCTTAGGCTTACCCCGCGGACCCCACCAATCCTAATGGATTAGGAAAGGGGATACCGCGAAGAAGAAGAGATACTACGACTAAACAAAACTATTTTAATATTAACTAAGTCTACTTGTTTAAGTACTTTAATGCCATGTTTTTAATTGTATATCATTTATAATAAACTAGGTGCCCCGCGCGATTACGTTGACGTACCCTGCTGTCCTGTGGGAACCGCTTTTCAGAAACACCGTTCCTATATGAAATCTATGTTTGCCTTGTGTGCGTTTTTTTCGAATATTCGGATTTTGACTTCAGATTCGGATTCAGCATAAAAAATTAGAATAGGAATGTTCAGGAACACCGTTCCTATCTCTTAAGGAACATGGTCAAAATGGCCGCCAAATTAAAAAAAAGGTTATATAATTAACGAGCCAGGTGTTCCTCTGGCAATGCAAGCTTGCGCATTCTCAACTGGTTTTAATTGTGTTTCGTCTATAATAAACTAGCTGCCCCGCGCGACTACGTCGACGTACCCTGCTGTCCTGTGAGAACCGCTTTTTCTACTTTCTTTCTTTGTTCTCGGCCTAAGGTTCATATCGTGATATGGAATGACTAATAACCTTTCTCAAGAATTAGGCTATATAGTCGGATTTTTCAAATTCAACTATCCGTAAGTTCTAAAGATTATTGCGTTCAAACAAACTTTTCTGGCTAAATATATTACTATAGACAATATACCTACATAGAAGTCTTGTATAGTTTTTCACCTTTTCAGTGAGTATTTTTTGTCGTAAACGTGTTTTATAGGTTCTACCTTAATTTTTATTATTTTTTCGGGGTAGGTGAGGGTATTAATTTTTTATTTAGACGATGGATTTGCGCTTGATCTCATCTCGCCTGATGAAACCTTTTTAAAAGGCCGTTATTACGTATGACTAGGAATTAAATTTCTATATATATATATATTTGTAATTATGTATGCTTTATTACACCATATATTATTTTTATCATATATTTTTCGTGGTCTTTAAGCCCGCATTAAGCCGCTATGTTGGACTTTCTATTACGTCGAAAAGCCTATATCAAGTGTAACAGCAAGGCGCTTCTAATGAGACCTTATTTGTTAGTCTATGACGATTAGTTGAGGTTTGCCGTGTCAGTTGAACATGCATATACATACCCTGTTAAACTCAAAACTGTTATTTTGGCTTCGCCGTAGTCGGTTAAGAAATGTTTACGTTGGTCTTTATCTAGCGAACATAGAAGGTAAAACCAATTTAGAATGATACACTTGTCTGAGTGCCTTTTTGTTATTCGCATACGGTTCGTTTTCCATTACAACCCATCGCGTGCACAATCAAACGCAATGCTTTGTAAAAACCCGACCTGTTTTAAATGCCACTTGTGTTCTAGATTTCCAGTACTAACGATGGGCTCTGTTATCTAGCAGGTTGTTAGCGAGGAACTAATCGTATTAGCGCGTCCTGCGTTTATCCATATATATAACAAAACATACTAATGGTTGCACATGTATACTCCTCAACTTTTATTATGTACTTCGTTTTTGATACAATGACGGGAGTGAAGCGTCCGGCCCACCTGATGTTAAGCGATTACCGTAGACTACGAACGCTTGCGATTCCGAAAATATCACTTGCGTGTTGCCACCCCAGCAGAAAACGCAACAACTCCTTAGTAACTTTACTTACCCATAGGAACACAACGACCCTCCAAGGAGTTGTTATTTCGCTGCGGTTGGTTTTCCATGAGGTATTTCCCCAGTCGCGCGGATTTGATGCGTCCTACTTCTCGAAAAAATCAGACGAAGACAAACAGACATGTTTAATTCCACAATTGTTTGTCCTGTGTGGGAATCGAACCCACGTTGGTGGTAAAGCATTGCCAACCACCACACCACCCAGCTCAGGAAATACTCAAATATCGGTTTTACATGCTTGTTGCATGCTTATTAGCTACAAGATATAAAAATTGCGTCGTAATCCATGTCTAATCCCACTGCTGCAATATATACGCTACACGCGATTGCCGATTAATCTTTTTCTTAGCATTATCCCGTATAATAATCCATTAGGATTAGTGTGGTCCGCTGCCTAAGCCTAAGGAATTCGTGAAGATACTGATTTTTACATGGAACGTCTGCAGTCAGACCTTGACAAGCTGCGTGGCGCAGTGGCGAAACGCGCTGTTACGTTACTTTGACACCAAGCTCGTGGGTTCGATTCCCACCCAAGGCAAACATTTGTGTGCATGAACATGTCTGTTTGTCTTGGTCTGGATAATTTAAGAGAGGTAGGGCGCATCGAAGCAGTCTGTCGGGGGAAGTACCTCCACTTCACAGAAAACCACAGCCAAATAACACCTCCCTAGAGGGTTGTTGTGTTCCTGCGTGTGAGTGAGTTCACCAGTAAGCTCCTATGAAGTTGCTGTGTCAGCAGCAGAGGTGGCATCGCGCGAGTGATACTCAATGTATTGCAAGCGTTCACAAGCGTTCATAGCCTACGGTAACCGCTTTACATCAGGTGGGCTGTGTGCTTGCATGCCTCCCGAGGTTGTATAAAAAAAAGACCTCCATAACCTAGAGAGAAAACCAGACCTTTCTTAGGTAAAGTCACGCGTCTTACGAAATATAATTTCTTCGACGTGCGGGTTTTATCATGATGTTTTCCTTCACCGCCGTGCAATTTACATTGGTAATTAAAATTCGAAAACACTAATTTAGTGGTACATGTCAGGATTCGAACCGGGGACTCGTTATCCGGGCTATCACTGTTGTTTTCGATTTTCTGTTATATTAACTACTGTAATATTAATCGATAATCGAATATTTATAATTTATATAATATAATAATCGAATAAAGACACATTAACGTCTGTTTACATCAGTCTGTTACATCAGTAACCAGAATACATGGCACAACATACAAGCAAAGGTCGATCGGAATCCAATAATTGGTTAATGCTGCAAAAAATGAACAGCATTATACGTGTACAGAAATTTTCAAAGAGTTTCTCCGGAACAAAAACCATATTTTCTGTTTTATTTGTTGAATATTCCGTATTCAAATTTTAAAAAATTAACAATATTCTCCATGCCTTTCTTAGCTTTCTCTTTGAGGAAAAAAGAAATTGATTAAAATAGACCAAAGAAGTTTGACCGCCTTTAGTAAATAGTTAGATAGACATAAATTTTCCCATAACTACGTCATTACATACAATCGAAAAGATTTTTGCATTTGTAATATTATCATCATCCGTGACTTGTATAAACTTACATCGTCATCATCATTTGAACCCGTATTCGTCTACTACCATTCAGACAGCTGCGTATACCATACATACTGCACAGAAAACGATACAACAGCTTAAGCCAAGCTGCGAGCTGAGACTGCGACTACGGAAAACATCGGGGACTTTAATCTCAAGACGGCGATGAGGGCAAGAGACGACTAAACCATCGCCTCAATAATCCGACAATGCTCGGAGGGCGGTCCTACCTCCTCCTCCTCCTCCAAAACTGCCGACAACAAAATAAAAGGAGAGCGAAATAGCGCAACAAGCGGACCCTTTGATTCTGAAAAAAAAAAAGAAATAATGATAAAGACACTCGATTGAGGGAAGCGAGCAGTCATGCTCAATAAAATGTCCAGACGCGCGGCGGGGCGTCACGAGGTGAGTCATCGAGTTTCCTAAAATATGGTTGAGCACGGTGATGGGTGCCTCTCGCTTCAACTCGTGAACGGGTGCTACGCGGGGGGATTGGTCTGCGCGCATCCCTCAATTTTGGTATACTAACAAAACTTTATAAAACCCGACGCCTAGCAATTAGACCTAAGCATGCGGAACAATTAAAATTGAAATACAAGTTAACAAAAAAAAAAATCTAAGCTAATAAAGGTACGGGCCAAAAAGCCTGTAAATGTAGTTTAACAAGAAAAAAATTAAATTGATTATGTGTTATTAGAAGGTGGTATAAGGAGCTGTAAACCCAAGAGTTCATGGAAAGAGCTAGAAATTTTAAAGAGTGATGTGTGTAAGGACGGAGCCATGCGGCATTCGGTTCTCGGAGAGGACTTGACCGCGTGAAGATATACATAGATAGAAAATTAAATTGGTTCGTTTGCTCAAATGGTGGCAAACTATTATATATTAAAATGCTTTTATTAATAGGAAGTTACATTATACCCAAGTGTTCCTTGTTTAAATTTACTGTGTATAATTTTAAACGTCGAACTTTATGCGAGCGGAGGCACGGGTCGATAGTATTTCGTATACTCGTATCTGTCTCCCCTACAGTATTTTTGTCGGAATTACCATGGACACGATTCGATTCAGAATATTAATTAAAAGTTCCCTCTAAAGAGATATTCTTTACTAACTCCTGCCCTTAGCCTGTACGGAGTTGAGTTTCAACTTTTGCGAAACAATAAGTAGCCTAAATGGTTACCTATTATATTAACAAATACCTTGTAGAATCTACTTGTAGATTCTTGATTGATTTGAGATTGATTTATTTGATGTGTGCCAAACAGATACACAATCTGCATTACAAATTATAAAAAATATATAAACAGTGTGTCCATAAACTAAGATGTTTTTAAAGCTATAGATACGTCGTACACTTTCTAGATTGGCAATACGAAAGTAAGGTAATTGCCCAACTCGTATTTAGATGGCCACGCTCTCGCTTCGCGGCTAAACGTACTTCGCCACAAAGCATAAATGTCTTAAGATATATATTCATCTCTTTCTAACGACAGGTATGGCTCTATCATGTGTCTCTTTGTACTGTACGTAGATATAGTACTACTTGCGCCATTTTAAAATACAATAATGTTGGTGTATAACGTGTCTACGTTTTGATATGTCGCTGCCTACAAATTAGATATTGCTATATATTGATATGATACGATTTTAACATTATTTGATATATAATTTTATATATCAAATAATGTTATTAATAAGTAAACCGATGTAAACATTTAGAGTTTTTCGTATTATATCTGTATATGTTCACGCTATAATATATATATATATATATATATATTGCGTCTACATTTAGTTTTCACCAATATGAACGATTATAGTATTTGCCCCAATGTTCGATATACAACCTTAAATCCTTATTGAAAATTTGACGAAAAATATAATATGAATTTACATGTTCCCAAAAAATTTCTAATGATTACTATAGAGCACTAAACTTCGTCAAAAGTAACTGAACAAAAAATACTGTCAGTCTTAGGGCTGCACGACAGAAGTGCACGGCTCTTAACTTTACAAACCAATAAACATTATTTTTTGGGTTGTTAAGATATAATTTTTATTAGAAATTATTTTCATCTACGTATATTAATATACTATGAAAACTTTCAATTATTGCGCTGTTTTACATGAAATATAATGATTATTATGTATATGATGCAAACAAATTCATAAATACATATCAATTTTATAAAATGTTATCACACCGAGTAAATATATGTATTTGAGCGTGACAGTTACGAAAGTTCAGTGCTTTTTCCCAGCACAAAAGTGCCCAACGAGCCTAAAAAAGTTTTCACTTCAAAAAAATTTGTTCACAACAGAAGGAAAAAATCTGCGGTAAGCGGAACACCGAATTGCTTTGCCTATTTCTATAATAATATTTCGGTATAATTTGATGTCTAACTCTAATTTCTAATCGTCAAATTTATATTGGTAAAACGTGTTGCGATGTGATCTTTTTACATTTCAATCAAGGCGGATACGTTTACACTCAAAATGAAATATCCAACAAACAATGCAAACCGAAACTTTAATAGCGTTTCAAATTGCGCTCTGTCCAAATAAAAGCAATTTCGCTTCGCTAGCCCACCTTTACAGGGTGCCGTGCGGTGTAGTTGAATTAGTGCTCTCAAATATGAAATATTTTGTGTTAACGCGTGCAACTCGTTCCGTTACATGTTATTTAATTACTCGTACATAAAATATATTAAGCTAGCACGAGAACATGGCGACATTACATATGAGGAATGGTTTGGGTAATATGAGATTTTACGTGATCTTAGCATGTGATTTTGTAATAAAAGTGCCTGGGAGGTCGCTCTTCTTTATTATTTTTTTTACATAAAATCGCCTTTCTTTTTCAGGAAACAATATACATAAACATCAAATGCGCAACATATCCTTACTACAAAATTTGATACAAATCGTTAGAGCCGTTTCCAAGATATATGAATATTAAAGTACTAATAAGAAAAATGTGCATAAAGATTGTGATAGTCTTGGAACCGGGCCCTTTGTGACTGTATAAGATAGACCGTACATATGGTGGGACCAAATACATAACAATCATAATGTCGAATAGGCTGGTGTTAGTGTTTAACACGATCCGCAGATTTTTATATTTTGTGTAAAAACCTTATCTAAATACGAATTTTGATCCAAATCAATGGAGTCGTTTCCGGGACACTTAAAGTATATATATATATATATGTATATATGTTATTATATAAGAATTGCTCGTTTAAAGCAATATCATATTGGATTTCTGAATGCGTTCTCAATCTTTCAAAAACAGAAATTCTAATAATTCAATTATATCAAAAGGATATTAATGACAAAAGCCATTGTATACAACAAATGACTATTTCTATGATAGTGCTTGGAATTAATATGGAACTGAAATGGATTTGTATTGAAATGGATTGATATTGAAATTGATAATGACATTGATATTGTAGGTAATCTTGCTTTGTATGGTAGTGAATAGATAGGATTTAAAAGTGATTGTGAAGGCTATTTGAATAAAAAATACTTAAATTTGAATACGGATTTTCTTCAGAATAGAGCCTACAGCGTAGATCGACGAAGTGGAAAGAAATAGAACTAATTGTCAGTTCTATTTCTTTCCACCTCGTCAATCTACGCTGTAGGCTTAACTCACAATCATACTCGTAGATAGAAGATATAATAATGCGTGGCGCGACAGTGAAGTTTCAGTTTGCTAGCTCTCTTTTCTGGCCATTGATGTGTTTATGCTACATTACTATCTCTCAAATTGACCAAAAAGGAGAGTCAAGTGTCAGTTTCTACTTTTACCAATTTCTACGGAAAAATTCGCTTTAGTTAGCCAATGAGTTTTAATCTTGGGTGCAGTAAGGCCTTGTAATACAAGAGACATTGCCGTGGGAATGTGTGCTATGCTTGTCCCTTATACATAGTAAGTTAGCACTATATAAAACTGACATTCAGTAAGGAACATACAGAATAGGTTTTCGGTCGCCATTTGTTTTGTGTCCTCGTATTGGGTTGTTAAATTGAACTCACAGTACCCATTGGCGTCCCCGTTGTCGGCGTCAGGTTTATCACAGTAGTTATCCGACGTAGTTGGCAGGTATAAAGTTTCTCGTTAATTACGTTACACGTGCAAATTGCACGTTACAGACGTATGCGGGAACGAATTGCAGCGTACTCATGTTGTTGTTTACAACTATAGCTATGTCTATTATACGAGCATGCACTATGTTTACGCTACTCTTGGAAGCGGAACGTGTCGTACACACAGCTTCTCGATAATGTGGATTATTACACGCTTTAAGGATTAGGCAATATTGGATATTCATAGCAAATATGAAGTAACAACAAAATAAAAACTTCAAATAACAAAATAAATAATTTGAAAAAATAAAAACTAGGCCGCGTAAATGACAATTTATAAGCAATGAACTGTAAAGATGGAAACAACGGAATATAAAACAAAATCAAATCAAAAAAAAAAAGAAAAAATCCGTCTGCAGTTTAACTGTAAATATCCAGCTGAAAGAATAATATAAAAACCGCAGTAAATTTGGAAAGCAGGCGGTACTCATTTGTAAATTAAATCGCAAGTATAATAATTAGGCTTCTGCTGGATTTTTACTGTTAAACCGTATAGTTATTATTTTTAGGGACACCGTTCCTATATGAATTCTATATGTTATTGCTGTGCGTTTGTCCGTGCGTTTGTCTGTCGCTTTTTTCGAATATTCAAATTTTGATTTCAAATTCGGATTCAGCATAAAAAAGTAGAATAGGAATGTTCAGGAACACCGTTCCTATCTCTTAAGGAACATAGTCAAAATGGCCGACAAATTAAAAAAAAAAGTTTGAATTCTTATATTATTGACGAGCCAGGTGTTCCTCTGGCAATGCAAGCTTGCGCATTCTCAACTGGTTTTATCTGGTTTCTGGTTTATTTTGTTTTCTATCCTTCCATCCACATATTCTATCGACATTATAACTTCTTCTATCTACATACTTCCCTTCACACCAAGTCCATTGCGGAGAGGTAGAGACAACCAAGCGTCACATGACTCTTGTCCTTGCACACTTCACTCGTGTCTTTAATATTCATAGCTCTTTTCGTGCACGCTCACCAGTTCTTAGGATTTCAGAAACCACATCGTGGTAGGAGAGTCTTTGGTCCCAATTTAGATCTCCATACATAATCACCCTTTAATTACTTTTAGCTAAATCACTTTAATTTTTATTATCCGTCCAGCTGTTTTGATGGTAGGAGGTATATAAAGAATATTACATACGCAAAAGACATACGCGAAAAATAATACCTTTCCTACAGTCGGGTAATGAAGGCTGATGTGGTGCAGAAGTCGTCGGTGTTGCGCATTTTGTGCTCTGTACCTCTCGACTGGTGAATGAATATGACTACAAGTTTGAAGAAAAAACAGTTGAAAGAGATGATTCAAGTTAAGTGGGTAACTAATTTCTTTGAAATTAAACTTCAGGCCCTAACATATGTGAGGATGAATTGCAACTGAAAAATCTAAATACTCGGATTAGCTTTAAAAAAAATTTTTTTTTTTTTAAGTCTAATCGGAGTATTTAGATTTATCAGTTGCAAACTTGCAATTCATCCTCACATATATTTAATTTTAAGGTTTCCTACACAAAATTAATAAAGCCCGTTATGTACGAATCACATCCGTGCACCGAAGATTCGTTCTATTTTTTGAAAAATTTCCGTACGTAGGGTACGCATTTAATAAAAATTTGAAAATATATAAAGTCAAAAGTACATGCATTTAGCGATGTCAATTTCGAGACAATAATTATGAATCAATCATCTCAAATAAATGCTGTTTAGTTTGTACCATCGAGCGACAACTATTGAAGACAAAACCCACAGGGGCGGGAAAAGCGGAATAGCGGCAGCGATCCGGGATGCGAATAGTAAAAAGTGGGCGCGTTACGATTCCTTTAAGTTTGTATGGAACCTCCATACAAACACTAATGTTACAAAAAAAATCCCATCTCGGATGGCTTGTGATTTCCCACTTTTCTCGCCATTGTGGCTTTTGGCTTTTAGAAGTCGTTAATAGATTCAGAATCAGGAATAGTTAATAGATTCGTCACATTTGCAGACAATTTGATCTAAACCACTGTCTGTGCTTTCGCCACCAATTAGTTCATATGAACTAGCGCTTACCGGCACCCAGCCAGTACCGTTAATACATTCACACAGTCGCTACCAGCTCTACAATTGTCCGCTATCTGGAGCAGAAAAGGAAATCATGTCGTATGCACCCGCCTCCGTTGCTCTTTTAATCGTTTCTGCAACACGTGTTTCGTCTCACCAAGAGGCATCCTCAGGCGCTTTGGGTGTTATTCGTTAGAATATTATGCTACGTATAACAAATCCATCGTACTGCCGCCCCTTATATTTCGTTAGAGGAGGGGGGTGGAAGGGGCTATGAAAAAATATTTAATAGAGGGCAGTTTGTTCTGTCACATCTGTCTACAATAAAACACAGTTCATAAAGAAAATTTAATTTTTTTCTGTTATAAAATTTATTATTGTTGCCTAATATTGTTGTGTATAACGTATGTATTAGTGTGTGATAAACAATACCGTTTATCTATACCTAAGTTGTTTAGAGAAATTTAACTTTTCGGGTGATTGTTTTATATGTTAACTAGCTGACCCAGCGAACTTCGTACCGCCTCAGAATCAATAAATGGTGTGTTAACTTATTAGGTGGTATAAATTAGTTTTTTATTAAGACAATATGAGTAGTCAAAATTAATTAAGTATAATAAATGTTCAAAAATATAAATGAGAAGTATTTTAAATATATTATAACTAATATAATTAACATGGCGGCAAAGCATTAGCTTTAAATAAGCGACCGAAATTATTCGCGTATCATTGTTGTACAACTTTATATTAAGCTGTTTGTTGGATGGGTTGCATTCGAGTCGATTTCGTTCGTTGAATTGACTGCCGAGCTAACCTTCAGTTGTATATTGTGCGAGGGCAAGTCTGGCTGATCCAATGAGTTTAAATATTCAGTTGTATAGATGGTTGCTTCGTCTTGGTTTGTTTCATAGTCTGTAGTCTTGTAGGAATGTAGTAGACCAACGATTTAATTTTTAATTCTGAAGTTTAAATGGTCTAAATTTTTGTTTGAATTACTCGTTCACTCAACCAATTGTGATTTTCGTGGTGATCAAAGATACTCGGTAACACTTTGTTGATGAGCTCGTTCATTGAGAAGAAATTGCAAAATTCGGTGAAAACAAATTCAATTCGTTAGATTAGTCGACAGGAATGCGACCATTACCGAAAGTCAGTAATTGCTTGGCGAAACCTGCAACAGATGGATCGTTTAGCAATGCAACTCGCATGTTTGCCGTCAGTTGAAGTTTCGTCTCATAGCGCCGCAGAGACGATGATTTAAGACACGCTTTTGTTTCAACGGCAGCGGTCGATCTAGAAATGGCTGGTAGTATTTGGCGGAAATCGCCAGACAATAGAATCATTGCGGCTCCAAAAAATCTCGACTCATTGCCTACATCGTTAGATACGCTTTCAATACGCGTTTAGGCGCCATTGTGTATTTATCCTTGATGATGATTTTACTTGTTACGAAAACTTTGGTCCTTGCTGAGTGTTTGGCAATGTTGAATGACGGTTTTTCAGTCGTTTGAAGGTTTAACGATAATTTCAACACTGTATGAGACGTTATGCGTTTTTTTAGTAACATGACCGCTACCCCAGAGGAAGCAACTGCAGTTTCGGACATCTTGCGAAAAGTGGGCAAAGTGGACAAATTCAATGCCTGTCTGCCTATTTCCACCGAGCGCATCGAGGAAAAATAAGCCATTTACATCACCAATTGCCTTCGTTAACATATCGCACATTTCCTTCTGTTGGTATGTTATTTCGAACATATTCACGTTCACATTCCAATTCTCCACTAAAAGCGACGTTCATTCCACGATTTGGTAGTAGCATTCATAACTTCACTAACACATGATGTACCACATGTCTTCAATTAAAAGCATAGCCGGGTTATGTATCTCTTCATTCACTTCGAGATCGGGATTCCCTGAACTGACACGAATTCGATGTAAAATGCCTCATGACATACATAATAAATGTTTTTGTACCACAATTCATGTGGTTTCCGTGAGACGCACTTTAAAATATAGCATCGGCTTCAACTATTATCATGTCCCAATGAGTATCGTTTTCAAGCAAATTGAGCAGTTGACATGAACCATGAAATATTGGGCACACTATACCATTGACAGTTCGAAGTGATTCAAATGGTGTCGGCCGACGAACGTTCACCAGCAACAACCGCAAGCAGAAGCATTCGTCACTGTTTTAATAAACTGTGTAAATACGACCAAAAATATCAGCCGCAGAATGCACATGATCAGAAACCATATATGCCTTGCTCCTCACGTTGAAGTACCTGAAATGAGCGTTCCAAGTGTAATAACGTGGCATATCAGAGGTAACGTTCGTTTAAATGAATCGCCTTGGCGAAGCGAAATAAAACTGGTTAATGTCGCTGGAGGTGATTCAGCTCTCACCAAGACGAACAAAAAAAAAATTAAATGATATTTGGCAATTCATTCTTGAAATATCGTAAAAAGCATTTAATGCAAAATGTATGAGAAAATTAATTTTATTCATAATTATTTTTTACATGTTTTAATAGCGATCTGCTATTCGGGGCGCAGACAAATTCAACAAAATAAAGATCAATAAGTGGACCGACTTTATGATCTTTGTTCTCGAGTTGTAAATAGTGTAAATGACTAACCCGACTTTTATATATATATATACTAGCTGACCCCGCAAACGTTGTTTTGCCATATAAATAATTCCTTGGATTATTTTAGTAGAAAAAAATTACTACGAGTAACTTATTGTCAGTGTGTGAGGATGTGGTATAAATGAGTGAAAGAGGCATGGAGCGCTGTGAACGATGATGAATATAAAAATAACACAATACCAAACATTTATATTTTTAATTCATTGTAATTTATATTTTAAAATTATATATTTTTTTAATTATAATAATTTTACTAAAAAACAATATCAATCCCTCAACGCAATAGAGTGTACAATATTTTTTATTATCCCATCTTTAGCTAACACAAACAAACTGGATGGTTTGCCCACTCGAGAGCATGCCACATATTGGAATTCACTTGAAGATTTTTCATAAAGAAATTTCATTTGTACCATCTATATTATATTTAGTGTTATTCGGCGTATACCGTGTATATATTTTTTATTATTTTACCTACCATTAACAATATTTCTCTTTTGAAATTATTTCACAAAATTTTACACACACTGACAATCAGAATAATTGATGCGTGTAACTAAATAAAAATCATTGGTGTGAGCTCGTGACACATGTCGAGTACTTTTGAGGTTATATGAAATCACTGAATTAACTGAACGTGAGAACTACACTCAAAATTAATAACTTTATATATAGGAATAAATAATTCCAGCTCTGCAAATTAATGATAAATTTATTTGAAAATAATACTGAAATAGTAAAATGATAATTGGAAACGTCACTATTACGATTGATGCACAAACAAGTAGGAAGTGAGAAACGGCTTATTGTGTGAGAGAGATCTCATCCCTACTCCGTGCTGTTTACTGGGTCAGAAGTGACACCGAAAGGCGCCTGGCGAAGATAACTGATCAAGTGATAATTGATCAGTTATCGACCGGGGTTCAAAATTATTGAATTACTTATGTCGCTATTAAAAATTAGGGGTTGATGGTAGAAGAGTGAAATTGAGGTGGACCACCCTTATCACTCAGGGGTATGAAAAATAGATAGTAACCGATTCTCAGACCTACTGAATATGCATATAAAATTTCACCAAAATCGATCTAGCCGTTTCGGAGGAGTATGGTAACTAACAATGTGACACGAGAATTTTATATATAAGATATGCCAATTCGTTCTTGAGATATCATAAAAAAAAGATTCATATAAAATGTATGAGAAATGGAATTTACTTTATAATTTTAGTTTTGTTATTTTTTTCCATGTTTTAATACTTATTATCCTATTCCGTACGAAGACAAATCCAATCACACAAAAATCATAAAAATCGGTCTAGCCGTTCTTGAGTTATAAATGGTGTAACTAACACGACTTTCTTTTATATATATATATATATATATATATATATAAACATTTCCTCCGGAGTATACCGGGGCATACGCCTTGTGCACCGTAGTGTAGACGTGGCTGTTTGTAGGAGAATAATCCGGGACCTCGAATGCACGCCACATCCCACTAGCTAATCGTCATTCTGAGCAGGCTTTGCACTAGACGTAGGAGATGGTCGTTTTGATTAAATTTCCAATATGTGTGTAGATTTAGACCAGATATTGAATTTATTTTACATTCCTCCTTATATATAAGTAGAATTTCATGTACATATTCTTTAATTAAAAACAAACTATCGTTAAACTCGAGATTCAACACATACAAGAATATTATTATTTGTTTAGGCCAGATTCTAGGCAAATAGATTTTTTGTAATATATTATCTGTTATAAATAATATAATAGCTTTAAATGCAATGTAAAAAAAGCATGTGATAAATTTGTACATAAATCCAAAAACACAAATGTGGTACATGCCTGGCTAGGACTCGAACCGGAGACCAGTTGGTCAATAGGCTCGTTCCTTATCCACTGGGCGATGCTACGTAATGTAATATAAAATTCGAATATTCCTTTTAAATTTAACGCGACATCCCAGATTTTGATAATTTACGAGATATGCCAGACACCACGGTTGGGTGTCGCAGGTTTTGAACCAACTTTTCGGGAGAAACCCCGACCTAAAATGTATTACTTACTATACTTTAGCAAACTTTAAACTTATTATACTTTAGCATACGAATGAAAAATGCGTATAGTTTTATAAGCTATGTTTTATGGAACGTTACGGCTATAAAAATCTGGATTGATAATTGCCAGACATACTTTTAGCGAAACTAAACTGTTTTTTTATTATTATTAAAAATCTATCTCAGATGTTAACCACAATTTATTTTAAGCATATTCTATTTTTTTTTTATTTGACGTCTTCCTCATAGCTGTCTAACCCCTGATACTCAAAAATATATTTTTTATAAGGAAATTGCGGTAATTGTAATTAGTTATGAATAATCTATACCGAACTAAAGGTAACATGCGGACGAACATACTATTGGACTTTTTGATACTTACACATTTACACATGTATTTTTATTCTAACCACCTGTACCACAGACTAATAAACAATAGGACAGCGTTACATGAGGTCATAAAGTGTTCGGTTTTTTTGTTAATATTTCGGTACAGAACACAATAAATATAAAATTTATACAAATTAAAAATATGTTTAGTATAAACGTTTCTGAATGTATGTTTACTTAAATTCGTTTTTCTCTCTCTTATAACTTCTATTAATATGACGTAGCTTTTATTTTTTATTTCTTTGCATCGCCGCGTGCACTTAAATTTTCTGACAAATGTTTTAAAACAAATAATGAAACCGTTTTATGCAGCACGGTGTATGCACTTTTAACGCATACCTTAGAATTACATCATAGGTGACACATAATAAAAAATATTTATTTCTAGCTGATCCAACAAAGTATCCATACTGCTTATTATATAACCACCTAAGAAACTTTTTTTGAATATTTTCCACCATGGCAGTATATTTATTTTCATGGGGATTCCAAATAATAGAATTAGATTCTAATTTGCTTCGAACAAATGCATTATATAACATTTTAATTGCCGTTATACTATCTAGATTCCGAGCCTGGCGCAACACAAAACCGAGGGTCTGGAATGCCTGAGTGCATATTGAGATTATGTGATTTCTAAATGTTAGGTCTTCAGACATCACAACCCCAAGGTCCCTTATTGACTCTAATCTAGAAATCGCTGCATTTCCTAATTTATAATTCGCGTGATTATATCTAGTCTGGCCATAAATACTATTACATAGAAGCTTTTCTTTGTTACAACTCTTTATTTTGATTTTGGAACACGTTTATTATGTTAAAACTTCTTTCGATTTCTTTTCATTTCACATATTTTTTTTCGTGTTTATTATCGAATTACAGTATGGAATGGGGTGATAAAGAAAATAAGATTGCAGTGCCTTGCATAAAGTGGGTATGACCTGCTCGAAACGACACACCGACATTGTGTCTTAAGAAATCTCCGGAGTAAACAGTGGCTAAATTTCCCATGGAAACAGTGCTGAATTCTATAGATTCTTGACCAAACAGATTAAAGGCCTGAATCAAAGCCTAAGACTTCCATAAATACATACATATAAGTTTTATTAAGATTACATTACTTCATAAAAATTAAATGCATATTCATTTGTAATAGATTTTATTAGCTTTTTTGATTTATAACCGTTTTATATTGATATGTCGTTGTCTTTACAAACATATCAAGCTTCAATGCTACAGGTCGTAATTGTTAAGAGATTTTATTCATTCTATTTTTACGCTTTTACCGCGACTGCAAATTAAAAGTTCATTATTTTCTATATCTTCACGCTAAGTCCCATGCGGGGTAGGCAGAAAGAATCGAGTGCCACATGTCTTTCATTCCGCACTCACATTCATACCTCTTTAAAGGCATGCTCGTTCCTAGGGCTTCTGATATTACCTTCTGACCCTCGGTTCCTACATCATTTCACAATAGCTTTGTAAATATTTCGTCATTCTTTTCTCTTCCATTCATTCTACACGTCTGAGGTAAAGGAGCTTAACTCTTCTTATCTTAACACCGATACTCAATTACCAGACCAACTCTGTTTTTTACATTATCATTGCGGATGTGGTTCATGAGGTTTTCGCACAGGATTTTGAGCTTCGACCGCGATTATTCTACTTTAGTTCTCTCTCTGCCGCATCCAGCTCTCTCTTCCATAAGTTAGCGTTGGAATCATTACCCCCCTGTGTATAGCGAGTTGCATCTTCTAGCTTTTACTGCCTAGAAGTTTTCCCAACGTTTCATTCGCACTATTTCCAGCTCTGACTGCTCTTTTCAGATCATTAGTATCCCTTTCATCCCTGCCAAAAGGGCATCCAAGATATACAATCTCATCCTCTTGTTCCTCCACTACATCATTAACTATAAATCTTGCGTTTGCTCTGGTTTCCTCCCTTTTAATTACCATCATTTAAAATATCATTAAAAATTCTACAAAATTAAAATGATTAATTATGGTATCTAATAAACGTGTGCTTACGTCACAAGTCTACAAAAGACCAAACCTAACACAGACATAGTCCGCGCGCGTGTCCTGAAGTGACCTCGCGCGGACTATGTCTGTGTTAGGTTTTGGCTACGATAAATAATAGGTTTTGGTGACATAATTTTACGCTAATATGTCGTAGCAATATTACTACGATTCGTTTTGTAGAGCTACGGGGCTACGATTCATTCAAGCATTCAAACAATGTGACTCCCATTTCATGTCATAGTTTTGTACTTTGTGACTGTACTGAATTTATAGGACGTAGAGTGGTAATAGCTGTAGCTATGTATGTATGTAACTTTTCGACATACCCTGCAATCTATGTGATTGCACTTAAGCACGTTCATGTGTCGTAGGTTTGAAATATTTATCTTGTGGCGATGTAGCTACGATTACGGTTCATTGCTGTTGAATTTGGGGTCGTAGTATATGTCTACTCTACGTTTATACTAATGTAATGTATACCAAAGTGATAAAAGGTACATTCATTGTCGTAATTATGGGACGTTATGTCGTATTGTAGGCTATGGTAGGCTACGTTATTTGGCGTTACGTTATTCTTATATGTTTCGAGTTACACTGTGATTACTTTTATATCTGTCACTTTAGCTGCATTTATGTGTCCGTTATCATTACGCTACGTTATAAATGTAGTATGGGGTTATTTTACGGTTACGTATTATAACTACGAGGCATGAATACTTTAGCGTGTCGTAGCTATGAGGCAACGCTGCATCGCTGCATTTACGTACTCTGCTGAAGTGTATCAATGTCGCGGTCAGTTATTTATTTTTTATAGCTTTATTAGCCACAACATAATGGGCAAAAGTGCGTACATAATCCTGAGAGGATTTTCTAGCAGTAATATTGGGAAATTTTAGGATTTTGGGTTATGGTACCTTTAGGTGCCGTGTCTACGTAGCTAAAGCGTAGAGATGAAAACGTAGCATACCCATGCTAGGATTTCGTGTATTATCTTCGTTGTTAACACTGGTGCTCTAGAAAAGAAACACGTGTGGCGATTAGGATGCTTCTGTCTACAGCGGTTCGCTTTAATTTTATGAGTGTCACTGAAGACATGACAGTAATCAAAATTTAATGTGGTAAAGGTATCACTGAATGGAAAATCGTGTTTAGATTTGTCACACTATTTTTCGTTTTAAAATATCAGTTGTTGGGCGACCGAATCTCGCTCGGGGTTTTTATGTTATTTACATGTATACAAGAATTGCTTATTTATAGTAATAGACAAAAATATGCATATAATTAGTAATGGGTTTCGAACCAGATAAGATAGCCCATACATACGGCGGGATCATGATCTGCAGATGTTTATGTTTATTGCGTAAAGTATAATTTTTCACGAAAATACTACCTATAGATAAACTTAAACGCAAAGCCTTATTTATATTAGAGAGAAAATCGCAGCCAAATAACAATTCTCTAGGGGGTTGTTGTGTTCCTGCCTGTGAGTTGCTGTGTTACCAGCAGAGATGGCATCGCGCGAGTGATACTTGATATATTGCAAGAGTTAAATGGCTACGGTAATCGCTTTATATGAGGTGGGGCGTATGCTTATATCCTCCCGACGTTGTATAAAACAAAATCTATTGATCCAAATCGTTAGAACTGTTTGCAAAATACACGAAATATTTTTATACCTACCTAGTTCGGCCATAAGTTCTATTACAAATGAATATGCATTTATATTTTTATGAAGTAATGTAATCTTAATAAAAGTTGTATGTACGCGTACATATTTGCGGAAGTCTCAGCAAAAAATTAAAAATATATTCTATTCGAAATGGCCACCTTTGGCTTTGAATACAGGCCTTTAATTTGTCTGGCCACGAATCTATGGATTTACGTACTGTTTTCATGGGAAATTTAGCCACTGTACGCTAGAGATACAATGTCGGCGTGTCGAATCGAGCAGGCATGGCCTCTAAAACTGACCATAACTTGTAGTCTAAGGGGTTCAGATCTGGGCTAGACGAGAGCCTGTCTTCACCTTTTATAAATTTCGATACGTTGGTTTTGAGCCAGGCTTGGGTAATTCGTGCCTCGTGACTAGGTGAGAGTCCTGCTGAAAAGTCCACGGTACATTTTAGAAAGTGTATCGCTGAGAGGTTTCACAACACGATCCAAGACAATCTCTTAATACACTTTGGCTGAAATCTTCACTCCTTTTTCACAAAAATGAAGCTTTGTGACTTCTTGATAAGATACCCCCCACCAAACCATTACAGACGCAGGACGATGACCACGTTGTACCTTTCCGACCACTTGGGTGGCTTCTTTAGAAGTTTGTGCGTACACAAATTTTTCACAAATTGTCATTTTGCTTGTTGTAGTGCTCTTCAATCGTGAAATTTTTTTCATCAGTAAAGAGGATATTTCTTTGTCTTTCACCTGCGTATCTGCGTAGGGATTGATTTAGGGCATGCCCTGTATATCGACGATAAGCACTGAGATTCAGGTATTGTTTTATTATACGCGACAGAATCCTAGCGGGAATATTCATTTCTCGCGATAATACTTTTTGTTTCCTAATGGGGTTTCGGCGAATTCTGGCTTAAACAGCATTATCAGCCTTCGTTGTTCTATCAGCACGCGGTTGCCCTGATCTTTTATCTTCTTCAACAGAAGAAGTATTGGTTGGTTGGCTTTCATTATTTTGAGTTTAGAACGCGATTATTATGTTACAAACTTCTTTCGATATCCCGCCGTTTTACATAATGGAGCCGTCGGTCATATTCAAAACACTTCAAAAGCTTGGTATCAGCCATATGTTTGTACATCGTATTATCGACAGATATACCAACACTTCTTTGCAAAAAGGCGTGTTTAGAGTTGGCGTTTTTGAATATAATTTGTAAATGGTATGCGTAATGTAGTGTAGAAAAATCTAAAGTTATTTTATTATTGTAGTTGCAAGTGTCCATTGTCTACGGCAACTGTTTACCATTTGGTAGACTGTACGCTTGGTAATATCAGACTGTATACCTGTTACCTGTACCGTACCTTAGTGGTAAATTAAATACAAAAAACATTTATCATGAAGAAAAAAGACACACAACCTTTCACAATATTCTGTTCGATGGTTTCTAAGTTTTCTATCTCGTATATACATACCAATATTCGTTTTATATACTCTGGTACTATAAATAATTGGAGCATAATTTCGTCCAGGTGGTAGAGAAGAGATCGTTGGCGTCGTTAGAAGTCTTCTTACGTAAGTTAAGCAATGTCGATCGTAGCCTTTCAATAATAGGTTTGGTCGTAGACCGTCCTACAGCATAACCATTGGCCTTAGGGTGGCTTGTTAGCGCTTTGGGGGCTGGCTGGCCCCCAAACCCCATCTTGAATTTTGTAGTAGAATATGTTCTAATCCACATTGGTAGTAGTAAGACTCATATCCCAGCGTAAGATGAGTACGACTTGGTGTCGTTCAAGACAAGTGTGTCTTAGAGGATGTCTACACCCCTTTTTTCTTCTACCCACAATGTCTACTTTCGGGACCAAATGTTTTTTTGCTCAGTCAGTTTCTTTTCTTTATGTGCAAATTCCCCAAACCTCCGGCAAGTCTGATAAGGAGGGAAATGATTTCTTGTATAATCAACATAGCCATAAATTAATAGAGTAATTAACACAAGTGCTTGTAGGTGCAAGAAATAAGGTCGCGGTACAGTCAGTGCAAATGGAAATTGCCGCCATATTGCTGTGCCGTAGCCGCGGTGTTCGTGTGTCCTGGCGCGCTGCCAACATGCTCGGTCGATGCCGAGCTGGGTAGGGCTGCCAAACTCTGCTATACTATGTAGCATCGTACCAGGCTATTCCTATATCTATAGTATTCTAACGTTATTTTAGGGGTCTATTTTACAATTTAAAACATAAGAGCAAAATATTATTTCAGCGAGGATCATTAATGACCAACCAGATCTCACCTAACGATTGCATAATCCAGATTTGCCAAAGCAATGGTCGGGTCTTATAGTATCGTTAGATTGATCTTGATCGTTATTAGTAAAAATATTTTTAATTTGTATAAGATCTATGATAATATTCAGGTTAAAAAAATATAAGTAGTGTTGGTGGTATGGATCAAATTACGGGCGGTGTACAATCTAAGAAAATATTTTTATAAGCGCGACTCATAAAAATATAAATTGTATATACGACTGTGTATCTTTCTTAGTTTAAATGTGAATGTTTTCATCTCATTATTATTTCATTTCTATAGTTCTTACCAAATTTCATAAATTATGCAAAATTGTAATTCATGGCGTCTTTTTGAAAAACAAAAATGTAGTATTGAAACTTTTATGAAAACCTCAAAAAAAAAAATGTGACTACCAAATGTTTACAAAGTAAAGCACCAAAATCAAATTTAAATTTCACCAAGACTCTTTAAGTTAATAACTAACTGAAATGTGCACATTTTTTATACAGATTTTTAAAACATTTCCCTCGAAATCTCGGTAGTCGATATAGTCACAATCACAATGATGTCTCCATTGTCTTTAATCACCCAAAAGCAAAAATCAATGACGGCAAAAATATTCTCGGGTGAATGACCTGCTGTCATTATTGGAGCCAACAAAATGCTGGTATGTCCACCGATTTAAAAACGTGTCATCAGTGTACGAGTAGGAGCACAGAGATATTTATTGTGTAATGAGAAGCCAGCCGACGTAGGATAGGACTGAAGTAACTTTATGCAAAGGTTTATAGGCTACCTATGTTTACCGTTAGGTATGTATTATCAAGTGTGTTGTAGTATACCGAGTGGAAAAATCGGTGAAATATGTACATATGATAAAATAAAATAAATTAACATTAGAAAAAGCACCGAAACGAATTGATTTTCTATAAATATAATGTGCTTTCGGCACAATAATACTTGTTCTATAAATAGTTTAAAAAAAAATGGCAACCCTAATGTTAGAGGGTGCGCCACACCTCCACTTGACCTTATTTTCAAATGTTTTAGTCACTTTCACTTTTAGTTCTTTTTAGGGTTCCGTATCCAAAGAGTATTGACGGAACCTATTATCAAGGCTCCCCTGTCTGAACGTCTGTTTGTCCGTTCATCTGTCAAAGTGCTGTCACTTTGAACCATAATAGACACAACATATAGAAAATTCTGTTTCAATTCAATTCTTCCTCTGGTCTAAAAACGGATGGACACAGGTACACACACCCTACATACATACATTTATAGTACTTTCTTGACCCATTCACTCTAATATTCACATGCATATAAACATACACACCCATACACACTCTCTTTCTCTCTCACACATCATACTTCTTCACGTACATATCCAACCTCACACTACTTCCACACATTTATACATACTCATATATTTAAATATAATTGATGACTTATTCACCGCACACTATATATTACTTGATAAATACTATGCATTACAGTTATTAATGTCATAGTCAGGGGGTGAAGACCTGGTGTCTTGTAGCACAGGTTACAAACTATTTCAAGCGCCAGTCTTCACATTTAGAATACATAGAAAATGCATATAAAGTAATTTGTAATTCGTGTGAAGAAAATAAAGAAATTTTGAATTTGAATAAAAATTTTCATACAGTGTGTGGCTGCGCCAGGATAAAAGATACGCTTTTATTCGGGTTTTTTTCTAGAGGGTGGTACAGAACCCTTCACGTACGAGTCTGACTCTCACTCGGTTATTATTTTATGCCGGTCAGTCCTGAACCTTGGGATTGTAGTAGATGAGACAATAATAATTGTTGTAATTTTAAGGACTAGCATGCTATGTCACCACAAAATTACAGTTAAAAGAGTTTCTGTCTGCAGCTTCACTCTGTTGGCCATCCTGTAATCGTGGTATTATGTAAGCTATGTCCTTCTACATTTGTACCAAATTATCTTACGTTCCGTCCAGCGGCTTAATCGTGACAAGGCCACAAAAGACATTCACGTTCACATTTACCCGTAATGTTAGCGAGGGTATTCAAAAGCGATATAATTTCATTGTAAACCTGAATTTTCCTGGCTACTTCGTCAAGTTGAAACTCTATTTTAAATTCAGTAAATTCCCTGAGATTTCTAGCACTGAATTGTAAAGCCTCAACTGGTGGTTAGCTGTCACACCGACACTTTGATATGTACCGAGAATTTCATAAGTCTCACATTTTAACACCACCTTTGATTTAAAGAGAGATAGGGCGCATCAAAGCAGCCCCTCTGGGGAAGTACCTCCCCCGGACAGAAAACCGCAGGCAAATAACAACTCCCTAGAGGGTTGTTGTGTTCCTGCGTGTGAGTGAGGTCACCAGTAAGCTCCCAAGGAGTTGCTGTGTAAGTAGCAGAGGAGGCATCCCGCGAGTGATGCTTAATATATCGCAAACGTTAATAGGCTACGGTACCCGCTTTACATCAGGTGGGCCGTATGCTTGTATACCTCCCGACGTAGTATAAAAAAACCTACCGGGTTAGAAAGCTCTGAACGAATCGTTTGCGAGTTTCATACTTTTCTTTATTTACGTTTTGGCTATTATTTTTATTGTATACATTTCATCTAGTAATTAATAAATTAATTATAATTTCGCGTATGTATAAACCCGCATTATGAAACCTATGTTGACTTATCGAGCTGCGTCAGTGTCGACTCTGTCGACATAATATATCATTTCTTTGACACTTTACCCCTACCATGTGTTCGAGAAAATGTTTTTTAGAATATCATAAGCTTCTTGCTAGTTGCCGTTAGATTAGGATGTTTCGAAACAAGAATTTTCTGGTAAAAGCGTTTTTTAAGTTTGATGAAAAGCAGTGTGTTCTAAAAAGAGGTGTAGAACCTTGAAAGATGACGCCTCGTACGACACGGGGGTTGAATCCTCCGTGTCAAAAAAGGAGAAAGCATGGCTAGATTATATCGTATCTAAGTGATAGTATGGGAGGGAAGAAGATAGAAATTTACCGTCAAGGTAATAATGATACCAAACCTTTAGTAAAAGTGAAGCGTGGAAAATTATTCTGAATGTAGAAGAGAAGCTTGAGAATGCGAACACCGCAGTCTTTTGGAGGGGCGTCAATAAGTTACAAGGTGGTTAATCAGCATCCAGAATAGACAAGATAAAGTGTGAAGCTGGTGACATTCTTACTAACACTGAAGAATTATTAGAACGGTATAGTAAATATTTTGGGGATATGAATGACACTTTGAGTGAGCTAATGACTGGCTCTGTGGTGTTTACATCTGACGAGGACACCACTATGGATGAAATTGAATGGAATGGAATAAATACGGAGCTTGAAAATAGAAAGACAGCAAGAGTATATACCGTTGCATCTGAGATGATCAAACAAGGTGGCTTACTGGTTTCTGTGAAATTATACTGTAGAAACGGAAAGGTCCCATCGAATTGACGTGGCGCAGTCATTGCGCTCTTATTCAAGGCAACGTCAAACTCACGGATGAACTGTGCGAGCTATAGGGCCATCAGTTTGGTCAGCTTAGCTGCAAAAATGTATGTAAAAATAATTGAGAGGGGTATGAAATCCGATGGAATGCTGTGGGAGGAATTTAGAAATAGAAGACGATGTACAAATCAAGTTTTCTTATTTCGCACTATCATGGAAAAGACGGGACTAGAGAGTATTTTGTGGTTTTGTGGATTGTGTGAAAGAGTCTCTTGGACATATTGCCGGTATATGGAACTTATGGTGTCCAACTGCATACTACACCACTTATGAGGGTTGTGCTGCATGCGAACGAATAGGCGGCAGCCTATCGCCTTGAATCGCAGGGGCAACTGATAAAAGACTACAGTGTCCTGTCAGTTGACGCTGCCATGCTGGCCCGGTTAAACTTCAAATTTGGTGTCAAGCACAGTTGTTCATTCCGAATGTTCATATTTGTATTTTCATATTCTACAGAGTATAAGATGTGACTAGAACTAAAACAAATGAAGAAGATTGTATATCTTTGATGCACTTTTAACAGGAATTGAAGATACACCCCTGATGTGGAGGGCGAGTGAATGCAGGGAGTGGTGTGAATCTAACCTGGTACTGGGTAGTAAAAATTTGTGCCGGAAGGCACAGCTCGCTATTGGATAATGTGGTGTTGATAAGCTAATAAAAGTAGAATAAAAGCAGTTGAGCTACGAGAGTTGCGCTTAATCAGCTGCATAACGCTTGTAGACAGAGTTCGTAATGACGAAAAAGAAAAAGACAGAAAAAAGAGTTGATCTGAAATGGAATATCGGTGTTAAAGTAAGAATTCTCCATTTTTTCACGTGTAGAAAATATATAAGATCAAAGAATGTCGAAACAGATATATAACGTGAAAGTAGGAACCAAAGAAGACCTAGTCACCTACCACATGGGCATATGTGATCAGAGGGTGGTGTTCAAAGCCCTAAGAATCGGAGAGCGTGCATGAAAAGAGCTATGAATGTTAAAGGAGTGAGTGAGGTGTGTAAGGATTGAGGCACGTAATGCTTGGTTCTTTCTGCCTACGAAAATGACCGCAAATTTCATGTACGGTAATCATTTTTTTTAGATATGATTATGTCACTCACGGCAGGAAATCGGAGATGGTTAGATGTCACGTAGGATGAGATTTTCTATTCGATTCAATATAGATAGGTTGTAATTATTTATATGCAACGCTAGGTGGCAAACAAGCATATGCTCCGCCATGTAAAGCGGTTCTTGAAACGTGCGAAATTTTGTAATACAATTAGCACCCCTCTGGCAATCGCACTCGTGTTACAAATCAAGTTAAGCCAACTCAATGGTCTACACTTAAACACACTGGCCTCCGCCTCGCAATACACAGTTGAGCAGACTAACTAAACGGTGTAGGCTAACTAAGCGCTTTTCAATTTCCGTCTAACCTAGTAGTGCGGTTTGATGACATCCAGCACAGAACCCAATAAATCGATTTGGTCAACTGACATTGATTTCGCCAAATTAATGTGGCGGTTTACTTTGCCTATCAACGGCTAAATTGGCTAAAACGTTGGATCTACTGGTCTGCCATAAATACTGTTACAATTAAAAATAAACAAAATGTTACATTTGAATTTGGAATCTGTCATTTTTATATGATTGTTCATTGAGTTTTCTCATTTTGGCGCCAATACATTGTACAATATTTTGCGATATTAAAATGGAGTGGAGTGATAAAGAGAACCGAATCGCTGTGATTGCATTACACAAAGTTGGTATGGAGCCAAATGCAATTTTTAAAACTCTCCATACGCTTAGTATTAGTAAAATGTTTGTGTACCGGGCTATTAATAGGTACAATGAGACCTCCTCTGTTTGTGGCAGAAAAAGATCTGGCCGTCCACGTAGTGTTCATACGAAAAAGGTGGTCAAAGCCGTAAGGGAAAGAATTCGAAGAAATCCTGTCCGAAAGCAAAAGCTTTTATCTCGGGAGATGAAGATAGCACCTAGAACCATGTCGCGTATTTTAAAAGATGACTTGCAGCCTATAAGAGACGTACTGGTCATTTCTTAACTGATAATTTAAAAAAGGGAGGTCACAGAAAAATTTTGTTTACGGATGAGATTTTTTTTACAATTGAGCGACATTTTAACAAACAAAATGACCGTATTTATATGATCAAAGCTCTAAGGAAGCTTCCCAATTAGTCGACAGAGTGCAACGTGGGTACTATCCGACTTCAGTGATGGTTTGGTGGGGTATTAGCTATGAATGAGTGACTGAGCCATACTTTTGTGAAAAAGGTATCAAAACGTCGGTACAAGTGTATCAAGATACCATTCTTGAGAAGGTAGTGAAGCCCCTTAACAACACCATGTTTAATAACCAAGAATGGTCCTTCCAGCAAGACGCGGCGCCGGGTCATAAAGCTCGGTCTACGCAGTCTTGGTTGGAAATAACGTTTCGGGCTTCATCAGAGCTGAAGACTGGCCTCGTCTAGTCCCGATCTTAATCCGCTGGATTATGATTTATGGTCAGTTTTAGAGTACGGCTTGCTCTAATCCCCATGATAATATGGAGTCCCTAAAACAATCCGTACGATTGGCAGTGAAGAATTTTCCCATGGAAAGAGTGCGTGCTTCTATTGATAACTGGCCTCAACGTTTAAAGGTATGTGTACTGTATGGCAGCCAATGGAGACCACTTCGAATAAGCTTTTTATATTTTAAATTGTTTTATATTTATGTATTAAACTAACACACTGTAAAAGTAATAAATGTTATTTGCAATAGATTTTTTTTCTTTGTTTCAGTATTTATGTCAAGACTAGGTATATTGGGCAAGCGATTATTGTTTCAATTTTGTCAATAATAAATATTTTAATGAAGACACTCTGGCCGGTAATGAACATTACTTTTGCCCTATAATGTATAATTTCCTTATACCTGTTTCAAATATTGCTTAGTGTCATGTATACAAATTACGTGATTAATTTCGATATCACGTAGTAGTAGCGTTCTAGTTTGACAGACAGCGACGAATTTAGACCCTGTGGCGGCCATCGTTTTTTACTTATATCAATTTCATAAAAGAAGAAGTTTCTATGTTCGTCACATGTGTTGTTAAGTATATGTGGCCGTCGATATATCGGCATGATTTGTATGGTTTAAATTGCATTTTTACTGGTTTTACGTATATATGTATCATCGAGTTATTGATGTTTGATCACTTTCTGACATTTAATCGAGCTAAAATTTCACATGATTTTAGTGTACCTAATGAGTCATTTGAGTGTCAAGTGGTAACCAAGGCTAACTGCCTGCCTGCATGTCGTGCTCTGGCTACGCTGATACTTGGGTGGTAATTAAACCAATCTTTGAGCACCTTTTTTATATTAGACGGGGGCAAACGAGCCTGAGGGTCATCTGATAGTAAGTGGCCACCACCGCCCATAGACATCAGCAACACCATAGGATCACTCATCCGTTACAGCCTTTTTAGGGAAACATATGCTCTTTTCTTGAAGGCACTCATGTCGTATTTGTTCGGGAACACCGTTGAGGGTAATTTATTCCACAATTTCTACGTACGTGGTAGAAAATGCTCCAAAAAGCGTAATGTAGTGCATTGATTCTCATCAAGATGGTGAGGGTGAAATTTAAGTTTATGACGAGTGGTACGATAGTGGAACTCAGCGGCTGGTATTAAGTAGAACAGGTCCTCCGAAGATTCCCCATGATACAATTTGTACAGTACACAAAGAGAAGCAATGTCTCTTCGTGTACATAGCGAGTCCAGCCGAACGAAGATCACTGGGTCGCCGTTGATTCGAACTGCTCTACGTTGTATGCGATCAAATGGAGTAAGCAAATATTGTAGAGCGCCGGCCCAAAGATGTGAAAAGTATACCATATGAGGCCTATGTATATACCCCTAAAGTTACAGGCGATGTTGAGGTGTAAAATATTGTTTGGCTATATCTCACCATTCTTCTTAGACGCCAACTTAGCCTTGCTCTCCCGATGACCGCGTAGCTGTGCATCGCTCAATATGTCGACACCCAGTATACCAATGCTAGGCGTAACGCTGAGGGGTATACCTTCTAATCAAGGAGTTACGATAAATGGGAACGTTGTCGCGGTAAATGCGCACACTTGTGTCTTTAGGGGATTAAGTTGAAAAAAAAACCTTAAGAATATATTTTTTTTTTCTTTTGAATCTGAACTTCAACAACAACTACAGAGAAAAGAATTAGTATTTAATGACATTCTAACTTAATGACTAAATGAAAAAGTATTTTAAATATCCGATCACTTTGTAATTTAATAACTATTTTTTATTTAGTCATTACGTTACAAAGTGATCGGATTTTTTTATTAATAAATGTTGGTAGCCGACATAATTCAGAAAATCGGCAAGAGAACCATTGAGTGCTCATAAAATATAGTAAATTACCGTGATAATGGCAATGGCAGTACTTTATCAGCACTCAATGTTTTCTTGTCGGTTTTCCGATATGTCCTATTGTCATTATTATATTTTGTATTTGTAATTTAATCACTGAATAAGATATTTTTTTTATCATTTCTTTTTGTACTTTATAGTGTTTACTACTTTAGTGTTTACTTTAGTGTTAACCCGTTGATTAAAAATTATTATTTTTATATTAATGTATATTTCTAGGTAGCACATATAATCTTCGTATAATGGTTAGGTAAAACCTGGATTAATTAACATGAGTTACAAATAAATAAATATAACATTAGTTAAAACATTCTATTATTTATCACATTTATTCAAACCTGAATTAAATTTGACTCGGATCTGACCGCAATTAAACTCAAACCTAACTCCAACCTACGTCACTCGTGAGAACTCGCACTTGTCATCATCCATACGATTATACAAACAAACTTAGTTACGCGATCCAGGTATTATGATATTTTCTAAACTGCGTTAGTTAGAAATGTTATTCTATTCTTGCTGTCTTTGATCATCCGCCACACATCAGGTAGGCCACATGCTTGAATGTGTGCTGATAAGGTATACACAAAAGAGTTACATAAAAAAGCAGCTGCAGACGTCCTATCTGATACATTTCAACGCTTTAAATGTCTTCTGAGTTCATAAATACTGATTGGTACAAATGTCATTGTGCCATATGGTTTGAATTTCTTGCGCTTTCAAAATCTGCGAATCGTTTTGTTAAATCCTGGTACCTAGTATTTGTTCCTCCTGTACTGTGTTCGTAGTCATAGGTACTGTACAATAAAGCAATTGACGGCCGAGAAATGTTGGAAGACGAGGCGAAGCCGATTGCTTCTGAAGTGTTTCGTTAGATAGTTGTATTATACTTTTCTGTCACTCGCGAGGACATTTCAAATAAATTATACAATTAATTACTTTATTTCTGTTATCAATTACATTGCGATTTGTAAAAGTTTAAGACTTTCAAAGCAAATATTTCAGTTGGTTTAAGTGATTGGCTAAGTATAATAATAGGGGTTAAAGTATGAAATTGCCGTTTCATAGTAATAGATACTTTGAATTGACATTAAATCTTCATGGTGTGAGGTTTTCGAGTGAAACTTTTTTTACATGATACTTTCTCATGATTATTTCTTCTTTTAAAAAATGTGCAACATTTGATTTTCGATTTTCATTTTTTTTTATTCAATTTAAACGGGAAAGATGGATACTTCGAAAATCCGAGTAATTTTTAAATACGGTTTCCGACGCGGAACTAACGTGGTAGAAACGGTTCGCAATATCAATGCTGCGTTTGGAGAGGAGACTGCTAATGAACGCAACGTGTGTTTTTGGTTTAAATGCTTTCGTAATGGAATTTCCAGTCAAACCCAGGAATCCCAGGAATTAGCGGCATGGTTTAACGTTAACTTACCTACAATATTGACTCATTTGCATCAAATTAATAAGATAAAAAAATATAAAAAATGGTTGCCTCATTATTTGACTGATCTGCAGAATGAAACGCGTATTGAAACTTGTGTTTCTTTGTTGAATCAATACACAAATGAAGGAATATTGGATCGAATTATTACATGTACGTGTATTCTTTACGATAACCGTAAGCGAAAAATGCAATGGCTGACCTCACCTCAATCACCGTAACAGTGCCCTAAAGCGAAGCTTACCAACAAAAAGCTAATGGTTACTGTTTGGTGGTCTCTTTATGGCATTATTCACTATAACTTTCTCAGCTCTGGTCAAGTAATAACAGCAGATGTTTACTATGCCGAACTTCGAACAATGATGGCGAAACTGGCAGTGAAACAGAGCCTGACTTGTGAATCGATCTTTACCATTATTGCTCCATGATAACCTCCTCACACTGCACGAGCAACCGTTGTAACTCTACAGGAGCTGCAGTTAGATACCATATGTCATCCTCCGTACTCGCCAGACCTTGCTCCAACTGACCATTTTTTTCGTGATTTGGACAATTTTCTACGTGGTAAAAAATTTTCTTCCCAGGAGGCAGTACAAAATGCTTTCATACAGTTTGTCGGATCTAGATCCCCAGAGTTCTAACGCAAAGGCATAAATAAACTTCGGATTAGATGTCAGCAATGCATAGATAATGAGGATAAATATTTTGATTAAATGTATGGGTAAGTATGTTACATCTTAGAAAACACGAGTTTTAATTTTTCAGCACAAATCGGCAATTTCATACTTTAACCCCTAATACTATACCTATCTTCTATAGGTGTATGCTGTATTGTAGTTGTTGGGTCAAATCTATTCAATCAGTAGTGCAGGCCTCTCTGTTGACACATTGCTCAAGGTTTAATCAAAATACCGCTCTAAGCTGACATAACCCTCCACAAAGACCTTTGTCTTCAAAGGACTGCTGCAGATCCCTTCAAACGTAATGCAATTTGGCAAATTCGTACAATACAATAGACAGTAGAGCTTCTAAATTCATTATCATCTAGAATTTCTAGTTTCTATTAATCAAGTAGTCTTTGTTGTAAGTTGGAAGGATATGTATGCGGAAATGACGTGACAGTTACACGCAATCGTACAAAACGATTGCGTGTAACTGTCGATCATCATATTTATGCCAAAACGTGACGATGCTTAAATATACAGAAAATGACATATCTATGCATCTTATATCTGGCAGTAAAGGTGAGAATTACACGGTTTTGTTTAGCTTGATAATGTCATCGCGTTTACTTCTACACTCCGAACTTCGTTAGCGCAATTCGCTGTGTGCTTGTACGCTTAGATCAGAGATTCTCAAACTTATTTCGTCTACCGCCCACTTTGAAAATCAGTTATTTTTCAGCGCCCCCAATTTTCTTTTATACTTTTTGACCTCACTCACGCGCAGAAACACAACTCTCTAGGGAGTTGTTATTTGGCTGCAGTTTTCTGTGAGGTGGAGGTACTTCCCCAGACGGGCTGCTTTGATGCGCAAACAAACAGACATGTTCATGCACACATATGTTTGCCCTGTGTGGGACTCGAACCCACGAGCGTTGGTGTCAAAGTAGCGTAATAGCGCCATCACTCACTATTGCCTCACCGTGCTCGTCAAAAATAATAAATTTATGAAAAGAAAAAACAAATATTGGGGCACGCATGATCCAAGAAAACAGTATATTATTATACCATTGCCCCAATTAAAACTACCTTATAGTAGTGAGTGATTGGCAAATTCGTACAATACAATAGACAGTAGAGCTTCTAAATTCATTATCATCTAGAATTTCTAGTTTCTATTAATCAAGTAGTCTTTGTTGTAAGTTGGAAGGATATGTATGCGGAAATGACGTGACAGTTACACGCAATCGTACAAAACGATTGCGTGTAACTGTCGATCATCATATTTATGCCAAAACGTGACGATGCTTAAATATACAGAAAATGACATATCTATGCATCTTATATCTGGCAGTAAAGGTGAGAATTACACGGTTTTGTTTAGCTTGATAATGTCATCGCGTTTACTTCTACACTCCGAACTTCGTTAGCGCAATTCGCTGTGTGCTTGTACGCTTAGATCAGAGATTCTCAAACTTATTTCGTCTACCGCCCACTTTGAAAATCAGTTATTTTTCAGCGCCCCCAATTTTCTTTTATACTTTTTGACCTCACTCACGCGCAGAAACACAACTCTCTAGGGAGTTGTTATTTGGCTGCAGTTTTCTGTGAGGTGGAGGTACTTCCCCAGACGGGCTGCTTTGATGCGCAAACAAACAGACATGTTCATGCACACATATGTTTGCCCTGTGTGGGACTCGAACCCACGAGCGTTGGTGTCAAAGTAGCGTAATAGCGCCATCACTCACTATTGCCTCACCGTGCTCGTCAAAAATAATAAATTTATGAAAAGAAAAAACAAATATTGGGGCACGCATGATCCAAGAAAACAGTATATTATTATACCATTGCCCCAATTAAAACTACCTTATAGTAGTGATAGATATACTTAATATGGCAATGCTTGTTCGAGTATGTTTGTATGTATGTATGTATATCTTCACTTGTTCGAGTATGTTGTTTGTTTTTTATTTGCCATTGTTTCTTGCGAGATATCTGATAACAGCAGTATAATCCGTCATTTTGAGACAATTTAAAAGTGTTTAAAGAGAGATAGGGCGCAATCAAAGCAGCCCGTCTGGGGAAGTACCTTCACCTCGCTCAAAACCACAGCCAAATAACAACTCACTGGAGTGTTGCTATGTTCCAGCGAGCGAGTGAGGTCGCCAGTAGGCTAAGGAGTAGCTGTATTAGCAGCAGAGGTGGCATCGCGCGAGTGATACTTTATGTGTTGCGAGCGTTAATAGGCTACGGTAACCGCTTTACACTTTATGTAACCGGACCGTAAGTTTGTAAGCCTCCCGACGTTGTAAAAAAGGATATTAAAAAAGGTAATTCTTATAATATACTAGCTTCGCCCGCGTGGACTACATCATCATACGACGACTTGATGAACATGAAATACTATATATTTCTTTTTATTACGCAGTATTTCCTGTAAACAATATGTTTTGTTTTTCCTTCAGGTGCTAAAATTACCAGGTTACTCCGTAATGCGCGTTTAATTTTATATTTTTAAAAGTATTTATACCAAGTTTCAAGTTAATACACGCAGGGAAACGATTTTTCATACAAAATTTTACACCCCTTTTCACCGCCTCAGTGGTGGAATTTCGAAAAACCCTTTGGATACCCACACTTCGCAAAAAACACATTCTCCAAATTTCATGTCTCTAGGACCAGCGCTTTTGGCTGTGCGTTGATATTGATTTTATTGATATATCATATAAAGTTCAAAGTCCTGACTTTTATATGTATAGAGATAATACTTGTTCTAATAATAATTAAATTGTGAAAATAAAAGCCAACATGGGGGCACGATAGTGATGGATATGCATAATGTGGTGAAATGCTTCGTTAGTGTCATTATCTGGCGAGGAAATTGGGGAAAGCGTTTGTATAAACTAAACAGTGCCCGCATTTTTCTCTTAATGAATCTAAATAACTACACTGTGCAACGCTTCGTGACGTAATCGTACAAAGGCACGCTGGGGTACACTTCGGCCGTGTTTTCCATTGTTGTTACACTAATAAAGTAGAGTATATTGATCTAACGACATACTGTCAGCACTCGGTCTTGTTTTCCAATATCGTTATACGAATGGAATCGAGTGTTTACAACAACAGAATGTTGATCTACTAATAATATTTTTTGTACTTTGTGTATTTGGGTTTCCGAGCTTAAAAAGGTAGTGCTAATACACTCGTAGTTCAGTAAAAGAGTCAAGTTAGTATCTTTTGGTCCATAACAATGTTATACATACATATTTTCATAGAAATCGGCGCGTGTTTCAAATTTATAGAATACTTTCTGCTGTTCTATGTAGAATCTTAAAGTGCATAAAGGCAAACATTAGTGTAAGGAGAAGAGAGACGAGAAGAAGATATTCCTTAAGGTGGAGACGCCATGAGAAATGATACCAGAAATAAAATAACACTTTCTTATTGAAACGTCGCTTTTTTGAAACGAAATGATCGCTATTCTAAAACCTTTTTGCCTCAACGGCCATCGGTTCTTTGAGCTATATGATTTAAGCTATGATGGTATTTCTATTCTGCCTACTAGTGACCCTCAGAGCGATATCGGCAACTCTAGTTTTATGCGGATGTATTCATTGAAACTAGCTCGCGAAGAAACTTTGAGCCTGGCTGTTCTCATCGCATGCTATTCAAGCTTAATTACGAACATAGCTCTGAACCTACCAACTCAATGATAGCATGTAATTCCGTTGTCATTATTGTATAGAATAATGACAATAGAATTATATTGTATCATATCAGTGTTAATTATCAACTTTTATGATGACAAAACAATTAGAAGTGTTTGTAATTCATCATTTTTAGGTTCTATAGCGTAGATACAATCGGCGATCTTCATCATAAATCCTCATTTGTACTATGTATATACGATGGTAAACAAAAATACCCTTTATGCGCTTTTGGACCAATTCGTCAAAAATATATAAATTTCGCGATTTATCTAAATTGCGGTTAGTCCGATTCGCCTTTCGTCCAAATCATGTTTTGTGTATGCGGTTCAAAACTAAAGGCTGCAATAGTTTGTCTAGTTTATTTTGTTAAACCCTATATAAATGCGAAAATAAATCTGTCTGTCTCGGTGTGTGATACCTTTTCAGGATTAAACCGCTGAACAATGGTATGATCTTTTTAGAGCAGTTATAGCCTACTGGATATGGATGGAAATCAGCCTATTAACCAGGTGAAGGATACCGTGAGAAATTTCAACACGTCCAAGAAATTATATTTCGAAACACTTATAGCCTCACCTGCGAAAGATTTGCTTATCCGTCTGGGTTGTTGTCTGACGGCAGTCGCTCCTTGTTAAAAACAGTATCTACGCCAAATCCTTAGACTTAGGTACTGGACGCCGCCAATCCCAGGGGATTAGGAAACGGGATAACGCTAGGAGGTAGAAGTTCGTAACGACATTTTAGTACCTACAGTGTAGCCTGGTAACTGGAGAAGGATATAGCCTCAAACAGAAACAAGTAAAGGATGAAGAAATCCTTGGCGAAAACTTTAATAATATTAACAGCATGAGTAAGGTAATTACTCCACATCCCACGTCGAATCGTGTTAATTAATTACATTTAACTTGGGATGGTCAGCCCTTATTACTGAAACGTAGTATCGGTGTACAATTTTGTTTTACACTTCATTGACAAAGCTATCTATACTAATATATATGTTCAAACAGCCTATTAACCAACAGGTCCTTAGTTCGAATCCTGGTATCATGGAGGAAATATCCCATGGAGAGCCAATTAGACCGATATTACGTAGTAACTCAATTCATTGTAACAGCATGTGAGGCCCAAGAAGAACACGAGACTCTTATTGGCTCTTTTGGAATCGGAATAACGCCTAGATGAATATTAGTATCTAGTCCGGCCATAAGTTATGTAAGACTCGTCAAAAAAATAAAAATGATTCTATCCGAAATGGCCACTTTTGGCTTTGATACAGGCCTTTATTCTGTCTGGCCACGAATCTATGGACTTATGCACTGTTTCCATGGGAAATTTAACCACTTTTTGCTCCAGAGATTTCTTAAGAGACACAATGTCGGCGATTCGTTTCGAGCAGGCCATGTCCTCTAAAACTAATCATAATTTGTACCCTAGGGGGTTCAGATCTGGGCTAGACGAGGGCCAGTCTTCAGCTCTTATAAAGTCTGGAACGTTGGTTTCTAGCCAGGCTTGGGTAGTTCGTGCCTTGTAACCAGGTGCAGAGTCCTAATCGAAAGTCCACGGTACATTTTAAAAAAGTGTATTGCTGAGAGGTTTCAGAACACGATCCAAGACAGTCTTGATACACTTTGGCCGAAGTCTTCACTCCTTTTTTCACAAAAATGAAGCTTTGTGACTCCTTGATAAGATACCCCCCACCAAACCATTACAGACGCAGGATGATGACCACATTGTACCTTTCCGACCCGTTGGGCGGCTTATTTAGAACTATGTGCTTACACTTTGTCATTTTGCTTGTTGTAGTACTCTTCAATCTTGAAATTTTTTTCTTCAGTAAAGAGGTTATTTCTCTGGCTTTCACCTGCGTATCGGGACAGAAGGCGTTATGGTCGATCCACTCTCTTCAACTGTAGGGATTGATATATGGCATGTCCTCTATATCGACGATAAGCACCGAGCTTCAGGTCTTGTTTTATTATACACGACAGAATCCCAGTGGGAATATTTATTTCTAGCGATAAGATTTTTGTTTCCTAATAGGGTTCGGCGAATTCTGGCTTTAAATACTGGTCTAACGCACGCGTTCACCCCGATCTTTTACGATCTTCATCAGAGGATATCTGCCGATGGTACGATATACGAACATACGGCTTTTGAAGTGCCTTGAATATGACCGACGACTTGTGGCAATCACTGCAATCCTATTTTCTTTACCACACGATTCCATTCCATAACATATGAAACGCGTTCCAAATTCGAAATAATTAAATAGTTGAAAAAAGAAAAGTTTCTCTGTTTTGCATTTCGATGTGTTTTTGACAAAAGCTATATAGGCTATTTAATATCACGATTCGCCCTTTGGAAGCTGAGGAAAAAGAAAGCAATAAAAAGCAGTTCAACGGGATACGCCCAAACTAACTCGCGAGCTAAAGCTGTTGATTTATAATAATAGTATATTATGAACATGTAAAAAAAGACAATTGTTAAAGAGAGTGACCATATTAAGATAAGAGGTGTTATCGGCCCTAATGATTACTTAGCACTTGGGTGATACTTTTTATGTTATGTGTATATTGTTTGAAGTAATTGGCACAAATGTTTACGAAGAAAATGCTTTTAGTGGAGTTCGAACCGGAGACCTATGTCACCGGTGACCACATTAGATAATATGTACATACGGTGGGACCCATGCGAATAATAATAATAATAAACCCCGCAGGGCAGCTTGTGGCGAGCTGTTGGTGCGTAACGACACCACGGGTACCCGAGTGCTCCAGAGAGTCGATCAGGGCCCTCGCCTCCGGTGTGTCTTCGTCGGTCGGAGTGAAAAGTCAAGAAGGCCCGCAGGACTCTCAGCTCTGGCTTGCCTTCATTGGCCGTCCAGAGAGGAGTCGATAGAGTATATTGCTCTAGCAGGTGATATGCTCCAGGGGTGGAATTGTTAAAGGGCATAACGCCGCGAGTAACTTCGGAGAAAGCGGAGCACACCTCTCGACACCCCTGAGTCACTCACATCGGTGTTGTCCCCGGCCAACTTTCTCTGGCATTTCGGGGGTCCATCTAGTGAGTGGCGAGCCACCGCCTGCCGAAGTAACATCAGATAGGATAGTTATGGCAGGTGTCCGTCTCTCTTCTGTAATAACCCAGTACTAATAATCCCTCCAGATCTCATTTCAATAGCTCAATTATTTCCGACACATTTGCAATAGTCCCAATACCTGCTGTGACCAGTTCGGGGGTATATCCTCCCATTGATATCCCTTAGAGCAGGTCACAGCTGGTATAATACATTACATCATTCTTTTCGAAGGGGCCTCTACGCGTTGGATTCACATCCCCGCGCACGCCTATCAAATGACCGGGAAAACCCGTGAAATAAGAGATAATAATAACAAAACAATACAATATTTATGAAAAACAGTAGAATTCTCCTATAGTATCTTATACTTTATTGTAAAGTGAAGTGGTCTCTACGGCCCATCCCTCTTTTCCCAACCCCATTACTCTCGATTTTCATCGCTACTTAGGATCATTAATTAATTTTACGAAGGCAGTGGTTGCATGGTCTAACCAAAGGTGGTGGTGAATGCCTGTATAATTACATATTGCTATATTCAGATACTACGAGTATTTTATGATGCCATCTGTTAGCTTCTACAATCATCGCTCGACATCGACAGGTAATTTATCCTGGCGCATTGAAATCTCAGTGGCTGCATACTATACAGTTCCAGAGGCTGTTTCCGCTAACCCTTCGTTTATATTATTAATCGAGGTTTTCCTAGAAGACTAAGAATGGCTTTAAATATATGTTAATGAGACCGTCAATTCATGAGAGATGCATCTGCTTCTGAAATTCTATATTAAATGCTTGTCATCAGACAGGCCATACATTTCTTTTCCACCTTTATTTTAAAATAATATGCATAATAAAAAAAAACTGTTTTTTTATATAACGTCGGAGGCATACAAGCATACGGCTCACCTGATGTAAAGCGATTACCGTAGTCTATGAACGCTTGCAAAGCCACCTCTGCTGCTAACACAACAACTCCTTAGAAGCTTACTGGTGACCTCACTCATACGCAGGAAGACCGTAACCCTCCAGGGAGATGTTATTTGGCTGCAGTTTGATGTGAGAAGGAGGTACTTTCTCAGACTTCGCCCTTCCTGTTTTAAAAACATCCAGACCAACACATAGAGACATATTCATGCACACAAAATTATTGTCCTGTGTGGAAATTAGAAACTAACCACTGCGTCACCGAGAAAATTCGTTATACTTAGTTTCAGTAAAAAATGTTATCATACAGGTGTCATTTGTTTCAATGTCGGTGCTGTAGTGGCTGTTCATAAAAATGACCATGTTTGTATATGACATGATGAACACCAAAAGGTACAATCACTTTTAGGTATTCTAACCAAAGCAAAATATTTGTATAATTCAATTCAGTTTATAGCGGTACAAACTTTTTAAAAACCGAATGTACATTGCTTACTACTAGCGTCGCGATATGTTCTATTTATGCCCGCACGCTGAATCAAGTGGGTCATTTCCTTTTTACGCACGTGATATTCTTACTTATATGCAGAGAGTAACGTCGAGAACAATCTCTATGGGGAACTCTGAAACTATGAGGGAAATATTTTTCACGGCTCCAGGTCGACTTTTTATATATATTTTCATACTACCAGACTATGCGGTCGTTTGAAAAAGAAATCTATCTCTCATGTTGTAGATAGTTCCAACGTGTTTTAAGATGTATCGTCAATCGATTATAGAGTTCATTTAAGATACTCATAATCGGTACATATTCCTTTTTGTTAATGAAAATGTATATGTATAGTATCTTCAGAGTTTCGTTTCTACGTATTTATGCAAAATTCAAAAATAAGAACTATCACAACTAAACAACATAACGTACCCCACGTTATGTTGTTTAGTTGTGATTTAGCGCCTTCATTCGATGTTAAGTGGTTTATTAGTTTGTGAGTACGTACGATCATATCTAACACAACATATATTAATTTGTACTAAATCATTTACATATAAATTACAATAAATCTAATTATACTACATAATACGTAGGGCGCAATGAATATTTTACCTAACTCATAAATAAAACAGATTACGAGCCAAATAATATATCAGTTGTTTTGCAAGGTATTTTCCTGTATGTTTTGAACATTTTTTCTTTCAGTCGAACCATTTTTGCAAAAGACGGAAAGTAAGTTTTCCGCTTGTTGATCAGAGACTTGTCTCTTCGTTAAGTCAGAACAGAATCAAATCTTTGATATTAGTGAAAATAGAGACATCACCAGTTGTGCAGGATGGACTACGAGTTCTGCTTTTTCTAGAACTGTAAATAACTTTGCTTTGTTCGCCTTATGAAATGAAGGGGATGCGGTTTCTCGATCGTCTTCCTCGTTTTTTTATAGTCACCATTAATTGCCTTGACTCTCAAGTGGGTTTGTGTAAACGGGATCCGAGCAGAACAATAAAAGAACCTAGTAGTCGAGGCGAAGGCTGTTCTTTTTTTCTTGTTCAATACAATAAATTCACTTTTCATCACCTTTGACAATGTCATATACAGACACTCTTAGTTCGGTAGTTTTACTTTGATAAAAATAATCGACCGACGATTTGCATCATTTTTTTTTTATATAAAAGAAACAAACACGATTTTGCATTTAAAAATATAATATTCGAAATTTAAATAATAGGGGTTAAGGTATGAAATTGCCGTTTTATAGTAATACATACTTTGAATTGCCATTAAGCCTTCATGGTGTGAGATTTTCGAGTGAAACTGTTTTCACATGATACCTATGATACTATTCTTTAAAAAAATGCTCAATAATTGATTTTCGAATTTCAATTGTTTTTTTTATTCAGCTTAGACGGGAAAAATGGATACTTCGAAATTTCGAGTAATTTTAGAATACGAGTTCCGTCGCGGAACTAACGCGGGAGAAACGGCTCGCAATATGCGTTTGAAGAGTAGACTGCTAATGAACACACCGTGCGTTTTTGGTTTAAACGCTTTACAAGTATAGAAATGAAGCCACGATTGTGACGTACTGCCAATAATATAGAACTGTCAACTCTAGCTTACTGTCAATATGAGTATAGGAAAGAAATTGTCCAGATGAGTTCGATGTCATGCTAATTGTGAATACAACTGTAGAATTGAAAATTTCGCGTCCGATGCGTACAGTAACCCCCACACGGCCTGGTGATAATTTAGCCAACATGTCGTTGGGTCTGTTGTGCCATCTCTGTAATTGTGTATTCAATCTGTGAAAATAAAGCTTGATTTCAAACATTACACGGAATTGTCCTTTCTGCATGTATGATTTAAATGACTGCTGGTACTTTAATAAATAGCGTTCCTTTTGGCTTAATATGCAAGGTGACGAGTTTCCCTGTAATAAGAATAACCCAATATAACAACTTTTATAGTTTGATGCAGTATAAAATAACTGTACATATGTTCTGCCAGAATATATCAATACTAAATATGCTATGCCAATGCCAAAATATACAACGAAACTCTATCTCATTCTTCTTCTTCTTAACGTTATCCCTTTTCCTAGTACTTTAGGATTCAGCGAAGATACGTAAATTACGTAACGTACGTCCGTGTTACGGAAATTAAACAACACCACAAATGTAAGATGTGTAAACGCTTAACGCAAAACATGTTTATTAAAAAAAAAACCTTAAAATGCTGTAATATATGGTTAACGTATAATATGTATATAATGCAATACATAATAATATATAATATGTATAACGACCAACCGACACTAAGATAAGCCCTACGAGGCTTTTAGGGTCCGGTCTTGGTATTATGTAAAATAAAAAATCTGAATCTGTATTGTGAGATATTTAAATAAATGAACTACTATTACTTATACCAATCAAGTCCCACAATCGCTGGCACTGTTAGTCGTTATTTCAATAAAACAAACTATGTATTATAATTCAAAGAAATTTGATCTTCCATAAATTGAAACGCTGTTGAGAAAAAGTCACGAGAAAAATTTTCTCCAGTTAATTGAAATCAGTTACTCGGTAAATGTTCACAAAGATATCGCTTGCTTTTGCTATCCAATTACTGAGAAACGAAGTATAATAGCATTCCGAGAATTTGAAGAACACAACTGAATACTAAAACAGTTTGTAAAGTTTTACGGCAGCTCCATCTCGCATCATAGTAGAAGTCCAGTTGCTGTATAAGTTGCTTGTATCGAGAACGCTTATGTTTTATCAAACTAGTTATTATTATTTTATACTTATGTATGATAAAAATATATGTATGTATGTATATCTTCACGCCAAGTCCCTTGCGGGGTAGGCAGAGAGAACCGAGCGCCATAAGACGCGGTCCTTGCATACTTCACTCGCTTCTGTGACATTCATAGCTCTTTTCATGCACGCTCGCCGGTTCCTGGGGCTTCTGACATCACCTTCTGATAAAACACGACCAATTTGGTCATGGTAGGTTAGTCTCGGCCTTCCTCGGCTCCTACATCCTTCCACTTTTGCATTGTATATCTGTTTCGTCATTCTTTCGTCCCGCATTCTTTCTACATGTCCGAACCAACGGAGCATGCCCTTTCTTATCTTAACACCGACACTCTCTTTTAGACCAACTCTTTCTCTCACGTCTTCATTACGAACGCGGTCAGCAAGCGTTATGCCACAAATTTTGCGCAATGCTCGCATCTCGACCGCATTTATTCTACTTTCATGCTCTCTCTGCCATACCCAGCTCTCACTTCCATAAGTTAGCGTTGGAATTAGCACCGCGTATAAAAATATATACTTTTATAAATTATTTAAGCTCCTTAGGAGTTGCTGTGGTATCCGCAGGGTAACCCGCGAGTGATACTTTCTGTATTACAAGCCTTCATAATCTGAGATAACCCGATAAAGTGGGACGTATGCTTGTATAACTACATTTTGTAAAAAAATACATAAAGGCGATCTGAAAAATCGTATTTATTCTCTGGTTAGTTTTGGCATTTCCTCTTCTTCAGTGGTAATTTTCAAATTACTGATGGTTATGAAATGTAAGTCGTTTAGACGAGCTCGGTAACGGACCACTGTGGTCAGTACCGCATGTTTGACACCAATGCTCGTGGGATGCAGGACAAACATTCGTGTGCAACAACATGTCTGTTTGACTATACTGGGTGTTTTTAAAAAGAGATATGACGCGCGACAAAGCAGCTCGTCTGAGGAAGTACTTTCACATCACAGAAAATCGGAGCGAAACAACAATTCCCTTGAATTTTGATATGTTCCTGGAAGTGAGTGAGATCGCCAGTAAGCTCATATGGTGTTGCTGTGTTAACAGCAGAGGAGACATCGCGCGCGTGGCACTTAATGTGTTGCGAGCGTTCACAGTCTACGGTAACCGCATTACATATGGTGGGCCGTATGCTTCTATGGATCCCGACGTTGTATAAAAATAAAATGGTAGTCTTGAATGTGCCCACAAGAGTCCAACGACTAAACAAAAATTTCGTTTCGTCGTTTATATACGTCGGTAACACTTTATATAATAAAGAATTTGACTTATAAAGGATGCTACCAATGTTGTCTCGACCATTAAAACTTTTTAAGGGTTTTAACTTCTGCCAGAGGCAGTCTTTATAATTCTTGTTTGTAAATACTTCTACCGCAAATCTTAATCACAGCGAAGTAACTTCTGAAGGTCTGCCTAAAACAATCAGTGGTCTCATACCCTCAGTGAACATTGTAAAATCCTTTAGATATGCATTAAATTCTGAATCGATAGTGTGGACTTGATCCCGGTGGCGAATGCTCCCTCCCGCTTTCCTTTTTTTCGCCCTTGAATTTATTGAAACGCTACATTAAGACGAGTGCACTTGAATGGTAACAACTCGGATCTTTTTATCGACCAGGAGGGCATTAAGTAGTTTTGAAGTTAACGCATTTGAAAAGATTTTCGAACTTAGGAATAGATAACGGTTTATTATAACAAGACGATTTATTTATAGACTGAGTGTCAAATAACTACAAAACAAAATCCTACCTGGACAGTAGACCTAGGCTTATAAAAATTGGCTAGAGAGAAGGGCTCAAGTGCAGGTTATAACACATAAAAAAGACCATCATCGGTATATATGGGATGCTTCCGGTCCAAATTCAAATATTGTTCTAGCTAAACTCCGCAACTTTGTCCGCGCATATCCCGGTATCCCGCTGGGGCCGCTTTTCCCACTTTCTTTTTTTTTCACGGCTTCTAAGGGTCGTATCGTGATGTTGAATGCAAATGCAAAAGCAATTTTTCAAATCCCACTGCTAGTTCTAGATATTAGCTCGTTCAAACAAACTCTTCCGCTATGTATATTAGTATAGATTTTCAAATTCATTCACGTATTTATTGCGAATATGGACGTTGGTTAAACTTTACGTAATAGAGCTTCAGATATATTCAACCGAAAGGTGTGCAACTTTTAGTAACGAAATTACTGTACAATGTCAACAATGAAATAACAATACAAACCTTACAGAATATATATATATATATATATGTATATATATATATATATACATATATATGTGTATTTTTGCGTTCTATATCTGTTTCGTAATTCTTTCTTCCTGCATTGTTTCTATATGTCCGAACCAACGGAGCATGCCTTTTCTTATTTTAACTATTATGTGTGTCCAGGCGTTACACTACAAATTTTGCGCAACGCTTGCATTTCGACTGCGTTTATCCTTCTTTCATACTCTCTCTGCCATATTCATCTCTCGTTTCCACAAGCAAGCATTGGGACCAGCACTGCATTGTGTATAGCTAGTTGTGCCTTCTCGCTGAAGCTTTTACTGCCAAGAAGTTTTTCTAACGTTCCATTCGCACTATTCCCAGCACTCGCACGTCTTTAGACATCAGTGGTGTACCTTCCATACCCGCTGAAAGCAAATACTGTTTATTAAATAATAGGATATAAACTCCTCTAATTTAGTCAACGCATACGCTAGTTATATATAACAAAGAAATCTGACATCACATGCCATTAAATTGTACCGTTGGTTTATACAAAACAAATACGAACAACATAATATGTCACTAGCTGTAGAATGGATAATTTATACGCCAGCCTTCGATATACGTCAAGTTTGACGCTTAGACCGTTAAATAAACCGTGGAATCGTTCGTTTGCCTCACAAAATACAAGTCAAAGACAATCTGTAGGTGTCAAATATCAAGGATGTGTACTTCAATTTAATTCGCGAGGTATGATTTTTTTACGATGTTGTTTCTAGTTTCGTGCGAATAGGTTACCCTCTTATTAGCACTAGGTCTATTTAGCATTATGTTAACACTAACAGTCCGAAAGTGACTCTTCATTACTTAAAAAAACAATACAAGCACTTAGATGCATGTCACATAATGCTCTTACAAAATAAGCATGTTTATTTTTTGTAATGTTTTTCCACAACATATCTATCTGTTTATGTCGTAAGGCCAGGTTTCTTGCGGGCTAGGCAGGTAGAGAAAATAAGATATACGAGTACGTTACAGAGCATATGATAGCATTACTTACTTATAAGATGAGACCTCTAAAGAGTATTTTAAAGTATTCTTGTAATTAAATTTGCAACTTGCAAGTAAGTGCATCTATTGCACTTGATTTGTACAGTAAAATGTTTTTGATATTTATTTTATAATAAAGGCACAACATATTTTCTCAGATATTTGGCAGTACCCGATGTGACAAAAAATACTTGATAAAAACTAATATATATTATATATATATAAACGTATACATTAGTATGTTAATGTAGTAAGACTAGTGAATAAAATTAACCAATGTTCCAACAGTGTGTTACCCATTGACAGCATGGACGACATCGAGTTGAAGAACATCCAGTTGCAGTTCCCAAGCTCGCGGCGCTTCAGCGGCGACGGAGGGTGCACGGAGGTGCGCGTCCGCACCGACCGCGGCGACATCGTTGTCGCCGTGCAGGGCGACCGCAACAAGCCAGCTATATTCACCTACCACGACCTGGGGCTTAACTGTGAGTAGACTAATTACATGTCCTCTATTACTTCTTTCTTAGGACTATGTCATAAAACAACTAAACACAATACTTGGAGCGACGACACCACGGCGACGGGTGCTTTCACGCCCTGTACATGTTTCCCGTGTAACACTGATGAATTGTTGTACATTATATTTCTTGAACAGCAAATTGGACGAGAATATTCGATATCAAAACGATTTAATGCATAAAATGCAATAATATGAAATGCTTGGCGGATATCGACCTTCCTCTGCTTAGCGAAACTCGAAGCATAACCATCCTATTTTATCGAAAAATTCTTGCTCCACCTTGGTCATCATTCATTTTAATTTTTGATCTGAAAATTGGGAATGTTTCACTATTTTCATCCATATTTCACTGCACGTATGTAGAATACTGCGAAACTAATAATATTTTGAAAAAATACTTCCTTAAATAAAAATACTAGCTTTGAATAAAAACTTCGCCAGTTGTCTCTATTGTGGTTTGCATACGTCGCTTAAAAGTTTGACTGCAAATAGGTCACAATGAAACCGACCGAAAGTTGATCGTGCAGCTGGGAAATTGTTGTTTTCAATGTACAATGAAATTAGTGCTGTTTCTACCTAAATTAATATAACATTTTAGTAGAATTTAGTTAAATTGTGATCACAATGTAAAATTGATTCGGGTCTTTCTATTCGTATGTCCTTAGTGGAGCTGTCATATATTGTAGTTATATAACTATGCTACCTTCCTTTCGAATCCTCGTATGCTATTCTACAGGATGTTTGTTCCACTTGAGGTTTATTTTGGGTGAAACGATTTGGTAAGACATTTACACTCAACAATATACATAGTGCTGTAATAAATTACAAAGATGCACATCTATCCTTTTTCCTAGCCTTATCCTGTTGCCTAATTCTACCTAAGCTTAAGGATTTGGCGAAAATATGCACATCTACTATTATAATTTTATACTATTTTAATCTACTATTATAATTTTGGGAGACTTTGTACAAAAGTCGTCTGGGTACCTGTGTCTCACCAATTTCTACCGCCAAGCAGCTATATTTATATAGCTGTGTTCCGGTTTGAACTTTGAAGGGTGAGATATGGTATAGAAATTACTGGGTACTGTGACGAAACAGTCTTAGATCACAAGATTGGCAGCGCGCGAGTAACTCCCCGTGGTGTTGCGAGCGTCAATAGGCTGCAGTGACCGCTTATGCTAATGCGGGGTGCATGCATGCAATCTAGTTGTATAAAAAAATCTACGTATCTATGTATATAATATTACGCCAGGTACCTTGTGAAGCAGATAGAGAGAACCGAGCGTCACGTGACTCGATCCTTACACACATCGTCCGCTTCTTTAACATTCATAGGTCTTCTGAGGCACGCTTGCCAGTTCTAGGGCTCCTTACATCACGTGCTGATAAAACTCGACCAATTCGATCGTGGTGAGTGATTATACCTATATCCTTTCACTTGTACATTGTGTATCAGTTTAGTTTCTTTCGTCCTGCATTCTTTTTACATGCCTCTTTCATTGCTACATTCATAAAAACAAACACTATGGCCGCAAGAAGCTGCTGCTGCACAACATTAATGAATTTAGTCCTGAATTTTAATTTTTATTGGTTATCGTAATTTATGAACGCTTGCAATAAACGTTTTTTAATACATTTATTGATATTTACTATCTCATCAGCGGGAACCATCATGACATTATGTTCAAATAGGTAATTTCTTTTTAACGATAATATTGTACAATTTGAATGAGATTGCTTTATACCAATGTTAATGTTAAAGAACATTTAAAATCAATAGACGAAATATCTCACCTCCGCTTATAGGTTAAGCAACTTACAAGCTTACATGTAACCGCAGACCACTCACCCGTAGTAACACAACAACACGAAGTTGTCATTTGGCTGCAGTAGTTTTTCTGAAGGTGGAGGTCTCCAATCAGACTGCTTTATTGTGCTCTACCTCTGTTAACGCAAAGACTCTCTCTCAAAAAAAATTGTCGGAAACGACGCTTTAACGTACCCTCCGAAACTCGAGATGACTAAATCCATCTACAAATGATTTTGCTTTACTTTCATGATGGTCAACTTGACGCGCGCAACGAGGCAATCTAGTTCTTCAAATATATAGGATTATATACAGATCTATATATCGTTTGCGGATAAAGCGAGATTGGATGGCTAATTAATATGAATAGACGCTTTGACAATTAGCATTAAGATCTGTTAATGCTCGTGCATGTATAGACACTCAAGAAGGTGCTTTACCAATTTGATATACAAGTTGTAATCTGGGAATTCAACTCCGTGAGGTTTACGACGACGGATCAATCCGTCATTGGAAACAAGGCAGTAAGAGTATATTTGAATAGATATGATACAATACACGAGAGCTCGATGGTCATGTCATTCTATCCAAACACGCAGGTTAATCAATGTCGACCGCAGCCTGTCTATAGATGGGTTATATATCTCGAGTTTGTCCGTGCTTCGGAGGGCACGTTAAGCCGTCGGTCCCGGCTGTTGTCGATAGATGACAGTCGTTAAACTAAGTCAGTGGCCCTCGGGCGGCTTGAAAACACTGTCCTCCGCGAATCCGCATTCGAGCAGCGTGGTGAAACTTCGGTTGAAGCGAGACCCGTATCCCTGCAGTGAGATGGAGTAAGGGTTGATGTGGATACAATACACAGACGTAACATTTTCCGTCCGTTATCCGGTATCCGTTATATAGATCGTAAGTAAGGACCATATCTAAGTATGTACGCCGGTTTTTGAAGCTTGTGAGTTGATGGAATTTACATGAATCTAGTTACTTCTGAGAAAATCTATTATTTATGTAATTAAGTTACTTTACAAATTTACTCTTGATGGATTCCAGTCTACTGATGCATGTTATGTAGTGAGGATTCCAAATGATACTATGGTATTCCAGGATACTTCTAATATAGGAGTTAAATAACAACTTTATACAGCCCAGATCACTAAGGGGTTGTATTTTATTTTACTTTTTGAATGACCAAGATTAGATCTAAAGATTTTATAGATCGAATTTTTGGTTTTGAGCTAAAATGATCTACTATTTGTGGCTGGCCTCCTACATTATATTGTGTCTTCGTTTTAGTTCCGAAATATTGAATTTCTGTACTTATTCCAAATAGTACATAACTAATTATTTTTTAATTCAATTAATTTTATCTTTTATGAAATTGATTTGGCGTAGCTGTGAAAAGGTTAAGTCGTCATTGTCAATTTGTCATCATAGCAGTTTTCACGTTGATAATGCAACTTATATATAATAGCCCGTCTGGGGAGGTAACTTCACTTCACAGAAAACAGCAGCATAACAACTTCGTGGAGGGTTGTTGTGTTCCTGCGTGTAAGTGATGTCATCAGTAAACTCCTAAGGAGTTGGCGTGTTAGCAGAGGTGGCAATGCGCTTGTGATACTTAATGCATTGCAACCGTTCATACGTTACGGAAGCCACTTTACATTGTGTGATTCGTATTCATATATGTTTCCCGACAATGTATAACAAACGTATATATGGTTTAATAGCTCTTGAAAGTAGCTCAGTCTGAGCTATATTTTACCATGGAAACTATGAGTATACATATAGTAGACGAATAAAAGAATTTACAGGCAACATGACCTAACTTGACTACCCCGGGGGACGCGTAGTTAGCAGTACTCAGTTTTTTTTTTTTTATATTGGCTCAGCATAGTGGCTCCTCTTCGCCTGTTGGTAAGCGAAAAGAGGAGCCCAAATTGCAGCGGCAACTGACAAAGGACTACAGTGCCCAGTCAGTTGACGCTACCATGGTGGCCCACAAGGTGCTTCTTCGCGCTTCTTTTGAAGGATCCCATGTTGTAGAAAGGAGGAAACACGTGTGCAGGCAAGGTGTTCCACTTTTTAATAGTTCGACAGAGATCGGAGTTGTCGAACTTTTTAGTACGAGAACAAATGTCCTCAACAGCGGAATGATGCAGTGGAATGATGACATCGCAAGACTGCACGTGTGGTTCTATGACGCAAGGGAGAGGGTGGGATAAGGGAAAATAGTTCTTCAGAGCACTCACCATGGTACAGGCGGTAAAATGTACTTAAGGAGCCTATGTCCCTACGAAGTTGCAGAGGTTCTAGGTATTTTGTGACCTCTTCGTCGTCGATTATGCGGATATCCCGTCGCTGCAACCTGTCGAGAGCCTGAAGAAGATACTGTGAGTATTTGACTTACAGAAAATTGCAACTAAATAACAACCCCCTGAAAGGTTGTTGCATACCTGCGAGCGAGTGAGGTTACCAGTAAGCTCGTGAGGAGGCTCGTGAGGAGGCTCGCTCGAGAGGAGTGTCAGCAGTAGGCAACGCGCGGAATTTACTTTATGTGATTTCAGTAAAGTAGACGTAAATACACAAGGTAGTTTAGATCATATTCGTAAGATAACTCCTGAATCTGATTTTACTATTTAATGAAATAATTATCTGAGAAAATCTTAATTTGTATTCTCTTAGTGTTCAAAGTGTAGATATTTTTAGCCTTCAAAAGAGTTTTACTTATATGAAACCCTGCCTTTATCATGGCTAGAGGCTTTGGGTTCAGAATCCAAAAGATTAAAGTAGTTATTGTTGAAATTGCTTATTAAGACACAAAGCATCTGATTCTCTGATTGTAGGTACATAGTTTACATACATTATCTCATACGAGATTAGTCTGTATATGAAATAAGAAATTGATTGACTGACTTATCAGAACAAATGTACTTCTTATAATACTTCTTATTTTTTTTCTATCTATCTACCGAGCGCCACATGACTCGTTCCTAACACACCCCACTCGCTTCTTTAACATTCATATCTCTTCTCATGCACGCTCGCCTGTTTCTTATTTTTTTATTCTCTTTACCTACCCCGCAAGGGACCTGGCGTGAGGATATACATACATACATACAATTAGATACATTCTCTAACATAGTATAATTTACAAGTATAGATTTGCTAACAATATTTTGTTATGATACTATGAAAACGATTCTATGACTTAGCCGAATTTAGTAACTGGATCTCATTACAGAAATCATAAGAGAAGAGAAAGACATAAAAGAAATAATGATTCTGTACAGGCATCTATACGATTACAACTTTAATTTTTCCATGCTGACGCTATTAGGTATTTACAGTATATGTATATACTAGATTAAAAAAATGAAAAATAGAAGGTATGAGAAATTAATAAGATACAATAAGATTTTATTTCAAACATCTGAGACTTGTCAAAGGGACTGCGAGGACCCTGTAGCAAATATAGATTATTTTTTTGTTTTTTTTATTACAGTCTGAGCTAACATTTTAGTTATTATTATTCTATGTAGCGACCTGAGGTAAATGAAAATATCCGAGTATCTTTGTAGGCTAAAAATCATGGTCCAGCACTAAAACATTGCAACCGATGACAATCGAGTGACATTGGTAGAACGAGTCGAAGCCGAGTAATCTCGATATGAATATACACGTACGAGGCTAGTCTCAATTTATTGGCTATATCGGCAACACATATATATCATTTTTATCTAATTTGCGCAACAATCAAATTAATTTAAAACGTTACTTCAAAATAAAAGATCATAGCCGTTTGTACAGTTAGACAACGTCAATAAACATTTACCAGGTAAATTAACTTGTTGATTACTTTGGTTTGAGTTCAGTGTCGAAGAAATGGGAGTCTCTGTGACCAACTCAATTTAAACATAGTATAGTTTTAAGCTTTCTACACTGTTTTTTCTCCTGTAACTCGAATGAACATTTCCTGAGTGAGAATCCGCTTTTTTCCAGTTTTCAACTTAATGAAATCTTCATACGTTCCTTTTCATTATTTTCTCTCGATTTAGATTTAATGAAAACTATTGGAAGCCCTAGTGGTAAGACAAGCCGCTCGTATGACATAACACCACTATAATTGTACACCTACACCTATGATCCACAATAAAGAGTATTGGATTTGATTTGAAGGTTTACTTGAAATTAACGAACTTTTTGGGTTTTGAATTTATTTAAGTACTCAACCACCAATTCCTTCGTATGCGTTCTGAACAGTTATGTAAATTGTCTTATTCTTCCTGGTGTTATTCCGTTTCCTAATACATTAGGATTGGCGGGATCCGCTACTTAAGCCTAAGAATTTGAAAAATATACTGATTTTGACATGAAGCAACTGCCGTCAGATCTCCACAAGCTAGAGGGGAAAATAGACCTCTCATAGATTAGGTCAGAAGTCTTTCAAAATATAATTTCTTGAACGTACAGGAAAACACGTGGCACCGCTGTGATTCTGTTACTAAGCTTCTCTGTTCGCCGCCCGTCTGTCAGTGGGCAATATCTCATGAACAGTAATAGGTAGACGGTTGAAATTTTACAAAGTGACTATTTCCATTGTCATTATAATAATCCTACTATACGCGAAAACTACTGAACCGATTATCATGAAACTTTGTACACATATTCTTGGAGATATCAGAAGTAAAATAGGATACTTTTTATTTAAAAAAATATATATATTTCTTATCAATGCGAGCGAAGCCGCGGATAAAAGCTAGTAAATGATAAAGATTAAATTAAGAATTAAAGGAGCCCCATACTAGAAACGTGATATTTTTGACGTTTATTTTTATACGATCGTAAAGAACCCTTGATTATGGCGCTACTCCATTGCTGTACACGCCTTTCGCTACGCACGTTTACTTAGCTTCCCTTTGTATGAATATATTGATAACATTCACTGAAATAATGACGAACAGGAAAGCGTCCATGAGAAGAGCTAAGAAAGTTAAAGAAAGTGAGATGTGTAAAGAGTCATGTGGCACTCGGTTCTCTCTGCCTACCCCGCAATGGACTTATCGTCAAGTTAAATATAGATTGATAGTAACAGAATTCTCTCTAACAATTGAATAAAATAATTACCGTATATTCGTATTGTTTTGTACATTTTGTACCTTTTTCTTCTTAATCGTTATGTCGTTTCCTAATACATTAGAATTGACGGCGTCCGCTACCTAAGCCCAAGGATTTGTCGAAGATATTAATTTTGACATGGATCTCCACCCACTCAGACCCATAGGGAATACCAGTGAAACGTAATTTCTTGGACTTGTGGGTTTCCTCACGATGTTTTCCTTCACCATGGAGCTATTGATAATTTCAAATATGTACATAAATTCAAACACGCAAATTTAATGTTACATGCCAGGTTTCGAACTGGGGACCAGTTCCTCAATAGGCCGGTTCTCTATTCGTTGAGTTATCACTACTCTTATATTTTGTCTATATTATGTAGACTAATCGTATATGCGCTTCGGTTTCTGTCCGGCAACAATAATAGATTTATAGAATAATGGATAATGTTCTTTTGCTTCTGTAGTTTCGTATCCGCGGTTTTTACATTACATTACATTTACAGACGGACTGTTTTGATGCGCACTACCTCTCATACAAACAACCAGACCGATAAAAACAGACATGTTCATGCACACAAATGTTTGTCATGTATGGGAATCGACCCACGAGTGATGGTGTCGAAGCAGCGTTACTAACAACTACGCCACCGAGCTTATAAAAAAAAGAATACGCAGGTACATGATACTTTTATATTGTTTTACGTATATGGTACAGCTAAGAACAGCTCATGCTAGACATTCAAAGTGCTATTATAATTCTTATTACCTAGGACTTATTACATAAGAACGGTGCCGAAATGAAAGCGTAAAGCTTAAAGTGCACGTATGTACATAATAGACAATGATACCCTGTTTCAGGTAAACTGCAATCTCCTATGTGAAATATATCAATCAGTTATTAATACTGACGGGAGCTATTAAAATGACATAGCTTTTTAAAGCCGCTTGCTTTTCATTAAGCTGTTTGTGGTGTGACAGTTTTTTATTGTAGGCCCGAAGGTAGGCTGTGGTATTGAATTCCCGCTTAGTTAGGTACAAATATTGCTTGATATTAGTTATCTTTACTTTTTTTATACTGATTACATTATTAATATTTTATTCAACTTAAGATAAAACAACGAATATGAATATTACGAAATTGACGATTATGAACGCTTACAATTAAAGGAGTATAGCTCGCCTGTTTCCGCCCTCACTACTCGACAACTCCTGAGGAGCTACTAGTAATCTCACTCACGTGTAAGAACACCAACCATCCAATTGCCTGCGGATTTGTGGTGGTACTTCTTCAATCGGACTGTTCTCTACCTTTGCTTTTTTCTTCAATCGGACTGTTCTCTACGTTTGCGTAACGATATTCATCTATCGTCATGTAGAAACTCGACAGGACTAAAATCATCCATAGACACGCTGCAGACGATGCCGCTAAACTCACGCGTTCGACCGAACGACGAGTTACTTGTAAAAACATAATGTAAACATGAGTGGTAATAGCGGCATAGGCCGCTCTAGTGGAAGAAGTAGGAGAGTTAAGTTTGGATCGGTGTACCATTTCGTTCCGTAGTCTTTGCGTACCCCAATGGGAGACAGACGTGATGGTATGTATGTATAGAAAACATATAATTAATTTGGGAAATTGCGAGTAAAATTGTAATATGAATACAAAATGGACAATGAAAAGGTGTAGGTATATTAATTGGTGCACACAATACGTAACCTGAATCAGTTTCGACACGCCGTCAACCTGTTGAAACGGCTTAAAACGGACATGTCTCATTAATATTTATAGAATCTCCCGATTAACGTTTCAGAAGGAATTTGATTAACACCTACCATCCTTGTTTATGTAGAGCCTTAGGAACTAGTATGTCAATGTGGATTAGTGACAATTGCGTGATCACATTATACTCTATCTTTAATTTCTACTGAATCTTCATTTTCCATGTTGGATTTTTTTGTCTTTGGGCAGATATTACCAATTAACTTGCGAAATCATTTATTTCTCATAGCATTTGTAAATTGTGTGTCGGAAATAAGTCTTAAGTGGCTTAAGTCAGTTTCAGTGTTGCCAGAGACTTCAATTGGCATTTGGCGATGAAGTCCGATCTTGTACCTTTGTGTATACGCAGTTTACACGTTGATGTTATCATCTCCATGACGTTGCAAGTAAAGAATCATCAGTGACGATGGTTACTGAATATAACATTGATAACGTTCCTTCTTTGTCAGCAAAATTGATACTATATTAGACATTGGAATGAGTCGATTGCAAAAGATTTAAAAGTGAATCTGATGGTATCGAAGCTTTGCACTCGACGGATACCGCATGATTTGACGGGAAATCAGATGCTACTGCGTCTAGAGTCGTAAAGTCGTAGCAAACTTTGGTAGAGTCTATAATATTGTGAAAGAGTGTGTGCGTTTTGCCCCGGAATATTGTGACAGAGTGTGAGTGAGTTTAAATCGGAAAGTCAGTTGACAAAATGGGATTTAAAAGTTCCTTTAGAAAGATTTCCCGTTGAAGGTTAATAAAAGTTGAAGCATTGATAAGAAACGGGTTGCTTCTTTCTTCGGCAAATCAGGACATCATTCAAGAAAACCAAAGGGCTGCCAGCTTGTCCAAATTCTTAAGAGAAATTATACTAAAGCCTTCTTCAAAGCTTATATTTTTCATAGTACCTGCTCAAATCTAATATTCTCCATCACCACAATAACTCACCTGTACATTCCGCTACGATTAAAGCACCGTATTCGAAGGATTCAAATGTAGAGTTAATGATGCACCCGCCATACAGCCCAGACCTGGCAACCTCTTTCACCTGCTGAAATTGGAGGGCATACAATTTGAAAAACAATAAATATGACATAAGGCTGCTCTCATTTATCAGATTCCAGATCCAGATACAGAATATCGATGCAGAACCGGGCCGTATAATACGTATATTATAAAAAGCGAAAAATAGCATAACTGGATCATACTTAGGCACGATAGCTACATACGGCTTCGATTTATTGTATATCGAGGGTTGAACAGGGCAAAATGCTCCCTGGCAACAGTAAAAGTCGTGTTTCAATATTGCTGTTGATATAGGAGTCCTTAAAGCTATGAGTAAGACGACGAGTTTACGAGAAGATGTCACGCGGTTTTGGTAATATTTCTAATGAATATATATCCTCCTAGATTTTCACAATTTAAGTTTATGGCGAGTGTTAGGATAGTGAAACTCAGCGGCTGGTGTTAAGTTTAAGGCGATGTTGAGGTGTAAAGTATTATTTAGCTCTATTGATCACACCAATCTTCTTGGACGCCAACTTAGCCTTGCTCTCCAGATGACCGTGAAGCTGTACATCGCTCTATATGTCGACACCCAGGATACCGATGCTAGGCGTAACGCCGAGGGGTATACCTACTAATCGAGGAGCTACGATAATGGGGACTTCGTCGCGTTAAATGCACACGCTTGTGTCTTTAGGGGATTAAGTTGAACTAAATTCAGTCTGTCCCATTCCGAAACCTGTTCCAGTGAAGTCTCAATTTCAGACAAGCTGTGATCGGCACACATTGACGCAATCTCGAGAGATATTGGCTTCACCAGTGTATCTTGCGTCCACCGTACTGTCATCTGCATAGCAATGAATGTTACGCACGTGCAACAAGTCATTGATATGCAGAGGTAACAGAGTGGGAGACAACACACAACCTTGTGGGGCGCCAGCGTTCAGGGGCAGTGGAGCACGCACCGTCCTTGATGCTCCGCCTAATGACAAACCATACACAAAATTTTTCGGGAAGCTCAAAAGAACGAAGCTTACAGAGAAGTGCTTTGTGCCACACCCGATCGAAGGTTTTTGCTATGTCCAAACTAACAGCAAAAGTCTCACCTTTGCTTTCTACTGACTCCGCCCAGTGGTGGGTCAAGAATACCAATAGTTAATAGTAGTAGTAAGCTTCAAACTAGAAGAGCATGGACGAATGTAGAAACAAATTTAAATGAGAAAAAATGGGAGAGGAGGGAGACGACGCCTCAACTCACAGAAAACCACAACCAAAAAACAACTCCCTAGAGGGTTGTTGTGTTCCTGTGTTGATTGAGGTCACCAGTAAGCTCCTAAGAAGTTGTGATGCTGTGTTTACACACAGAGGAGGCATCGCGCGAGTGATACTTAATATATTTCAAGCAAGTAATAGGTTATAGTAACTGCTTTACATCAGGTGGGCCGTACGCTTGTATGCCTCCCGATCCTGGATATAATAGGGTAGTATGACAAATGGAGTCGATATAGACACGAGAATAAGTTGAGTAGGGAAGCAAAATTTTTGAAAATACCTTAAGTTATTGTCTAAAATTTAGCCTCCCTATATTTAATATGGTGACGACAAAGAAAGGACAAAAAGAAGAAGAAATAAAGATGGGGAAAAGTGTAAAGAATAACGGAGGCGAGAGAAAAGAAGGTAGGTCAAGATTACGACAATATGTGCAATTAATTTATCAAATAGATAGATTTAACCATATGTAATAGTATATTTCATTACAAGTGCGGAAAGCCTGTCATTGCAAAGAGTTCCGACAAATGTCTACCCGAGCCGAGGAGCAGCCGAAGGTGAGGGTTGACAGTTGGAACTCTTTGCAATGACGGTTCTGCACGTGTACTAAACAACTATTTTTAATACAGTTGCGAAAAATGAAGCAATTTAATAAAATAATAAAAACACAATAAACTCAACTAACTAGGAAAATGGCGCCAACCGTAAAAGAATATAAGTAGAGATTTTCTTTTGTTTTCTTCACCCATTCTGGGTAGGCAAAAATACAGCCTATACAGCCAAGTCTTTAGTAGATTTTTTTTATCGATATGAAATGAAAATGAAATTTAATGAGATGAAATGAAATGAAACCTAACCTAACTCATTGAATCAAATCATTAAATCTGATATTGAAACAAATTAGTAGCTTCTTTTTAGAAATATTTGCATGAATCATAAAAACTTCTATGAATTTTTTTTAGTAAAAACTTCGTGGTTGGCTTTTTCTTTTTAATAGACATTATTTTGACAGTTGGGAAAGAGAACGCACGAGTTCGGAAAAGGTAAAGAAAAAGCTCGAGTATGTAATAGCCCACATCCCGAACGTTATACGTCCCTGCAATACGCCACTTTTTGAGCAACTGTATTAAAAAATACATTTTCCTTTTCATACATCTTCTTATTATATAACATTCTCGTGTCACGGAGTTTGTGGTCGTACTCCTGTGCGCTTCACAGGAGTACGACTGATTTTTATGAATTTTTTATGTATATTTGGTAGGTATGAAAATAGGTCGTAAAGTATATTTCGTAAAAAAATATAATTAGAAAAAAAATAATTTATAGGGCAGAACAACGATTTCCGGGTCAGCTAGTTTCCTATAAAAGACATAGGATATTCTACACAATAGCAAAATCTATTCAGAGGAACAAAAGTAGGTAGATACGCTTTGACATAAGTAATTCATATTACCTCCCTGCCCGGATGGTTCCGCCCATAAAGATCTGGGGCTGTAATTGACAAACTTCGATTGAACCATCTGTACCACTGAGTAAGTACCCACAAAAGTCTGAAAACTTAATGAGGCGTGTATAAATTGTCCGAATCGACAATCATTTCCTCAACTTGTTCGTGTTAGTTCCGTACATTAGATTTTTTTTTAATGTTAAATGTAAAAGCTTTATTTACGTTTGTAAGATGCGCATTCGTCCCCAATATCTATCATTATTTTGCGATATCCAAAGTTTTTTTTATACAACGTTGGGAGGCATACAAACATACGGCCTACCTGATGTAAAGCAGTTACCGTAGCCTATTTACGCTTGTAATTAAGTTTTACTCGCGCGATGCCTCCTCTGATGCTAAGACAGCAACTCCTTAGGTGCTTACTGGTAACCTCAGTCACACGCATGAACACAACAACCCTCTAGGGAGTTATTTGGCTGCGTTTTCTGTTAGTTGGAGGTACTTCCCCAGACGGGCTGCTTTGATGCACCCTACGTCTCTTAATTTAAGTTTTCTGTATATGCATGTATGTTAATATACTTTTTTTTTATGAAATAACATTTGTGAATTTCTGCTATTTGACCACGTTGCTGCCGATCACTGCGTGCCTGAACTTTTTATAATTCGTTTACGGAATATTACCATGAGAGTACAAGACGTCGTTTATAGTAAAACTAGCGACTCGTCCCGCCTTCGCCCGGATAGATAGACAAAAAGATGAAATCAGGACTATATTTGGACGAATAGAACAATACAAAAATTCGTATACTTTTATAGAGGGTTTAAAGTTTTATATAATAGAATCAATACAACAAAAACTACTATTCAGTTGGTTCTAGTTTACATAAAATAAAATATGTAGTGTGGTAATAGATTAATAAGTTCTTCGCATATGTTTACTTTAAGAATATTTATAACTGTCGTAACTTCTTGGCGAAAAGTCCTATTCGAATAATTTCCATGCACACACATCCTTGATTATTAAACAGTTTAGTTAATATTGTAATATGAATGTTATCATCTTATGATTCTGGCATTGTTTTGATTGACTACAGGCCATTTCATTCGCTGAAAATGTAGCTTTCTGCATGTGAAAGTATGTTTAAAATCGAATGATTGTTTTTTGCGTTTATTACAAACAAAGGTACTAAAGAGACGAGAAAGAGAAGAGCAATGAATGTTAAAGAAGCAAGTGAGGTGTGTAAGGATCGAGTCCTGTGGCGGTCGGTTCTCTCTGCCTACCCCGCGAGGGAATTGGCGTGAACTTATAGATAGATAGACAGAAAAAATCAAATATTTTCTCTTTATTATATTATTACTTAGTATTTAGATGATTTATACTACCCTCATCTTTCCTTTTATTATATTAGTTTGGATGATTTAAACTATATTTGGGCAAAGCTTAGGGTTGCAAGCTTATACGTGGTCCATGCAGCTTGATCAGCCGTTATTGTTTTTGGAAAAAAGAAATGTTCACTGTTACTGTTAAATATTAGTTGTTTGAAGTTTTTCCTTCACGTAAGTGTTTAATTAATCCAGTTGCCGATTTTCTAGTTATATTTTTCAAATGATAACAATTACCTATTCTTTTGATATCAAGCCCCGTCATACAAATTACCACTGAATATTCTAAGCCAAGTTATGAATATATTAACACGGGGATAAGCTTGACCTTGTTTACCGCATACACATTGTGTTTGTTTTAATTAAGATTTCATATTCAGACTACACGATAATGTATATTGAATGATGATAGAACGCGTTTTGACACTTTCTTTTTAACCCTGTGTTTCAGATTTTTTGTTTAGCGTAGTGTATATTATTCAACGTTGGAAATTTTTGATCTTAAGATTTTCCACGAATTCACCTTCGTATTCATTTGGAGGTGAAAGTCAAACTGGCGTTCATTATACTTGGTTTGCTCAACACATTGAAGCAGTGCTTCATCTGAGGATGCCTTACAAATCTCAAATCCGACACATGGATCATTGTCGTCATCTTGGTTAACGGAATACCAGTCTAGGCATAGTAAACAGACTTAAAAGATAAGTTGTGAGATTTGTTGACAATCTCGAGCATACATTCAGATGGGGTTTAAATAGGAAATTTAAAAAGAAAAATTTCCTCCTTTGTCTGTTCTACTGATTGTACAATGTGCCATGTTCAGAGTGTTCTTCTGTATAATACGTACTTCTATGATAATTCTGTGGTAGCACAGATAGCGATTTACGATGAATTTATCAAATTATAACAATTATTTAATAATATTTTTTTACCTATCTATCTACACCTAGAGCTACTTGAGAGCTGAACTGACTGAAATACCTGGGTGGGTTGTCTTCCGCGAATGTTTACTAGGTTGTAGTATAAACTCACTGTCGAGGTTTTTGGAACGTAAGGAGAGAGTGTTGGCTCTAGGGTAACATGTCTCCATATGAATTGAATAAGAGCTTGTCATCAGGCTGACCGTGCTTGTTTGTCGTCTGTGCCATAAAAAAGTCATTTACTTTGTCTTGTTTTTGTTTGTAGTCGTATTTATTTGTATTTGCATTAAACCATAGGAATACAATATTCAACATCAACATGGACAAGCTTTATCAGATAAGTTGATCAACTGGTTCGAATCTTGGCATGTACCACTAAATTTGTATTTATATACATATCTGTAATGATATCGTCCACGGCGGTGAAGTAAAACATCGTGAGGAACCTGCACGTCCAAAAAATTATATTCCGAAAGACTTGTGCCCTCCCGAAGAAAGGTCTGATTTTCCATCTGGGTTGTGGAGGCCTTACAGCAGTCGCTCTATATAGAAATCAGTATCTTAAAATTTTTAAGCTTAGGTAGAAGGCCACCAATCCGAAGGAGTTAGGAAACGGGACAACGGTGAGGACAACATGAACAAGCCCAATCAATATGAATCTTTTTAAAAAAAATAATCTAAAAATGTTACGAGTATTGTATTGGCAAAGTTTTATGCCCAATTTTTGAGCTTCATTCTCAGTAATTTAGAAAGAGCTCTTATAGGATCATTTGTTATCCATCTGACTGTCAGTATGTATGTCAGAAAATCACAAATCAAAGCTTTTAAAATTTTATTAATGTACGCAAATTTTTGGTAAGTGACTTCTTGTGTACCTATCTTGTGTAAACTAAAAGGAAGTAATGACTTCATTATTCATTAATAGTATTTCAGTTCACGGTTTACTTTATAGTTACACAACCAAATCTCCGATAAACAGCTAAGAAGATTAGCGTCATGACATTGAGTAATTCAAACTTGAAAGGTTTCAGTCAATAACGTAACGTGTATTTTGCGTGAGCAGTTTCTGTCCTGATTGAAACTCCACGATCCGGGTACATTATCGTATATTGGTATATGTTTTAACCTTCGTATTTGTATTAGCACACAGTTTGTGTGAAATCTACATATTTATCGAAAGCTACATTGTCAGTATGGTTATTTTCCCATTCCTAGTCTGTGCCTGGCGCCTTGGCGGCACAATCCGAAAATTCAAAAACCCTCATTGGCAGAGTCTCATTTTTATTCAGGATTTAGACAATGTTACGTAAGGATTGCCTTTATTCTTATTGTGTAATTCCTCTCCAACTAACTTTCTTGTTTTCTCTCGTTATATGCTTCGTTTATAAGAAAATATATAATATCAAGGAACAAAAGAATCATTCTACGTGTACCCTACAAAATTTTCTCGCAAGATGTAGAGGGCGTCGTGAAGAAAAATATATCAAGGATTTAATATATCCCCTGTATTTTATGATACAGTTATTTGCTATTCGGTTCCAAGTATGTTTCAATGGATGTTTCCTCGTCTTGAATATGTAAAATAATCAATCGTAATATCTTTCACGGACGATGCTTTCTTGGTATAGGTAAGTCAGCGACTGGACACTCTTCAATTTGTCGAGACACTTAAGGTGATTACTACTTACGTGAAATTAACGCCAGTATCAAAAAGAGGTATATTTTTGGTCCGGCCATAAATGCTTTTACAAATGAACATGTATTTAGTTGTTTATGAAGTAATTTTAATAAAAGTTATATGTATATTTATGGAAATCTCATGAAAATAAAAATAAAAAATTCTTTTCGAAATGGCTACCTTTGGCTTTGATACACGCCTTTAATCTGTCTAGCCACGAATCTATGGATTTAAGCACTGTTTTCATGGGAATTTTAGCCACTGTTTGTTCTAGAGATTTCTTATTGTGACACAATGTCGGCGTGTTGTTTCGAGCATGCCATGTCCTCTGACTGACCATAATTTGTAGTCTTAAGGGGTTCAGATCTTGGCTAGACGAGAGCCAGTGTTCAGCTCTTATAAAGTCCGGAACGATGGTTTCGAGCCAGGTTTGAGTAGTTCATGACTTGTGACCAGATGCAGAGACCTACTGGAAAGTCCACGGTACATTTTTAAAACGTGTATTGCTGAGAGGTTTCACACAATTTTTTGTTTCCTAATAGGGTTTCGGCGAATTATGGCCTTAACAGCATTAACTGCCTTTATAGTTCTAACAGCACACGGTCGCCCCGATCTTTTATGGTCTTCAATAGAGGAATTGTTGGTATATCTCTCGATAGTACGATATACGGAAACACGGCTCTTGAAGTGTCTTGAATATGACCGACGGCTCCATCAAGCAATCACTGTAATCCTATTTTCATTAACGCCGCTTTTTGAGCAACTGTATTAAAAAATACATTTTCCTTTTCATACATCTTCTTATTATATAACATTCTCGTGTCACGGAGTTTGTGGTCGTACTCCTGTGCGCTTCACAGGAGTACGACTGATTTTTATGAATTTTTTATGTATATTTGGTAGGTATGAAAATAGGTCGTAAAGTATATTTCGTAAAAAAATATAATTAGAAAAAAAATAATTTATAGGGCAGAACAACGATTTCCGGGTCAGCTAGTTTCCTATAAAAGACATAGGATATTCTACACAATAGCAAAATCTATTCAGAGGAACAAAAGTAGGTAGATACGCTTTGACATAAGTAATTCATATTACCTCCCTGCCCGGATGGTTCCGCCCATAAAGATCTGGGGCTGTAATTGACAAACTTCGATTGAACCATCTGTACCACTGAGTAAGTACCCACAAAAGTCTGAAAACTTAATGAGGCGTGTATAAATTGTCCGAATCGACAATCATTTCCTCAACTTGTTCGTGTTAGTTCCGTACATTAGATTTTTTTTTAATGTTAAATGTAAAAGCTTTATTTACGTTTGTAAGATGCGCATTCGTCCCCAATATCTATCATTATTTTGCGATATCCAAAGTTTTTTTTATACAACGTTGGGAGGCATACAAACATACGGCCTACCTGATGTAAAGCAGTTACCGTAGCCTATTTACGCTTGTAATTAAGTTTTACTCGCGCGATGCCTCCTCTGATGCTAAGACAGCAACTCCTTAGGTGCTTACTGGTAACCTCAGTCACACGCATGAACACAACAACCCTCTAGGGAGTTATTTGGCTGCGTTTTCTGTTAGTTGGAGGTACTTCCCCAGACGGGCTGCTTTGATGCACCCTACGTCTCTTAATTTAAGTTTTCTGTATATGCATGTATGTTAATATACTTTTTTTTTATGAAATAACATTTGTGAATTTCTGCTATTTGACCACGTTGCTGCCGATCACTGCGTGCCTGAACTTTTTATAATTCGTTTACGGAATATTACCATGAGAGTACAAGACGTCGTTTATAGTAAAACTAGCGACTCGTCCCGCCTTCGCCCGGATAGATAGACAAAAAGATGAAATCAGGACTATATTTGGACGAATAGAACAATACAAAAATTCGTATACTTTTATAGAGGGTTTAAAGTTTTATATAATAGAATCAATACAACAAAAACTACTATTCAGTTGGTTCTAGTTTACATAAAATAAAATATGTAGTGTGGTAATAGATTAATAAGTTCTTCGCATATGTTTACTTTAAGAATATTTATAACTGTCGTAACTTCTTGGCGAAAAGTCCTATTCGAATAATTTCCATGCACACACATCCTTGATTATTAAACAGTTTAGTTAATATTGTAATATGAATGTTATCATCTTATGATTCTGGCATTGTTTTGATTGACTACAGGCCATTTCATTCGCTGAAAATGTAGCTTTCTGCATGTGAAAGTATGTTTAAAATCGAATGATTGTTTTTTGCGTTTATTACAAACAAAGGTACTAAAGAGACGAGAAAGAGAAGAGCAATGAATGTTAAAGAAGCAAGTGAGGTGTGTAAGGATCGAGTCCTGTGGCGGTCGGTTCTCTCTGCCTACCCCGCGAGGGAATTGGCGTGAACTTATAGATAGATAGACAGAAAAAATCAAATATTTTCTCTTTATTATATTATTACTTAGTATTTAGATGATTTATACTACCCTCATCTTTCCTTTTATTATATTAGTTTGGATGATTTAAACTATATTTGGGCAAAGCTTAGGGTTGCAAGCTTATACGTGGTCCATGCAGCTTGATCAGCCGTTATTGTTTTTGGAAAAAAGAAATGTTCACTGTTACTGTTAAATATTAGTTGTTTGAAGTTTTTCCTTCACGTAAGTGTTTAATTAATCCAGTTGCCGATTTTCTAGTTATATTTTTCAAATGATAACAATTACCTATTCTTTTGATATCAAGCCCCGTCATACAAATTACCACTGAATATTCTAAGCCAAGTTATGAATATATTAACACGGGGATAAGCTTGACCTTGTTTACCGCATACACATTGTGTTTGTTTTAATTAAGATTTCATATTCAGACTACACGATAATGTATATTGAATGATGATAGAACGCGTTTTGACACTTTCTTTTTAACCCTGTGTTTCAGATTTTTTGTTTAGCGTAGTGTATATTATTCAACGTTGGAAATTTTTGATCTTAAGATTTTCCACGAATTCACCTTCGTATTCATTTGGAGGTGAAAGTCAAACTGGCGTTCATTATACTTGGTTTGCTCAACACATTGAAGCAGTGCTTCATCTGAGGATGCCTTACAAATCTCAAATCCGACACATGGATCATTGTCGTCATCTTGGTTAACGGAATACCAGTCTAGGCATAGTAAACAGACTTAAAAGATAAGTTGTGAGATTTGTTGACAATCTCGAGCATACATTCAGATGGGGTTTAAATAGGAAATTTAAAAAGAAAAATTTCCTCCTTTGTCTGTTCTACTGATTGTACAATGTGCCATGTTCAGAGTGTTCTTCTGTATAATACGTACTTCTATGATAATTCTGTGGTAGCACAGATAGCGATTTACGATGAATTTATCAAATTATAACAATTATTTAATAATATTTTTTTACCTATCTATCTACACCTAGAGCTACTTGAGAGCTGAACTGACTGAAATACCTGGGTGGGTTGTCTTCCGCGAATGTTTACTAGGTTGTAGTATAAACTCACTGTCGAGGTTTTTGGAACGTAAGGAGAGAGTGTTGGCTCTAGGGTAACATGTCTCCATATGAATTGAATAAGAGCTTGTCATCAGGCTGACCGTGCTTGTTTGTCGTCTGTGCCATAAAAAAGTCATTTACTTTGTCTTGTTTTTGTTTGTAGTCGTATTTATTTGTATTTGCATTAAACCATAGGAATACAATATTCAACATCAACATGGACAAGCTTTATCAGATAAGTTGATCAACTGGTTCGAATATTGGCATGTACCACTAAATTTGTATTTATATACATATCTGTAATGATATCGTCCACGGCGGTGAAGTAAAACATCGTGAGGAACCTGCACGTCCAAAAAATTATATTCCGAAAGACTTGTGCCCTCCCGAAGAAAGGTCTGATTTTCCATCTGGGTTGTGGAGGCCTTACAGCAGTCGCTCTATATAGAAATCAGTATCTTAAAATTTTTAAGCTTAGGTAGAAGGCCACCAATCCGAAGGAGTTAGGAAACGGGACAACGGTGAGGACAACATGAACAAGCCCAATCAATATGAATCTTTTTAAAAAAAATAATCTAAAAATGTTACGAGTATTGTATTGGCAAAGTTTTATGCCCAATTTTTGAGCTTCATTCTCAGTAATTTAGAAAGAGCTCTTATAGGATCATTTGTTATCCATCTGACTGTCAGTATGTATGTCAGAAAATCACAAATCAAAGCTTTTAAAATTTTATTAATGTACGCAAATTTTTGGTAAGTGACTTCTTGTGTACCTATCTTGTGTAAACTAAAAGGAAGTAATGACTTCATTATTCATTAATAGTATTTCAGTTCACGGTTTACTTTATAGTTACACAACCAAATCTCCGATAAACAGCTAAGAAGATTAGCGTCATGACATTGAGTAATTCAAACTTGAAAGGTTTCAGTCAATAACGTAACGTGTATTTTGCGTGAGCAGTTTCTGTCCTGATTGAAACTCCACGATCCGGGTACATTATCGTATATTGGTATATGTTTTAACCTTCGTATTTGTATTAGCACACAGTTTGTGTGAAATCTACATATTTATCGAAAGCTACATTGTCAGTATGGTTATTTTCCCATTCCTAGTCTGTGCCTGGCGCCTTGGCGGCACAATCCGAAAATTCAAAAACCCTCATTGGCAGAGTCTCATTTTTATTCAGGATTTAGACAATGTTACGTAAGGATTGCCTTTATTCTTATTGTGTAATTCCTCTCCAACTAACTTTCTTGTTTTCTCTCGTTATATGCTTCGTTTATAAGAAAATATATAATATCAAGGAACAAAAGAATCATTCTACGTGTACCCTACAAAATTTTCTCGCAAGATGTAGAGGGCGTCGTGAAGAAAAATATATCAAGGATTTAATATATCCCCTGTATTTTATGATACAGTTATTTGCTATTCGGTTCCAAGTATGTTTCAATGGATGTTTCCTCGTCTTGAATATGTAAAATAATCAATCGTAATATCTTTCACGGACGATGCTTTCTTGGTATAGGTAAGTCAGCGACTGGACACTCTTCAATTTGTCGAGACACTTAAGGTGATTACTACTTACGTGAAATTAACGCCAGTATCAAAAAGAGGTATATTTTTGGTCCGGCCATAAATGCTTTTACAAATGAACATGTATTTAGTTGTTTATGAAGTAATTTTAATAAAAGTTATATGTATATTTATGGAAATCTCATGAAAATAAAAATAAAAAATTCTTTTCGAAATGGCTACCTTTGGCTTTGATACACGCCTTTAATCTGTCTAGCCACGAATCTATGGATTTAAGCACTGTTTTCATGGGAATTTTAGCCACTGTTTGTTCTAGAGATTTCTTATTGTGACACAATGTCGGCGTGTTGTTTCGAGCATGCCATGTCCTCTGACTGACCATAATTTGTAGTCTTAAGGGGTTCAGATCTTGGCTAGACGAGAGCCAGTGTTCAGCTCTTATAAAGTCCGGAACGATGGTTTCGAGCCAGGTTTGAGTAGTTCATGACTTGTGACCAGATGCAGAGACCTACTGGAAAGTCCACGGTACATTTTTAAAACGTGTATTGCTGAGAGGTTTCACACAATTTTTTGTTTCCTAATAGGGTTTCGGCGAATTATGGCCTTAACAGCATTAACTGCCTTTATAGTTCTAACAGCACACGGTCGCCCCGATCTTTTATGGTCTTCAATAGAGGAATTGTTGGTATATCTCTCGATAGTACGATATACGGAAACACGGCTCTTGAAGTGTCTTGAATATGACCGACGGCTCCATCAAGCAATCACTGTAATCCTATTTTCATTAATACCCTATTCTATGTTGTAATTTTATAATAAACACGAAAGAAAATATGTAAAACGGCTGAAAAATATATAAATCGAAAGAAGTTTTTAACATAGAAATCGTGTTCCAAATTCAAAATTATTAAAGAGCTGAAAGAAATAAAAGTTTCTATGTACAGTACTTCTTATTTGTAACAGTATTTATGGCCAGACTAATTATAGTAACTACTTTTGCTGACGGTGTCGGTTTTTTTTTTTGAGAAGAATCTCGCGATGATTAGTTAAACAGCGAAATTATCGGAAAAGCAATTATTTAAGTATTGTGCACGCATCTTAATTTTTAAGTTACGAAATCAATACCATATTCCAAATGAAGAAAACGCCAGTATCTCACTCTTCTGTTTTAATAATCTTTTTCATGTGATAGTAAGTTAATTTTCACAGATTGTGTAGCCGCAGTGTATGGCCGCTATAACAACAAATAATAAAATAAAGTCAAAAATTTAAACGGTGCCTATACTAAAAATATTTGTGTGTTACATTTTTAAACGATGTACCAAACTCTCTGTGTGTAAGTCTGACTCGCACTTAACCATTTTTAAAAATAAACTATGATTTTTCCAATACTCTTTCACTTCTCTTTTAATGTTCCGTGCTGTTATAAAAAAATGAAAACCAGTGAAATAGAAACGGACTCGCCTTATTAAAATTCCGTAATATTTTTTTACAATCTAAAATTATTCTACAAATGGCGAAGTTAACACTAAAGCGATGTTTTCCAGTTTATCATTGAGACATTCACTGAACTTTATAGAAGGGGTGCAAAATTACTTATCGCCGCAGCTGATTTAAAACCTCCTGTTTTCTGCCCAAATTATTTTAAAAGTAATTTGAAAAGAAAAAGGTATATAGCCTGTCTAGTGCAGCCGCTCGTGTTGTATTGGAATCCCATATTACGTTGAAGGGAAACTGAGCATAGATCCACACAAAATTTAATTTCGTATTTTACTTACTCCTTCATAAGCTTAGTTTCGAGATAATGAATGATACTGAAGAAAAATCTCCATTAAAATTCCTAATCCTTTAGTGAATAATTTAGAAAAAAACTGAAATATGTATTTCATTACTTGTACCTATAATATGGAATTGTATATAACAATTTGTATTAACTTTCAGACTCTTAGTTATGAATTTCTAGAAGTCGTGCATATATGGATAATCACGCTGAACTGTTCACTATTTTGGCCTTCGGGTACAAACGCAGATCATGTCGTTAGTGTTCATCTGTCCCAATCACAAACTCCCAAATTCAAGTTCATCTTATTATTTATTTTTCTAAACTACCCTAATTTGAACTGTTTCTTTATTTCCAAATTTGTCCCAAATGTGCAATAAATTATTGCAGTATCAAATATTCAATGTGCGAGTGTCGACATCTCCATTTAACCGTTTCATTTTTTCTTTTCAACGTATCGTATATAGAAGTCGTAATATGTTAATAAACAATTTCCTCATTAAACCTATTCCTAACACATCTTTCTGTTTTTCATAGTTTCTAACATACCTGCACTTACGTATTCGCAACGAGCAAATTTAATTAAAATTCTTAAGACTCAGTATTCCATTTTCCAACTATTTTCTTCATCGTGCCCGGGAAATTGTGCGACTTCATGCCTTTATCCGGCGGACTTGATCTGTCGGATCTGGACATAGCTATTAGAAATTTATCATTTTAACGATGGCTAAGATTCCATAAATACTCGTGAATTGAAATAAAAAATATTTATTCGCATAGTAGATGGGGGACATATTTATGGTATACTATGTTATATATATGTACGTATGTAGACATTTTATTCTTCAATCAATCAAAAAACCAGAATCAATTTTCGAAACTCAAGGACAACTGATAAGAAGGCATCTTTATCACGTGTTGATTGAAAGCCATCACGGCTACTTCTGACTTCGTAAAAGTTCAATGTCTCATTTATTCGGCTAAATAAAGACTTTACATGATGCAAGGTTTTGACGTTTTTATATAGGTCACGGGCTCTACTTTTTGGGAGGCTAAAAAAAAATAACTGTTTTGTTGTGCAAGAGAGCAGATAAGCCTTTCTTTCTTCTTATATCTTTTTAAGCATTTTTCGTTAACTTTAAGCACACTGCGGTAATTCTTCTAATATCCGCGAGTTTACGACTGCGAAGCACTGTTTTATAGTTTTATGTTTACCTGAAATGGTGACGATTCTCGAGGAGTGAATATGAAGGTACTTCATTATGATGCATATATTTGCATTTTCATCATGATTCCTCAGATACAGATATTTTATCGTGTCTGCGTAGTGTGCCACCCCTTAAACCTTTATCAATACATAATTTTTTCTTCTTCTTAGCGTTATCCCGTTTCCTAATCCTTTAGAATTGGCGAGGTCCGCTACCTAAGGATTTGGCGAAGATACTTATTTTTATACATGGAGCGATTACCGTCTGCCCTTCATAACCCAGAGGGAAACCCAGACTTTTCTTAGGTCACACGTCTTACGAAATATATATACTATATATATAATGTATATACTACAATTTGCGGGTGCGGGTTTCCTCGCAGTGTTTTCTATTACCGCCAAGCAAGTGATAATTAAAAATGTGTACATAAATCCGAAAACATGAGTTTTATGATGCTTGCCAGGACTCGAACCGGGGACCAATTGGTCAATATGTGGGTTTCTTTTCCACTGGGCTATTACTGCTCTTATCGATACATAATTTGTGTATATTAAACGTTTTACTATTAATATGTATAAAACGGTGCGCAACGTCCTAGTTAACAATTGAAAGAGATTTAAATTAACAATTTAAAAATCGAAAAATAATAGCCAATCCCAAAGTGCATTATGTAGTTTAGAAATGAGCGAATAAATAAATAAACGAAAAATAAAAAATTAAGTCGCTATGACTTTAATTTATACTATGTAATCTTCTAGTAATTATTATTTTCTCATATTATTTTCAATATTATATGATAAATATATGAACCCCTTATGCGTAATAGTTGTTATGCTTAATGGGCAGGTATTACAATATATCTAGGTACACAATGTAATGCCAAATCAATGACAAAGGCGCAATTATGGGTTGTCGAGATGTGCTGTGTGCCTCGCCAGTGCCCTCAATCTGTCGGCTATATAATGAGCGGTTGTCCGTTTCACACTCATTTGTCTCTGTCACTATCAAAGGCGATAAAAGGGAGAGATAATAATATTATACATCTTTACTAAAGACAACTACTCCACACATTTCTTAAATTGTAAGCAATGTGTTAAGTACTCTTAGGTATGCGTACTACTTGAACAGCTGTTCGGGGTTAATAATAATGATTTATTCAGCAATATTCAAAGTCAAAGTCAAAATCTTTTTATTCCGTAAAAATGGCTACATTTGTTTGGAATCGTCACAATTTTTTTCCCTACCGTGCAGTTTATGACTAGGTGAGCACTGATAAAAATACTGCCAAAAAACTCAGGCATCCCTCTTTTGGTGTCCAAACAAATTTACATATTTTATTAATTACATTATAATTGGATCGACTCACTCCCAGGCATTTTTATCATTAATATAGTCAGATACTTTGTAATATACACAATGCCCTGCTACACAATTTGGCTTTAATAGTAGTTTTAAATTTGTTTATTGACAATTCTCTTATATTGCTGGGAAGTTTGTTATAGAACCGTATATATTGCCCCATAAAAGAATTACTTATTTTGTGGAGACGGCTTGCATGTAACACAAGATTATGCTTATATCTAGTATTTATGCTATGAGTATCACTCTTTTTACAAAATGAGTCTATGTTTTTATTACATGTTACATCCAATCAGTTTGTTAATTTCACTGAATTCACATTTGTAGTTTTATGGGCCCCGATTCTCAAACTAGGTCTGACCTGTATCTTGAGAATCGGGAGTCCTTCTCATCTGGCTTAAATATAACATATTTCAGTATACCTACACACAGCCCATTGCCCATTTGTCATATAATCACATAATCAAAATTACAACGTGTTTACAATTTAGTGTATTTAAAGCAAGTAACAATTAGGGGATTATCCACTGACGTAGAATTAATATAGTGATTTATTGCACTTCCTCCGATATTTGTCAGTCTTCAATACAGTACAGTAGGAGATACACAGTAGGAATAGCACACTTTAATTGCTGTAATTACCAACACTGAAATTGCAGTGCTACTTTTTTTATACAACGTGCGAGGCATACAAGGAACTCCTTAGGAGCTTACTGTGACCTCGCTCACACGTAGGAACAGAACAATCCTCCAGGGAGTTATTATTTGGCTCCGGTTATCTGTTAGGTCGAGGTACTGCTTTAATGCACTCTACCTCTCTTAATCCCAGTGTAATACAAACAGACACGTCAGAGAAATTACTGGGTACTGTGACGAAACATCCTTAGGTCACAAGATTGGCAGCGCGCGAGTAACATCTCCGTGGTGTTGCGAGCGTCAATAGTCTGCGGTGACCGCTTACCATCTGATGCGGGCCGCATGCTAGTTAGTCAATCTATATAAAAAAAAACGGTGTGCACTCCGGGAGTGCCGGCAGAAGTGAAAACTTGAACATTAACGTTGTGCATTTTTGAATATTTTGGGAATAATTTCGCACGAATTGCATTAGTATAAAAGTACTATCATGTATGTGGTAAAATACAATATTAATTTATTGCGCTATCGTACACAAACATGACAATTTATATTACACTAGCTATCCGCCCCGGCTTCGCACGGGTGATATTATTGCTACCAAACTTCACAGGATCACCTGCTGGTGCTAACCTGAAGATTCACTGAAAATTTCATCAAAATCTGCAACCAGCCGTTTTTGAGTCCATAGAGGACATACAGACAAACATTCATTTTTATATATATATAGATTAAAAATTTAACACTTCGAACTATTACAATTATTTTACATTAAAAAGTTTATCTCAACTTTCATCCATAATTTCAACGATTCTTTCACCATCATCATTACCAGCATCATCATCGCCAATCTCTAAAACTCAAACACACACGCACACTCGCGCAAGCGTCCTGCGCTGCTTAACCCAAACAGCGATGTTGATAAACTACGTTGAACGAAACGCGTAAGCGCCAAGAATTTACTCATCCCAAAAAGTGCACAACGCCGCAAAAGAATTTTTTACTTCAAAAAATTACATGCAAACAAAGGTTTGCCCTGTGTTCCCACACAGAATCGAACCTACGAGTGTTGGTGGGAAAGTAACGTTACTAATCATATGACAATCAGCTCCACAAAAGTAATTCTTATGTAGAAAAAAATTACATCTGACTATTAGTTCATAAGATTTGTTTTTATTTTTATTTTTTATAATGCCTGTTATCTAATATTTAGTTTTTACCCTTTGTCTACTTGTTATAAAATTTTGTATATGTTAGTAGGGGATAAATTATGTCCTATGTCAACAAATTGCTCGGCGAAGTGGCATCTTTCTGGGCTATTGTTTTCATTCGCCGATGAGTGTCCATGAAATTGATTTCGAAAATTACGAATCACGTGGTCGATATAAATATTTTCACAGTCATTACATTCATCAACTTATGGTCTCCGGATTATTTAATTGTATGATTGTATCTTTACGATGGATGCAGCAGCAGGACCGATCTCTGTAGAAGTCTAAGGGGGAGGCCTATGTTCAGCAGGAGTTAGGGTTAGTATATGAACTATTTTATCTGTAATTTTTCTAGATGTGACCACTGTTTGAAAATCGTTCCATTAAATAAGGATGATTAATATAATTAAGCTGGGTATGACATGAGCATGAAAGTAGGATAAACGCGGTCGAAATGCGAGCGTTGCGGAAAATTTGAGTCATAGCGTCATTGTTAAAATAAGAAGAGGCATGCTCCGTTGGTTCGGACATGTAGAAAGAATGCAGGATGAAAGAATGACGAAGCAGATATATAATGCAAAGGTGGAGCCGAGGAAGGCCAAGACTTACCTTCCATGACCAAATTGGTCGTGTTCTATCAGAAGGTGATGTCAGAAGCCCTAGAAACCGGCGAGCGTGCATGAGAAGAGCATTGAATGTTAAAGAAGCGAGAGGGATATGTAAGGATCGAGTTACGTAACGCTCGGCTCTCTCTGCCTACTTGGCGTGATGTTATATATAGATAGATTAATATAATGACGCTATTGTAATACTCAGTAATAAGGTCGTCCATTGTCGAATGTTTGCCTAAACTGGAGTTCATTTTTACACTTCTTCTTCCTAGTATCATTCCGTTTCCTAATGCATTAGGCTTTGACGAAGACACAGATTTTTACATGGAGCGACTGACCTCGGATCTCTAACATCCTGAGGGAAAACCAGATCTTTCTTAAGTTAGGTCACACGCCTTTCGTAATATAATTTCTGGGAAATGCGTGTTTTCCTTCACCGTCGAGCAAGTGATAATTACAAATATGTGCATAAATCAAAATATGAATTTAGTGGAGAATTTGAACTTGAAACCAGTTGGTTAATAGGCCGGTTCTTTATTCAACTAGTCATTAAGAAGTTTTTTTAAACTACTGCCCAATAAACGAGGTCTAATATTTTAAAAGTTCACGTATATACGTAATCATGTAATTTACACTATCATGCAAATATACGGCCTGCCTATGGTAAGCAGTTACCATAACCTATGGGCATCACACGTGCTTCCCGACGTATAAAAATCTCTTTTCAAGCAAGCCCATTCTAAAATCGGTTGAATACACAATGAGAAGAGATCTCAACACCAAGAATATAGGTTTTGAAGATAATAAGAAGCGTGATCTGTAATTGGGGATCTGAAGCAAATGGGGGTTTTAAGCGATGTCTTGTGTATAGATCATCTTGAATTGGACCAAGTTCAACTGCCACTTCGGTCGGTAATTTTAGTAAAAATACCCTCAATTCCATATACAAGTTGATTCAAGTTCTCTACAAGCGAACGAGGGGTGTTAACAAGGCCTATATAATAAGTGTCACCGGTTCTGTCGTCTGCATAACAATGAATGCCATCAATTGGCAACATAATTCTTTATTCTGCCGTAACTTCTAAATGCCTGAAGTGAAGTAGATGACATATCGTTAGAATCCGTACGTGCCCGCGGGTGACAGTCTAGATGAGTCTAAAAATATCTTTACCGGTTACCGTTGTTAGGCCGCGATCTTCAGGCAGCGGTGCTTTGCCAGGCTGACAGTTTTTCTGAGCACGGCTGTGATCTATCTCTCTTTTGCTATATAATCGACTATTGATCGGAAGAGAGCGCGTGCAATATAGTTAGGTATTTCGACTGACTGACAGAAAGTAGACTCGCATGACTACTTACTACTCCACTTACTACTACTACTACATTCATGAACTTGTAAACATAAGATTATATTATTTATATTTAATCGATAACAATATATTTGTTAAATAATATGCTTCAATTCCACCATACTATATCGTGGTTGTACCAGAGAGTGTGCGCCACAGCAGAGCCTCGAGTAATGTTCATTATTTCGATGTTAGTACATGTAAACATTGTAAACATGCGTAATGTAAGTCGATTTCGCACCCCACGAAACATACCAGCTCTTGCTTAAGGGAAATTTGCAGGTTCCGCCGCGATTCCACTTCAATGGAGTATCAGTTGCAAATAAAAAATCGGTTTGTTACTTGGGATTACTGTTAGACAAAGGTTTTAATTACATTGAACACATAAAGCAGGTTGGAGAAAAAACCAAAAAGAACTTTTATGCATTAACTCGAATTTCCACCTCGACGTGGGGCTTAACTTTTAAAACGTTAAAAAATATTTACACAGCCACATATTTAGGATGTATTACGTACGGTTCACCTGCATGGGCTGATAGGGCTACCATAGGTGCTGCACGTCGTAAGGTACTGCAAAGTCAGCGTCTTGCTTTAATATTTCTATGTAAATCATAATAAATAATAAATTATTCAAACCAATTGACGTGGTATTTGAAACTTTACTGTCTGAATGGCAATAAAGATGGGAAACTTCTACTAAAGGACGCCACTTGTATCTGTTCTTTCAATCGGTGCGAGACAGATTAAGTAAAGAGTGGTTAGAAGTCGATCATCCCGTTGCGCAATTTTTAACTGGGCATGGAAACTTTAGAGCTAAGCTCTTTTCGTTTAGACTTGTGTCATCGCCTTTATGCGAGTGTTCTACGACAAATAATGAATTCGAGCAAACAGCACATCATGTTCTCTGGGCGTGCGATCTCAGGCGTCGGGAGCGGGACGATATGTTAAATTCCTTGCATGTCACATCCGGGGTAGTATATTATTCTGATTTGGTGGCAACAAGGGAGAATTACCGGGCGTTTAGGCGGTTCTGCAATCTATATTATTGGAATCGATGTCTTAGGTAACAACCCACAGTTTAGGTCCCAATAGTGTTAGATATTTGATAATCCGTGGTGCACGGCAGTTGAGCTTCACTTGACTAGCCATCTCTTTGAGGTTTTTAAATGCCTTATTTGTCATATTGCTATCTCTCGCTTTGGCAAGAGGGGAAGTCAATTCCAAAACTTCCTACTCTTACAAATTTCTTCTGATTAAATTTGTTGTGAGTTCCAAGGCAGCTGTAGTTTAACCCCCGGGACGGCAGTGAACTTCACTGTTCATTGCCTTTTTGTTGGCCGCCGCTGTTAATTCTGGCGACACAGGGTGGGTATAAGTGGTGGACCTGTCCCGTTTAAAAAAAAATGCGTAATGTAAGTAGGAACTTACTACTACTAAACTACGCACGACGTACCTTATTTTAGATATGTTGAAGTGTATGTTGGTAATGTCAAAATCACAGCATTTACCAAATGTATATAAATGTAAAACTTATACCTACTAAAAAATACGTTTTATTTTTTTTGACCGTCTGTTTAGCAGATAGCTGATGTTATAAGGAGTAACTTACTTAACTTTTATTTTGGAAAAAGAACTAGGATTCTGCGAGAAACAATAAAACCCATAAAATTTCTTAGAATGAATTTTTTGTTTACAAATTTCAATTCCACGCAGGCTAAAGTCGCGGGGAACCGCTACTTTGAAAATATAAATAATCGCTAGAAAGTCATAGCTATTCTATCTGGTATACTATTCTTAATAAAACATTTTTACGATACATTAACTGTGAACATCGCGTACACACTAGAACTTCGTTTGGTATCGGTTACAACTCACTAACGAGGGTCTAATGAGGCTTTAGCAAACCTGCTGCTCACCAGAATAGTCGGGCGGCACAAAATTAATTAAACGGTAGAATTCACAATGCACTGTATGGCTCAATGCTGCATGCATGAAACCTATTCCGGACATAGAGGATTCATACGTCCATATCAATGTAGTGGACAGCATGATTTGACGGCGTATTCAGTGCACAAAGGCAATCATACCGATCGTCATGTTCATCTGTTCCTACGTAGTTAGGACGTCATATTTATGTGTTTATTTTTTAGGATATATGAAATTATTAATTATGGGGCGTAGTAATTATGTGAGCTCTATGGCAGTGAAAAGCAGTGATAGCTCAGTGCATAAAGAATCGACTTATTATCCGACAGTCCAGGGTTCGAATCTTGGCATTGAAATATACCGTTAAATGAGTCAGTACGGATTTATGTACATATTTGTAATTATTACTTACTCGGCGGTGAAGGAAAACATCGTGACGAATCCCGCACGTCCAAGAAATTATATTTCGAAAGACTTGTGACCTAACCTAAGAAAGGTCTGGATTTCCCTCTGGGTTGTGGAGGTCTGACGGCAGTAGCTCCATATAAAAATCAGTATCTTCGCCGTATCCTTAGACTTAGGTAGCGGATCTCGCCAATCGTAATGGATTAGGAAACGGAATATCGCTTAGATGAAGAGAGAGAGCTCGATGGCGGCTGTTGTCGATAGATGACACAGCAGTTTGGCGAGGTATACTCTAAACCCTAAATCCCTTCGGTTGAAGGGAGACCCGTATCTCAGCAGTGGGATGAGTAAGGGTTGGTGTAGTAGTAGTAGATGATACGTTACTGACCGTCATGTTTAGAGTCCAGGTCAATGGTATCTGGTCATTTCAGCCTGGCAATTAAACAAGACTCGGGAGTAAAAAACATTGGGCGCGTTTTTCAATCCAGTGTCTGTACTGTATTGGTCGTTGTACCATTAAGGTGACAAACAAACATACGGGTTGCCCCATGAAAGTCTATTATCGTGTACTGCGTGCGACTCATCACTTGCGCGTTGTCGGCAATGTAAAAATTTACACGCCTTATTACGCTGTCGGAGAAAACCTTTCTGGATCTCTTTAACGCAGCCGTGTAATATGTGAGGATGAATTATTTGCAATCTCGAGTTCTGCCATCTAATATCAAAGAATTCCTCTGAAGTTAGCCCTTTGTACACTCTGTATGAGACATATAGTGTGATAATGGTGTCAGCAACAGGAATACTAAGTCGCAAAATGTCTACAATATAATAAGTTTGAGTTTAGGATTATTTGCGTGTGATACACGTTCCTCGGATATCTAGTTCCGGCACCGGTTCTCCACAATATAGCTGAATATCAAAACTTGAGTTTGTACTGTGTGTTGTGTTGATGACTTAGTATATGGTTACATCACTATACCATATTTTAAATGGTATAGTGATGTAACCATACCATTGTAAATTGCCATTATTATTGTGGAGAAATTAAATAAATTAATTTGAATTCAGGTAAGAAATGGTCTCGGCTGATGGGAATGACTGATGACTGGTACTGTACTTTGAGTACCAAACAATCACACGGCCCGCCTTAACGGAAAAAGCTAGCAAAACAATAAATATCGCTGGCATGTTGCCTATACTCACCTCTCTTAACCCAGTAACTTCGAGATCGTACTGGTGACGTCCATGGAGTTGTTATTTTGTTGCGGTCTTCTTTACATCATATATGTATCTCTATAATGAAGTTGCTTATCGAACTTCACCACCATCCACCCTTTAATTACAGCCTCGTTTGTTTGTTGGAATGGCGTAATACGTACGTGAGGTTGGCTTTAAAAATACTTCTACTTTTTTTACATATTCAACGTCGGAAGGCATACATGCATACGGCACACCTAATATAAAGCGGTTTCCGTAGCCTATGAACGCTTGTAATATATTAAGTATCACTCTGGCGATGGGCCTCCTCTGCTGCTAACACGCCAACTCCTTAGGAGCGTGTGAGTGAAGAGTGACTTTACTCACACACAGGAACACAACAACCCTCTAGGGAGTTGTAATTTGACTGCAGTTTTCTGTGAGGTGGAGGTACTTCCCCAGATGCTTTGAGCTCTGAGCCCTACCTGTCTTAAAACACCCATACCAAGACAAACAGACAGTTTCATGCACATATGTTTTGTCCTGTGTGGGAATCGAACCCACAAACGTAGTCAAAGTCGCGTAATTCACGACTGCGCCACCGAGCTCGTCAACTACTGCTACATCTTCACACCAAGTGGCCTGCGTCAGGCACAGAGAACAGAGCACCACATGACTCGATCCTTACACACCTGACTCGTTTCTATAACATTCACGATTATTTCATGCACGTATGGTGCCCGACATTACCGTTTTATAACAGACTAGCTGCTGCCCGCGGCTCCGCCTGCGTGGCGTCAAATAACGTAGCCTATGTGTTAATCCAGATCATAATCTATCTACGTGCAAAATTTCATTCAAATCCGTTCAGCCGTTTAAGCGTGAAAGAGCAACAAACATTCATACATACAAACTTTCGCCTTTATAATATTAGTAGGATTAGTAGGATGATCAGTTTCGTCTTGGTAGATGAGTCTTTGCTTTCCTTTGCCCTTCGCGTATTATATGTTTCGTCATTTTTTACTCCTGTACTCTTTCTAGAAGTCCGAACCAGCGAAGCACTTTTTTTATACAACCTACCTAAAGTAAAACGATACCGTAGCCTATGAACGCTTGCAACTCATTAAGTATTAATCGCACGATGCAACCTCTGCTGCTAACAGCAACTACTAATGAGATTACTGATGTACTCACTCGCAGGAATACAACAACCCTCCATCGAGTTGTTATTTGCCTACAATTATCTGTAAGGTGGAGGTACTTCCTCAAACGGGCTGATTTGATGCGCCTTGCCCCTTTTTAAAATGTCGAGACGAATAAATACAAACTGATACCTTCAGGCACACAAATGTTTGTCCTGTGTGGGAATCGAACCCACGAGCGTTGATGACAAACTAGCGATACTACTATTGCTACTACCGAGCTCGTCCTGTATGACAAAATAGTATTGAGTTATTTATACACTACCACTTAGTTACTGATATTTAGAGTGTACTACAATAAACAGCATTTTCAAATAAAATCCTACAGATCTTGATACATATGCGCCTGAATGGGGGCTCCTATTCGAGAATATAAAGGAGTACGACATTATTAACTGAAGATATTCAAAGGAGGGCTCCACTCTGAGTAGGTCGGTAGCTGTGAATGACGCTTTTCAATCATTTCTCACCCCAGGCTTCACGTTCAGACTTGAAAAGGACCCGCAACAAGTTTATATGGGTTTTAAAACGCGACGTGAATATCGGATTGCGTTGCGAGATGTGCCATTTTTGGGTCGAATAGAATTGCTTTGTTACGCCGGTTCATTGTGGATTTGAATTTTAGTGTATCGTTTTGTAACTGCCTGATCGTAAGTCGCTACTGTAGCCTGCGCATTTGTGATACAAGTCGTCACGCCTTTTTTGAATAACCTCATAGTGTATAAGCATGTGTGTTATATCTTTACGCTTGGTTCCTTACGGGGTAGGAAGATAATACCGAGTATCACAAGACGCGGTCCTTGCCTACACACCTCACTTAACTCATGCTGTAGAGCCAGATAATAATAACTATTTATAATTTTTTTGATACCTTTGTGTGCTCTTCGGCGTCCTTATGTGCACGTAGTGCATTCTGACTATAAGCAAAGGTAGGCTAGTCTAGAAGCTAAAGAAAGTTAGGGACATGCACTATTCTTGAAATAGTGAGTAAGCTGACGAGCAAATGGCGATGCTATGTTGGCAGCGGAGTATAGATCTTTCTGAATAAAAAATCATTTCCAACGAAGATACTTACTTGTCAGTCAGTGCCGATTGATCGAAAAGATTACCTATGTAATGACCGTGTGAGTTCTATAACGTATGAATCGAGCCCGTGGTACTTGTAGTACAGTATAAAGAATAGTGCCAAATAGTAGAAAGTGTTTTAGAGAGCAGTTTTGAAAAAAAATCGTATTTTGTACCCAGATGACACAGAATCAGAATCAGTTTATTGGTAATTACAAGGTGGGTTCACAATGATGTGGGATCGCTTCTATTAAGTTAAAGCAACCTGTATTAGAAGAGCCCTCTCTTCTCTATGGCACTCTTGTAATACATAACATAAATAAGTTTTGTAATACACAAAAAAGTGTATGTGTTACAAAGTTATGGGTATTAGTATTTAGTGTTCCTTGACGTATATCATATATATCCTCATTAAAATAGTGCAACTATAGACTTAAATAACAAGGTGCTAGTGTGATGTACGTGAGTAATAAAAAAATGACAAATAAATAAATAAGTATATAATATGTTATATCGTTACGGTAGATTCTTAAGATGTGGAAGTTAAGAGGTTTTCAGTTTGTTCATATGTCAAAGGTTTCAAATATGTAGTCAATGTGCTTTTACATTGTGTAAGGGTCTGGGTATAAATCTTTAGTACTCGGTTAATTCTATTATATAGTTTCACGGATTGGTGACAAAATTGTTTGGCTGCGAATACTGTGCGACTGCGTTTAGAATCTAGTACTGAATATTGGTTACGATTTTTTTAGCTTGTTTGGGTCTTGTATCTTTAGTTTTTTATGAGTTTTGAATATTGTTTGTAGTGTGTATAATTTTCTTAAGTTAAGTTAAGATTTCAAGATTTAGCGTATAATTTTTCAGATCTAAATAGTTTCTTTTTTTTTCAACATAACTTTACGGTTGAATATTTATGTTCGCTCTATAGTTATAAATTTAGTTTTATGTCAGTTTCCCCAAGTTGGTATACAATAAAGTAAAATGGATTGTACTAGTGATTTATAAATGTAAGTAATGAGTTGTGTGTCTGTGGTATCTCGTAAGTATCTAAAAATCCAGACGAGGTTCTTAGCTCTGTTTGCAACAGTTAAAGATGTAGTAGTAGTATTATGCCAAGATATCTGGTAGTACTTAATCTATTCAAAGAAAGACAATTGCTGCCTAGAGTATCAGAATAATTGCAGTAGTGGGCGGTTATACGTAACGTAGGATTAGGTTGATGGAAAAGGGGATAAAGTTGGCTTTTGAGGTATTTAAGGAGAGTAAATTATTTGATTAATAAGCAAGCGCGCATACACGCGTACAACTCTCGGACCCTGTAATAAAACACTGTATAATGCCATCTATTTCATTATCTCGCACGTTAAATCCTATAGATAGATGTATGTGGTGTTCTCTTTTTACTGTCGCTTTTTAGTTTCATCGAGTTTCAAATCACAATGATGCTAAAGAAAATTTCACTTAAAAAAAGATAAACAAAGTGTGGGATGAACTTCCACTAGATGGAGCGACGACTTGAATAGATTTGTATGGAGTCGATATATGCAGTTGACTCAGGATCGAGGCGAATGACTCTAGAGGGGAGGCTTATGTTCAGCAGGGATCGAATACGGGCTGAAATTATGATGTTAGTGATGAAATCGACTTAAACGGTTACCTATTGAAATGTTTGTAATGACACTGGGTGCCTATACAGTGAGATTAATTATGCTATTGGCTAGTTTCTAAAGAAGAAAGTATTTTTAATTTATTAATTTGTACAAGTCTAGTACACTAACATCCCATAAATCCTCACTAATTGCGAACCAATTATGAATATTACTTTATTGGAAAGCTCGCAGCGCCCGGACTGGTCTCGTATAAATTTCGTAACTTTACCACTGCTTTGAAGTCGATTTAAAATTTTAAATAGTACATCGTTATGTAAAAAACATAGTAATAGTTACCATAAGCTTGATAAACAGGACAGCGAAAAAATAATGTAATAACATTAAATAATATATTATCATGTACTGGTCAACTCTTGGCATCACTTGACCTTTTTTCTTCTTACCGTACTACCAGATATCTTGGCATAATAATCGTACTACTACTACATCTTTAACTGTTGCAAACAGAGCTAAGAACCTCGTCTGGATTTTTAGATACTTACGAGATACCACAGACACACAACTCATTACTTACATTTATAAATCACTAGTACAATCCATTTTACTTTATTGTATACCACCTTGGGGAAACTGACATAAAACTAAATTTATAACTATAGAGTGAACATAAATATTCAACCGTAAAGTTATGTTGAAAAAAAAAAGAAACTATTTAGATCTGAATAATTATACGCTAAATCTTGAAATCTTTAAATATGACTAAATACTACGTAGAGCTTGAAATTATTGTATCTGATCGAATTAATATGCCGAAATAAAACTTCGCATTACAATGCATCTAATCTTATCGAAGTTCGACTATGAATTCGATATAAGGTCTTTTTCGTTGTGCGCATTGCAAAGAGGCTATGAGAATTCCTAAACAAATAAATTCCTATCCGTTGTCAGACATTCTCTCACACGGTATTATTAAAACACATTCAATGTACAAACTCAGCACCCTTACTGTGTTACAGTACATATGAATATGTTATATACGTAAGCACAATAGTTTTCGGGATCCATTTAATTGTGACGTGAAGATCGAGGAAACTACTTATCTTATCAGGAGCTAGCTAATTGTTCCTCGAAATTATACGTGAGCGAGAAGTTTGTCCGTAGTTTAGTATATATAATTTTTATCTTCTAAAATGTTATAGAGGGCGTATCATATGGGTATCAATGCCCAATTCTCTAAGAGTTCAAGTGAATTGCATGATTACAACAACTAATAAACCATTTGTTGAATGTACTCCGGCCTCACAAAAACGTTGTGTTTTAGCGCCCAAATAGCTCAGCGATTCGAGTCTACTGACCAATGGGAGAATGTTTTTACTAGTAACTCGTAAAGTAAGTGTTAATCCATGAACTGGCCAATAAGAACGGCTTCTACTTTCCCCCCGACCCGTAGCGGGGAATTTGGTTTGGTTGGTTGTTACTACGTAAAATCGCTCTCACCTGTTCTCCATACGTTATTTTCTTTATGTATACATAATATACATTAAAATAACATGATGTTTATATCAGGAGTTGTGATAAAAGAAACTGTGGTTTTTTTTTTACCACAGCTGATGACGACCAAGCATACGAAACGGAAGATGTGAAGAGTAATGACAATAAAAACGAGAATTATTTGTTTTGTTTTGTTTAATTATGCAGATGTTTTAAATTGGTTCTGAAAAATTTTCTTTAGACAATCATAAAAAAATTGTGGCATAACGCTTGCTGACCGCATTCGATATGATGACGTACGAAAGCGAGCTGGTCTAAAAGAGAGCGTCGGTGTTAAGATAAGAAAGGGCATGCTCCGCTGGTTCGGACATGTAGAAAGAATGATGAAACAGATATACAATGCGAAAGTGGAAGTATCTAGGAGCCGAAGAAGACCAAGACTAACCTACCATGACCAAATTGGTCGTATTTTATCAGAAGGTCATGAGAGGAGCCTTAGGAACCGGCGAGCGTGCATGAAAAGAGCTATGAATGTGAAAGAAGCGAGTGAAGTGTGTAAGGACCGCGTCTTATGGCGCTCGGTTCTCTCTGCCTACCCCACAAGGGACCTGGCGTGAAGATATACATACCTACATAATCATAAGGAATAGATTCTGATTTGGCCATTCATGCCTAATCACTAGAAATACCATTTACTGGGTACTTTTTCTTAAGTAGTCGACTCACCTCAGCATCGCGTGGGCGGCGGATAACATACAGACAGCTAATGTCTACCGCTTTATTTGCGTTATTCTGCATCCGTTGCGGGAATTGATATTCAAGATGTCTTTAACAATAACAATACTTTATAGAGTCAGTTTATCTTGACAACTTATACCGATATACGAATATAATTGTATTGTGATGTCAATAGACGATTTAAATAAGACGTGTTTTGCTAAATATTTTTGGTATGTCTTTTTCTCCAGTGGTAATTTCTAAAATATTGGTAGATAAAAAAAGGAAATCAAAGAAGTGCCCGCGAGAGTGCAATATATTTTGCACTGTATATATACAGCTCTTGGTAGAGAGAATAAGCTCTCTGTTAAGTTGGACATATAAAAATGAAGTTCGGCAAAGTAGTAGTAATATACTCATGTGAATTACAAAAAGTGAAGTTAGGTTAGGTTAGTGGAGTGTCATATGCAAGCTGTGACATTCCAAATGACCTAACTTCACTTTTTGTGATTAGATATAGGGTTTCGTCATTATGTAGGTTAGTTAGTTTTGAGTTACTTATATTCAAGGTTTGATCTACGCCCCTCAACTTTCCTAGAAAGGCTTTTTTCTTACTTTTTTAATACAACGTTGCGAGGGGTACAACCTACGGCTCATCTGATTTAGCGTGGTTACCGTAACCTGTGAACGCTTGCGACACGGGAAGTATTACTCGCACACATCAATTTCTTAGGAACTTACTGCTCACTCACTTGTAGGAACGAAACAACTTTTTGGGGAGCTGTTATTTAGCTACGGTTTTCTGTCAGGTGTACTATTCCAGTTGGGGTGCTTTGATGCGCCCTATTTGTCTCAAAAATATTCAGACCAAAATAAACATACATGTTCATGAGCACAAACGTTTGTCCTGTGTGGGAATCGAACCCATGAACCTTGGTGTTAAAGTAGCATTGCTAACCGTTTCGCCACCGAGGTCGTCGAATTGTGAGTGACAAAAATATATAAATTAAACAACGAAAGAAATCAAAGAACGGATGAAATTCTCACATCGACTAGAACCTTCCAAAGATTTTAATATTACATAAGCGGACCCGACAGACGTTGTCCAGCCCGGAAAAGAAATAAAAAAATCCGTGAACCCAATCGCCACCTACCGGGTTCAATTGTGATGTCAACCATTCAGAAACCCACTCAAACACACACAAATTTTGATTAAATTAAGTGCCATCGTTTAGGAAAAGTTCTGTGTCGTACACACGTACAGAAGAATTATTATTATAAAGAGATAATACATAGATAATGACAGTGTTATGTCAGTGGATAAAAAGTGTGTGGTTTTTCCCTTTGGGTTGTTGATCGGACGGCAGCCGCTCCGATTAAAAATCGCTATCTTCGCCATATCCATATGTTTAGGTAGCGGACCCCGTCTACCTAATGGATTACACATACGGAAATTCATAGACATCAGTTTCTGTGAGATTCTAATAATTGCAACTGAACACTGGTCTCCAACGACGGTGTCCTGTGTTGACGTTCAGGGCAGCACGTTCACAAACTAGATAAGACAAGACAATTGCTGATAATATAATATATTTTTTGCTCATTTTATTTGCCAACTAGCTACCCACCCCCGCTTCGCACGGGTAGATTATATAAGATAGAAAAATAAATTTTATATAGGGGCCGGCTAGCCCCAAAGTAATCGATGCTTGTGTCATGGGAAATAAACAACTGATATTCGTAAATATATATTTTTGTCAATACATTCTTGTGATACACAGAAAACATCCAGACCAAGACAAACAGACACGTTCATGCACACAAATGTTTGTCCTGCTCCTGTGTCGACACAGATCGAACTCACGAGCGTTGGTGTCACAGTGGCGTTGCAAAAGAAAAGTTGCAGACACTTCTCGTTATCCCGTTTCCTAATCCATTAGGATCGGCGGGGTCCGTTGTCTAAGTCTAAGGATTTGGCGAAGATTTAGATTTGGACATGGAGCGTCTGCCGTCAGACTTTCTCATCCCAGACGGAAAACTTTAAAGACTTTTCTTAGGATAAGTCACACGTCTTCCGAAATATAATTTCTGGCACTTGCGGTTTTCCTCACGATGTTTTCCTTTACCGCCGAACAAGTGATAATTACAAATATGCAGTGTAGTCACCTTTGGGCGGGAGCACCTGGATACCAGCTTGGACCGTGTGATTCGATTCAAAGACGAGCTGTGAGAATTGTCGACAATCCTAAGCTTACACACGGTATTGAACCCTTAAGTTTAAGGAGAGACTTTGCCTCCCTTTGTGTGTTCTACCGATTGTACAACGGGTTGTGTTCTGAAGAGTTGTTCGAAATGATGCCGACAGCTACTTTTTATAACCGCACCGCTCGCCGACGGCGGGGAGTTCACCCTCACACGCTTGAACCGCAATGGTCGCGTACGGTGCGGTTCCAGAGAAGTTTTCTTCCGAGAACACTCAAGCTGTGGAATGAGCTCCCAGCCGAGGTTTTTCCAAGGGACTACAGCATGGAGTTCTTCAAGAAATGCGTGAAGAGGTTTTTAGAGGGTCGGCAACGCATGAGTGACTCCTCTGGTGTTGCAAATGTCCATAGGCTACGGTGACTGTTTAACATCAGGCAGGCCGTAAGCTGGATTGCCACCTTAGTGGTATTAAAAAAAAAATGCTGTTATTATGAAATACACTGGACACTATTATTATGAAATTCCCTTACTTAGATTGATATAGGTGTAACTACAAACGCCGGTTTTATTCACATGAATAGAATGATGATTATGATTGATTCAATAATTTGAAAATGTGACGAAGACAAGTAAACTATAATGATTTTATGCTACTAAGTAAAATTAAATCCATCAGCAACTTCTCAGTAGGTATCGGCTAATAGTCGCTCGTTCTTTATTGCGAATCGCCACATGAAAAGTGTTCGCGAAGTCGCATACACTTTTCAAGACGTAACTTGCAAATAAACCATTTACGTTTATATGTTTCCTTTTAATGGTATTTACTAATATTATAACAATAAGACATCTATCAAAATAGAGCGGTTTAGTTCAGTTATTAGAAGGGTATAATATATAAGGGTATAATATATAATATATAATTATATATAATATATATATAAGGTGGTAGAGTGGTATGCACACGTATTTCTAACAATAAGTTCACGTAACGATGCGTTCACGCGGGGCCCATCATTGAAAATTCGTCAATACGTCGTGACAGATGGACATTCACATTGCATATGGAATCGTATTTTTTCGCGATTTGTCAAAATATTCGAATAGATGTTCATTTAAAAACCTTTGCCGCCGTCAAAAAGGAAGGATTTTTATGTTGGGTTCAAAAAGGTTATTCACCTTCAACCCAAAATTTGTAGTACGATAAAAACATTTTATGTTTTTATAAAAAATACTGTTTATGTATGTGTACAAATACCCGTGATCCTAGGCCTTGCGATGTGTGAATAGCGGACATTTTTTTCGCAGTTGAGGAATTCGATTGCCAATGTGACCTACGTATCTAGGAGTATACACTTAAGGCTAAACTATTTTAACGAAGCAATAGCTGAATGGATATCAGACACAATATAGCGCTACACAAGAGGGAACAATGACGCCTGACAGCGACCGACGTCGCTGACGCCTCCGAGCTCTCAGTTTTGTTGCCCGCCGCGATTTTTCCATTGTTTCAGTGAACATCCCGCTTTTGTATTTTGTAATATTAATTCCTGCGACTGCGCGTGATTATCATAATCTCTAAATAACATCTACACTATATCTAGGATCCCGTAGGAGGCAATGCAGTCAACAATGAAATTGCATTTTTCCAAAGTTTCTGAGTCAGATTCTTAGACCAAGCAGCCGTAAATCAAAAAAAAAGTTGTTTCGGCTTCATCTGATTTATATCTAATCTCAAGACAGCTTTTAAAATTTTTCAGTGCATATACTGAATACTAGAGGATGACTAACGAACATGTACTTGTATTTTGCTGAGAATGGTACTCGTATGAATCTAGTCCAGCCGTAAGTTCTGTTACAAAAGAAAATATACATTTAATAGTTAATAGATACAGGCGTTATTTTGCGAAAGTCAAATTTACATGCAATTTGATCTAACCTGCTTTGTGTGCTTCCGCCACCAATTAGTTCATGCGGCCTAGCGTCGGCCGGCACCCAGCCACAGCCGTTAGTAAATGCAACATGCCGACGCTGCCATGCCTTCTCCGGTAGTCTCTGCCTCGGCTGTTGCGATCGTCCGGCATCTGGAACAGATGGAGACTCCTGGATAAGACACCCCCCACCAAACATTACAGACGCAGGATGACGACCACGTTGTACTTTTCCGACCACTTGGGCGGCTTCTTTAGAAGTGTGTGCGTACACTTTGCCATTTTGCTTTTTGTAGTGCTCTTCAATCGGGAAATTTCTTTCATCAGTAAAGAGGATATTTCTGTGCCTTTCACCTACGTATCGGGACAGAAGGCATTTGATCGATCCACTCTCTTCAACTGTAGGGATTGATTTAGGACATGTCCTGTATATCGACGATAAGCACCGAGCTTCAAGTCTTCGTATATTATGTCTTGAATATGGCCGGCGGCTCCATACCCACTTTGTGCAAAGCAATCACTGCAATCCTTTTTTTAACACCCCATTCTATTTTGCAATTTGATAATAAACACGAAAAAATATGTAAAACGGCGGGAAATCGAAGGAAGTTTTTAACATAATAAACGCGTTCCAAATTCAAAATAATTAAAGAGTTGAAAAAAGAAAAGTTTCTATGTAGCAGTATTTATGGCCTGACTAGTTAGATTCATTTTGTACGTTCAATGTTTTCATTGATTCTGTAATATAAGGCGTAATACTAATTAGCTAAGAACGTGCATGCTAACTAATTAAATCAATGATGGTACTCGCACCAATGGCCGAAATTCGGTCATATTCATTATTGAAAATTTGAGGAATACAAATTTGAATTTGCATACTTTCACTTTTCACTGTTTCCAATTTTTTTTATTGTTAACACAAGAATGCATGAATAATAAACTGGTAATCGGTTGCGAAACAAAAAAAGGTACTGAACTAAAGGCACTGATATAAGCGAAGTCGTGTATATGCTTACAAAATTCATAAGTAAGTAAAGATCAGTGCGTTCTAGTGAAATTATTGGGTAAAATAACATAGACTGGCCCTTCAAATAGAACCTCCGACGTTCATGAATATTTATTAGTTTATCGCGTAGTAGTTTATTCAGAGCAATATAAGTATATCACATCACAAAGGCTTTGTATTTACAAGTAACGGCTTTTTCTCCACACAGGCGTTCCACTTGTGCGATTACAAATAAACTTGACGAAACGCACGACGCATATTATGCATTGTGACGATAACTGAGCGGTTTGACAACCCAATCCAAGACAGTCTTCAAAAATATTTACACTCATTATCTATACATTGCTGCCGTCTAATCGGAAGTTTATTTATGCCTTTGCAATATAACTCTGGGGATCTAGATTCGACAAACTGTGTGAAAGCATTTTATACTGCCTCCTGGGAAGAAAATTTTGTATCACGTAGAAAATTGTCCAAATCACAAAAAAATGGTTGTCAGTTGGAGCAAGGTCTGGCGAGTACGGAGGATGACGTATGGTTTCTAACTGCAGTTCCTGTATTAAGAGTTACAACGATTTCTCGTGCAGTGTGGGGTCTTATCGTTATCATGGAGTAATAATGGTGAAGATCGATTCACCAGTCCGGGAGTCGGGGCTGTTTCACTGCCAGTTTCGCCATCATTGTTCGCAGTTCGACACAGTAAACATATGCTATTATTGCTTGACCAGACCTGACAAAGCTATAAGTGAATAACGCCATGAAAAGACCACCAAATAGTTACTATTACCTTTTTATTGGTAAGCTTTGCTTTGCATTGCACTTTTCGTTTACGGTTATCGTAAAGAACCCACTTTTCGTCACATGTCACAATTAGATCCAATATTCCTTCATTTCTGTGCCGATTCAACAAGGCAAACACAAGTTTCAACACGCGTTTCTTCATGCAGATCAGTCAAATCATGAGGCATCCATTTTTCTTTTTTTTTTTATCTTATTGATTTCTTGCCGCTAATTGTTGGGTAGTTTGACCTGTGTTATGCGGTCTTCCACGTGGTTCGTTCTTCAAGTCGAAGTTTCCATTACGAAAGCGTTTAAACAAAAAACGCACGGGTGCGTTCATTAGCAGTCTCCTCTCCAAACGCAGTATTGAAATTGCGTCGGAACTGGTATTCAAAAATTACTCGGATATTCGAAGTATCCATCGTTCCCGTTTAAGCTGAATAAAAAAAAACAATTGAAATTCAAAAATTAAATGTTGCACATTTTTTAAAAGAAAAACCTCGTAGGTTTTGAAAGTAATAGGGTTAAAATAATTAGTAATCATAATATATTATCTTAATAACCAAAGAAAGTATTATTGAATAAATAATAGCTGTAGTTGGCATAATAATTGCACGCCATTTTAATGAGGGAGTGTAATGAAACATAATTTCACAAAACAAATGTATAATTTACTCTAGCAAATAAACGTAATCAGTCGCACAAAGTAATTCCAAATTCCATCTTAACTTCCTATAACGTTTTCCTTATTTACACCTACTTTTACTCGTCGCCTCTTTAATATATATGAATAATAACTTATTAATTAACTTTATTACTACACTATTACAACTTTCTACATTTATACTATTATGTATGTACTACATTATTACTACTACAATCCTAAAACTTAAGTAATTAGCAATATGTAGTTTTTCATAGTATATACGTAATGTAACGTGTTTTATTAACAAATAATGAATATGTCGGTTCATAATCTTTTTGCATGCATACAGTGATTAATAAGAGTAAATACCAATCAAGAAATTTGGATATACAGCAATTAATTCAAATATTTAATTTTATTTCGCTAACCCTTGAAAATACTAACACAGAGAAACCATTACAAGACCCCCAATAAAGTGACGCTCGACTCACACTTAGCCATTTTATTAGAACTCTTGCCTGTTTGTGTTTCATTTATATGTCTTTCCGTTTGTTTGATTAAACAAACGGTCAGCTGGTCATATTTGTACAAAAATATTAGCCACTTAGCAAAGAAAGATAGTTGAGCGATGCCAAACTTTCAATTCGATTCCTTTAGCACATTCACGGTAACATGTGACACATTATTATAGCTTCACCGACCTCACACTCATGAGAGCTGGATGAAGTACCCATGGGCCCATTTCTCTAAGACTTTTTCGAGTCGCAGTGGTTGGCAATTCTTCATTAATTACAGATTGTATTATTTCCTGAAACAGCCTCCCCTACTTCTAACCTATGACCAGCCATGGGAACATGGGAAATGGGAACATTCTACGCAACGCAGCTTGTCGCACCTTGGACAGAGCTAATGTAGCTCCTGTCTGGACCAAAACCATAAATGTGGCCTCTTCCTTCTAAACACAACAGATTCGTACACGTACGCTACTACGTTCGTCAGTCCAGACATCCGTTTGTCACAAATACTGTCCCCGCCTCCCATGCTTCATTACCTCTTTTATTTCGTGAGTTTAAATTCTAACTAGTATAGTTTTTAAAACAAACGGTACGTTTCACGACCGAAGTTGAAAGCTTCACATGTAAAGTTCGTAAATCCTGGGGGATCAAAGTAACTTACCTGTAAGTGCACTTCGATCACTGTTATACAATGTTAATGCCTCGTTCGTGTTCACAGATACTTTTAATGCATAAACTACCTAGCCATATCAGACGAGACGTTAATGAGTAAAATTTAAGTTGGTAAAAGTTTATGTGTATATTACAGGCAAGAACTAGCGATGTTTCCAACTAGCATAGTTAGAAGTATAATGAAACTCAGGAAATATTGAGAAAACAACATCATGCCCGAAGCCGTGACTTATCACCATCGCTGAAGTTTGTAGATCAAAAAGTCATAAATAAATGCAGACGATTAATTATTAGGTATATGTTATAGAAAAAACAGCCCAGTGGATACAGCTTGACATACTTACTGGGCACGTACCACTAAATACGTGTTTTTGGATTTATGCACATTGCTCAGTGGTGAAGGAAAACATCGCGAAGAAATCTACATGTCCAAGAACTTATATTTCGACAGACGTGTGACCTAACCTAAGACTGGTCTGTTATTACTATTGGCTTGTGGAGATCTGACAGCAATCGCTCCATGTCAAAATCCTTCGCCAAATTCTTAAGCCTAGACTGTGGTCCCTACCAATCCCGAAACAGGATAACGCTAGGAAGAAAAAACTTTTCTTTATAGTACATTTTTTGTATCTCGCATATTCATTTTGATAATTTCCAATAATTTGATAATAAGTTTGTATATGACGAATTTTGATTCACAATGAAATTTGGTCATGCAGTTGATGAAAGGTCAGTGTGAGCCCGACACGTATTTAACATAAGTTTTGGTTTATGTTTGAATTTAGTCTAAGTCAAATTTAGGTCAGGTTTAGTAAATATAAAAAAAAACTATAAATGCTAAGCTTTTGTTAGTAGTTAGCAAACTATCTAATATAACTAGTTCTGGTCAACATTGTCGAACTTTTGAAACTAGCTTGGCACGAGCGAGAGTGTGTGCTAGCTTTATTAAGTTAGGTAAGTTACGTAATCAACTTAACACGAGCATGGGAACGTACATGACACTCGCAAATTTAGGCCATACATCCCCGCACATTAATGTGAACATAATGAAATTATTTTTCCAATGAACATATTTCCACCAAAAACATTTTATACATAGTGAAATGAAGATACGTCTTAATCTAGTTTTTTTTACTAAACATTCGCGTTTATATATAAAGTTACTTGGAACTCGCGTCGTGGACATAATTTTTTCCCCAGAGGGAAAACCAGAGTGTTCTTAGGTTAGATCACACGTATTTCGAATATAATTTCTTGGACGTGCGGGTTTCCCCACAATGTTTCCCTTCGCCGCCGAACAAGTAACAATTGCAAACATGTACTTAAATCTGCAAACACGAATTTAGTAGTAAATGCCAGTATCCAAGCCGGGGAGCTTGTTGGTGAATAGGCTGTTTCTTTCTCCACTGGGCTATCACTACTATTTTAACTCAGTCACACCATCCTATAAATGTTGTACATACTCGCAGGTATTAAATCTCACTTCGTGTTATTATCAAACTCATCCGGTAAAATCGCTGATCGCTCTGTATTGAATAGGGCAGCCTAGAAATTTATATGTCATCATAACTTTCACTACTGTTTTAGTAGCAATCTCCTTCACTGTTACAGCTTATTCAATACGATTGCAGACGGGCCACTGCCATTAATCTGACAATGCAACTTCTAGCCTCTTCACCAATGTCTTTGTTCATAGTTAACCAAAATATTTATATTTTGATGGCTATGATAACATATTTTTAGGGTTCCGTACCCAAAGGGTAAAACGGAACCCTATTACTGAGACTCCGCTGTCCGTCCGTCCGTCCGTCCGTCCGTCTGTCACCAGGCTGTAATCTCATGAACCGTGATAGTTAGACAGTTGAAATTTTCACAGATTATGTATTTCTATTGCCGCTATAACAACAAATACTAAAAAATAGAATAATGTAAATATTTAAGGGGGCTCCCATACAACAAACGTGATTTTTTTGCTCGTTTTTACTCGATATTCATAACGGCAACAGGTAGACGCTTGAAATATTCACAGAATATTTAGTTATATATTTACTTTAAAAATAAATAATTAAATTAAAATAAAACAAATATTTAAGGGGGGCTCCCATACAACAAACGTGATTTTTTTGCCGTTTTTATAAATAATGGTACGGAACCCTTCGTGCGCGAGTCCGACTCGCACTTGGCCGATTTTTTTTTATTTCGTTGTCGATATGGTATGATAATGGTTATCATTAATTTGAATTTGATTTGGTGCATAACTTCAGTCACGAAATTATACTACAAATCCAATCAATATGCAGCTTCCTGAATTTTCGTGGTAAATAAGATCAAAATTCATTGGGCGTTGATGTTTCACAATAAATAGGAGTTTCGTAGAGTACGAACATTTGTTTCAGCTGTACTTTGCAGAACTTCTTATCTCGATTGCATGTCGACAAAATATACTCATATATACTCTGTTGCGTAGCTAATATTGTGAAACAGAATACTGTACACTGTTTCAATTCTTGGAAGTATGACAGCTATATTCTCTCCGCTGACGATGTGGGAGGTGTCTAGTGAGCTCATTAATGCACATAAGGTGTCGATTTCAACCACGTGCATTATTAGAGGGACTTACCACATGAAACGCGAAAGTGTATGGTTTGTGGTCTGTACAAATTACAACAAAGTTTTGAAAATACCTCGCTGCCAAATAAATCGTTAAAAGCTCTCTGTCAAATGTACTTTATTAATGTTTGGTGCCGGAGAGTTATTTGGGAAAATAACTTAACGGTTTCTAATTAGGTAAGTGTAACTCTCTGTTGTGTAACCGCTCCTACTCTGTTATCTGAAGCGTCATACATAATAGCGAGCTCAGAGTTTTCTAACCACAATCCATTCAATTTTAGATTTATCTTTTTTTAACATTATATCAGGTCAATATTTATTTAACCCGGACTGATAGTGGAACTCGTTAGGCGAGTGAAATAAAAATTTACCACGCCGGGAAACTGCTCAACTGCTCGAGTGTATCCGGTTTAGGTATATCCCTTTGAACCCTTTCACCTAATGGCTTGATCCCTTCCGTTGACACTTCGTATCCCAACATGTAATTTGGTTTGATCCAAGAATTTTAAAAACGAATGACTTATTATTTTTGTGCAGTTTCGGCATATTGCTCGCTGCCAGTAAATCATCTAAGTTCACAAAATAAATAAAAAAATGTAAAACCTGAAACTCCGTTGTAAACATGAAAGATGTGGACATCGTTGCTGAGGCAGAAGGTCATGCGCATGAATGTCGTACAAAGCTATAGATGTACGTTTCGCAATTTTTAGGACATTCTGTAATGTAATATTGTAGTAAGCACGATTTAAATCTATACCTATCTATTTATATCTTCTCACCAAGTCCCTTGCGCGGTGGCAGAAGGGTTTTCTCGCCACACTCGTTATTTTTAAGCCGTTCACGGCGTGAATGAATCACTCACCCACTTTTACTCCATCTTCGATTCAGTCATACAGAATCATACATATTCCCACTTAAGTCTATAAGAAATGGGAATCCGGACGCACGTTCTCGCTTCGATAGCCGATGATTTGTAAATCGGTCGCAGTTTGAGCTTGTTTGATTTTCCGAATTCTACCAATTGCAAGGTGAGTCACTGCGTGTAGTAATAGCAACACTGCCCGTCTGCATTCTGCATCTTCTTTTCGTCACCTAGAGCCATTAGATCGTGACCACCGTCGATTCGTGCTAGGTACGAGTATGTATTCTATTGTATATCTGATGCAACCTGGACAGCTCGTTATTAATCAGCTGCATGTTATTTTTTGCTATTTCAACTAATCTGGTCTTCGGCGGCCGACCTCGCTAATGTATATCGGTGTCGAATTTTTGAAAAGTTATTATATTTTTATTATTAATACAATAGAAAATATATTTAAAATAAAAATATTTTCGCCTACATGTTTCAGCTTTGAGTGTGGGATACGGCGAGCACTGCTCTCACTGCTGTAGGCAAGAAATGTTGCCAATAAATATCGTCTCTTACCTTATATCGAGTCGAATCTCACATTTTTCGTAGTAGTGTCGGTTGCTGATCTTCAAATTTATTTTACAGATTATACTGTTAAATTCGCCCATTGTCATACATGTTTAATACTTAATCTATTTTTCAATGCCGCAATATTTTTGTGAAAATGCTGGGTCGAATAATATTTCCGTCACCTGCTGAATAACCTCCTTTCCGATTTCGGTAAAATAAGCTGGTATTTAGCTTCTCCGATAATATTCTGTTAAACTGCTTCCGCTTTCAAGAACTATGCGATATATATTTTAAGAGAGGTAGGGCGCACCAAAGCAGCGAGTCTGGGGAAGAACCTTCACCTCACAAAAAACCGTAGCCAAATAACAACTTCCTAGAGGGCTGTGGTGTTCTGCGTGTGAGTGAGGTTACCAGTAAGCTCCCAAGGAGTTGCCGTGTAAGCAGCAGAGGAGGCATCGCGTAAGTGTTAATTAATATTTCGCAAGCATAGGTGGGGTATTAAGAGTTACATCAGGTGGGTATGCTTGTGTACCTCCCGACGTAGTATAAAAAAAAATAATGCGATCAGCTAGTACATTTACAAATCACATGTTTCGCCTACTTGTCTATTTAATACATAATATTCTTACTCAGTTCTCTATGTGAAAAACTGAATCACCCGTCTAGGGGTCGCTTTTAGTCGCTCCCATTCATATTTGCACTGCCGTGACCCACTCACCAACCATTGCAGGTTGAAAATGATACATCAGTATATACATCAGTAGTAATCTCGAAGCAAAGATGTACGCCTAAAGCTGTAACACTGTAAGGTCAGTCTTGTGACTTACATATCATAATACCAACGACACATCTTTGTAATATTTAAGACTCATTGATCAATTGGGAAATTTGTTGAACTTTGAGCTTACTTATGGGTAAGACTCAAGGGCTCCTCAGTCTTTGCTTGTCTTTGTATACTGTCCATTATGTTCAGAGTTACTTGATACGAGATCACAGCCCCCTACAATCATATAACTCACCAGCTGCAATGCATTCATCCCCACATATTGGTACCTAAAAAGTCGCATACTGTGTTTTTTTTCAAAGGATTTTTCCCTGAGTGAGCATATCCAAAGTGGTGACATTAATGGTATGTTTGAAACAAAGATAAGAAAAACTAAACATATATTCGTATCTAAAATAACTCGAAAGGTTTATTTAACGATTCACGAAATTAGACGCTATTAAATACTTCGCACGATTCAACGTTCGCAAGCCACCTAGATGCGTGCGGGATAAAGAGGATTGTCATTTTTAAGCTCAGACCACATGGCCTTTGCGTGGTGCCGATATGCGAGTTCCTTAGCTTTTATAATAAGTTGTCTTGAAGTGTTGGTATAACACGCGATATGCTATTAAATGGGAGTGCTGACCGCTTCTACTGCCCCGTACTTGGACTACAATCTACATAAAGTACGCTTAGCCTCTCGTCACGCGAATAATACCTATGAATTGCTTATGAATACTGCATTGCGATTTTTACTGGTAGGTAGTTAGGTAATTAAGTCTATGCCAACATTGCGACAGTATACATGTAAACGTCAATCATTCTTTATTTCACGTGTCTGCAGCCGACATATAGGTACGCAGCGTTGTAACTTGGGAATTCGCTCGTACTGTTAGTGTAATAATGTATTTTCCTGTCTACACGACGCCTCCCTCAATCCGTCTCGACTGGGTAGCGATCTTATGTTTATAATTTTGACAGGCAACTTTAACTGTAGGTACTTTAGTGGGGAAGTGGTGGTTCTTTTTCCGACAAGGAAACGTATCTTTTTTTAATTCTCCTAAACATGGTTATTTTTTAAATTAAACTTGGATAAGTTGTTTATAGTAGATATAAGTCAGATTGTGTTTGCGGTCCACAATATTTATTATTATGAAGATTGAGTGTACATTGCGTTTCCAATAGTATTGATGCGAATGTAAATAATAAATATTGCTGTACCTTTTTCACTGTTTTCTGCACCATTTAAAACTATTCAACAAAAATGAGTAGTTCATCATAACTATAATTGGATTTTACCTGGCAAAGTATTCAATTGTCGTTGTCTAATTATACAAAGAGCATTGGAAGTTTTAACATTATTTAAACTTTGTTTCTTGGATTAATCAGTTAATAGTTTTCTCTCAAAAGAAAGAATAGTTCTATACATGTCTCAGCTGAAATAGCAATCGTCTAGTTAAAAAAATAAGTCTGGGTCCTCGTCCTTCTAATGTTACTCGGCCATCAATTGCTTTATTTCTAGACTAATATCTCGTCGCAATAAAGCTCACCTCTCGTTTCCTGTATTTTTGATAGCAAGCTATAAAACATTCGTATTTACTCCACAAATATAAGTTCATTATATTTATTAGATTCTGGTATAAAATACAAGTTAATAATTAGCAGTATATGAACACACTACTAATTAGTAACTTCTAATATATAAAAATCTCGTGTCTAAGCCAATCCACCGTAATATATATTTTTTTAAGTTCTAAAAGGAGTTAATTGATTATTATTGATTACTTGATTTGCTTGTGAACAGACAGCAGTACAGCTTTATGATCAGTTACTGTTGAATGGATGATCAGAGTTAGGGCAGGGTACGGGTATTTCATAATGGCGTGATCAAGGTAAGTACGATTTCGAGTGGATAGTACGTGAGCTGGTAGCAGACCGTGGTGAGCCAGAGCGTTCAAATAGTCTTCAGCTTCGGTATCCAGATGGTCAGGAGTGATATCAATGTTTATATAGCCCATTAAATTGACGTTTTTAAGTCATGGAGTTCGTTTAATATGGAGTTCGTTAAATAAATAACCCTATCTGTTCCCTAGATAGATTACGGTTGGAATTGCTTAACGTGGCATTCGAATAGACTGACACGCACATAGACGACCTCGTCTTTTATTAGTCGATACCCTCGCAGTTAGAGTTTGGGAGTCTCGCCCTCTATATATTTCAGCTCAATATCTATTGAGCTAAAAAAATATTTATAAATATGCAAATCAGTTGACAATGTAATATGATGTGTAGCATGTAGTAGATGGAACCGGAAGGTGTCCATAGGAACTTGTTAATAAAACAATCCAAGCCCATTGAATTTGTGTTTAACTCAATTTCGATGATGGAGCAAAAAGGGGCCACACGAATTAATACAACCTCATCGTTTTAACTGAATCTTACTGATGTAAGCCATTGGAAGTTACTATTTATTCTATTAATATTTTGAATAATGTAATAACTAATAGTTTATACTGAACGCGTCACTGGCCAAAATTGGCCGTTTACGCTGTCTCGTGTCGGGCTGCGTCTACTTATCGCATTATACATCGCGGAATATCTTATTTCAATCTAAAAGCAGTTGGATAATAATTCATCAGATGAAGATTTGATGCTTGTAGCACGTATTCTAAAGTCCATGGTCACTAGTCACTGTGAAATGCGATTGATATAGTAAATATTTACAATTGCTCGTTTTCCTGCTGAATATCTATCGTGTAGCAGCCGCATGCAATAGCGCCGTGTGTCCTCCAATACAAAATCCCGTGTAATACAAAACCATCATGCCGGAGCGTACGGGCAAGTTTGCCGTTCTACTGCTGCGCGGACAATTTCGTTATGTCTCTCGGAACTGGCGTGCGTCTCACGCGCGCAAACGCATCGCAATGCATCTGCGACACTTTCGATCGTGACGCACGCATACGCGTAACGCATACGCATAACTTCAAGTATAATGCTAATACAACATATTTTTTACAGATGTTTGCTTCCAACCGTTCTTCAACTTCGTGGATATGAGAGCTCTGCTGGAGAATTTCTGCGTGTACCACGTGAATGCGCCCGGTCAGGAGGAGGGGGCGCCGAGCCTGCCTGAAGAGTGAGTACTGCATGTTACAATCAGATTTTATTGGATTAGATGTGTTACGGATTGAATGATATGGTGCCATTGTATTTCACTTCGTGTATATAGAATGGGATGATGATGTTATTGTATGCACTACACTTCACACTTCAACCATGAAGTGTTATCTATATATTCTAAACATTATCGTCCTCGTATTCTACATATAATAATTACTATAATAGATTACGTCCTGAGATACCATGTTTAAGTAATTTATACTAAGCTGTTGTATGCTAATATGCTAACTATGAAAACATATCCTTATGAAATACGACGTAATAATATGAAGGTGGGTCTACCGATGGTTATCTACACTAATATATTCTTATTAAAACATTAACTTCTATGTGAAACGCTGCGGGAGGCACGTTCATTTTAAAAGGCAAAGTTAGAAAGGTATGCATGTTTTCAATGCGAAAAATTCTTTGTGCTGCTTGCATCGTATATCGGCTTCGATATCAAAGGAGCGCTATGAATATGTGACTTACGTTTGTGACATAACGTGGCTTCCTAAATCACTCTCGGAGATAAGACCCCTTTTGAAATCGTATGTGATAGGCTTCTTATGCATGTCTTCATATAGTTGTATGTTGATTAGTGCGTTTGTATTGAATTTAAATTCAATATTTTTATTAAATAACATTGTTTTTTGTTATTCTCGCATAAGAAGATATTGAGAGCTGTTTTTGAGATATTATTTTTATTCTTAAATTATTTTATAATTTTTTTATTTATTGAAATGAGAGCGCTAAGGAGTATGTGTGGAGTGAGAAATAGCACGATATGAGAACAATGTGTAATGAAAGATGATGTAGTGACAAAAATTGAAAGGCGGAGATGGTTCGGACATTTCGAAAGAATGGATGACAAAAGAGTTACGAAAGAAATATATCGAGCAAGAGCGAGTAGAGATATCGGCAGGGGCCGCCCTAGACGCACACATATGAATATAATAGCAGATGTGCTGAAAAAGGGCCAAACCAAAAGCACCCGAAACCGAAGAGCATGCGAGAAGAGGTTGATGAGGGTGAAAGAGGCGAGAGAGGTATGTTTGGATAGACACACTTTTCGGATAGGCGCGTTTCAGCCTGCTTACCTCAATGGGTGAAAGGCGTGATGATATGTATGTATGTATTTTTATTTTCTCGGATTATAGCAACTGTTCTCGTAACGCGATTATATATCTAATATGTGTATAAATTTGTTGACTATTCCAAAATAGACCGAACCCTTTAATCTTTTCATTTTTGTCAGTTATGTATTACGTAAGGACTACGATACGAATTTTGATGAAATTTTATACATTAGTATATATTAGATAGATAAGCTGTAAATAAAGAACCAGCCTGTTGACCGATTAAACCGGTGGATGCATGTATGTATACCATAAACACTAAATTGATATATGTGGTACGGGTTTTCCCGTACGTCCCGGCCATTATATTTCGAAAGACGTATAATTATTTCCCTCTGGATTTTTGATTAGGAGTTTTTAGTTTGACGGTAGTCGCTCCATGTCAAAATCAATATCTTTGCCAAATCCTTAGGAAACGGGATAATGCTAAGAAAAGTTATATTCCAATAGATCTTGTCACCTAAGAGATTGTACAATGTGATGGTCATGTCTACATTTAAACAGAGGTAGGCTGCGTCAATGCAGCTCGACTCACAGAAGGTCACGGCTAAGTAACAACTCCCTGTGAGGGTTGTGATCTTGTGAGCGAGTAAGGTACCAGTAAACTTCGGAGTTGCTGTGTTCGCAGCGGGTATAGCACCGCGCCGGTGAATCGATTCTTGTATTGCAAGTTCACAAGCTACGATGACTTTACATCAGGCGGGCATATGTTTGTTTACGCCCCGACTTTGAATAAAAACATATACACCCGAGTATCGTTAGTTCTCGTCCGACTACATTCGGGTGAAACGTCCAACTGGCACTGTTACGTATATATTTTTCGCACAAGTTAGATATTTTTATGTTTTGTAAGAGTTGTAGATACTATCATCATAAAATTCGATAACTTAGATTTTCGTTTACTTAGTTTTGCTTATTCACAAAGTGAATGTGTTGTTTATGATTGATTAATTAATTTGAAAATGTGACGAGGGCAAATAAAATGTAATGATATTATACGACTATATAAATTAAAAGTAAAATTGGATCCATAAGCAACTTCTCAGTGGGCATCGGATATCTGTCGATTTTATGCGACACAGTTTATTTATGTATATCTTCACGACAGGTCTCTTGCGAGATACGCAGAGAGAACCGAGCGCATTTTAGCTTCTTATACACCTCACTCGCTTCTTTAATATTTGTAGCTCTTTTCATGCACGCTCGACGGTTCCTGGGGCTCCTGACATCACCTTCTGATAAAACACGGCCAATTTGGTCATGGTAAGTTAATCTTAGTCTTTCTCGGCTCCTACAACCTTCCACTTTCACATTGTATATCTGTTTCATCATTCTTTCTCAGTTTATATATATATATATATATATATGAGTATTTATGGTTGCTTCTCAAAAAACCGACGACCAAGTCTGTGCTGCAACAGATAGTCTGTAATACATTTATGTGTACACAGCGACAACTCAAGTTGGACTGTGTTGACCTCTGTAGGTACCGTTCTGACACGCAATTAGTGTTAAAATGGTGCCGCTAGTGGCTAATATGACATGTCGCTGTGTAGACATTCGGTACCAAGGGTCGTATAAGAGATATTTATAGAGGTGATCACTGAACTCCCATTTTAAAAGAAGTTTAATAATGACAATGCCGGATCGCAAGAATGAAATTGTCACATGACTGCTTTTGTCCCGTTTCCTAACCCTTGAAAAACGAACAGGCGAAATCCGCTACCTAAGTCAACGAATTTAGCAAACATCATGACTTTGATATGGTATGATAAATCGCCAAATCATTAGGCTTAGGTAACGGACCTCGCCAATCCTAATGGATTAGGAAACGGGATAACGCTAGAAAGAAGAGTGATTTTGATATGGAACAACTCAGACCGCCACGATCCATAGGGAAAACAAGACCTTTCTTATGTTATAGGTCACATGTCTTTCGAAATATAATTTCTAGGACGAGGTTTCCTCACGATGTTTTCCTTTCCCGCCAAACAAGTGCTGCACATAAGTCAGAAAACAGTGATATATGCGTACACCAGGATTCGAACCTAGTACCTACCAGTCGATTAATAGGCTGATTTTGCGTTATCCACCAGCCTGTTCTGAAAATGAAACGAGGTATTTTTGCATAATGCAAAAATCACCGCTGTACAAATCGTGCACTGATAAATTTCATTGTAACAGAGGTCACAACTTGAATATTCGATTTCAATCTAGACGCTTCTGCATTGACAAACTTTGCATACGTACCAATAGCCAATATTTTTATGGAATATGAATTGGATTATAGGCAGCAGACACATATTGTGATCCTCTGCGAAATCTTCCCGTTTGATAGCTTACAGTGCACTATGCATATCCATCCATCAAAGAGCGATTCTAGTGTATATTTTTTAAACATTCACCCGGAACCCGCGCTCATATTTTCGAATTCCTATACCTAAATCCACGTTATACAAAGAGTTAAAATGAAGGATGTTCCGTTGATATTTACGCTCCAGTTTGCTGTTTCGATGTTCAAAACAGAAAGCGCTCACGTAGAGTTTACCCTTGTTTATTTACTAAGAGATACTCCCGGCGTTTACGTGTTTTTATTTGTAATCGATATTTTACATGCACAGTAAACTGTAAAGTCTGCCTTGCATGCGGGATGTGGGCATAATGATAATAAGATAGCACCAGAATGTTAGGATGCTTGGTGTCGAGATCTCCAGTGATGTTCAATATAGAAGTCGCCTAGAGGAAAAGGTCAAGCTCGCATCCAATAAACTTGGTGGGCTCAACAGAGAAAAATCAGTACTTCAGTGCGGGGCAAAGGCTTATGTCATATAAGTCTCAAGTCAGACCACACGTGGTGTACTGCAGTCACCTTTGGGCGGGAGCACCTGTACCAGCTTGGATCGTGTGATTCCGTTCAGAGACGAGCTGTGAGAATTGTAGACGATCCTAAGCTTACACACGGTATTGAACCCTTAAGTTTAAGGAGAGATTTTGCTCCTTTTGGATGTTCTACTGATTGTATAACGGGTTATGTTCTGAAGAATTGTTTGATATGATGCCGACAGCATTATTTTATAACCGCACCGCTTGCTGACAGCGGGGAGTTCACCCTTACGCGCTGGAACCACAATGGTCACGTACTGTGCGGTTCCAGAGAAGTCTTCTTCCGAGAACTCTCAAGTTGTGGATTAAACTTCCAGCCATGCAATTCTGTAAGAGCAAACATGCTTACATCCTCAGAAACATCGGCTGTTACAGCCTTGAACACAAAATTGCAATTCTTTGGAGTCGCTTTTCATGGTTGTGCGACACTAGCGCCGCAAGGCTGCGTTTGGAATTGGAATTCTACAAGGCAAACAGCCTCGCGTATGCTTACAACCTTATAGAATACCAAATAATTTAGCCGTGATCGCAGTAGACGATGTCAAAGCTGTGACATCTGTGATCACAGCGACGCACACAGCCATTACGAGTCGCTTAGAGAATTGCATGGCAGCTGAGGTTTTACTAAGGATCTACAGCATGGGGCTCTTCAAGAAAGGCGTGAAGAAGTTTTTAGAGAGTCGGCAATGCATGAGTGACATCCCCTGGTGTTGCAAATGTCCGTAGGCTATGGTTACTGTTTACCATCAGGCAGGCAGTATGCTTGTTAGCCACCTTAGTGGTATAAAACAAGAGCGCGCACCAGTACCGTAAAGGTGTGTTCAGGAGGTAACGAAGTTTTTATTCATGGCGGCTATTCAGTATGCGCTATTTGCGCTTATGGGCCTCTTACACGCAATATTCAAGTTAATAAATTCATATAGCATCACATTATCCTGGCACCCCCTTATATAGTCCTGTCATCGGTTACATCTAGCCTCTCTAGAAGTTAAGCCGGTGCATAAAACATTCCTTCACAAGCTACCAATTTTATGTGTATAACGTACGTTTCGCATAGTACAGATTAGACAGCGAGACTGTCTAGTCTGTACTATAAGATTAAATGGTTCAAAGAATAAGTTTGTTTGAATATTAAAATAGTGCTGGTTGCATAGTTCAAACTTTTATTATATAAAGTGAAAAGTTTAAGTTCATATTAGAGATTTTGAAAGGGTTCGTTTGCAACGACCAGTTTTCATGATACGCGTTTTGCAAGTACAGTTATATATACTCGTATTATATAATATATGTTTTCCTCAAAATTTAAATAATGATTTACGTCCTATTTCGACCATAGACACTATTATGAATAAAATGAATTATCGCAAAAACGATTTGCGAGGTTTCTATTGTAAAAACCTCGGAAATCGTTTTTAGGGTTCCGTACCCAAAGGGTAAAACGGAACCCTATTACTGAGACTTCGCTGTCCGTCCGTCCGTCCGTCCGTCCGTCTGTCACCAGGCTGTATCTCACGAACCGTGATAGTTAGACAGTTGAAATTTTCACAGATGACGTATTTCTGTTGCCGCTATAACAACAAATACTAAAAAATAGAATAACATAAATATTTAAGGGGGCTCCCATACAACAAACGTGATTTTTTTGCTCGTTTTTGCTCAATATTGATAACGGCAACAGGTAGACGCTTGAAATATTCACAGAATATTTAGTTATATATTTACTTTAAGAATAAATGATTAAATTAAAATAAAACAAATATTTAACTCCCATACAACGATACGACTTTTTTGCCGTTTTTATAGATAGTGGTACGGAACCCTTCGTGCGCGAGTCCAACTCGCACTTGGCCGATTTTTGTAAGTATATTCACGTAATGAACCAATAATGAACTCTCTAAAGTCAATTTCCTGTGCATTACAACTAATAATCAGTGTACATAAGGAAAATATAAACAGCTTTCACATCACAAGAATGACGTGTAAACCTCCTTGCCTGATAACGTAAAATATTAATCCAAATATTTACAGAAAACAAGTCAAGGAGGAGGAGTCAAAGAAATTAATAACCAACTAAATGGGGACCTATGCATTCGCCCCTAGTCTAATAACTTTTATTTTTTGTATTATACCACTAAGGTGACAACAGTCATACGGCCTGCCTGATGGTAAACATTCACCGTAGCCTATGGACATTTGTAACACCAAGGGCGTCACACATGCGTTGCCAAACCTCCAAATACCTCTTCACGCATTTCTTGACGAACCCCATGCTGTCCCCTGTGCATGCTCTTTGGAAAAACCATGGCTAGGAGCAATACAATACACAGCTTGAGAGTTCTCGGAAAAAACTTCTCTGGAACCGCACAGCACGTGACCATTGCGGTTCCAGTGAGACTGGACCAACAGCCGTAGGTGAGCGGTGCGGTTATAAAAAGTAGCTGTCGGCATCATATCGAACGATTCTTCAGAAAACAAACTGTTGTTCAATCGGTAGAACACGCAAGGGAGGCAAAATCTCTCATTAAACTTAAGGGTGAAATGCCGTGTATAAGCTTAGGATCGTCGACAATTCTCACAGCTCGTCTCTGAATCGAACCACATGGTCCAAGCTGGTAACTAGGTGCGGACCAAAGGTGACTGCAGTACTCCAAGTGCGGTCTGACTTGAGACTTATGTAACATAAGTCTTTGCCCCGTGCGAAGTACTGCTTTGCTCTGTTGAGCACACCAAGTTTTTTGGACGCCAGCCTGTGTCCTCCAGGTACTCCATTGGAAATCTCGATGCCAAGAATCCTAATACTTTTGATGATGGTAAGAAGTATTTTCTGATATTTAAGAACCACAACAAATGGAGTTTTCTTTGCGGTGAACGCGCAATCTTGTGTCTTCGTGGGGTTGAATTCGACCAAGTTCAGCCGACTCCAGTAAGATACTTTAGCCAAAGTACCATCCATTTGAGACACAAGTTCATCGCGGCTTTCCTCCACAAGGTAACGAGGGATGTTTGCACGGCCTGTAAAAGAAGTGGCCCCGGTGCTGTCGTACGCATAACAATGAATGCCAACAATTGACAACATATCATTGATATGCAGCAGAAACAGCGTCGGAGACAGTACCGACTACCCTAAGGGACGTCAATCATATCAATTTAGCATTGATATCCATACTATCGGAGCATCCATCAACACGGCTTTTATGCATCTGTTGGATAAAAAGCTGGCAACCCATTTGCACAACCCCTCGGGAAGCCCGTATGATGGCAACTTCGATAGAAGACCCCGATGCCAGACTCGATCGAACGCCTTTGTCATATCTAGGCTGACTGCCAATGCCTCACCTTGACTCTCTATCGCCAAAGCCCAACAGTGTATTAGATACACTAGAAGACCACCAGTCGAGCGATCGTGATGTAAACTGTATTGACGGTCGCTGATCAAGTCGTGATCCTCTAGGTAAGCTACGAGTCGCGTGTTTATCACACGCTGCATCACATTGGAGAGAAGAGAGGTTACAGCAATATGCCTGTAATTAGTTGGGTCTGATCTATCGCCCGTTTTGGATACCGGGTGCACTTTGCCGATCTTCTTTGAACTCGGGACTTGCCCAGTGGAGTAGAAAAGCACGAAAAGGCGCGTTAATACAGAACACAACTCGACAGCTTTAGCACCACTGCCAGAATACTATCTGGCCCACTCGATTTATGAATGTCGAGGGAGAGTAATGCCCGCCGGACATCTCGCTCGGTAATGGAAATTTCTGGCATTGAGCTACCGCACCACGGGATGGATGACTCTACATAATATAGTAATTCCCGGCTACGAAATCCTACCCCAATTAGAAAGAAATATGCTCTAAGCCAATTTAATTACAATTGAAATATAATAAAATACTGAATAAAGGTTACGAAACAAAATAAATACGTCAACAAAAATGATTTTGAAAGCAAGAAAATTATTTCCGTATGTTTTTGTTCAGACGAGAAAACACATAATTTCTGTCGCTCGCAATCTCCAAGTAATTAAAAGTAATTTAATTAAATTCGTTAAGCGCCTAATTACCTCGTGTGGCGGGCGTCGTGCCATTGGCATTAAATGACGCTTACTTTTATACTTCTGTTGAACGCATAAAGGTCGGATCACACCTCATTTGCCGCTCATAGCGGTGCGTCAACGACATAGTAGATATACAGTTTATAAGTCTACTGTGTCAACAGTGTGTCATGACACAACGTAAATGCATTGTATTCCAGGAGCAAGATAAAATGCTGTTATCTAACTTGATGACGAATGTGAAAGTGTGAAAGAAAAGTGAAAAGATGAAAGTTGCACGCTACAATGTGTGTTACTCGTAGTTATTTTCATCGCATAACTAACGACATACATGAATTAAGGGAAGAAATGAACACGGAGACATTATTAAGCGAATAGGAGAAAAGCTGGAGTGAAAAAGCAATCTATATAAACGCCTGTTCTAACTAGCATTAGGAACGGAAACGGAAAGTACGTACCACGCTCTTAAATCTTCTCTTTCGGTTCTACATTATTTCCGAACGTCACAAAGAATGTTTACAAATTATGAAAATCGGTATTTTTGGATGTAGGTGTGAAAAGTTTACGACCTTACTTTCACATATGTTTTTTCTTTCAGTACGCACATTTAACTGCATATTTTTTGGTTATCACATTGCAAAATATTATTAAATTGGAATAAAAAAATATATCACCAAACAAGATCCACGATGACAATAACAATTGGCTGTGTTTAGGCTCTGAACTGTAGCTTTCCATCCAAACCAATGGATTTGGTTTAGATCAAGTATATAAACGGCATAAAACTGACCCAAAGAAAGTAAGGCAATTTTGTCAGTTGACAAGATACAAGGTCAGTTCAGTTTGCTACTTTAAGGGTATTATAGTGCGAAAGGAAAAACAATAAACAGTCATCTATATACTAAACGTTTACGTCTGTTACGTGCCGAAATTAAAGATTAACGCCCTGAATTGCTGAGAAAGAAATTCAGACTTTCATCTTTTTCCAAACCTAAAAATACTTCGACGAGCAGAATCTTTTTCTTACAAAGAAGTGATAGAAGTTGCAATAAAACAAAATTTTAAAGGTTTATTAATATAGTGGATATTATTATTATTAGTGGAAGAAATGCATGTTAAATTATATGTCATGAATATTTCTGAAGTATTTTATTAAGCTTTTTTTTCTAGGCTGCAAACGTAATTTGAATACACGCTCCTAAGTACCAAAGACTATTTTTCATTTAGTCAGTTTCAATTCCTGTGTAAAACTACACAAATTTGGTAAATGTTTTCTTTTATACATGTGTTAGATGGCTTATTCAAAATTTAAGTTGATTGAATTGGTTTAATATATTGTTATATAAATATTAAATCAATGTTCTTATTTAATACTTCGGTTCGCCAGCTAAAGCTAATTTCGATCTAAGGTATGAATGAATCCCAGTCCTGCAGTAACCTATAATTAAGGAAACTTTCACTAAAACTACATTTGAAACATACTTATACGCGACACTATGACCGATAGATATGTACTGCTTGTTTAGCCTAAAGTATTGATAAGTGCCACTAAAAAACGACAAAATAAATTGTCTACTTATTACAATCGATGTGATACAATCCGCTGACATACAGGCGGACAGACAGCGGAGGTTTAGTAATAGGGTCCTGTTGGCACGCTTTGTGTGTTTCCAGGATTATCAAGAGTAAGCCATAACAATTCCAAGATTATAGGCAGAATAAAAGTGCGAAAATATTTTATGAGCCACTTAAGAGTTATAAAATAAAAACATTGTAAATCCTGTTTGTTGTTTGTTCAGAAAAAAGTTAAGTGTTCATTTAAAAGCCTGATTCACGAACAAAGAGTCAATTTTATATATTAATTATAATCATATAAATCTCCATGAAAATTTTCATCGAAACTGTATTGAGTGATCGATAATTTAATGTACCCGCCTGTCATTTTGCCTGCGGCGTGATGTTTTAATGTTTTCATTAAAAAGCTTTTAAATTAAGTTTTATGAAACACTTTCATGTGGCCTACCTACGTATTGTTTTCAGTTGGCATTTCAGTATTTTGCGTTTTTCAACTAAGTGGTGCACTGTTCAAAAATATGTAAGTAATACGTAAACATTTTTATCAGCACTGAGCCAGGTAAATAATATACCGGATCTCCATCATTATCTCATTGTTTTGAATCTTAATGTAATAGAAGAAAAGTTGCTATATTATGTGCTGAACCTCCATCGTTGAACGTTGAGTCGACGTTTTCAAGCGTTGAGGTCTTGAAGTATTAACGCTTAAGCGTATTCTTAACTTTCGAGCGTAGCACACGGGCGTAGAAGCCTCGTCATGTTGTGCGTTCTAGCTTTATAGCGCTTATTTTTAATTGACTCTATGCATAGACATAATAAAATAGTCAGACGGAATCTCGCTGAGAAACAACTGAAGCACCCCAATGGCGGCATGTAACTATGTGTGAGTGTCAAGTGGGTTGCCAGATGGAAGAAAATTTCCGATTTCTTTAACTATTTTTTTTACACCACTAATGTGGCAATGCTTGCATACGGCCTGTCTGATGGTAAACAGTCACCGTAGCCTATGGACATTCGCAACATCAGGGGTGTTACTCAGGCGTTGCCTAATAAGAATAATTAATTACAATTTGTTAATAACACTATGTTTCTTGGAACTAGCCGGTAAGCTCAGCTCTGCTGCATATGCAGTTATGAGAATCAGGCAATTGACGGATGTGGCTACTGCGCGCTTAGTCTACTTCAGCTACTTTCACAGTATTATGTCGTATGGTATACTGTTGTGGGGAACGGCGGCTGACATTGAGACAATTTTTATCTTACAAAAAAGAGCCATTCGCTCTATTTATAACATGGGCTCCAGAGAATCCCTCAGGGAACTGTTCAAAGAAATAAATATCCTCACTGTTACTTCTCAATATATTTATGAACACATAATGTATGCCCGTAAAAATTTAAAGTCGTTTTAAAACTTCAGTGAAAAACTTAGAAGTAGAAATAAGTTGTGTACATCGGCTTGCTAGGACTGGTAGATCTTTTCTTGTAAATTGTACTCGATTTTATAATAAGTTGCCTGAAGCAGTTCTGTCTTTTCCTGACAATGTATTCAAAAAGCTCATTAAAAATACTCTCTGTAGAAGGGCTTATTATAGAATTGATGAATATATAACTGACAAAGATGTCTGGAAATAATTCAGCATAGACTACCTGTTCTTAATAATCTTTAAAACTGTAAGACATGTCTAAGTGCGAGGGCCCAATGGCAAATAAATATTTTTTATCTTTTATCTTTACGTATAGCAACTGACTTACTTTGCCGGTGCTTCAGTGTTTAGTTCGGGAGACGGTGTCTGCTTTTTTTATTACGTCTATGACTCTATGTACCTATAATAAACAAGTATTTTGGCATTAAAGGTTTTAAAACTATGAACGAGTGAATGTTTGATTTTCAGGAACACCGTTCCTATATGAAATCTATATAGGAACGGTTTGTCTGTGTGGCTTTTTTTCGAATTTTGACTTCAGATTCGGATTCAACATAAAAAAGTAGAAAAGGGTTGTCCAGGAACATGTCTGACAAATTAAAAAAAAAGTTATATAATTGACGAGCCAGGTGTTCCTCTGGCAATGCAAGCTTGCGCATTCTCAACTGGTTTCATACGAAATGTCTATTATTGCTATCGGATGGTTACATCCAGAAAACAAGTGTAACGAAACGTGTTATGACAGTATAGGTATATATGTGCGGTATTTTATAACTATTATTTTAAAAAAAATATTGTTCGGTCGTTCATATATGGCGCTGACATAAATGTGCTATAATCGCACGCAGACCCGCGGAACTAAATTTGTCATCGTGCGCTGTGTAATATAGTGATCACTCAGCAGTCAGCAGAACATTGATCAATTCATGCGGGAGTGGTTGCGTTTGACAGAGCTCACGGCGTTGTAGTAGATGCTAGATTATTCATATACTTGTCCCATTAAAAAGTTATAAAGTTTATATATGTGAGGTATTTTGCATAAAGTTTATGACTACTCGACTATGGCGCCATCGCATGTGATACATATCGTTGATCAATGCTGTGGCTCGGGCTCGGGCAGCAAAAAGTGAGAGAGTGATATCGGTCCTCGACGACTTTATGGCGTCAGAATTTAAATCATCAGGCGGCGTACATTTTTATTCTACTAGCTTCCTGGTGGTAAGGACTCATCGCAGTACGAACAAATGAACTCTTGCGACACCAGAGTCATTTCGTATTCCTAAAATTTGTCTTTTACGGAAACTAAATACAACAAATAACATTTTTCCGAGATCATGAGTTTTAAAGCGTAAAGTAAGTAAGAAAAGTAATTAACATAAACGTGTCTAGAATATGAAATAGCTGCTTTGCGTCCTCTGCGGGATAGGAGAGCCGTGCTATCGACTCTGATTCACGGTTCTCAAACTTACAAAATATTTTATAGGATTTACATTATAGCATTAGAGGAATGAGTCCTTAGACTAAATGAAAAACCGTATGTTGACTTAAAAGATTGTCCTGATTGTAAAATGTTTGAACTTTTAGAATGCCAAATTAGATTGATTACAAAATATTATGAATAACATCCCAAAAATTTATATAATAAAAGGACATTAATATTAAATACACGTGCATGTTATTATTAAATTATTACAAAGAAATAAATTAATTGGATTGTATCCTACGGGTAAAGGCCTCTCCAAGGGATTTCACTTTTCACTGTCTGTAGCTGTTACCAGCTACTTTTGACCCGCCGTTGCAATAATTTAAACTTCCCATCGGGCAGATGTCCGGCCTTTCGCTCAAGTGCTATTGGGGCCAGTCCATTTATTGACCTTATTCTCCACCTGTCGTCGTTATATCTGGCTAAGTGCCCTGCCCATCTCCATTTCCTTTGTAGTGAGAAATTTAAAGTATCAATCACATTCCTTTTCCTGCGAATATCCATGTTTCTAAGTTTATCTTTCAATTTTATACCTAGGCAGCTTCTCTCCATTTTCTTTTGAGTAGTCTGGATTTTGTTTCTGGTTTTGAGGTCAAAAGTCGAAGTTTGGCATCCGTAAGTGAGACATGGCAGAATTTCTGAATCTATAACTATTTTCTTAGTCGGTAGACTCATAAAGAGATATTCAAGTAGCCGCTCCCAGCAGCAGCTCTACCCACCTTTTATTTCCCGGTACGGTTGGTTACCGCGGGTACCCCTCTAATAGTAAGGCTTTGGAGGGTCCAAAGCCTTACATACTTCTAAAACTCAGTACACAGTGCTGATGGGGGGCTTCAATGGAAAGTTAGGCACGAAACAGAACGATGAGCTGAGAGTGGGGCAATTTGGAATCGGGCAACGAAACCAAAGGGGACAGCTGATGGTCGACTTCATGTAGAAGGAGGAACTCTTTAGGATGAACTCCTTCATGGAAAATGGACATGGTTCGACAAAAAACGAGATTTGAAACCGGTATTTGTTTAATGATGTCTCTGTAATCAACACGGTAAAAACCGGAAGCGATCCGGATGATAAGAGGCATCTTGAACCTTAACATAAAGCAGCAGAGGTCTCGCCTGGTGAAGTCTATTTTTATTTTTATTTTATTTAGTAAGGTACACCAACAGTATTTACATACAACATTCGAATTGAGACACACATGATATCTTGTTCTAATGTAAACACCAATAACAGGTATACACAACATTTACAATATATCAATTAAACTAAACAACTATTTAAGGTATGGTTATGATATTAATCTTTACTGAGAATCAGCACCTTTCGTCTAAAGACACTCAGACTATCGATAAATATGTCCAAATTCTCCGAGTCGCGATTTAGAAAATTGTATGTATTGCACATACGGTTAACAGGAGCATGGCTACCTAGATTGGTTCTAGACGGCGGACCACATAAGAGTTTAGTCATGGGATGACGCGGCGGTCTTCTTGGAACTTTAATATTTAGTAATGACAATAAGTCCCCGCAATCTAACAGTCTACGCTCTAAAAGTCTACGCTCCATCCATCTCGTGCCATGATCCAAAACCCCAAAAGCTTTCAACTCGAACTTCATAATCGTTTTCAGTGCCTAGATGATTGCCTAACATAGGACGATATCAACAGCAAGCTCGTGGAAACTGCCCGTGTAGCGGAAGCGCAGTTTCTTTAGCCTCACCCAAAAAGAACCCAAAAGCTCTCTACTCACGCGCAAAATCTCATGCAGGTCGGACGTGAAATATGCTTGCAGCTCACACGCTAGAGTACAAGCAGCTGAATAGGCAGATCTCTAAATGTATATACGGCAAGACATACGTAAATTTAATACAATTATTATTAAAGGGACGATAGAGCGAAACCAAGGCTCCAAAAGTCTTCGTCAAAGATCTGTCTGTTGGGCAACTTACGAATCTGAATACTAATACTAGCGCCATTATTTCTACGAAGGCTGAGATACGAGAGTGAGATGGAGAAGTTCTATGAACAGCTGTGCACATCGTCGTTATAACCGGGCAACAGTGCTAGTAACGACGCAAGAGCTAAACTGATCCGATACTGTACGGAGGATATCCCGGACATCAGTCTGTACGAGATTCGTATGGCTCTCAAACAACTTAAATATGGGAAAGCACCACGTGAGGATGAAATTACGGCGGTGCTTCTGCGGGCGGTAAGCCGATACTTAAAGTCCTTCAGACGCTAATCAATTCTGTCATACACTCCGGTGAAACACCGGAAGCGTGGAGCAGGCCTGGTCATGTTGTTCTTCAAAAAAGGTGACATGACCCTTTTGAAGAACTATAGGCCGATATCGCTTCTGAGCCACGTTTATGTACTGTTTTCGAGAGTCATCACAAACCGTCTCGCACGCAGACTTGACGAATTCGAGCCTCTCGAACAAACCGGATTCCGAAACGGCTTTTACCCCCCGCTGGTTTATACAGAAGACTGAGGAGTATAATCTGCCCTTAATTTGGAATATGTGGAATACAAAAAGACCTTTGATTCCGTTGTGACCAGGGCGGTGCTACAGTCTCTTCAGTGATGCCGAATTGACTATCGGTACATCGAAGCGATCTAGTGCTAATACGTGCAAAAAGGTGTAAGACAGGGCGATGTTATGTCCCCGAAACTCTTTTCCGCAGCATCGGAAGATGTCTTCTAACTCTTGGAGTTGAAAGGATACTGTATAAACATCACTCACGTTCGATTTGCCGCCGATATTGTGTTTTCTAGGGTACCAAGGACTTTGCCATGGAAAATTTCTTTCTAACTCCTTAGCCGCGATGGTTCTAGGGTACTTTTATCACTAAAGTGTGATGAATGGAAAAATAATTTATTATTTCCAAATGATCAAGTGAGATCAAAGAGTTGAAAATTAAATTTCCATTAGAAAGTCTTTGCTTTGATTTTATGAAATTGAATTTTCCATTTCTGTTTGTCTTAATAGCGAGAACCGAGATTCTATGCTCCAATAATAAATTACGGAAATGGAATAAAACTTAATGCGAATCCTTAGAAGTTGTCATGTTTCTCACATGACTAACTTTACGTCCTCTTAATCCATTTCATATGTGCTTGCTAAAGAAATTATCCTCTCGTGTAATTTATACGTGAGATGTGAGTATAATACTATTCTATCACACACGCCTTACTTTTGCTTGTTTATCTATTTATTTGTTTTTCTTGTTTAGAATGTCCGTTGTTAAATCTGACCTCTGGTAATTAATCTACTGGCAGGACTATACAAGAACAGAGGACTATATTTATATTGTACTCAGATTTGTGTTCAAATCTAAGAATAAGAACAATAATCCAATTTTATCTTCATCCGGTGTGACGGAATTCATTTAAAAGAAGCGCGTAGTCTCCGTCGTCATGAGAATCAATTTAACATTAGCGTGGCACCCGGAGTCGTCCTGGAATTTAGGTATAAGGACATGGAAATCTAATATAGAAACGCTTCACAGCCAGGGCGACGCAAGCGAGATATCGTCGGCGAATCGTGTAATTGTACGTTTTACTCGTATAAAGTCAACGAAAATAAATATATTTGGTGGAATATCGACTAGATTTCTGTAAAATGTAAACCCTTTGAGGGTTCATGAGTCAATCAAATGCTCGATAACAACAAAACGCGTGTAAGTCTAACCAAAATCCAAATGTAGCAACGGTAGCAAGTTTTTAGACGGGTTCTTGGGATTGGCTAGACTTTTTTTTGTAAAATTCGTTGGTACATCATAAATTTAGCAAACAGTTACGTCCTTTCCTGACAACATCTTCGAAAGACACATCAAAAAAATCTTTGAAAATATGTATAATGACAAAGATAATTGGAAATAATCTATTACTATATTTATGCTACCACTTAACATCATTATAGTTGTACCAACATGTTGACAGAATTTTATTGTAATGTCTAATCGACGATTTAAAAAGAGCCCTATATTGGCAAGTTTCTTTTAGTTTTCTTCTTCGCCAATGATCATTTCCGAAATGCTAGTAAATAAAAAAAAAGAAAAATGGCAATAACTTTTTTATGTCACTAACCATACGGCCTGCCTGATGGTAAACAGTCACCGTAGCCTATGGACATTTACAGCACCAGGGGTATCACTCATGCGTTGTCGACCCTCTAAAAACCTCTTCACGCATTTCTTGAAGAACCCTATGCCGTAGTCCCTTGGAAAATCTTCGGAGGCGAGCTCATTCCACTGCTTGAGAGTTATCAGGAAAAAAACTTCTCTGGAACGGCACAATACGCGACTTTTGCGGTTCCAGCGTGTGAGGGTGAACTCACCGCTGTCGGCGAGCGGTGTGGTTAATAATTTAATAATTTATAAATTTACATAAAAATAAATTTAAATGAAACAATTATAATTTACTTCTCATAACTATGAGAAGTTAATAAGATACAGTAAAATTTTGTGTCTATATACTCGTAAGGGCTTAATGGTAAATTACAAGTATTATTTTTTATCCAGCTACACTGGATGTGAATGTTACGAGGAACGCGTACAAACAATCGCACAAATGTGTCGTTTTCCTAATGGTCAGACAAAACTGAGGTGGCTACGAGTTTTCGTTATACAAATGATGCTTTCGAACGCAATAACAACATTTAAAAACAAACAAACTACAGTGTCACAACGGATCTTCTTCATCGTAGCGTCACCACGTTTCTAAATATATATAAATAATTTCTATATCATTTTCGTAATAATTTGTATTATAAAAGAAAAATGCAGTTAATCTCAAATATTGAACGCATTATTATGAAGATAGTCAGTTAATACAAATGATGATATATGAAGAATTAACAACTTTCGCATATATCTGTATTATATCCGCCAATTTCCATGCATATTTTTAATCAAACATAAATGACACACACACACACACACACACACACAGAGAGAGAGAGAGTTGTAATTTAGCACCTTTTTGTTACCGAGTTATAGCAATCAGATATTTTTATTTGCGTAATACGGATTGTAGAAAGTACAGTATAAGAGACATACGTATCTACAAATATAAAATATGAATATTATACAACTCGATGTTCTTATTGCTAAAAGCAATCTTTTCAAGGTAACTTTGAGGCAACGAATTGGCGTACAGAGAATGTAGGGTAAACGACGGAAAGGAAAATGTGAAATAAGTAAACTGATACTAATTTAATGAAGCTTATATATATACATAGACAGATGCATTTTTAAGAAAATGCTAATTCATAATATACGAGTAGTTTATTAGTCAGGGAAAAGAAACTACCATTTGTGTTTCATGGCTTAGTGCAATTTAAAAACTATGACATACAGAGCATTACGGAACCCTTAGAGCGAGGTCTGACTCGCATCTGACCATTTTTTTATTGTATTTACCAAAACAAAGATATGACAAATAATTTCTCTCGATCGCTTTAGATAATAAATAACCTTGTCCTCAAAATCCTGCTCGCTTCGATGTTTTTCTCAAACACAAACATTTATAAATGACCTTTGAACCATTCATTGCTCATCCAGCTCTTTGTTTATTATTCAGTGAGTTTAATTTGCGTTCTATTACAGTTTAATCAATTGCTAAATGAATAATAGCTTCTGCATCAACACCTGCGTCTTCAATGTAGTGAATTGAGTTAATAAAGGGCGAACCGTTCATTTTATTAACAAGTTACCAGCTGCGTCCCGTTTACTGTATTAGTTTAAACTGTGGTCCGCTAAAGCCTAGACGATTTAGCATATTATTACGTTTAGTAAATAGTAATTCGGATTATAATATACCTACTTGTTGTTACCTGCGGGTTTGATCGCGTCGTATTCCGCGGCCCTCTGCGATTATTTATTAATGTGCATTGGATATATTACGATGGAATAGCAGTTACCTATGTCAATGTTGATCTTGTGCTTCGGTTCTGGGACCAGCTGGGAGATTTGTCGACAGTTGACACACAGCGTAACCACAATGGACTAAAATCGAGTACGTTCTGAATTAATACATAACTAGAATGAATCATAGATAGTTAACTTTTTATCCGAAAATATCTAGCGTTCATGTATAAAACTTGGGAAGCTGAGCCGCGGGAAGCTGATAGTACAATGATCTCCTCTTTTTCTCAGCGTTGTCCCGTTACGTAATCCAATAGGGATGGCGGGGTCCGCTACCTAAGCCTAAGTATTTGGCGAAAGTACTGGTTTTCACATGGAGCGACATGTATGCAACACATTCACAACCCTAGTAGTAATAGAACAAAGCAAATACAGTGATGAATTTGTTAATTTTTGCGCTTGTTTTATTATTTTAATTATTTATTGTTGTGTATGAATAGACAGAGGTTTTGCCAAGCACCTACAGCATGAGGTTCTTCAAAAAAGGCATAAATATGCTTTTACAACACATAAGTGAAACTCTTGCTGTAGCAAGTGTACACCGTAGCAGCAAAAAAAAAGCAGGTAACATGTAATAGGGGAACAAAGAAAGCGAATCAAAAGAGATTTAGATATTAAAAAAGCGAGCGAGGTTTTGTGGCACGCGGTTCTCTTTGCCTATTACGCATGGGGCTTGGCGTAAAGGTATAGATAGTTAGACGACATCTTATAGCAGCGATAGCGCTATGGATAAAGAACCAACGTATTATCCAGTCCCTCCTGGTACGAATCCTGTGTGGGCATGTACTTACCACAATTTTTTTGTTTACGGAATTATGTACATATTTGTAATTATCGCTCGCTCGGCAGTGAAGGAAAACATCGTGAGGAGGATTCCCTCCATGAGCTGTCCATGAAATTATGTATCGAAAGACGTATAATCTAACCTAAGAAAGTTCTGGTTTTCCCTCTGGGTTGTGAAAGTCTAACTGCAGTCGCTTTGTGTAAAATCTGTATCTTCGCCAAAGCCTTAGGCTTTGGTAGTGGACCCTGCCAATCCTAATTGATTAGGAAACGGGATAACGCTAAGCAGAAGAAGAACTTAATCACAAGGGATATCCAGATTAATTGTTAGTAAAGGCCTGCGCAGCTAGGGACGCTGGGAACAAAGGGCCCTAAAATGGCTTCGGACTTTACGCGCGCTTACGAATTACGAATTCGAACGAATGATGTGTACGTCAGTATACGAAATTTCGTTCTGTCGTATTTGGAGTATATGAGAAGACATTTTACACGCAAATACTTTCACTATGTATCTATTGACGTGATTAATGAATAAAGCACCTGGCCGACCCAGGTTCGCACTGTGTTTTATCGCTTTTTTTTTATAATATTGCATTTTTTTCTGAAACATACTTATATAAATAAACTTAAAAGCAAAACCTGAAATAAATTCTTAGTACTGAGAACTCGTTGGCGTCGTAGTGCGTGTCGTTCTAACCAAACACGCATTTAAGCTATATCAACCGCAGCCTGTCTATGGATGGGTCTATCTATCTTGAGCTTCACCGCTAAGCCGTCGGTCCTGGCTGATGTCGAAAAATGACAGTCGTTAAGCTAAGTCAGAGGCCTCACTTAAGTTGTTTTTGTTATGGCGGGGGCTACAAAAGCAACTTGACCATGGTTAGGTTAGGTTAGGTTCGTTAGGTTTCCTTGTGATGAAAACACGAGCGAACGAACTCAAGTTTAGGGCGAAAATAACAAAGACTAACAACTTTACCGCGGAGGGTAGGATAGGCTTGCTAGGTTTCCTTGTATATTTAAATATTATGGATTTTTATTATTTGTCTTGTGTATTCAACACATTTCCACACAGCTTTGTATAAAAAGCCTTTTTACAAAGTGTACTTTTGATGTGTTTTGAAGATATTGCCAGAATTTGACAGAACTATTTTAGGTAATTTATTATAGAATCGAACACAACATACAGGAAAAGATCTACCAGTCTTAGCAAGCCTATGTACCTATTTTTAAGTTATTACTGCTTATAAAATTTTCACAAAATTTTGATAACGACTTCATTTTTTACGACTATCCATTAGTTTCTATAAAAATATTAAGTGGTGAGGATATTCATTTCTTTGTTCGCTGAGCGATTCCCTAGAGCCCATATTATGAATAAAGTGGATGGCTCGTGTTTTGTTTCATAAACATTGTTTCAATATCTGCCGCTTCTCCCTACAACGGTATATATCCATGCGACCTAATGCTGCCAAAGTAGCTGAAATAGCCTAAGCCTAAGTATGTTTAAGAATGAAACATCGGATGGTATTTATCAAATTGAGAGGGTAAGCAATGTCTTTTTGCCTATATGGAGTGCACGCCACTGCTAGTCATTATTGACAGAGAAATTTAAAACAGGAATATGAAAGTAAAAAAGGAGAATTTTCCGACTACAATAAGCGGCATAAAACAATAGGATACGATGGTATGCTATAGTAAGTATGTACTATTTTTATTATCACTTGTCAGAAACGTATTACCTCAGAGCACTCATATATTCGTGATGGGAGCTGGGAGAGATTGTTTAAAATTTGTGTCGTAACGCTTGCTGACCGCGTTCGCTATGATAATGTAAGAACAAGAGTTAGTCTGAAAGAGGGTGTCGGTGTAAAGATAAGACACGGCATGCTCTGTTGGTTAGGACGTGTAGAAAGAATGGTCAAAAAGATGATTAAACAGATATCTATGTAGCTTCATGCCAAATCCCTTGCGGCAGAGAAAACCGAGCGCCACATGCCTCGATCCTTACATACCTCACTCGCTTCTTTAACATTAATTGCTTTTCTCATGCACGCTCGCCTACCCCAAACCACAGGGCCATCAGGCCACCGGGCAGATCATCAGTGTCGCTCCCCTTGCGCTTAGTCTATGTCACACACACACCATCTAAGCGTCTCTCTTTTTACTTTTTATTACGTCCATCAGCTCGTTCATCTTATCACTCAATCCACCTCTCACATTCTACGTGCAGCACTCGGCTCTCATCGACCCGCCGGAATTAGCGCTGCGTGGTGGGTGATGGCCTCCCACCGCCGCATGCACCTATTTTCGCACCGACGGTGGCGGACCGGTGCGCGTCGCCTCCGGGGTACGCCCGCACATCGGTGCGTTTTCGGGCCAGAATTGCAATCTAATTGATTTGCAGGGGTCGCGAGCGAGCACGCTTCTTGCACATGACTCCCCCATGAAACAGATATACAATGCAAAACGATGTAGGAGCCAAGGAAAACCAAAACATACCTACCATGTCAAAATTGGTCGTGTTTTATGAGGAGCTCCAGGAACCGGTGAGCGTGCATGAAAAGAACTATGTATGTTAAAGAAGCGAGTGAGGTGTGCAAGACCGCATTTTATAGCCATCGGTTCTCTCTGCCTAGCCCGCAAAGGAACTGGTGTGAATATATACATACATATTTATTGGCAATGCACGTATTCAATTTAAATAGGCAGATGTTTTCATTACAAATGTCAAGTTGATTATGGCTTTGTTGTGAATTTGTGACGCACGAAACTTAATTAAGTGGAACATTAAGTAAGTTTCGAATGTCCATTCTAGTGGTGATATAGATAACTACTTTAACATAAAATATATCAAAAACAAACAAATAATAATTAACCGTTGCTTGTTAAAGTTCTTGAAAGATCTAAAAGCGAATACTAAATTAGCTAAATGGGAATCTGAAATTGCTACAAACAAATGTTGATAGATTAAGGTTCTCTTTCGTGATAGTTAAAATCTACCTTCTCGTAAATTATTGTATGTTTTGGCAGAAAAATTATGTTCTGTTCTATTTTCTTTTCTTCTATTCACTTCTTTTCTATTGTATGTCTATGCCATTATCTACCAGTTTGTGCTGTTGTATTATCTATCTGTCTATAACTTAACGTCAAATTCGATGCGGGGTAGACTGAGAGAACCAAGCGCCACATTACTCGGTCCTTACACACCTTCCTCGTTTCTATAATATTCATAGCTCTTCTTATACACACACGCCGATTTCTACACTGATTTTCTATCTTAACACTGACACTCTCTTTCAGATCAATGTCTCTGTTCGTTACATCTTCATTGCGAACGCGGTCTATAAGCATTATATTGTTGTATTGTAAAATAATATAATACGTTATTGATACAAGAATTAGACAAAATCGATCAAAATTGTTTAAGGAACTATATTAAGTACTGCAATTTTCAAATATGAAATGTCTAATAACTCTTTGATTTTTTATTAATAATGTGTGCGGCTCTTCTTTACGAAAGTAATACTAATAAAATCAACCATTTATTTTCTCGTCACTTTAAAGCTATGTACAAAGAACAAAATATTTTGGTGCCGGAACCTATGTGGTCACCAGGCCGCTTCCGTCGGATCTAATATGCTAATATACGTACATAGTTTACATAAAATAAAGATTAAAAACAAAACAAAAAAATGCAGTTAAATATATAAAAAGAAATTTAATTGGGGAGTGTTCGAAAACAACATGCCGAAATATTTTTGGAGTGATAAAACAAAATTAAATTTGGTCAACTATTTGTAAAGCTTTAATCAAACATATCAATTAATGGAATCAATCAAATATTCACGTGAAATTACTTTTATTGCATACTTACTGTACGACATCGGCTTCGCCAGACGTCACTTTCTATTATTGCGGCCAGTTCGACTTGCAAGATAACCCTGCACCAAGACCAGGCATTTCCTATTTCAACGTTGAAACGCGCAACCTAAATTCTCGGTGAGAGACTAAGGTGAACATGCCACTGCTTTGTTGCAGTGGAACCGTTAGCAAGAATGTGAATGTATGCTGTATCGATTGTGAAATTTCTTTTAAATTTAAATGCTGCCCAGTTTCTTTTTGATTCCCAACCAAAAGAGAATGTTATGCGTTTTAAGCCTGTGTGTATGAGATTTCTAAATGTACATACCGATTCCAATGCGGTGATTTATTTTGAAATATAAATTTTCGTGTGAGGCTTTGCTATTTTACAATTTATATCTTTCATATATTATCAGTATCTTTGACGAGCTCGGTGGCGCTGTGGCGTAACACTCTGTTACGTTACTTTAACACCAACGCTCGTGGGTTCGATTCCCACACAGGGCAAACATTTGTGTATAAATGTCTGTTTGCCTTGGTCTGGGTGTTTTTAAGAGAGGTAGGGCGCATCGAAGCCCGTCTGGGGAAGTACCTCCACCTTACAGATAACAGCACCCAAACAACAACTTTTTGGAGGATTGTTGTGTTTTTGCGTGTGAGTGAGGTGACCAGTAAGCTCCTAAGGAGTTGCTGTGCTAGCAGCAGAGGTGGCATTGACATCGCGTAAGTGATACTTAACTGTACTTCAAGCGTTCATAGGCTACAGTAACAGCTTTCCATCTGGTGGGCCGTATGCTTGTATTTTTCCCGAAGTTGTATATATATAAAAAACATTCTTTTTTCTCTCATACATACAAACTGTTAGGACAGATATTGTATAAAAGTATACAAATTTAACTTTCTTCTTTATCTATAACCTATGCATATATGTATATCGTATCTATATATATATATATTGATATTGATTTTCTTCACTAAGCTTACGTTTTAAAACATTTCAGATACATTTGGTTTTCACTCTGTAAATTAATTTTTGACTTTGTATTTTCTTTTGGTGCTGTTAATCTTTAATTTTATTGAATTAAGTTTTGTTAAGTATATTAATTATTTATGTAAGATAAAATACAATAACTGTCAATTTTTAAGTGGCGAGTCAAGTGAAATCATTTAGCCGTAAATGACCACATTTACCATAAATTTGCTTCATAAAGTTTTTCGCCTTATATATATTTTCTTGCAAACGTAGTGAAAACCTGTGCTATATGTGCAATAGAAGAAATACGGGCTTGGGTTGTTAATACCTTATTCCTTCTACTCCAACTTGCAACACAGAATTGAATTATCCAAAACGTTAAGTCCTTCCCGAGATATCGATATAAAAATCACGCATAATGAACCCATCCACTTTTTTGAAGTTATACTTCTAATGCGACTTGCAAAAAGGTTGCGTTAAACGTTTAACGCTACCATGGAGCGGGAATAGAAAGAGACAGAGCGAGAGTGAATGCGTGGCACTCGAACACAAAAGTACAGGTCTGTTAAATGTTTCACGATATTACCGTTAGATGGCGCTATAGTTAAAAATGTACTTAACTTAATAAGTTATTAATGTTAAATATTTATTTAATGATGCCAGAGAAGTATAACTTCTCACGCGCGTACATGACTACACGCACCCATTTTTGGATGTTCCTGCTTTTATTTATTTTTATCACGCTCGCTCGCCCGTTCCTTGAACTTTTGTTATCACCTTGTGACTAAATTCGACCAAATTGGTCGTGGTAGGTATGTCTTAGCCTTCCTCAGAGCCTACATCCCACTTTCGCATTGTACATCTGTTTCGCCATTCTTTCGTCCTACATTCTTTCTATATGCCCGAACCATTGTAGCATGTTTTAAATCAGACACTGTCATTCCTGCAAGCGTTAGCCTACAAATTTTGCGCTATGCTCGCTTGTCCACCACGTTATGAAATTCTTATTCGTTTGTGTCACTAAAATTTCCTTAATCTTAATTCTTGTAAACAATTATGAGATGAAGATGAGTGCTAAATAAATTATATTCGCGAACAAATGTACCACATTCGCGGTGCTAGAACAACGATCCGAACCTAGCAGACTCGTAATTACAACTTTCTGAGCTCTAATCTCTTGCTCAGCAACTGCGATTGACATCAAATTCAATTTTTAATTTGTGCTTGATATTATCTGTCGTTATTTCCATTAAAGTGATCTGGAGTCTGAATTGATGCCTGTTCGAGACTCCATGAGTATTGAAATTCCGTAGCAAAGTAGGTTATTTCTCTAATTTATAATTTTATATGTCGGGTGGTAAAAAAAGAGACCCCCCCCCATATGACGCGGCTATGGTAGCCTATGAACGATAGTAACGTTCTCCCTTTCGCCAGAGCTGACAGGGTGCACCATGTGCAGATGCGGTTGACTTTGGGTATAAATTAAACTGTAGTTACTAATGTTATTTGTTTTATGGGTGTTTTCTTGCGTGAACTGGCTGTGAAATTAACTTGTTACCGAGAGGTTTTCCCGAGAGAGTGTCGTGCCGTGGTATACCTTCGTCTGATGCATAATGGAAGGAAAAAAACTGACGTTTATTCCAAATAATAAAGGAACAAAAACGTATGAAACCTTTTGAATAAAAAAGTGGAGCTGACTTCATTGAAGTCGGCGCCAGTAGTACCAATAGATAAAGCCACTATGGAAATAATAGATCAAAAAGGAGTTAAGCCTTGCAGTGGCTTTCATCTTCAAGTTGACGGCATGAGGTGATGACTTCCTTACGGAAACACGAATAAATTATGCAAAAAAAAAAAATCCACGTACACTATATATCAATATTTTTTTGTAATTTTTCCACAATTTTCTTGAGTTTCCATTATCAGATCCTCACTTGGTAAACCAGAGACCACCTCAAGAGTACAACCATTTGAATGAAAAAAAATCTGACAAAAAATATCGCTCAACATACATAAAATACATGGGACAGGGACATGGGATTATCAAAGGCCTACACTTATGTAAGAAAAACAAAAACGCATCATAAACAAAACAAAGATTCGTAGGAAGTCAGATTTCAAAAGTTTTATTTCAATATCTAAATAACTTAGTCGTCAAATATTCACTAAAATAAACTGAGAACAAAATCTGATCTACCTTATAAGAACACCGTTTGAATTATACAAAACCGTTGAGCCGTTCCCGAGATATTGTACATACATAAGAAAATATACCCGAATACAGAACATCCACTGATCCTAAGTGCTGAAGATTTTATAAAGTACTTTTATCAACGTTTTCGTGAACTTGAATAATTTTCATGAGGTCGTGTATGTTTCTTTCATATGACTAAACGAAGCTCACATAACATTTAGTTTAGTTACCGGTTGACCTAACTTAAATTGATTTTTTATATAAAACCACAAGTCTCCCAGTAAACAGAGATCGATCGGCGCTACATAAAGTTATACGTGTTTACTTTTTGTAGCATCGATCGTTCTCCGTTTAAAGGGATTGTTTTTTTTTTTTAAATCATCAAATGTATCATATTTTTCGAGTATTAATAACACTGCTAACTATAGGTATAGTTTAAAAAAATATATTACGTGGCCTTTTAAAGTTTATGTAATCGACGCAGTGCAGTCAACCTTTTTAAGGGACGTTATCTCTGGAGCGACGTATAAAGAGCAGCCGTTTTAATGCACATTTTGGACATGTACGCAGTGTTATTTTTATCTGAATCAGTAGAACTTAGTTTGTCACATAGTTGATGAAGTTCAATTGTAAATAATGAATTGGTTTTCAAAAAATGTGTCGCAATTTCTAAATGACCATACATAGCTCAAGAGTGTATTCATCTCGATATGTTATCAACACTTTCGGGCGTCGTGAGCTCAAGTTTCCCTATGCAAGTGGAAATTCAGCCAATAAATGTAGTGACGTAAGTTTTTGTAACATTTAGCTAGTTAACCGTGTCCTTGCGAGCGCGAGCGAGTAGGGCCTTGCGGGTTGTATTGATTTTTTTGAACGGCACGCGCCACCGACGACGTCCAAGTAATACCATTTGAATAATACCTTCTTACCTCGCTATTACTTTTTTAATCCTTGAATAGATAGCTGGAAAGCTTTTAGCATTATGTGAATACACGTTTTCCCTTGCCTAAAAGTTCACGGGCAGTGTTCGCGTGGTCCAGTTTGATGTTGTACTTACGTCGTATTGCCTAATAAACGTGTTGCGCCTATCCTTATGATTTTTATGGTTAGGTAGAAACCTTATCCTGCTATTCTAATGGGTGGGCGTCCGGAAACATGATATGTCGATATGAAAGTAAACACATCACGATGACTTCATTGTGAAGAAAATAGCCGAGTCGATGGAAACAATGTGTCAGTGACAAAAGCCGGTTGACTGATATGGTCATGTTAAGATTTGTGTCCATTAGTGCAAGAGACATATGGGAGTATCCCTGCAATGTGCAAGTAGTCGACTTAGTACGAAGAGTATCGCATAAGTAACCTTAACATTGAAATCAATGCTTCAGTAACACGGAAGAAAGGCTGAAACTTCTACATACAGAGAGGGTCGATAAAGAAAGGCTACCTTGACCCTGGCATTGACGACGGGCCTCTGTCGCTACGAATGTAATGACATTATAGAAAATTGGAGTAGGTACCTGACATTCTAACATCAGAATAGAAAGTCTACATGCTGACGACAATTCACATGAAGTTTCTATATTCTATTCACTTTAAATGGGCGAACAAAATACACCGTTATCTATATTTTTATGTGTGTATTTTTATTACATATATTATATGTCATAAATATACTCGTTCAAGCATATATGGCTGAATTGCAATGAAAGTTTATTGATCATCATTTGTGAAGGTATTTGCTGTTTGACAACACCTCAAGCTATTGTCAAAGTCGAATGTAGGCTATTTATAAATTATATATTACACTACATTCCATATACTTGAGTGAAATCTAATTCAATGAAACATATACAGATTTTAACTGTATTTATAGATCAAATATTTGTTAAGTTGTTGTACAGTATTTCATCTCTGGAAGGTACACCCTTATGAATCTTAATGTAAATTAGATAATATTACATTTCGCCAAGTAGCAAACAACTAATAATGGGCAGTCGGCTCGCTATTTATCTGATACATGGGGCACACTAAAAGTTTTGCACTTCTAGCTAATCGGAACTATTTGAATTTCGAATGTTATATTTTTTGAAACGTTGCAACCTACTTAGTGATAAAAAAAACAATTGGCGGGAAATCATTTGTCAATTGTTTTTATCACACATCAAAGTTCTACGTACCTACGTACGTACGTACGGCCAACAAAAAGTCATTTTTAACTTCCGAAAAAGTACAACTCGTTACCCATCCTGCGCATAGCCCCGACCTAGCACCCTGTGATTTCTGTATTTTCCCCAAAATCAAAGATTTGATGAGAGGTTTCACTTTTACCAACTCCGAAGAGGCAGTGATAGCGTTCAATCAGTACGTAGAAAACATGCCGTCAGATCTGTAGTCCTCCTGTTTTAAAAAATGGTTCGATCGCATGAAAAAATGTTTAAAATGTAAAGGAGAGTATTTTGAAAAGCAATAAACATAATATTTTGGTTATAACATGTTGTTTTTTTAAGTTACGCAAAACTTATAGTGTTACCTACGTATAGTCTAGTTTTTTGTAGCTAATTCAAAAATTTTGCTCAATATTTGTCAAATATTGAGCAATATTTTGTATATTTGTGTGTAACTTTTGCGAATATCTCATTAATAATGTCAAACTAAACAGTCAACCACCAAGATCAACGCAATCTGACGCCACTATTGCCATTTAAGAATTTAATTACACTTCCGACGTAGGTATCTGTATTGCCTTTAAAGTTTAACAATTTTAAATATAAAATAAATATCTACTAATTAGCAAATAACCAAATAGTATAGGAAATAATCTTTTACGTATATATACGAGTATATATATATACATAGATTGTCAGTCAGGTCTGGGTGATCTGGAAATACCAAGGTTTAACTTATATACTTAAGTTACGTTAACCGTCAACATTTTTTATACTAAACCACAATACAAGAAGTGTCACTTTGCATGCCCATACTCTTTACTAAAACAGCAACTTGTGAAGAGCTACAACTCCGTAGCGTACTCTCTTTCGCCAGAACCGCGTTCGCGCAAGTTAATATAGAGATTACGCGTTACGCCCCTAATTCTTGCTTTATATTTAAGCATTATAAGCTTATAATATTTAATAACTTAATTGAATTATTCCTGCTACCTCTAGCCTTTCAGGATTGTAAAAGCTGTTATATTCTCTTTCAATTGTGGTAAGGCATTTTTTATGTCCGTAGTTTACGAATTTTGTGATTTTTACGGCAAAGTCCTTTACATCTTCAATAAATAGCGATGTTTTACGAGCATACCGTATCGTCGTGTAATGTTAAGCAAACCATCTCTTAACCAACAAGGATCACTTTAGTCAATTGTGAAATGACATAAATGGTTATTGCGTGGATTTTATTACAAGATCGGTTGTTTGGAGTGGTTCTTTACTCTTACATATTTGCGCCGTTATCAATCAGAGAGAGAGAAGTAGTCGAGAATATTAAAAATCGATGAGATTTAATCAAAACAGAAGAGACATAAAGCTTACACAAGATACAATATGACATCTTCATTAATATCTTTATATAAGGAAATGTAGAAGGAAACAGGTGAAGGAGTAGACCAAAGTACAATAACCTAAGATGTAAGGAGTAGAGCGACTCGCAGATAAAAAACGGGTGCCATGTGCTGCGCTTATGCCGATGTGAGCAGAACTTTTCGGCAGAAGATGCGATGGCAGTTGTTATTTAAGGCGACACCTCGATCGTGAAGCTTTAAAATGGCTCCGCCCAATCACCCCGCGCCCCTCAATTGACACTCGACGCTCGATTTGTAAAATTTGAAATTAGCGCCTAATAGGTAACCTGGGGTCAACGTATAGTCAATGCAAACGAACAGAAAAGCTACAGAGTCGCGTCACACTTAAATAAAATTTATAATATCAATATTTAATAAAAATTATTGATTTAATTATTATTTAGCTTTATACATACTAAACCAAACATATTTATTTAAGCTAGACGGAAAACAATAGTAATAATAGTAATAAAAAACTACAGAAACGTATTCACTTTTAAAAGTTTATTGAAAGAGAAATCAATGACATCGTTTTATGTTTATATCTCTATAAGTTAACATGTCTTGGTATCTATGTTGTTCTTACTTAGGTCTCGTCCAGTGGCGCCCTCATTGAATAAAAAAACATATTATAGCATAGAAGATAAACATTATGAAATCTTATGTTGCATTTATTACGAAGATAGTAAAGTATTTTTACGTCATTAAACCAACACTCAAAATATTCCACTATCGTTGTTATAAGCAAAAGTGCTAAAAGAGGCCGTTTTTTGGCAATTATGCCTATAACAACGAAAGCAAAACATTTCAATTGTTGGTTTAATGACGTAAAAGTACGTTATTGTATTTGTAACACACGCAACACATGACTTTATAATGTTTATCTTCCACGCTAAGATACGATATTTTATTCCTTGAGGCGCCACTGGACGGCATGTATCCCCCTTAAGAAGAATGAAACACCAGCTACATAATACAACATTGTTTATCGAGAGGCTAAAGCGGGCCATTTGTTGATTCGGACACATATGTTTAGTTAGCAGATACACCATCTAAACTGCAAACACTGGTCACAGCGATGAAAGACGACTGTATGGAGAAAGGCTTACTACTGAATGCGAAGAAAACAAAGATAATGGTATTTGAAAGAGAAGAATCCAGAACTAATGTAAGGATTACGATTGATGATGAAGTATTGGAACAAGTGGATGAGTTTGTATATCTTGGATGCGCTTTCAGCAGGGATGGAAGGTACACCGCAGATGTGGAAAGACGAGTGAGTGCTGGGAATAGTGTGAATGGAGCGTTGGGAAAACTTCTTGGCAGTAAAATCCTGAGCCAGAAGGCACAACTCGCTATACACAATGCAGTGTTGGTCCCAACGCTAACTTATGGAAGCGAGAGTTGGGTATGGCAGAAAGAGCATGAAAGTAGAATAAACGCGGTTGAAATGCGAGCGCTGCGCAAAATTTGTGGCGTAAGGCTTGTAGACCGTATTCGTAATGATGATGTTAGAAATAGAGTTGGTCTGAAAGAGAGCGTCGGTGTTAAAATAAGAAAAGGCATGCTCCGATGGTTCGGGCATGTAGAAAGAATGCAAGATGAAAGAATGACGAAGCAGATATACAATGCAAAAGTGGAAGGATGTAGGAGCCGGGGAAGGCCAAGACTTACCTACCATGACCAAATTGGTCATGTTCTATCAGAAGGTGATGTCAGGAGCCCTAGAAACCGGCGTGCGTGCATGAGAAGAGCAATGAATGTTAAAGAAGCGAGTGAGATATGTAAGGATCGAGTCACGTGGCGCTCGGCTCTCTCTGCCTACCCCGCAAGGGATTTGGCTTGAAGTTATAGATGTTCGAGTGTCATAATGGCTGATAGCGCCGAGTAAACACAGGATTTTTTTATTTCGAATAAATAAGAGAAATAAAATTATCAGATTGAATTAGATTGAAATTGAAATAGAAAATTGGAATTTTTTTGCAACTCCCTCCTGGTGAAGATTCACAAGTTATTTTACACAGTTAGGTATAGCTCTGGTAGGGATCCTAGCTTTTTCCCTAAATATAATACACTCTCGAATGACTAGGTATGTGCTTTCACTAACAGTCAATTTAACTTCGCGAATTTTATAAAAAAGTACAGGAAGAACTTGACGGTTAGACGGTAATTTTGCGCCTATTATTTGATAATTTACGTCTCCAACTAAGAAAATACTTGATTTATTGCTTCTCAATTCCACTGCCATCTTATAAAAGTTAAAACATTACGTATTAATCACGAGAATAACTGACATTCAAAATTAATAGACGGTTAGGTAATTATGACGAAGTTAACGATGCTCTCTCTAAAGTTATTCATTGGTTTAGTGTTAATAATCTGCTTTTAAATGATAAAAAGACTAAAGTAATTAAGTTCTCAACACCTAATGTAAGGCAGGTGGCTACCAATGTACATGTTAATGGAACTAATTTAGCCTCTGTGGAGACAACTGTGTTCTTGGGTATAACAATTGACTCCAGACTACAAAGGGGCCCACAGATTGAAAAATTATCAGGAAAACTAAGTTCTGCAGCTTATGCAGTGAAAACTATTAGACGGCTCACTGATATTGATACGGCTAGAATAGTTTATTTCAGCTACTTTCATAGTATTATGTCATATGGAATTCTTCTTTGGGGTAACTCCGCGGATATTAACACCATCTCAATCACCAAATCAAGCAAAAGAGAGCCATAAGAGCTATCTACAAACTTGGTCCCCGTGAGAGCCTTAGAGAAAAATTCAAAGAAATAAATATTTTAACAGTCGCATCGCAATATATCTATGAAAATCTTTTGTATGTCCATAAAAACATAGACTCATTTTGTAAAAAGAGTGATATTCATAGCATAAATACTAGATATAAGCATAATCTTGTGTTATATGCAAGCCGTCTCCACAAAACAAGTAATTATTTTATGGGGCAATTATACGGTTCTATAACAAACTTCCCAGCAATATAAGAGATTTGTCAATAAACAAATTTAAAACTACTATTAAAGCCAAATTGTGTAGCAGGGCATATTATAAAGTATCTGACTATATTAATGATAAAAATGCCTGGGAGTGAGTCGATCCAATTATAATGTAATTAACAAAATATGTAAATTTGTTTGGATACCAAAAGAGGGATGCCTGAGTTTTTTGGCAGTATTTTTATCAGTGCTCACCTAGTCATAAACTGCACGGTAGGGAAAAAAAATGTGACGATTCCAAACAAATGTAGCCATTTTTACGGAATAAAAAGATTTTGACTTTGAATTTGAACAAATGAATACCGCGAGTACGTGCGGCACTGCCGCGCAACTTGTATGAACATGTTTCGATGTAATTCGGCACGGATTATCGTAATCCAAATAAGTTAAAAATTAATTTCCGAGTGTTTTAGAAGCAAATGAACAAAACTAAGACATATGCGTTAGAAAATAAAAACTTTGAAAAATAAGGGACACCCTAATATACATATATACAAATAGATTTTATAATCTATTCATATTTAAAAAAAACATGTGACAAATGATTTTCTTGCTGTTTCATAACTTTAACTTCAGTATAATGACATTTATTGTATTTTACTTATGTATACTCTGTGTTTTGTATTGTTGTACGTTTCCTTGTTATTTATTAAACTCTCAAGAAGAAAGAACCAGGACCATCTCTGATGTTGCAAAATAAATCTAATCCGTACAATAGTTCAATACTAACCACAATGTATAGAATAGATGATTTTTTTGTGTTTTCAGTGTTGGTTCATAGTAAATATTATTTGTTTTCACGAGTACCATGGGTATAAGTATACTATCTATCTATATCTTCACGCTAAATCCCTCGTGAGCGCCACATGACTCGGTACTTACACACCTCGCTCGCTTCTTTAACATGAAACATACCGAGTTTTTTTAAAAACTATCAAAATATACTATTTTACCAGTAATTATTTTAATACAAAAAAAAAAAAACCTCCACTGGTTTTCTATCTTCTGATTGGATAAATTTCCAAAGTAAACTAACCTTCACCTACGTACAATGTCTAAGTCGGAGTTCGGTGAGCTTATAATGGTTACTATGAGTTTGTCGTCCCGTATGACACTTACGTTAAAGTAGCATATAAATCGAGTAGTGATTCTTCTAGTGGAATATGTTTATTTAGTAAGTTTCTCCTAAAAAACAAAACAGCAAAAATATTCTATTTTATAAGTTTTTATTTTAATACAAAGAAATAAAGAGTCTCCACTGGTTGCTATGTGCTGAGAACGCGAACCTTATTGGTATAAATTTCCAACGTAACCTGACCTCCACCGACGTACAACTTCTAAGTCGGAGTTCGGTCAGATTATAATGGACAAAATAGGAGTTTGACGTCCTATATAGGTACGCGGTCAGCCTGTGGATAATGTATACCAATTATCAAATGTTACTGTTTATTCCTGCAAAAAATAACTCTTATTTAATTAATGCAGTTTTATATAGAGTTATTAAGTAATCAAAATTAAAAAAAAGTTTGAAGAGGAATTAAATAGCTTGGGCCAACCATACCTAGGAACTGTTCTAAAAACTAGAAATATGTCTACACAATGTTATTATAATATGTTTAATGAATATAATAATTAAAAAAAATAAATACCTTGTCTTGTTCGCCTCCCCCATTCTACGAACATTTTCTTTGTATTTTTATTCTATATATTTTCTTTTTAGTGTTCCCCATTATTACAACAGTATAATAAATATATATAAACCTATAATATTATTTACTACTTATATCTAATAATAATACACTTACGCTAAATACTATAATATTGAATATTTACAACTATTAATTATAAAAACTTCGGTGTCGCGATGTAAATGGAGCGAGCTCGAGCAGACAGTCGACATAGGTCCTACCTCGAAGCGGGCTGCAGCCGGACTGGCTGGATGTAGTTAGTCAACGCGTTTATAATCCTCATTACCGCACAATAAGGTCGAAAACACGTAGCACCCAAGACGAATGTGATCGCTTAGAAATTGTCAGAAACTTAAAATATTTTTAAAAAATTTCATGTTTCACTTATCAAAATATGCAGCAAGCATATTATAAACATAGATATTACTAATAGATTTAAGTAATTTTGAAGCGTATAAACAGAACAACTTCGTTGTAATTTCATAAATAATGAATTTCAGGAGGTGTTTTCGAAAGTAATTATTATCGAATCAATTTTACACAATCGCGTATTTGAGCAAGCAAATTCAAGATAAAGAAATGAAGTTATTTATATTAAAATCTTAGATCCGTCAGTTTAGTCATTAGCCTATACTATTCGATGAAAGTTGGTCTAATTTTTCGATGTGTCGCCTTAATTGCGGCGTTGTGCAAGGTATGTATGGAAACATTTGCTGCGTAACGGCTTATAATTATTACTACCGATAGAGAAATAATCATGAAAATATCTAATGGTATACGAAATTGTACGATATTGTAATTCTGTAATATAAACATAAATAACTAAAAAACCAAAACTCTACAAATCATAATGACAATATAATAAAAACCAAAAACGCTATTATTATTTAATACTAAAAAACCAATAGAAAGTCGAAGATAAAAACCTTATCAAGTTTGGTAGCATGTCGAATACCATAAATTTTCTTTCAATTTAATTCGCAAATGAGTTCCGCCTGTTACCAAATTTAATACTATTTTTTCTGGTGTTTTAATATTAAACTGTAGTAGGATTACTTATTATTCATATATTTGTATTTTATTTTCTGTTCTTATTTACTGTACGATCAAAAGACAGGCTGTTAATTTTTAACACGTGTCATTTGCCCAGTGAATAAGGAACCGGCCTATTGAACAACAGGTACCCGGTTCGAATCATGGCATGTACCAATAAATTCGTGTTGTCGGATTTATGCATATTTGTATTTATCACTTGCTCGACGGTGAAGGAAAACGTCGTAAGGAAACGCGCACCTTCAAGAATCTATATTACGAAGACGTATGACCTAACCTAAGAAAGGTCTGGTTTTCCCTCTGCGTTGTTGAGGTCTGATTTTGAAATGACATGACGACTACCGTTTCATGTCAAAATCAGTAGTTTGCCAAATCTTAGGCTTAGGTAGCTGACTCCGCCAATTCTAATGAATAAGGAAACGGGATAACGCAAGTAAGAAGAAGATTAAAATAAACAAACGCGAACTTTGGCACTTTCAATATATATTTACCACGAGACACTACGAACGTTTCAAGTGTCTCAAAATCATCAGGTGTCATTAATATTAACACCGTTAATTGAAATTGGGAGAACTTTCCATTGGACTTCAAGAAAATTACCTGACACTTTGCAATTAAACTTTTCTAGTTATCGGACAAGGCGGTGATAAGGTACGCGGCTGGGAATTTAACGTAAATATTTATTCTATACAGGTTTTATATTACCTAATAATAATAAAAAAAACGGTCAATAGTCGACAATTTTTTTTATTTTTGGAGTGCCACTCTCCATGGCAGGGTCCTGTGCATTAGTTCTTTACCCGTGAAAGGAAAAAAAGTGTGTGTATGCAACAAAAATAAAAAAAACAAAAATAGCTCCAAAAATGTCATGCATCCCGCGTGCCAGTACTATACGTCTGTAAACAAAACGATAATATCACTAAATATCGTTCACAAACGTACCTATATAATTTAAATACACGCACACATATATATTTATACGTAAATATATTTACCTGTTTTTATAAATAATATGTGTTGTAGATTCATAAATAAGTATTTGAATTTTGAATATAAACAAAAACCTTGAATATAAACAAAACTTGAGAGACATTTTTACCAATCAACTTCGTGGTGTCGGTTTTAGATGTCGGTGTCATAAAAATACACTCTCATCATGTTTGCCTAACGCTCTAAGTATAAATCCAAAATAAATATTTGTTTTACTCACAGCTAACATGCTAACTTGACTGACTTTAAAATATTAATATTTGTAATTTAGATACTGTGTATGATACATGATATACACAAGATGTATATATGTATAATATATGATCCATAATCCATGATAGTACTTTGCACAATGAAGTAATGACCTGGCGTCATACCAGAGTACGTAAAATACATTTTCATTCGATTCTGACACTGAAATTCTAATAAATATTTAATAATAATATCGTAAGTCGTTCGCCCTCGCTTAGTCAGTTTCCTTTTCGTCACGCCCGTGACATACTGACATACAGACAGCAGTGTCGTTAATATGATTCCCATTTTACCGTGCGGACACAAACCCCAAAATCTCAATTACTAAATCATGTTTATTACCCATACAAAATATTTAAAGACGTAAATTATGAGCAACAATTCAAAAAAGAAATATTATAATTGCACAAAAATATTCGCTCTTTATACCATCTTTTTATTCGCCTTGCGTAGGTACTCTATTATTCTCTTAAGAATGGTACAAAGATATTTGAAACGTGGCTGGTCAAGATTAAAGGAAAACTATACATCTGAGATTTTTTAAAGTATGGGTTTTATTGAAAAGATGCTAATGCTAGCTTACGTAAATCCATGGTCTCAATTTTATTGTCAAGAAGGCTCAATGTTTGAAGCGAAGTGGTCTAAAAGTTAAAATAGCCGAATTTCGCTTGATTCTTTTGAGCACTGTTCTCGATATTTTATTTGGTCGCGTCGAAGCCGCTCTTCAACGGCTGTCAAAGATTTGATAAGATCTCCTTTGCTACTTGCGCTGGAAATGTTTTTTATGTTTAGTTGTGTCACAGAATTTTCAGATACGTAATTTTGCGGCCGGATGATGTATCATCCGTACTTTTTACAATGTCCCCGTGTTATCGTACAATCTGTTATGCTAACATCCTGGGATCGGTCCCTAAATCCACTTAAGGTTAAAGCTCAGTCGTCCATTCGAGCGATTTGTATCTTTACTTTCTTTAATAGCTCTTATCCCTTTTTTGTGACTTAAAACCGAATAATGTGTATTGTAGGCATTAAACTAAGTGAGGTTAGTCTTTGTACAAAATGTCCAAAAAAGCATGTTATTTGGTAGATAACTAGTTGATGCTCGTGGCTTTGCCCGCCTGGGGTGCATTTTCAAGTTTTACTAGGGATACCTGAACATTTCAACAAGCCTAAGTAATAAACAGTGAAGAAACAGTACATAAACTACCATTATGTAAATTTTTACTAAAACTCTTTCCGTTTACTGAACGGTTCTATGTATTTTTTTTTTGTGTATGTTCACCGATAATTTACTCATAATTAGTTTAATAATTGCAGTAACACAGTGTAAATGGCTAGTTATAATAGAAACGTGTACAAATATGCATGTCATGATTTCACAATGCATGCTTGTTCACGTTTCTATTATAGCAAGCCATTGACACTGTGTTACTGCAATTATTAAATTAATGCAATGTATGCTTGATTGTAAGTATACTTTGCATGTCGTGTATGAAATCTCACAAATCGAATAAAATAATTAATTGTCAGGTAATTTTTAATACACATAAATATTTTGTTAATTTTACAATCGAACGTAAAACATATTAAATGTAACTTTACACGTTATTAAAAGCAATAATTATATATATATATATATTACTGTAAAAGCCCGAACTACGGTAAATCTTAGGTTTAAACAACAATCTTAAGATCTACCTACATGAATTGGTAAAATATAAGTACTCGTATTAATAAAAAGAGGACCATTTTTTCGGACTTATACCATTAGAAACTGGTACATGCTAGGTTTTACCAGAGGCGGTTGGTAAATGTTTGTTTTGGAAAGAAAACAATAAGTGCTTTTTCTTTATTTCAATTAACTATCAGTAATCAACAAAGTAATTATTAATCATATTACCACTCAGTCAAATCCTTACTTATATAAAAATATTTTTATTTGGTAAGTATTTTTATTTATTCATTATTAACTTGTGTTTATAAAATCCTTTTTAAAAAATACCACAAATGAAATTGTCTTCTTAACATTATTTTTAAAATTATCTTAAAAAAATGACATAATTAAATTATCTTCTTAAAAAAACATAATGTTAATCGGCTTGGTTAATAAACTACTGAATTGTTGCTTTTCTTATTATTTAGTATTTAACAAACAAAAATAAAGACAATTTATCTATTGCCACTAACTAGTATGTAGTAAATAAGTGTTTGTTACAACAAGGAGCGCTATTGTGGCATTTAGAATTGCAAAGTACTTCTGATGATTTGCAAGCCCATTTCTTCGACAGGCATTTTTTGAGACAGTTTTTTGAATCACTGTCCAACAACGTCTTCTATCTTTATAAAATCTACAGAGCATGAAGTAAATTGGTTCCCAGTGTAAAGCTGGTTTAGTACTCCAATTTTGGTACCAAGTTGGCAAAAGTCGTTTTCTTTTACAACTAGAACAACTGCAATAATGCTTTTCAGGTCAGTTTTAGATTAGTCGATGTCTTACATTTTGGATACTTATTAGCCGATACGGCTTACATTCTTTCAGCTTGATTTTCTAAATTCAATTTATCTTTTTTTTTTCTTATTGTGTGGGCAAATTCTATCTTTCTCGGTATTGCATGTTCTTGAGATTGAGTTGTATTTTCTGTCTCTGAATCGGTATATCTCTGAGTAGTTACATTAGTATTATCATTTATTTGCTTATCTTTCAGCTTTTCGGTTTCAATAATTTCGTTTTCTTGTGGTTTAGCCTCCACACATTACTGTTAATGTCCTCTTCTGATTCATTGTCAACAACATTGTATTCCTTGTCGTGTTCAATTGCATTTTCGTCGTTGATATTTTGTTTTGTTTTTTTTTTTGCAAATGTAACAAGTTTTCTGAATCTTCTTCTGATCTTAATAATCCAATCATATCTTTAGGAATAGCTGACGTTGCAATGCTCATCTTCACTAGGACCACTTTGATTGGTTTCCTTCCACGTGCTAAGTATATTTAGCACTCTCCACTGATCCTTGACTCTGGCTGTGTCTCGGATTTCCATGTACTATTTTTACATCCGGCCACAAGAGCATAAACTGTCAATTACCGACCATTATCGGGATAAAGGATGTTATTAGGTGCTTAGGTGCTACAAAGGTAGAGAAAATATAAAGGAGATGGTATGCAACTTCTGCTGCGCATTTACTTTGAAGTGCACGAAGGGTCACAAATTTAGTAAGATGATCTTGATAAACGAATACGAATTTATAATTTTCATTAGGGCTAGTTTGTAGGTCTATGAAATCTACTTGACAGCGTTTTACTATGAAGTATAGGCTCGATGACAATGCCCTTTTTCAAAGTGTTCTGTTTCTTTTGACAAGGTACATTAGCTTTAAATATGTCATGATAGCCTTAACTGTAATATTTGTACACTTGCGGTTACATTCCTTAAGCCTCCTCGTCCTTCCACCGTCTCCAACAGCAATATGCACTTCTTCGAGAATGTTGAACAATTCTTCATAACAAACGTAATACTTGTTTCTCTATGCTCTTCTTTCATCAGCGCAATAAGCTTTTGTTCGCCGCCTATAGTTAAAACGTCATAGCGCTTTATACGTCTATAATGACAGCAGCTTCCTTCTTTTTCATGTTATTTGCAGTTTTCTTTAAACACTTTGAGTATTTATCCTTATCCAGGTAAAAGTTATTATCTTTCCTGCTTGTTACGAGCTCCTCCGTCATTTCATGAAGTCTATGTTTTACACTCATATCAATTTGTAAGTTACTTCCAGACAGTAAAATATAATCAAATATCGAATTAAACTCACTTTCGAACTATAAATTACTTTAAGATATCAAAATCACAAACAGAAAACGAACAACTTGCGTGTTCACACGTGTTCAACGATCGACTGAGGTGGTAAGGGAGGTGGTACGGGAAGCGGGGGGTTGCAAACTGCCCGCGAGTTCGAGACGATCTTTCGAACATGTTCTGACATGTCTGTTTATCGACATTTACAGTGTAGTTGAAGTAAATCTTAAGAGTTACAGTTCGGGGTTTTACAGTAAAACATATATATATATATATATATATATATATATATATATATATATATATATATATATATATATATATATATATATATATATATATATATTCTCAGTCCCCGCATGCAGTTTGTATGCAATATGAAAATATATCAGATACCTTATCGTGTAAGTGATTCACTATCTAATATCACTTTGTCTCTTTAATCACGGGCATTAATCCAACCAATGCACAGGGGCTCCTTTAAGAATTCCGATTCAATGTAGCACACCCGCCGCTGCCCGCTCTAGGGTATATCAATGGGACAATATACATACACGTCTCAGCAGATATTGGGACTTCCGGCCGGCGGTGGCTCGCCACTCACAGAAGAGACCCGCGAAATGCCAGAGAAAGTCTGCCGGGGGCAACAGCGCCGTGTGTGACTCAAGAGTGTGTGTCGAGAGGTGTGCAGCGCTTTCTCATAAGTTATATCCTTTCATACTTCCATCCCCGAAGTATATTGCTCTATCGACTCCTCTCTGGACGGCCAATGAAGACGAGCCATAGCTGTAAAGCCTGCGAGCGTTCTTAAGTTTCCCCTACGACCGACGACGACACGACGGACACGTAGCCCCTGATCGAATCTCTGGAGCACTCAGGTTCTCTGAATTTTGTTATTCTTATTCTAAATTTGATTGGTTTCTAAAGTTGGAAGGTTTAACGAAAATTTGACGATAAACTGAATAGTTGTGTAACAGCAATCTTTAAATAAAAAAGCCCAACCAACTTCAATTAAGTCGACCCCGGTGAAGGCTATTGCAACGAAGTTAATAGATGTCGACTTCAAAGAGTTCGTTAACTTAACCTTCAATGTCTTTTATCATCATGTCGTTTTTTAGGGTTCCGTACCCAAAGGGTAAAACGGAACCCTATTACTGAGGCTCCGCTGTCCGTCCGTCCGTCCGTCCGTCTGTCACCAGGCTATATCTCATGAACCGTGACAGTTAGACAGTTGAAATTTTCACAGATGATGTATTTCTGTTGCCGCTATAACAACAAATACTAAAAAATAGAATAAAACAAATATTTAAGGGGGCTCCCATACAACAAACGTGATTTTTTTGCCTTTTTTATAGATAATGGTACGGAACCCTTCGTGCGCGAGTCCGACTCGCACTTGGCCGATTTTTTTTATGCAGCATGTGGAGGCATATGCGGCCTACCGAATGTAAATTGGTTACCTGAACCTATGAACCATTGCGAACTTAGTGGTAATCTCATTCACAGAAACACAGTCTATATGTTCACTCTAGGTCTCTTGCAGTCTAGGCAAAGAGAACCGAGCGCCATATGATACGGTCCTCATACCTCACTCACTTCTTTAACATTTATAACTCTTTTCATGCACACACAATAATCCAATTTATATTTTATTGCGGTTTTCTGTGAGGTGGAAATATTTCCTCGGTTGGGTTGCTTACATGCCTTTCACTTTATAAATATCCATTAAAAATAGTGTACAATGGTGAGCTTATCTCTTTAAGAGATCTCTTCCAGCTAGCCGTAGCGTGTGTGCAGTAATTTTATTTTGGCTGGGATTTAACAAGTTATGCGAAATTAAGTATACAATATATAAGTATATAAAATACATACATAGTCTTTAATAATATCAATACATATAAATAACTACACATATAAATATATAAGTACTGTACATATAATATCACTTATTGTGAGTAAGATAGTACTCTCTCAACCTTTTCCTGAAAGTATCTAAAGTGCAACTGTCTCGTATTTGTAGCGGTAATTTATTCTACAGCTGTTCAGCATTAACAGTGAAAGAACGAAAGTAGAAGATAGTGTTGGATGATGGATAATTCAAAGTTTTGGTTAGACAAGGACGTTGGGAACGGAAAGGAGTTGATTTAAGTGAAAACCGGGATCGAAGGTATTGGAGAGTCTCAGGGTTATTTAGGATTTTGTACAGATAGCATAATATGTGCACATTTCTGCGAACTTTAACACTACAGTGCTTACAATAAACGCACTAACTAGGTTCTGAGACTTTTTGAGAAAAACATGTTTTATGTTTTTATTTTTCCCGTATAAACATAACATGAAAATTATAACAAATCAAAGAGAAAAATGCCAAACTTCTTATGTGAATGTCTAGTTATGACTATATAAATAAGTAAAACTGTAATCTAAGTTTTAGTTAATGCATTTATGATACTGAAAAACTGAGTCCAATGAAGAAATCGTGAAATATCATTTGAGAAACTTGTAGATCTCTTTATTTTTGGATATTGTGTTAACTCAATTTCGCTAAAAACTTTAATTAATGCATTACCGTAAGCGTGGCAGAACAGGGTCCAGCACTTGCATGTAAAAATGATGATAGTGGACAAATTACGAAGGTGTTTCATTATCTTCCACCCTTTAACGCTCACCACAAGCCTCAAGGAATTTGACCAATCGGAAGCCGGAGCACGTTTTGCAATCAGTTAGTTACTCGAATAAATTAAGGGCGTGCTGTTCCTCCGTCATCAAAAGTTTTTGCGCTCGGCGCTTTATCAAAGCGAAAATGTTGTAACTAGGAATTTTAACATTCTCAAAGTAAAAATATGTAAGATTCGCCGACCCAGAAATTTTTATTACCGCCATGTGGTGCCTGTAGAGGCTAGCGACGTGGATAAAGAATACCGCTTTGGTATGTATATCTGACTGTGCTCGTAGATATAAATCCACATATTTCATAATGTGTAGCATTGTGGTTTACTTTTTTTATACAATCTAATGCAACACATAAAGCGTCGCTTGTGCGATGTCATCTGTGCTTTTCATACAGCAGCTTCTCAGGAGCTTGTTGGTAATGTCACTCACTCGCAGGAACACGTCAATCCTGGTGCGGTGTTATGTTCCTGGGTTGGGATCCTTTGATTTGGCCTACGTCTCTCTTATTCATGACGGTAAAAACTAAATATTGACTTGAGTTAACGACTGTTTTCTGTCGAAACAGCTGGTGCCGACGGTCTAATATACCATCCGAGCTAGGAAGAACTAGAAATCACTAAACGCATGCATACGACGAGTTGCGGTCCGCGTTGCTTAACTTGCTTATTTGACTAGGCGGTCAGGCGCATCGACCCCCACCGTGCTCTCCAAAATTATCTTATTTATTTCATGAAACATATGTACAGGTGTTTAAAAATTATGAATTCACAAGCCCGGTGGTCGAGTGATTGGGAAGGGCTATTTAGATACCAAGAACATTTATGAGTAGTAGTACGTACATGTCTGTTTGTGTTAGTATATCTGTAGGTGTTTCTATGTGTAACGTATATTAGTATGTATGTATATACACACCAGGGCCCTTGCAGGGTAGGCAGAGGGAAGCGGGCGTCTTAAAACGCGGTCCTTACACACCTTACTCGCTTCTTTAACATTCATAGCTCCTTTCATGCACGCTCGGCGGTTCCTGAAATTACCCGTTTATATATGTTATATATTTATGCCAAAAAAGGTTTACCTATGTTTTTCAGTTATCCCTAATCTCACACTAAACAAACCTTGTACTATGGGTAGTAAACTACTGGACAAGCTTGATTTAGTTTGGGGCTAGATTGTGCTATATGATGTATCCTGAAATATTTACGACGTATCTTATATTATCTATCCTTTATTTAATACTTGGGCCACTGAGATTCGCTGCAATTTTTGTATATTTTTTAAGTGTAAAGTTGCGTTTTGGTTCAGGAAATACAGCTATATGGATTCATTTAAAAAGCCAAACATAATCTAAATATTAAATTAGATCCAAATCGATAGAAATATTTCCAATATACACGAAATATACATATTATGTACAAGAATTTCTCGTTTAAAGTTGTTCGTCTAAAGTCGATTTCAATACATTTTCTCTGATTCTAAAAGATAAGACATACACTGTTACTTTCACAATTGAAAAGAGCTCCGCAAGAAAAACGTGACATCCGCCAAGCCGGAATTTATCTGTCACATCAAATCTACCAGTTGACGGCTACGTGTTGCCATCATGTAGAATTCATCTTCTTCTTAACAGATGACGCTGGCAGTAGCGACTTTCGCAAATAAAATGAAAGTGTGTTTTGTACCGTAACAGGCATACGGCCCACCTGCCTATATTATATATACCTAGTCTTGCCATAAATACTAAAACAAAGAAAAAAAACAAATGCAAATAACATTTATTACTTTTACAGTGTGTTAATTTAATACATAAATATAAAACAATCCTACTAATATTATAAATGCGAAAGTTTGTACGTATGGATGTTTGTTGCTCTTTCACGCTTAAACGGCTGAACGGATTTGAATGAAATTTAACTTGTGCCGATCTTTTTCACAAAAGTATGGCTCAGTCCGTCACTCCTTCATATCAAATACCCTACCAAACCATCACTGAAGTCGGATAGTGCCCATGTTGCACTCTGTCGACTAATTGGGAAGCTTCCTTAGAGCTTTGAGCATAAATACGGTCATTTTGTTTGTTAATATGTTGCTCAATTCTAAAAATTTTCTCATCCGTAAACAAAATTTTTCTGTGACCTCCCTTTGCGTACCGCTTCAGTAGTTGTTCCGATTTTACCACCCTATTCTTTTTAAATTATCAGTAAAGAAATGACCAGTACGTCTCTTATAGGCTGCAAGTCCTAAGTCATCTTTTAAAATACGCGACATGGTTCTAGGTACTATCTTCATCTCCCGAGATAAAATCTTTTGCTTTCGGACAGGTTTTCTTCGAATTCTTTCCTTTACTGCTTTGACCACCTTTTTCATACGAACACTACGTGGACGGCCAGATCTCTTTCTGTCACAAACAGAGGAGGTATCATTGTACCTATTAATAGCCCGGTACACAAACATTTTACTAATACCAAGCGTATGGAGAGTTTTAAAAATTGCATTTGGCTCCATACCTACTTTGTGTAATGCAATCACAGCGATTCGGTTATCTTTATCACCCCACTTCATTTTAATATCGCAAAATATTGTACAATGTATTGGCGCCAAAATGAGAAAACTCAATGAACAATCATATAAAAATGACATTTCAAATTCATATGTAATATTTTGTGTATTTTTAATTGTAACAGTATTTATGGCCAGACTAAGTATAAATAATCTAAAAAAAGGTTATAAGTTTATATATAATTGAATAACACGACATAATTACCATATTTACTGTAACACTGTGGCTTAGAATATAAAACTGGTTGAAGAATCTTTGTTGGACGTTTTCACAGGTTCTAATAAGTTAGAAAAGGACAGACAACCGTTCATGTTTTGCATATTTTATAAATAAGAATTTATAAAATATGCAAAACATGAACAGTTGTCTGATATATAGATATATCATACATACAGCATACAGAATATACTGTCTCTCTGGCTCACTTTAGTCACTGCGAGCAGTTAATTATAAGCTTGGTTTAGAGCGTGATCGTTATCCTAACCCCAAATGATATGATTGAATATGATCTGTAATATTTTTTTGCATGTAACTAAATTGCCATACAACCGTACAAACCTATACAGTTAAATTTAACGTGCGTGCGTTTATGTAATATTTTATAATAGTTGATCTTTTAAAAGAAATTGTTAATCCCTTAAACCCCAAGATTTATCAAATTTAATCCCGAAATTTTCAGGACTGGAATACGGCTAGGATCAGGACCCCAAATTTCGGGATTCCAAGATCGATTCATCTGATTATGATGTAACTGAGCTTTGATTAGATTGTCAGCTTAATAGGAAAAAATATGTTTTTTTTACAAGTCTGACACCTTAAAATAGGAAAGCATTTGCAACCTGCACAAGAGTGTATTTGTTATTTCGTGTTAAATGGTTTACAAAATTCCAAAACGTGAACACATAGTGTTACTTTTCAAGAGGTTTTTATATTAATAGCAGTTGCGTGTCCCGCCTGTAGCTACTTGTTTGTTTTTTGTTCTTTACGTGTATTACCTATGTACATAGGTATATATATTTTTCATTAACCCTAACGAGTTATGGCACCAAAAGTTTGCAGTATTATGTATTATGTCTGAATATGCCCTATAACAGTGTACAAAATATCATCAGCCTCATATATTTTTGATGTAGGTATGTAGGTATGTAGGTATATAGGTGCACAATGGACAGAAATATGAAACAAAGAAATGAAACTTTCAAAAATTACTGTGTTCGCTAGTCTCTCATTAGTAGAGCACCACTGCATTGGCTATTTTATTACAGATGTGGCGTCGCCGTTTCTACATATATTAGTCTATAATTTTGCAATATCTTGTAATTTACTTAACGATATAATGGGGTGCAGTCGTTTCACTTTACCTATGCACATAAATTTATTGGTAATTACTCAGTCATGCGCAAATAATTTTTCATTCGATTGAGCTAAAACGTAGAAAAAATGATTATGACACGACATGACGAAGAAGTTTTAGATAAAAAAACCCTGCGTGACGCTCGGCCAAGTGTTGTAGCGACTCTTAAATAATTCATATATGATGTTGCCAAAAAACGACCAAGTTTCTGTTAACAATCTTGTTAAGAAAACTCTTCGGTAAGGTCGATCATCTGGCCCAACAAAGGAGAATTAATTGTAATGTATTTCGTTTTATTTAAAAAACACTCTTTTTCCAAAGAAATATCGAGCCCATTGTTATTGTTTAAATAATAGTACGTATATCCCTACAGGTAGGTTGCCCGACATTGCCTCATGCCAATTTTCTGACCGATAGCATAAAACGCGCTTCATTGTTCGTGACAGCTTCGGGCCAGTCTACTTTGTTCATATAAAACAAGAAAAAAATTGACGATCGTTGAAGCCCGGTTTCGGAGTGTGAATTTGCAAACGCTAATATAAAGGAAACAAAATGTTCTTTACTAGACTGACCAATCAGACTTAATTTCCGTAACAATTTGTATGCGCGAAGAGAATTTCTGTTACGAACTACGCTTGTTTCGTGTCACCAAAACTAAAGTGGGTTCGACACCTATTGCCTCCCAGACCTGATATGTCACAAACAGTAGGCGTTTGATTCGGCCACATTTATCTCGATAAAAGTTTTGAAATCAAAGTAAGGTTTAAACGAGCATGGCAGCTCTGTATACATAATTCGGTTTAGGACCATGCGTAGCACCTATGAGCCGATACATTAAAGCATGGTATAGTACTAGGTAATTTTTGCAATAAAGTAAAAGGCATTATTTCTGTGTAGTTGCGGGAAATGCGCTACTATTCAGTAAATATTAAATTGAATTTGTACGTATGCCTTCATTCACATATACGCCACTCGAATTGAATTCTCATCACCGTACGTATTGCACTTTTTGTGCTACGAAAGCAGATTTGACATCATAATTGTAGCTATTCCCCCATAATTTAATACACTAACGTAATTTAGAATGCTCTAGGGTCACTTCGCCATGCAAAGTTCTTATTGCATTACAAGCTGAATTAATTGAACTAACCAATTCATTTAGTTTTTTTCGCCAGTATAGGTCCGAATCAATATATACTCTAACAGATTTCACGGTCTGTTTTGATACAACAGTTTCGTTGTTATGCATACCCAGAATTGAATCATCGTGTCTTATTGTCAACTTAAACAGCCTAATATTTGTTTTTCGTCCATTAACCTTTAAATTATTTGTTTCGAAGCATTTTTTAAATAATCCCAATGTTATATTTATGTCGTTCTGGACATCATTTAAATTAGTCAGTTGTCGTATCATCTACATAAACTATCAATCTATAAAAAATAATTAATTTTATGTGTAATTCAAACGCTAATACAGGTGTTTCACTTGCACATAGTTCGGGCATTACTGAAAATTGAAAATAAAATAGGTCCCGAGATTCAGCCTTGTGGTACTCCTCTTTCTATGAATGTCATATTAGATTATTATATAATTTCATTCCTTTCATCATTACCTGCAGTTATCTCTACAAACTGTTGTATGTTGTTCAAATAAGATTTAATTAAGTCTGGTTTTCCTCGTAAATCATAGTGTAAACTTTATAAATAATATCTGATAATATCCCATGTTAAAGGCCGAGCTGAGATCTAGGAAAAGTCCAGCTACTTTTTTCGTTTCGTTTAATATTGTACTACATCGTCTATTAGTTTCTCATTTGCATGTCTTGTGCCTACATACCTTTTATAAACGCATCGTCTCTCGTTTAGTGTGTCATTTAAATTTAGGTGTATTTATAAGATTTTCGAAAAAAATTTAAATGCTTGGCAGTGACGATATTATTCTGTAATGCTGCAGATCACTAGTTACACCTTTTTTAGAGTTCCGTAGTAAACAAGGAACCCTTATAGTTTCGCCATATTCATCTGTCTGTCCGTGGACTAGCTCAGAGATACTTGATACTAGAAAGCTATAGTTTGGCATGTATATGTTACTGTAAAAGCCTGAACTACAGTAAATCTTAGATTTTATCAGTATATCTTAAGATTTACCGACATGAGTTGGTATATGTAAGTGTTAATACAAAGGGGAACAATTTTTCGGACTTATACCATAGAAACTGGTACTTGCTAGGTTTTACCCGAGGCGGTTGGTTAATGTTGGTTTTGGGAAGAAAACAATAAATACTTTCCATTTATTTATTTCAATTAACTATCAATAATCAACAAAGTAATTATTAATCATATTACCAATCAGTCAAATCCTTACTATATAAAAACATTTTATATGGTAAGTATGTTTATTTATTAAATACTAGCTGTGCCCGCGACTTCGTCCGCGTGGAATTTAACAAAAAAGTTATTGTTCAGTTCGCAGAGTTTACTATAACTTATTAATTCTGTATTTCGCGTGTAGAAATACCTATGCTAATTTTAATGAAAGTCTTCTATTTTGTGAATCGCACCCCCGAAGGGGAAGATATTTCCCCCTAATTTTAACAGTTTTTTATATTTAAAAACCTTACGGGAACCTTACGGGATAAAAAGTACCCTTTATTGTGCTCTGAACAGTCGTCTACCTACCAGTGAAAGTCCCGTCAAAATCGGTCCGGCCGTTTCAGAGATTAGCCGGAACAAACAGACAGACGGACAGACAGACAAAAATTGTAAAAATATTCATTTTGGTATATGTACCGTGTATATATCCATATGCATTTAGTAAAAAGCGGTTATTTTAATATTACAAACAGACACTCCAATTTTATTTATCTGTATAGATAAGTAACTTGTATTTTAAAATAATTTTTAAATTCTTTTTATAAAATAACACAAATTTAATTGTCTTCTTAAAAAACGTTAATACATTTTGTCTTAAAAAAATAAAACAAATTAAATTATCATCTTAAAAAAAATTGTATTTAAGAAACAAAAATAAAGACAAAATTGACACAAACTAGTATGTAGTAAATAAAAATTACTTGTTACAACAAGGAGCGCTAGTAGTTATTAAATTCTCCCGTGATTTGCTCTATTTTTCGTGGCCTGGGACTACATTGATAACTAAATATTAATAAATAAAATAACATAGAGCATAAACTGTCAAACTACAAAATTGTCAACTACAAAACTGTCAACTACAAAATTCCTGACCATTATCGGTATGAAAGATTTTAGGTGCTCCAAAAGTGGAGATAATATTCAGGAGATGGTATGCTACTTCGGCTGCGCGATTAGTTTGAAGTACACGAAGGATCATAAATTTAGTAAAGTTTATTAGGTCTTGGTAAACGAATATGAATTTAGAATTTCCGATAGGGTTAGTTTGTAGGTCTATGAGATCTACTTGACAGCGTGAGTTCATTTCACTATGAAGTATGGCAAGACTTGATGACAATGCTCTTTTACAAAGTGTTCTGTTTCTTTAGACATAGTTGGCATAGCTTTAAATATGTCATGATAGCCTCAACTGTAATATTTTTATACTTGCGATTACATTTCTTAAGCATCTCGTCCTTCCACCGTGTCCAATAGCAACATGCACTTATTGGAGAATGTTGAACAATTCTTCGTAACAAACGTAATACTTGATTTCTCCATTCTCTTCTTTCATCAGCGCAATAAGTTTTAATTCGGCGCCTATAATTAAAATATACTGCTTTATACACATGTAATGAATAGCTTCCTACTTTTTCACGTTCTTTGCAGTTTTTACTTCCTCTAAACACTTTGAGTATTTATCATTAGAAAAAAAGGTAAAAGTTAGATACTCGTATTAACTTCTACCTCGACCTACTTATCTACTTTTACCTTTTTCTTGCTTGCTACGAGCTCGTCCATTATTTCATAAAATATATGTTTTACACTCATATCGATTTGTAAGTTACTTCATCATCATCATTTCAGTCTGTCTTCGTCGATCGTGTGCCACCTGCATCCATCAACTCCCTACAAACCTCTTAAGGTCATCGCTCCATCTAATGGGGAGCCCACCCCACACTGCGTACTAGTACGGGGACGCCATTCGAGAACTTTTCTTCCCCAGCGGTTGTCGGTTCTACGAACTATGTGGCCGGCCCACTGCCACTTCAGCTTGCTTATCCTCTGGGCTATGTCGTTTAACTTAGTTCTACTGCAGATATCTTCATTTCTGATAGAGCAGAGAACTCTACCCATAGCACGCTGAGCGACCTTTAGCTTCCCCATACGGCCCGCCTGGCTGCGGCATGCGGGCCGTATGGGGGCCGTATGTAAGTTACTTGCAGACAGTAAAATATTATCAAATATCGAATTAAACTTACTTTCGAACTATAAATTACTTTGAAATATCAAAATCCCAAACAGAAAACGAATTAACTTCGTGTTCAACGATCGACTGAGGCCAGCTGAGGCGGTTAAGGTTACCACCCGGTACAGGAAGCGGGGAGTTGCAAACTGCCCACAAGTTCGAGACGATGTGGTTCTGACATATCTGTACCGTGTATTTGAAGCAAATCTTAAGATTTATCAAGTGAATGGTGGTAAATGCTCGAAATAAATGAGATCACAAAACTTTTCGGACTTATACCATAACTAGTAGGTAAATCTTAGGTATTAACGGTTAATCTTAGCAGTTACTGTAGTTGTGGCTTTTACAGTAACATATATGCGGTATATATGGTTTCGTTTTCATCAAGTCGTAGATTTAATTCCACTTTTTATTTTCTCTTTGGATATTTATTTACATTATTTAAATAGGTATAGTATAAGTAGATCACGTACTCGTACAAATAAAATAGTTATACTAGCATTTAGTAGTTAATAACTCGGCTCGATTTTTGAATGTATGTACAATAAAACCTCAACACTATTTGTGGCCCGACATACACTTGGTCGGTTTTTATATATTTATATATCGGGATCACTAGCTAATTTTAGATGTTCCGCGAAAACATCCATTGTCATAGCATTTATTGTACGAGAATAAATACGTAAATAACGAGTGTATATTATTTTTAATTACAAGGTTAATATATTTAATTAAACAAAAATTTCTTTTTTGTATTCGTTCATAGATTATCTACATTTTAAAGCGAAAAATAACTGCTAGTTTATCTAGTAGGGATAATGCAACTAACATGTAACACAATATGTAAGGCAAAAGAGAATATATGAGGCTACGGAAACGTACTACGTTGTACTAACGAAAGAAGTACTGCGTGTACAGTTTTTGCTTATAAATTGAACACGCACTACAAACCTTCCCAATCAATTGACCGAGTTTTAGTCTCTTGTATCCCTTGTTGAGGATCAATTAATTGGGTCTAATCACTGTAATTGCGTCCCATATTGAACCCACACTCCCACTACTTGGCCTTGACTTGACTTCATAAAGGACGTAAATAAAATTATGTTTTTAGGGTACGGAACCCAAAAGGAAGGGAATATGGGAAAAGGTCGCTAATAATCTGTTAGTGATATTTTATTGGTACTCGTCTGCCATTAAATATCACTAACAGCCTGTTTCAAGACGTATAAACATGAAAATTTTAATAGTCCGTTATGACGAGCTCGGTGGCGCAGTGGTTAGTAACGCCGCTTTGACATTAGAGCTCATGGTTCAATTCCCGCACAGAACAAACATTTGTGTGCATGTACATGTTTTATTGTTTCTGTCTGGGTGTTTTTAGAGAGGGAGGGCGAATCAAAGCATCCCGGGCGGGGGAAGTAATTCCACCTCAAGAAAACCAGTCAAATAACTCCCTACAGGCTGTGTTTTTACGAGTTCCTAAGTTCTGTGCTAGTAGCATCGCGCAAGCGACACTTAATGTATTGCAGGTGTTTAAATACTACGGTAACCACTTAACATCAGCATATATGCTTCAATGTCTCCTGGAGTTCTAAAAAAAATATATGTATATTCTTTACTCTAATTATTCTTTTATTCAAGTAGTGGTAGGTGAAGGAAGAAACGGGGGAACAAGATTTGAAAAAGTTGTATCTTTAGAAATCATTCACTTGAGGTATCAAGAAAGACTGATAATCCAGTCAATAAAGCGGAAATCGGCCGAATAAAAAGTTTCTTATAGGAAGATGGATCAAAAAAATTATTTTTACATTACCTTCTATGAGTCCTCTAGGTCATTCGTGACTAGCAAGCGAAGTGTCTAGCCTCCCCTATTTAAAAAAAAAATGCAATATATACTAAAAGTGAAAATTAAGGACTAAAAATGTCCCCTAGTAGGTTTTCAGGGTCGCTGATCACGAATCCGCCATTAGTTTTCCGGAAAATTCACACGGGGAGCGGAAAATCGGAAAATTTGTTTGTTTTTCCTACTTTTTACTGCTTTCTTCGGTGTTGTCAAATTGGGCTCGCACCTGAAGATGAATAATGATGTTTCTGATGCCAAGACGTAAATTTCGAAAAACTGTGGAAAATCTTTGGGACAATGTGGAAAATCTGGTATAGGAAAATTTCAAACGTAGGCGATATGAACGTGTAGCAGGTCATTATATGGTTTTTTTGGCTCGCTGATCATGAATGTGCCATTAGTTATCCGGAAAATCCACATAGGAAGCGGGAAATGATTTTGATATGACCATGATATACTGGGTGGCGCAATAGAACGTGCATATTTAAAAAACATATTAAAAAATAAATACAAAAAGTATAGTTAAAATAAAAATGAGGCATTATAATGTTATAATTGAAGTTTATTTTTTAAAAATTACATCATCCAAATGATGACCCTCTCTACGACGGCACTCCTCTAACCGGAAACGGAAATTATTGAAAACTTTCTTCAATATTGTTGGTGTAATTGCTGCCATTTCACCACGGATATTCTCTTTGAGCTGATCGAAATTCTTCGGATTATTACTATAGAGTTTGTGTTTGAGGTATCTCTACAAAAAAAAGTCAGGAGGCGTTAAGTCTGGTCTACGTGGGGGCCATGGGATTTCACCTCTTTTCGAAATCAGTCTGCCAGGGAACATCTGTTTCACAACCGCCTTGGAGTCATTTGAAGAGTGACAGGTAGCTCCGTCTTGCTGAAACCAAGGTTTTGAATTCACTATTCTTGAATTTTCAAGTGCGACCCAAAAAACCCATATAATGACCTGCTACACGCTCATATCGCCTAAGTTTGAAATTTTCCTATACCAGATTTTCCACAGTTTTCCGACTTTTTTGATAATCTTATTTCGTTTAACTCGTTCGTAACACTGAACATTAATTTGAAGCACTTTATTATCAGTAACAACATAAAAAAAAGATAAACAAGATTTTCCACTTTTCATGGGGGATTTTCCAGGAAACTGATAGCATATTCGTGATCAGCGACCCAGAAAACCCATATAATGACCTGCTACACGCTCATATCGCTCAAATTTAAAATTTTCTTATACCAGATTTTCCAGTTTTCCGAAGATTATCCTCAGTTTTACGTCTTGACAGCAGTAACATCATTATTCAGCTTCAGGTGCGAGCCCAATTTGACAACACCGAAGAAAGCAGTAAAGTAAAATTAAACAATTTTTCCGATTTTCTATGACTATTACATGAGCCTTCGATTTATGTTATAAAATGTTCAAAGATAGCCCCAAGGTAAAAGTTCTTGTATTGCAAGTGTATAAATCGTCATCGTAAAGCCTTGAACTGAATTCAAAGGCTAAAGCTAACTAATCTCTACTTTCATTGTGTCACAGTCGCTAATATTTGAAAGTAAAGTTACTAATTAAACTAAACAATTTAATCTTTGATCAGCCTTCAAAGCTAAAGAGAAACGGGCAGACGGAAAAGGCAACACATTCTTTACATGTCGACCCTGAAAGTCACAGAAACGGACAGGAGTTCGTATCCGCAAGGATGTACTTCTTTGTTCAAATTAGAACAATAACGCTCACGCATACCGTTTTGTTGGGCACCCAACAGCATACTCCAAATAACTTGCAGACCCAATGTTATTTCTACAAACGTAAACTTAGTCAAACAACAAACTATGACCAGACTGGTGGGTTCCCAAGGGCAGCACTAATTCTCATGAACGAACTGGACACACACAAAGTAAATAAAGTACATTAAACTGCCTGATAAAAAAAAACGGGTTGCACTCCGGGAGTGCCGGCAGAAGTGAAAACTTGAACATTAACGTTTTGCATTTTTGAATATTTTGGAATAGTTAGGTATTCCCTAACTATTCCAAAATATTCAAACATTTCGCACGAATTGCTTTATTTATCAGTATAAAAGTACTATCTCGAGCCATCAGCAGTCAGAATTCATGGATACGCATAGCAGGCTGTAGTACAAACTTCAAACACACACGCAGCCTCGCGCAAGCGCCCTGCGCCGCTTAAACCAAACAGCGATGTTGATAAACTACGTTGGACGAAACGCGTAAGCGCCAAGAATTTTACGGCGCTTACAACGTTTTGGTCGCGAGAAAATAATGCCCTATGAACGATCTAGATTCTAGCGCTTCGCGCTTTAATTAGAGGTACCTAATGTTTTAGCGCTGTAGCGAATTTAAGTTCTAATTCTCACCAAAATTTTACGGTCAGGGTCACATGTCCTGACGCGAGTTTAACATTTTTTACTCATCCTAAAAAGTGCACAACGCCGCTAAAGAAGTTATCTAGTTTCCTAATCCATTAGGATTGGCAGAGTGCAGTATCTAAGCCCATGGATTTGGCGAAGATACTGAATTTTATTAGTTGGATTGTAGAAAGAATGCAGGACGAAATAATGACGAAACAGATGTACAATGCAAAAGTGGAAGGACGTAGGATCCGAGGAAGACCGAGACCATAGTATAATCAAAAAAGTAGGCCGACTCGACCCCCGAGCGAAGGATAATAGCTAAACACGTAGGAATGTCGCTTATAGTTTATACAATCGTCAAGAATGCACAGTCTATCTATATACAAAACAATTTTCCCCTGTAGGTGAATCATCAGGGATCTATAATACAAAGATTTTCTTAATTATTTTTTGTACATAGACTATGAGCTGACTATTGCATTGAAGTTATATACTCCTTTAGGCGCGTTATGAAAAAATGATAAGTGAAATTTTAAGATACTGTAACACAAAAGTAACAGGTTGAAGCTAAACTGTTCATTAAATACTACCTGAAATTTGTTTTGTCTTATTGTGATTAATGAATTGTTACATAGATTTTGCAAATGAAATCTTTAGTTCGAAAACGGTATCCCCATTTAAAACGGCCTTCGAAGTTTGGATATATTGTTATTCGGGTGTTCGAAACGTCAAAGTGAAATAGGTCTGCTCAGAGAAGCAATGCGTCAGGCTCGCATCCTTGACCGCTAATGTCTCGACGATTACTTGCGCAGTTATCGTGGGGGAGTTTAATTCTCGTATATGATACACAGCCACTAACTGCCCAGATAACGTTTATTTATACCTGCGACTTCTCCACTTGTCGATGTATTTTCGTTTTCTCTTTATTTTAGCACAGTCATTATTATACATTACTAGTGAACCGCCCCGGCTTCCCATGGCTAGATAGATAGATATTTTTTTCTTTCATATAGGTGTGTCTTCCCAAGCGTATTAACAAAACAATCTTTCAACGTAAGTTTAGAGATATGGATGTGAGTCGCTTGAGGGATGACTTGTGTAATGTTGATTGGACAGAGCTTTACGCAGCCACTTCGATTAATGATAAAATTAACATATCAACTCTACTGTAACTTTCGTTTATGATACTCACGCTCCGATCGGACCTGTACGAATAAAACGCTCCTTGGCTATCTAATATGCTATGTAACATTACGTACAAACTTAAACAATCGTATCCTAAGATGAACCAATTTTTACAATATTTAGATCTACAGCAGGTGGTGAACGGACAGGAGGCGGCCATAGTCGGCCGCTGGGGCCTCCCGCCAGTGGAGGATTTGGGGGCGGAGCAAGGGGCTGGCCGTCTCTGCGACGCCTTCACGGCGGTGTGCAGGGCGGCCATGCCCAGTGTTGGGCGTCCGCCCCCAAGGCGGGCGGTCTACTGGTGGTCGGCGGAGATTGCCGACCTCCGGGACGTCTGCAACGGGGCGCGTAGAGCGTATACCCGGAGCAGGCGTCGCCGCCCCCGGGACGAAGAAAGGGATGGCCATCTGCACGGAGTCTACGTGGAGAGCAGGAGAGCACTGCAGATGGCCATCAGTAGGGCCAAGGAGGGAGCGTGGCAGGAGCTGCTGGAGGGTCTGGATAGGGACCCGTGGGGCCGACCTTACAGAGGAGCGCGGAACAAGATCCGCGCTCAGTCGGCCCCGCTGACGGAGACCCTCCAGCCGGCGTTGTTGGAGAGGATTGTCGGGGAGCTTTTCCCCGACAGTCCACGGGGCTACGCTCCCCCGAGGATGGCCCTACGTCGGACGTCGGACTCCAGAGGAGAGGAGGAGGGCGCTCCGCCGCCCGTCACCGACCAGGAGATGGAGGCGGTCGTTGACCGCCTCCGAGGCAAGAAGAGGGCGCCGGGTCCGGACGGGGTGCACGGGAAGGTGCTAGCGTTGGCTCTCGTGCACCTCGGAGACAGGTTCCGGGAGCTCCTCGACTGCTGCTTGCGGTCGGGGTGCTGCCCGGGACCCTTCAGGGTGGGCCGGCTCTGCCTTCTGTTGAAGGGAGACCGGCCCCCGGACTCGGGGTCGGCGGTTCGACCGGTTGTTCTGCTGAACGAGGCGGGCAAGGCCCTGGAGAGGGTTGTCGCCTCCCGCCTCGCTCAGCATTTGGAGGATGGCCCGGGACCGGGCCTTTCGGATGCCCAATTCGGGTTCCGGGCCAGACGGTCGACCGTCGACGCCATTAGGCGCCTAAAGTCGGTGACGGAGGATGCGGAGCGCGAGGGTAAGGTGGTGGTGGCGGTGTCGCTGGACATCGCCAATGCCTTCAACAGCCTCCCCCACAGTACCATACTGGAGGCCCTCAAATACTTTGAGGTGCCTCCGTACTTGGGGAGGCTGTTGAAGGCATACTTGGAGGACAGGGAGGTGTGCTTCGAGGATGCGAGGGGCCGTATGGTCAGGAGGTCTGTCGGGTGCGGGGTCCCGCAGGGGTCCGTTCTGGGCCCCATTCTGTGGGACCTCGCATACGACTGGGTCCTGCGGGGCCGTCTCCTCCCCGGGATGAGTGTCATCTGCTATGCAGATGACACCCTTGTCGCGTCCCGGGGTAAGACCTTTGTGGAGGCGGCGCGGCTGGCCGAAGTCGGAGTAGGACTGGTGGTCAGCCGTATAGAGAGGCTTGGGCTTCGGGTCCGTTTGGAGAAGACCGAGGCCCTCCTCTTCCGCGGGACCGGCAGACGGGGCCCTCCCCCCGGAGCACACCTCCAAATAGGAGGAGAAAGGATTAGGGTGAGTGCCCAGATTAGCTATCTGGGCCTCACCCTGGACGGGAGATGGACCTTCGGCCCCCACTTCGAGCGGTTGGGGCCGAGGGTCATCAGAGCTGCGGCGGCGCTGGGTCGCCTCCTGCCCAATGTTGGCGGGCCCAGCGCCGCGTGCAGGCTGCTGTACTCCGGCGTCTGCCGGAGTATGGCCACGTACGGTGCCCCAATATGGGCGGACGCCCTCTGCAGCCGCAACAGGGCCCAGCTGCGCAGAGCGCAGCGGGTCATAGCGCAGAGGGCGATAAGGGGGTACCGTACGGTAGCTTGGACGGCCGCGACCGCCCTCGCTGGCGACCCGCCCTGGGAGTTGGAGGCGGAGGTGCTCGCCGAGGTATACGGGTTTGTCTCGGAAAGGAGGAGCCTCGGCGAGCGCCCCACATCGGTGGAGGTGGGGCGGTATCGCCAGCGAGGGCATGTGGAGATGATGCGGAGGTGGGGGGAGGACCTGGCGCAGTCGCGGTACGGAGTCCGCGTTGCGGATGCGCTGCGCCCGGTCCTGGAGGCGTGGATGCGCCGAAGGCGCAAACCCCTCACTTTCCGCATGGTGCAGGTGCTCACTGGACATGGGTGCTTCGGTGAGTACCTGCACCGGGTCGCGAGGCGGGAGATGACGCCGGGCTGCCACGATTGTGGCGCGGCCGAGGACACCGCTCAGCACACTCTGGAGCGGTGCCCCAGGTGGTCTCGGCAGCGCCACGACCTGGTGTCCGCGCTAGGAAGCGCGGACCTCTCGCTCCCGAGCGTGGTCCGCTCCATGCTCGGGAGTGACAGTGCCTGGCAGGCGATGGCCTCCTTCTGTGAGACCGTCATGTCCCAGAAGGAGGCCTCGGAGCGGGATAGGGAGGACGATCCTCAAGCTGTCCCGCTCCGGAGACGGCGGACGGGAGTGCGGCGTAGGCGCTACGCGCACCTACTGCCGCCTCCCTAACCTGTGGGACTAGGGGTCAGGATGGGAACCTGGCCCCATAACGGTCCCGCCGCCGGAGGGGCTGTCCCAATTTGCCGGGACGGCCCCTAGAGAGAAGAAGTCCGGCCCCTTTTGAGGGGCTGGCCAGTCGCAGTGGTGCCCTGTTGCTAACAGATCCGGGGCACCACACCAACGCGGCCGATGGCATTTCGCGGGGTTGTTTAGTGGGTATACCGTCGGACAGCCGACGGGGAGTCCCACACTACCACCGGAGGCCACCCAGGCACCGGTGGTGTGCGTAACGCATTTTTCCCCGCGTCACAAAAAAAAAAAAAAAAAAAAAAAAAAAAAAAAAGGTGGTGAACGGACCAACGCACTCTTCTGCTGTCACGAATAAGGTTACTCTTATCGATCTCGTGTGCACTAATTGCCCAGTTAAGGATGTATCTATAACGAATATTACTGGAACATTGGGTCATTCAATGATAAATATCAATCTTATGTTAAAAAAATCCAAATCACTGCCTAAATTTGTAACATATATACCCATTAAATATATTAACATCAATCAGTTCAACAAGGACATGGTTGCACTGAATTGGAAGTCAGTGTCTCAGTTGTCAAATGTAGAAAATATGGTTAAACAGTTTAATTTTCTTCTTTTATCTCTTCTGGATAAGCATGCTCCACTCATCACTAAAAAAACAAAATCTAATTATTCTCTGCCTTGGATAACAGATACTATAAAACTAATGATTAATAGACGAAATGAAGCCCATAAGACCTATTGTCAATCGAACTCTAATATACACAAACAGTACTACAAAGATCTAAAAAAAATTGTTGCTAAAAGTATCACTAATGAGAAACGTGCCTACTATAATCATTATGTTAATTCGAATATAAATAATAGTAAACTTTTTTGGAAAAATATTAAGAACAAAATATTAATGGATCCCAGTAAAGGTGATTGTTTACCAGATAGTTTTAATGACCCTAATGCAATTAACGACCACTTCTTGCACGTGCCGGGACCTGACAGCGTTTCAATATCACAACTGACCTATTTCGAATTTCATCGTTTTAATGCGCAAACTCCCCTATTTGAATTGCATACAGTAACTGAAACTGACGTCACCAAATATATTATGTCAATAAAATCGAATGCTATAGGGAATGATGGTATTGGCAGGGATATGGTCTTACTTACATTGCCTCATACGTTGGGAGTTATTACTGATATTATTAACCAATCAATTATAACCGGTATCGTGCCTCATCAGTGGATATATTCTCTAGTAACTCCTAGACCAAAATTGAACCAACCCTGTGAACTTAAAGACATTAGGCCGATAAGTATCTTACCGTTCCTCTCAAAAATTTTAGAGAAAGCCATTTATGAACAGGTAATTAGGTATATTGAGGAAAATGACATACTACCATCTCACCAGTCTGGATTTAGGAAGGGTAGGGGCACTGTTACAGCTTTGCTTGATGTCACGGATAATGTACTTGTCGATCAGGATGAAGGAAAGGGCACAATACTAGCATTACGCGACTTTTCCCGTGCGTTTGACTGTTTCAACGTTCCACTGCTTCTCTCCAAGCTGGCGTACTATGGTTTCGGTGATACTGCCATTAGATGGTTTGATAGTTATCTGAGTTGTCGATACCAAGCTGTTAAACTCCGGAGAGAGGATGGTACCTATGTTCTCTCGACTCCTAAACCTGTAACACGAGGGGTACCCCAGGGTTCCATACTTGGGCCTCTTCTCTTTATTATATATAGCGCTGATCTTCTAAGTGTAGTGAGAGGATGCAGGTATCATTGTTACGCTGACGATGATCAGCTATATATTCCCGTGGACCCCGGTAATGTAGCTGAAGCCGTGCAGACTTTGAACGAAGACCTGGATAGAATCGCGTGCTGGGCTACTGCTAACGCTCTCGTGCTTAACCCATCTAAGTCCAAATTCATGGTCCTTGGCTCTAAAAACCAAACAAAGCTAATCTTAGATAGCCATCCAGTTGTAACGGTGCTTGGCACGATCGTAGAACGAGTCAGTGAGGCTAGAAATTTGGGTATTATTTTCGATACTGAACTGCGTTTTGATAACCACGTTTTGGGTCTAGTGAGGAGTTGCTTTTATAGGCTAAAATTGCTGTATAAAATTCGTAATTACCTCACTGAACAAACACGCATAACCCTCTGCGAGGCGCTAATACTATCCATACTTAACTACGGTGACTTGGTTTATGGGCCGCGCCTACTGTCAAGAACTCGGCGGTTGATTCAGCGTATACGGAACGCCTGTTGCCGTTTCTGTTTTAATATTCCCCCGCGTGCTCATATATCTCCTTTTATAAATGGTGCTTTAATGCTTAATATGGAGTCACGCAGAAAAATGCATATGGCAACCCTGATCTATGACCTTGTGAAATTCAAAAATCCACCATATCTCCATGCTAAAATAAATTTCTCAAAATTTCACAAGCTGTATGGCTCAGGTGTACCCCGAGCCGCGCACCTTTAGCGACATACAAGCATAAAACTGTTGCTTTCAGGGGCAGTTTCCGCTACCAGGCGACCAAATGCTGGAACAATATACCTCCACCAATAAGAAATGTGTCCTCAAGATATGTCTTCAAAAATAGAGTCAAAACAGTGCTATTGGAGGAACAAAGGCTGGGCTAGATATAGCTTTTCGTCGTACTTTGGTCGCTCTGGAGGTGATTGTCCTCTGGTTTGCTTGAATGGGTATGGGTGGCTTTGTGTGCCCGTAACCTCGCTAAGTTTCGCTGCTGGTTTTAATTATATTAATCAATTTTCACACTCATATATACACTGTTCATAAGTTGTGAGTATTTGTGCATAGATACCTATTGTCTATATATATATATATGTATAACATCCGTGGCGTTATTCCTGCATGCGTCTCCTTAATTTTCAGGCAGCTGCTGAAAATCAGTGGTTTGCTCTTTGAGCAAATAATGCACTGAGCCGCTGCCTTTTTGTATCACTGCGACACACAATTTATTGTACAATTACTATTGTATTTGGTGTTTCCTCATTGTTTACCTGCTGATATTTACTGTTGTGTGTCATGGAGATACAAATAAATGGCTTATCTATCTATCTATCTATCGCCTAGTGAAAATCACCTCTTGTAATATAAAAAAACTGCGGAACATTTGCAATAGGATGTGTAGGGATGCAAACGATAATCTGATAATCTTGCATCTTATGATTGATACTACTACTATTAATGCCTCATATTAAATACCATTACACATTACAATAATCAGACGATTTATTTTCCTGAAGTTTAACAAAAATTTGATTCTTTACTAAAGCATCATCATCATTTACATTGATTTTAAGCAGTACCATAGCACATGGTTGCTTGCAACATCAGTGACATCATTGCCGACTGGTAAAAACCTCTTCACACCTTTTTTGAATAACCTCATGCTGTAGTTTTTAGGGAAAACCTCGGCAGGCAGTTAGATAAACAGCTTATATTACATGGTCTACGTATGGGTTAAAAATTAAAACTAGTTTTTTCAAAGCATATATGCATATGCATTTAATCAAAATATTTACCCTCATTATCTATACATTGCTGCAATCTAATTTGAAGTTTATTTATGCCATTTCGATAGAACTCTGGGCATCTTGATTAGACATTTGTTTGTTTATGAAAGCATTTTGTACTGCCTCCTGGGAAGAAAACTTTGTACCACGTACAAAATTGTCCAAATCACGAAAAAAATGGTAGTCAGTAGGTGTACGGTCTGGTGAGCACGGAGGATGACGTATGGTTTCTAAATGCAGCTCATGTAGAGTTACAACGGTTTCTCATGCAGTGTGAGGTCTTGCGTTATCATGGAGCAATAATGGTGAAGACCGATTCAAGAGTCGGGGGTCGGGACTGTTTCACTGCCAGTTTCGTCATCATTGTTCGAAGTTCGGCACAGTAAACATCTGCTGTTATTGCTTGACCAGACCTGAGAAAGCTATGGTGAATAACGCCATGAAGAGATCACCAAACAGTTACCATTACATTTTTATTGGTAAGCATGAGTGCTGCGTTTGACTTGGGGTCAGCCATTGCATTTTTCGCTTACGGTTATCGTAAAGAATCCATTTTTCGTCACATGTCACAATTCGATCCAATATTCCTTCATTTCTGCACCGATTCAACAAGGCAACACAAGCTTCAACCCGCGTTTCTTTCTGCAGATCAGTCAAATCATGAGGCACCCAATTTTCATATTCTTATATTTTATTGATTTGATGAGTGTATATTCTACGTAAGGTAACTTTAAACCATGCCGCTTATTCCTGGGTAGTTTGACTCGGATCGGCTTTCACGAAAGCGTTTAAACCAAAAACGCCCGGTGCGCTCATTAGCAGTCTCCTCTCCAAACGCAGCATTGATATTGCGAGCCATTTCTGCCGAGGTAGTTCCGCGTCTGAACTCGTATTCAAAAATTACTCGGATTTTCACAGTATTAGACGAAAAAAGAAAATTAAAATTCGAAAATCGAATGTTTCACATTTTTAAAAGAATACCCTTCATAGGTGTCATGTGAATAAAGTTTCACTCGAAAATCTCACACCGTTAAGGTTTAATGTCAATTCAAATTATCCATTACTATAAAACGGCAATTTGAGGCATCCTTTAACCCCTATTATGTTCGGAAGAGATAATTTATTTGGAATTTGGTCCCAATTGGTACAGATTGATTGTCTGTCCAGTGTAGCAAGGTAAGCATTATATGAAATAAATCAACTATACACACCGTAAACTTTACCTGATATCCTGATATAATATATATATATATATATACTCCAGTAGAGTCACTTTGGTTTTAAATTAAACTAATTGAATTAATATGATATAATTTTTTTATAGGTGATGTGGAGGTGAAAGTATATAAAAAATACCCCGTTTAATTAATCGCTTTGGATGTCTGGACTCAGCAAGATGTATATAGGTCCCATTCTTTACTAGGAGACGCGTAGGCACTGCTCTTCGCTTTATATGTAAACCTTATCAAATTTATAAAATACACTGTTACATTTATTCATATGTTGTCTAGTAATAATGTGAAATATATATATATAGATGTACTAAATTATCTATCTATGTATAATCCCATGCCGGATGGGCAGAGAGAACCGCCACATGACTTAATCCTTACACACCTCACATGCTTCTTTAACGTTTATAGCTCTTCTTATGCACACTCGCCGGTATCTAAAGCTCCAGCATCGCCTTCTAATAAAACACTATCAATATAATCACGGTAGGTAAGTCTTGGCTTTCCTCGGCTCCGTAGAAGGTACATCCTTCTTTTACTTATTTACTTTCGCGTTGTATATCTGTTTCGTAATTCTTTCTATATGTCCGAACCAACGGAGCATCCATCTTCTTATTTTAACACCGAAACTATCTTTCAGACCAACTTCGTTTCTAAAATCATCATCAATGCGAACATGGTCTACAAGCGTTACGTCACAAATTTTGCGCAACGCTCGGATTTCGACCCCGTTTACCCTACTTTCGTGCTCTCTCTGCCATACCCATCATAGCTCTCGCTTCCATATGTAAGCATTGGGACCGGCACATTGGCACAGCATTGTGTATACAAATCATAGATTAGTATTTTAACATACAATGTGCAATTCTATTCAATCATAGGAAATATGTCATGCAATTAGGGTACCGTTTTACAAATGACTAATAAGAAGTCGAACGCATATAATCACGAGAATCTGTACTCGAACAGTGGGGGGCAATCATGCATAATTTATTCAATACAATGTCGTGCACTATAAAGAGTGGCGTTATGCACTTCGAGGGAAATTTATATGACGGTATATACCTAGTCAGGTTATAAGTTCTGTTAAAAACTTTTGATGTAATTAATGATACACTTTTTGATAATTATGGAAAAATTATATATGAAATGGAACGTAATTAAATGTATAATAAAATTTTATTTACGTTATTCGAAATGCCCTCCTCCATTTTGTATATATGCCCTTAATCGACGCGGCCAGTCATCGATTGCAGCACGCACCACATTTATATCTATTTCTGCCGCTTCTTTAACCAGAAATGTTCGAAGAGACTCCAAATTCTGATGAGGTTTAGCGCAGACTTCCTCCTCCAAATGTTGCCATATCTTGTAGTCCAGTGGGTTTAAATCTGGACTAGAAGAGGGCCAGTCTTCATGCCCGATGATGTCAATTCCACGGGCGGTCAACCAGTTTTGAGTACTTCGTGCCTTATGAGCTGGTGCAGAGTCCTGTTGGAATATCCAGTGTCTGTTTTTGAACATTGTTTGAGAAAGAGGTTCTACTATGTTTGTTAGGACGGTATTTTGGTAAACCACGGCACTGGTTTTCACACCTTTTCCACAGAAAAACACCTCAGTTAAGACTGATTATGAGACTCCAAGCCAAACCATGATTGATAAAGGATAATGCCGTCGCTGGATCCTCGCAATAAGCGTGCTCGCTTCTTCACAACTGTGGGCATACACCTTATTATTTTATTTGTTGTAACTTTCTTCGATGGTAAAAATTTTCTCATCCGTAAACAAAATTTTTCTGTGACCTCCTTTTAGCGTACCGCTTCAGTAGTTGTTTCGATTTTACCACCCTATTCTTTTTTAAATTATCAGTTAAGAAATGACCAGTACGTCTCTTATAGGCTGCAAGTCCTAAGTCATCTTTTAAAATACGCAACATGGTTCTAGGTGCTATCTTCATCTCCCGAGATAAAATCTTTTGCTTTCGGACAGGATTTCTTCGAATTCTTTCCCTTACTGCTTTGACCTTTTTCGTACGAACATTACGTGGACGGCCAGATCTTTTTCTGTCACAAACAGAGGAGGTCTCATTGTACCTATTAATAGCCCGGTACACAAATATTTTACTAATATCAAGCGTATGGAGTGTTTTAAAAATTACATTTGGCTCCATACCTACTTTGTGTCATGCAATCACAGCAATTCGGTTCTCTTTATCACCCCACTCCATTTTAATATCGCAAAATATTGTACAATGTATTGGCTCTAAAATGAGAAAACACAATGAACAACCATATAAAAATGACAGATTCCAAATTCAAATGTAATATTTTGTTTATTTTGAATTGTAACAGTATTTATGGCCAGACTAAGTATAGAAAGAGTATATCAATAAAGATTATTAAGCCCATTATCGCCTACTAACCTAGGCCCTATTCGCGCACCACCTTTTTGAACCTAGACACCTTCATCTAGACTCAGCAATCAAAATCATCCATACGATTAACCACAAAACTTTCTTCAACAAACTGGTTTTCTGACGTTGATCTCAGGGCATTTTAAAATTTCTATTATACTAAATCTACATTAAGTTGAAATCTACCTTTGAGTAATTCTTTTACTTAAATAATAATACACTTCTTCGTAATTAAATCCAGTAACCGACCATACCCTGTGTGCGCACCATACCCTGTTAAAAACTCGAAACTATCTAATTATTCAATTTCTTTTTTTTTCTATCTTAAACAAAACAGCTCCTGTGGGTCCTAAATAAATTTGTTAATTTATTTATCTTCTACTTGTAAAAGAAAAATGTATGTGAAAAGTTTTCTTTGAATGTAAACACAGCGATTTATTCTTGTCTCAATATAATAATCAACACGATACTCTACACAACCGACTGTACCATTAGTAGAACATACAACACAGTGATGCAGTTTTTTAGACCTAAATTTTCAATACTGTGCCAGAAGTTGAGATCGTCAACTATTTTGAATGCACGTCTCTGTACCCTCCCAAGGTCCAAGTTGGTATCAAGGTGAGAACAATACTCCATGTGCGGTCGGACTTGAAATTTGTTTAGTGAAAGATTTTATCCCGACCTGAAGTACTGTTTTGCTCTATTGAGCACATCAAGTTTTTTAGTCGCCAATTTGACCTTGCTTGTACATGTTTATTTGTGTATTATTATTAATTGTTAAACTTCATTATCAGTTTATTAATATTATCTTGTGAGCAGTATTCGTTTGTACTTTTCTAGTAATTGAATGCTGGGAAACCTTATCGTATGGTCAAAAGTGTCTAAATAAATATATTTTTGATTGAATAACAATAACTGAATCGCGAACGTAAAAATAAACCAATCAATATTCGAAATCCCTCCGATTGATTTTATCATAGTGCGTCTATAAAGAAAGAAAGAATATATTATGACATTTATTTTGGTTGTTCTTTGACTATATTCGCTGACTACCTTTTACTACAAACAGAATCACATATGTTAGGAAATCCCTACGGATGACGTGCACGGTCATGATTCGACATGCATGTGACACAAAATTTTGTCGTTTTTAGTTTAAAAAATATTCTTCCTAGGAAAACCTAGTTATATTGAGAGATTAGTTAAAACTACGAGTATATAAATAGTATAATGTAAGTTTTTAAATTTTCGGGTTGCATAATTACATAAATTTATATAATGCGGGACTTAACACGTAATTTAGGTAAAAATATTACCTTTGTGTTACCCGACGATTCGGCTGACTTGCATCAGTCGTGGTCACGGGCGGACTGGCGGTGCACGGCGTCTCCACTGCGCTCGGAGGGGTTTTCTTCAACTACCCTCTCTTGGTCTTTGTATTTGTCATAGTCACTACACACGACACTAATAATGTCCATTGGCATATTCGACGATAAATCGCGAGATTTTAATTTTTCTATCAGTGGCTGCCATGCCGATGACAGCTTATATCCATCCTCACGATGAAAATTTTTATGTTTTTTATTTCAATCGCTTCACGAACCATTTGGCAATCGGTATATGGCCAGATGCTTTTCCACGTTACTGCGAGAAAACTTGAAACATAATACGTACATCCCCTTCCATTTCGGAATTCTCCCTGTGCCTCCCACAGCATTCCATCTGAGTTCACCCTCATTCTCCTTTCAATTACCTTTCCATATACTTTTGCTGCTAAGCTGATGAAACTGATGACCCTATAGCTGACGCAGTCTAGGCGTCCGAGGAATACTCATCCATTTCTTCAAAATATTGACTCCACCGTTCTAACACTTCCTGAGTATGTGCAAGAATGACACCAGCTTTAGACTTTATCTTGTCCATTCTGGATGCCGACGAACCACTCCGAGACTTCTTTACCTTTCTCCAAAAGAATTTGATATTTACCCCGAAGTATTTCATCAGCCTCTCTTCCATCATAATTTGTCTTTCACGCTTCTCTTTCACTAAAGCCTTGGTTTCCTTCTTGCATAGACGGTACATTTCTTTCTTCTTTTCTCTCATATTTTCATTTAAGGACAAAGATGACACATAATACAACGCTTTCCTCTTCCTTGCTACGGAGGATTCAACCCCCGCATCCCACCAGGCATCTCCTTTCACTATTTTATGCCTCTTTGCACATGCGCATGCTACATTTGCACTACCCACCATGCTTTCTTTCAAAACTTTCCAGCAATCATACACATCTGAGTCGGAAAGGCTTGCATTTGCAAGTCTTTCGCTTACCGTTCGTTCTCCTTACAATTTCATCTTGCAATTTTTCGCTCCTTATCCTTTCATGATCTTCGAAAGGGATACGCATCCGCCATTGCCTCCACTTCCTGAAAAACCCTACACCTACCTACCACCAGGTAGTGATCCGCTTCAAGAGAGGGACCTCTAAAATCTATATCCATTATAGCATTTCGGAGACGTCTATCTATTAAAATCAAATCAATCACCCTTTTTTGGTCATTCCGTCTCCATGTACCTATGTGAATGTCCTTGTGATGAAATAAAGTATTCGACACGAGGAGGTTTTCTTCCATACATAAATCTGGATTTGACTTACCTGCTTCGTTCACTCTCTTATCTCCATACGGATCAAGAACAGCTTCATAGCTGTCTCGTTTAGCCCCAACCCATCCATTCAAATCTCCACACATAATCACTCTTTCATTCCCTTCAGCTAAGTCCAGAACATCCTTCACAGACTCCCAAAACTTCTCTAGTTCGTAAGCACACGCTGAGCTTACGGGAGCCTATGTTGCAACCAGAAATACTCGCGTGATATCCAGTTTAATACGAACCTAAAGAAGTCTAGGCCCTACCAAATAGTAATCTCTTACACCAGTGGCTAAGCGAGAGGAAAGTACAACAAGCTACACCAGCACTGGCATGATCGTCCTAATCTACTCCAGACCATAGGGCCATCATTCCAGCGGGCAGATTATCGGTGTCGCCCCCCGTGCGCTTAGTCTCTGTCACACACAAAGCATCTGAACGTCTCTCATTCATTACGTCATTCAGTTTATCATTCAATCCACCTCTCGCATTCCACGTGCCTATTCAGCACTCGGCTCTCCTCGTCCCGCCAGAATTGACGCTGCATGGCGGGTGGCGGCCCTACACCGCTGCATGCAGCTCGACTCGCACCGATGGGGGCGGATGGATGCGCGTCGCCTCCGGGGGATACCGGGGGATTGATTGTCAGAGGTCGTGAATGAGCACGCTTCTGGCACATGATCCCCTAAATACAAAGTTAAATTTTTTTACCTAAATTACGCGTTAAGTCCCGAATTATAGAAATTTATATAGTTATATCACTAGTGTTCAATGACAGTTAAAACGACCTTTAGCTAAAGAAATGCTGCAACTAAATGACCCGGTTAAAACTACTTCGACTAGACTCTAGCATGTAGCGACAACCCTCACTAATGACCTCTTGACAACTGTCTATATGTTAAGTTTCCTGGAAATGGGCATAACTCTGACTTACTTTTTATCACCCTCGTACGCATTCAAATTTGAGTAATTAACTCTAAATTTACCTGAGAAACAGTAGTTTTAAAAAAGATCTTATAAACTCATTCTACCAATTAAAAACACGTTTAAACTAGAGTCTGATTTTTACTGTAACACATACTTTGGCTTACAATCTAGATCTCGATATTACGAATCAACAAGAGAAACCCGATGCTGATCTGATATCGATTACCGCTTACTTCGGGTCGTGGGGGAATACGAGCGGACGTCCGAGGACGTCGGTCCGGTATACATTACAACATTAATATAGCCATATTTTTTGGTCATCAGTATTCCATATTTTCCTCATACCCTTTCATAATACCTCTTAACTAAGAAAGTTGCTTGCTCTAGACAGGAAATCTTATATGCCGAACATTACATAGTATTGACTCCTTAACATTTCCATTGTTTTAATCTAGTGTCTTGGAGACCAAAAGAAATATTTACACTGTATGAGTCTGGTCATATCTCTTCCATCCGCTAGGAGAGAAGAAAGATATATACGGAAAACAGGGTAAATAGATCCCCATTGTTAAAGCCAATGTCAACCGCATCTCATCTGCTCCTGCTGATGACAAATAATATTACAGCACCACTGAACATGCGATTCTTTCCGGAATTGTCGTATTTCTGACGGTATGTAAGGCCACAAAAAATCTAAGGTGAAGCTGCTTACGCATCGTTACAAATAAATAAAAAAACACCACTGTTTAAAAAGTAAACTTTTTAAACGGAAACAAGATGTCCTACTTCACTCTCCGGTTCTACAAGCTGCAAGTACACTATTAACTATCAAACTTCATATTGTAAACCATAACAGACAACTGGAGATATAATCTTTAGTTATTAACTGATTAAACCTTAGACCTTGCAACTAAAGGACGCGCCATACGCGTGATTCTATTAGTAAATAATTCTGCCATTTTTGACGGGGGACGAGGTAAATACTACATAGAAACGATTACAACACGCGCAAAAACATTTTGTGTTGTCTTAAACGCACACCTGAAAAAATGTTCAACACTAGGTCATTTTACGCACACTACTAAAACATTCACGACAACATGTTAGAAAAAATCACTATAATGTTATAAAAATAATAGGCAGTGACAATTTCGATATTATTTATATCTATAACTTCACGCCAAATCGCTTGCGGGGTATGCAGAGCGAAATGAGCGCTACGTGACTCGATCCTTACACACCTCACTCGCTTCTTTCACATAGCTCTTTTCATGCACGCTCGCCGGTTCCTAAGGCTCCTGACACCACCTTCTGATAAAACACGACCGACACTCTCTTTCAGTCCAACTCTCTTTCGTACGTCATCATTTCGAACGCGGTCAGCAAGCGTTATGCGACAAATACTTCGCAGTGCTCGCATCTCGATCGCATTTATTCTACTTTCATGCTCTCTCTGCCATATCCAGCTCTTACTTCCATAAGTTAGCGTGGGGATTAGCACCGCGTCATGTACAGCGAGCTGTGCCTTCTGGCTTAGATTTCGGCTGCCAAAGATAATAAATAGAGAGGCACGATCTAAAGAAAATAGAGAGGCATGATCGGCCTAAGCGTTCCGCTTGTGACGCATCTCTCTTCCACTCCATCGGCCGATGCGTCGGAGTAGAAGAGAGACAGCGGCAGCACACAACCTACACGTGAACTGTTGAATGTTTTCTTATGACGTTATCACGTAAAATTATCGTCCGTAAACCAACTTTACAGACAACCAATTTTTTTTAAACTACGTCGGGAGGCATACCAGCATACGGCTCACCTGATGTAAAGCGGACACCGTAGCCTATTAACGCTTGCGATATATTAATTATCACTCGCGCGATGCCTCCTCTGCTGCTTACACAGCAACTCCTTGGGAGCTTACTGGTGACCTCATTGTTATAAATTTTTTGTACTGTAATGATATAATATTTATGAAATTTGATATATTTTATGACAATGCTTGTGACATGCAGTTATGTAACTTACTTTAAAAATACTTGCATGCCTGCACTACAGGTATGATATGGTTTGTTCATATGTACAAGATATTTGCAAGATCTTTGTTACGCATATTTTGCAATAAATAAATTATTTTTATACACTTTAGCTGCTAAGCTGATCAAACTGATGGTCTCATAGTTGGCGCAGTCTATACGTGAACTTTTATCTTTATACAAAGGCACGATGACTATGCGTCTCTAATCGGTAACTTATGTTATGTATGCTAGCATGCTAATAAACATAATTTCAATCAAAAAAATTACAACCAACTCCCATTGTGATTAGATTTATAAAAAAAACAATGGACGTGTAATTCTATATTTTACGAGCAGTAAAATGTCCTCCTTGTATCAGGTCACAAACTAGGTTAAAAGTGGTCACACTTTATAGCGCAATTGACGTTAGCCACATACAATATAATACTCTTTAATGGAGTTCTTAAGGGTTCTTTTTTACTCTTTGATATAAGGAACACTAAAAATGTCATTCCTGTTATCTTGTTACATATTTCGTTGACAATATTTAAAATGACACACAGTATTTTGTCCAGGGATCAGATTATTTCCTTAGTCGTTAGATTGTTAAACCGTAGGTGCATGAAATCAAGTAAGCCTTTGTCATTATATAGCACAAATTGTAGCCGTTATTTTTGTCGGTTTGTACGCTTAGTTTTTCTAAACTAATCTACGAACATAGATGCGGCTTTCGCCACCATGTATGTATGAACTATGCGTAGGCGGGATGAACTCAGTCAGGAATAAATAAATAATTTGGCATAATTAGATACTATATCATTGAGATTTCGTCATATGACTTTTAAAAAAAGATTTGTGTCTGGAATCGGAAAACTCAAAACGATAACATTCGGAATTTATTGTTTTCAATTTATTTTCACGTTTCCTTTTGGTCCGTTGATCTTAGCCACCGATTAAATCCAAAATAATAGCTCGCATTTTCTGTACCATAGACCATCATATAATGTGACATTGAAGTCTAAATTGTTTGTATATAAGTAGTCGCTAGGTATTAGCAACATAAAAAATATTTAAGGTTACATTAACTAATGGAAATGTATTTGAAATTCATTAGTTCACGGCGGCGGCGCTAGATGTCTCTCTCTGTGTGTGTCTCTCTCGACAGTAGGGGAAGTCAACTGTCTCTTAATCTGTCGCAAATCAAGAAAAGCATACGCCAAAGTTTCTATACTCTCGTTCACTCTGGCCGAAGTTTCCCCGATACCGTTTAAAGTGCCAACCGTATTTCATTACTGCTGTCGGTCTCCGGCGCTAGTTAAGAAACTTCGATGACGAATATTGCTCACTTTGAATACGAAATAAACCGATAAATATTAAACAAACTTGGTGATACAGACAGATGAGACACTTCGATTATGAATATTGTGCTCTTTAATTATTAAATGAACAGATAGATGATAAACAGAGTTTAATAAAAAGACAGACAGTTGCACTTCATAGTGTAACTATTTGGCGTTTCAAAGTTGTCCTATAGCGGAAACGTATAAAGTGTTATTTGTGTAATTAATTGCAAAACGTGCTTTACTATTGGAATTTGTCAAGAACTATAATGATAGAACTCTCATGAAGAAGTAAAACGTAATGCCTTATCGAATCGGCTTACGATTAGCTACAATCCATCGCGCTGAAAGATCTCTGTAAATGTATAGACATTCCTCTCATTTTTATTATCTCAGCGTCAAAGGTATAGGCGAGTTCGATGGGTTTGACATATCACCATAATCAATATAAGATTATAAATGTGTTATTTTTTTACTTCGTAAGTAGAAATCGTAAGTAGAAATCGTAGAAAAATGTTTACAGACGCTACATAGCCTAGAAATGTTGCATGTATATATCGATATCCTGAACTGATGATTAAATTAACTTGTATCTGGGTGGATCCACTATTCTTTGCAAAAAACTTGTCCCTCCATCAATTAAAAATATTCAACTATGTAAAAACAATAGTTCGCTGTAATTTTATATCCAAACAGTAATTTAGAATACTTAGAATTGATATTAAAGAGCGTTCAATTATATAATTTTAATATTTTTTATTGCTTTTATGGTAACTTAGGTGACAAGATTCACTCCCCATACAAATTATTCCTGTCCCTACGTCTACTTCAATAGTTCCCTGACGCAATAATTTTAAAGTTTTATATAAAAGTGTATTCATTTCTACTCATGTTATTTTCTACAACGGTTTCTAAACGCCCTTAAATGCTTCCCAGATTTTTAAGTATGATTTTGCTACTTAGAAAAAAATAAACAAATTGTGTCCCTACACAAATACCCAAACAGATGTCCGCTAAGTTACTGTTCTTAAAAGTTATAGATAAAAACATAGATGGCTCTAACAGTCTCAATTGTGGCAATGAATGCCTGAGGATGATGCAATGACATTCCGCCATTTTGTGTGTGTGGTAGTGGAACTATTGTCCTTACATAGTTAAATATTTTTAATTGATGGAGGGACATGTTTTTTGCAAAGAATAGTTGATCCACCCATCTACTCGTAAGGAGAAATGTCGCCACGTTACAGAAGATTCTATCTTTAACATTTATTTTGCTGCGGTGCGCTTCTAGAACAGGGATGTTGCGAACATTCGCATCCGCATCCGCAAATGCGGAACATCCGCATTGATTTGGACATCTGCATCTGCATCCGCATCCGCATTAATCAATGCGAATGTTCATGCGGATGCGAATATTATACAAGTAGCGACAAGAAAGAAATTGGGCGGGGCCGGTGGTTGACGCGTGCCGGTCGCACGTGACAATGACCAATGGGAGCGAAGAAATTGGTAACAAGATTCGACACGTTTGTTTGTTTTACGAGTAGCTAGTGCATCATTTGTTTCTTGCTAGTGAGTGAATACTATTACGTGTTTGTTTGCGCTGTGAAGTTAAAGTGAAGAAGAAGAGTTTACAAGAAAACTTTATATTCCTTAGACTAATATCCATAAGATCGCAAGGTAAATTTAATATATTACACCGGTAATACATTTTATTGTAGGAAAAATTATCGTTTTATGACGGAATTCGTTATTTTTCCAGGGTGATTCCCGTTATTGATATTTTATCAATTAGTCATTTAACAATGTCGCCACCGATCAAAAGTAATGTATGGGATTATTTTGAACCAAATAAAGAAGACCAGGATAAAGCTAATTGCAAAATATGCAACAAAAGTTACTCTCGCAAGGGCCGAACCACGTCGTCTTTGAAAAATCATCTTAAGTCGATGCACTCAGAAGAATTTTCTACAATTGAGAACATTAGTAAAGAAAAAAAATTACAACAGATGAAATCTGACGCAAGTAAGTTTCGACTACTTGGTCGATTTCAAAAATTCTTTCACCATTGAAAAGCAACATTCACGCTATATTTAATGTTAATCTTAGAAAAAATTAGCGATCCTTCCTTATTATAAATGTTAATAATAAGTAAACTCTTTTAATTTTTATTTTGCAATATAAGTTGGACATTTGATTTTGAAAGTTATTTACACAAATATAAAGAAAGGTTTTCTTTTATTTCGAAATTTTAAAATGTCGTACTTGTTAATTACTTTTAAGTAAATAGTTTTTATCACGAGTTTTTATATCAATACATAGTATAAAACAAAGTCGCTTTCGCTGTCTGTCTGTCCCTATAGTGCTTAGATCTTTAAAACTATGCAACGGATTTTGATGCAGTTTTCAATTGGGTGGGTCGCTAGTTTAATATAATAATTTTTTTATATATTACAATTTTTATTCATATGTATTTTTATTTTTTAGATAAAGTTACCACTCCTCTGCAAGAAGCAAAAAAACAACTTTCATTAGAAGAAGTATTTCTAAAAGAAAAGAAGTGGGACGTCAATAATTTAAATTCTCGAAAAATTGATAAACTCATTGGAGAAATGATTGCACTTCAAAATTTACCGTTTAATTTTGTTGAAGGGCTGGGTTTTCGTAGATTGATGCAAGAAGTAGCACCAAGATATAATTTTAGGGGACGCAATTTTTTTACAGATTTTGTATGCAAGGAATTATATAGCAAAGTGGCTCAAAAAGTTAAAGAATTAATCGAAAATTTTGATTACATGTCGTTTACGTCTGACATTTGGTCGGATCCAAGCTCAAATGCTTCTTTGCTTAGCCTGACTTGCCATGGAATTGCAGAAAACTTTGATAGATCATCGATAATATTGAAATGTGAGACATTTGACGGCCGTCACACTGGTGACATAATTGCTGAAAAATTCAGTACCATACTTTCTGAATGGAATATTAAAAAAGACAACTACATTGCCTAATCAGAGATGAAGGGTCAAATATGAAACGAGCCGGGCGATTAGCAGCATTGAATGACATAGACTGTACTGTTCACAAGATACAACTAGCTATCCGTAGTTGTTTAGGTTCCCAAGAAAACATAAAAATGCTAAAACAAAAATGTAAGAAAATTTCGACCCATTTCAATCACTCTACCATTGCCCAGAAACAACTGCAATCAATTCAGGACAGACTGAATCAACCGCACCTGAAAGTGTTTCAAGATTGTGTAACGCGATGGAACAGTACATTCTACATGTTTGAGCGTTTTTCAAAGGTAAAGGATGCTCTGAGTCTTTACATGAATGATAATGAAATTGACCCTATTCTGCCAGAAGAATGGAAAATAATTGAAAGTTTTATTCAATTACTTGGACCTTTTGAAGAAGCAACGCGGGAACTGAGCAGTTCTTGTGCTCTTATTTCATCTGTGATACCGATAATACAAATGCTTGAAAAAAAAGTTGATGACTATTTAACAAGATCACAAGAGTTTGATCCGATTCGTCAGGCTGTTACGACTTTGAAAAACGAACTTTCAACAAAGTTTTCCAGTTTGGGAGAAAACAATTTATATACCATCGCCACCTACTTAGATCCTCGCTATAAGCACAAATTTTTCACTCCGGTGACTGAAGAAAAGATTAAGGATGACATTTTAAAAAAGATAAATACTGAGAATGACATTTTTGGATCTCTTAATACCAATACCAAAAGGACTAAAATAATTAAAATATCTGATTGCACGGAAAATGACACGGAAGAACTAGGACCAGGGACTTCAGGTTTCAACAAAAAACCATGCTTAAGAATGGACCTGGCTATGATGTTGGATTCGTCGAGTGAAGACGAGAGTGAAAATGAGCCAGAAAATGCTTCCAGCATTGAAGCTCTACTCAAAAAGGAGTTACTTGCTTACAGAACTCAAAAGAGAATAAATGTGGATGAAAATCCTTTAAACTGGTGGAGAGTACATCGAGAGGAATTTAAAGTATTATCGCCGATAGTACGAAGATTTTTATCTGCTCCACCGGGCAGTGTTCCTAGCGAACAACTTTTTAGTAGCGCGGGTTTAATTTACGAACCTCTGCGTAATAGACTCGATTCAGAAAAGGCGGCAGTACTACTTTTTATAAAATATAATGCGCCCATTTTTAATTTTAATTATTAATATAAAAATTTGAAACAATTAAAAAAAATTATTACCTCCTTCATTTTTTATTCAACATATTTTTTTATCTAATCATCTTTTTTATTTAACATAAAAATAAGTAGTACTTATTTTTTTTATTAAACTAAGTAGTTTGTGTTTGATTACAATAAAAATGTTAATAATTACGTTATCATTGTTTTAATTCTTCATTAATAGACTTTGTTTACATAATATCTTAAACATCCGCATCCGCGGATGTGAGCCTGCAAAACTCCGCATCCGCATCCGCGGATGCGAAAAAATCGGCATCCGAAACATCCCTGTTCTAGAAAGAGGATTATAACTACTTAGTTCATATCGCAATTGGCACGAGACAGCATGTCCACGTCCGTTGGTTTTGCTTTAAAAGTAATAGAGAATAATGTGCATCACTAATATAATATTAGGTCAGAGAAGTCATAATCTGCTCGTACAAGTTTGTAGGTCTTGAGCCTTTGCGGTGTTTAGTTGAGTTACAAGCGCTGCTATCGTCCTTTCATGCAGACAGAAACTTTATCAAAATCCGACTTAAGCAAACTTTACTGCTAAAGCAAAGCTACAACGCGGCTCATTATTTAGAGAGCTCGCTGCTGTGAGTGACGGTATTCCATTACAAATTAAATATGTGCTGAATATATAATTTAACTAGCTGCACCACGCGACTTCGTCCGCGCGTATTCCGTTATCCCGTAATAATCGCTTTTTCTATTTTATTTCTTTATTCTCGGCTTCTCAGGGTCATATGTTGAATATGTAATCTTCATCAAGAATTGGGCTATCGAATGTAAAAAGATTTTTTCAAATACGACAGGTAGTTCGACGTTAGCGCCTTTAAACAAAACTCTCCCGCTTTATATATTAGCTACTATAGATTTTGACTGAGCTTAATAAACTTTTTTGTCGGTAGCTTTAGAAATAGCAAGGTAAAAAAAAAACTTAATTTAGGTCCTATACAAATATTTACAGCTTTCATCCAAAATTTTCATGTTAGTTGTTTGAGTTACCTGTTAGAATCTGTTTGTATATGTTTTCATCAGAGATATCAGAAGGGCCGTACGCCCGCGTCTACTTTGGTTTCGCAAACAACATTCGGGCAGACCCTCCAGTGACTTAATGCAGCCATAATATAAAGACAGCAGCTTTTTTTATATCACTAAGGAGACAATAAAGATTAGGATCTTCCTGATAGGAAACAGTGTACCGTAGCCTACACAACCCAAGGGGTAACACTCGCGCTATGCTGATTATGTAAAAACCTCATTACACCTTTTTTAGAGAACCCGTCTCATGAGGTTCCGTAGGAAAACCTCAGCAGGAATCTATCAGCAGCATAAATATCCGCGAAAGAAAATCTTTCTGCAATGCCCACAGAAACTAACCACGTTCCAATATCTGAATTTGGATTCAGCAAACTGTGCAACTGTAGAAATAGGCTGTAGATTTCATATCCAACAATTCCCACCACCCATAGCACAATCGGTAAAACACACGAGAGAAAGGGCAGTCTTTCTTTTTTAAGGCTCATTACCTTGTGTGAACATCAACAACTCCCAGCTGGTCTCGGTCTCTGAAGTCCGAGTCGTAAGTACCAAGTCGGTATGCACCTGCATTGGAAACTAAACATCGCCCCAGATCTCGAATCCAAGAATCCCAATGCTATTGGTGATACATGCGATTCTTGGACAGCAAAATTTTACCGGTCTCAATCTTAAAGTGAAGTCCGCGGATATTGCATAATCCACATTTATTGTGCGATAATAAAAAATGTCACCACTTTTCTTCTTGCCGTATTTGAAGGGGTGTTGAGGTTAAATTTAAATTAACTTTCAGCGGGACCTTCAGAAGGCTCCCACCGTATCACCAACGCTCGCTTTTTCAGAATAGGAAGAAATGCTAAACAGAGACTCTGTGAGCAGAAACAACATAACTTGCAGAATACCAAGCCTTTCAAACAGCCCGAAAAGGCAATTACTGACGGGCATCAAGTGCCTTACGCAACTCTCGCGATTCGACTCGTATGGCCGTGAGGTCGGTGGAGCTATGGAAAGATGGTGAGACAGTGGCTCATTAATGCTAACAGCAGAGTTACCTTATGTTGTTTCTACAGCTTAACAGCAGGGCAGCTTAAAGAAGTGTAAACGGCACAAAACCCTACCGGAACCCCTTACAACAATCTACTCGTTTAATAATTGGCTGAAAGTTATAATATTGATTTTATTCGAAACTAACCAATTTGAAAACGTCAGCGTATTTTCAATTACAGGCCAACGCATCATTCCACAGATCGTGCATGGTATTTTGTGCGAACAAATTGGCTGAATATTACTAATTTACTGCATGAATACCGCCGGTAGTTTGTGGTATGATTCGATGTGTTTGCATGCCGTCACTTCCGTAACTATTTAAATTTAAATACTTTGTTTTATTTTGATACAATACAAACAGGCTCACATTGATTCCAATTGCATTCTTTAGGTTATGATATAACGAGATTCATATTGCACATTCTGTGGCGCGGCGGGTATGTGCCTCACTCTTTTTTTAACGCTTAATGTGACTTTAGATTTCAACGATAAAAGTAAATGACGAAATTGAAGGTAATTTCTTTCAAAATTTAACACATGCAGTTCCAGAGACACGGTAGGCACGGTAGACAGAAAAAATTAACAAACTATTAATACCAAGAGAAGTTTTCTTACGAGACTCAATAATTGTCATGGCCTCTCTCTGTTTCTTAAGATACTATAGAATGAGGTTCTTCAAAAAAGAAGTGATGAAGTTTTTACCGGGTCGGTAATGCACGCGTGACGCCTCTGGTGCTGCATGCGATTCCTGCTGTATTTCATACGTTCACATGCTACGGTCGCCGCTTTATATCAATCAGTTGGAACGCACGCTTGTTTCCCACCCGTTGTGTATTTAAAATAATATCTGTCTACATTGTATGCCTGTTATATGATAGCTTTGCCACTAAAGATAAAAGCAAGCTGGATTGCACCCGCGATTATTCATAGTCTAGTTAATTTTACTACGACTAGACACATCTAGAAAGTAACCACTAGTGATGGAATAAATGGACTAATCAGTTCTTCAGTACGCACAAAATGTTGATCGAAGTAATCATTATGCAATGTAGATGTGACATAATCAGTGAACTAGCAAATGAGGTGCGACAAGGTCATGTAATTTTACCGCTACCATGACACAAATTTCATTAATTTTGTTGGCACATTGAGCTTTGACGTCGGCTATAGGGGTAAATGATAATTGTATAACAAAACACGGCGATTTAGCATTATTTATTTCATTTGATATGTTATGATTACTCCTTAGCTTCGCTGCTCCTGATACTTTAAAAATAGGTAGATAAATGGATGGCTAAATTGTCTTATGTGTGTGTGGAACCCGGTTCAAATTGGTGGACTCTTTATTTTGTGATCGAAAAGCAGTGCTTTTGTGGAATCGACATTGAAATTCTCCGCCTTAACTTTTTCAACTTTCTCATCAGCAGCTGCTAAGCAGCTTTTCGCGCCGGATTTCTTTTCCCTCGCTATATTTTCTTCTTCTCTTTTTAATGGTGTGTACAATATATTAAAAATTAGCACGGAGCCAATTTACTTTTTTGCTATTTGCAAAGAATCTCATAATATGTTCAAGTAATAAAATATCTTCTTTTAGCCCTCATAGAATATTTTTAAATAATACGATAATAGTATAATTACGTAGTAAAAAACAAATAGATGAATATTAATGAGGTAGTGAAATATGGGTATTTTAAACGAAACACGAAAGCAGAGTGAATGCTATAGAAATGAAAGGTTTGCTGAGTATGTCTGGAGTTCCGATGATAGAAATTGTACGATATGAGATCTGTATGGAATGGAATACGATGTGGTGACAAAAATTTAATACTGCGTGCTGTGATTTTTTGGAAAAAAAGAAAGGATGGATAACGAAAGTATGAAGTTATTATTCGTTGTGGTATAGGCAAAAGAAAGCTTTCTGAAATTTAGAATACTAAACTATCGTTATTGAGATACTAGTGACCCACCCAGTTTTGTGCGTATGCACTGGTTAATTACCTGTGTATTTCACTTTTTGAATTAATTCAATTCGTGACATCAATTCAACATTTGCAACACACAAATAGATGAATACTGCGGTTCCGAAGATATGGTCAACACATACACTGAAATATCACTGTCAATACATTTTAAAGAGTCAATATTCAATACGAAATTTGATGTCGTTATGAAAAAACATGCCATCCAAATTTCCAACTATTCTGGTGGATTAAAAAAAATCTTAAGTCTTGTCCTGACAATGAACACATCAAAACAAATCTGCATATCCGTTCTCAAACGATACTCTTTCATATAATATGTGGCAATTGATTTTTATATATGTAGATTATAAGGAACTCGTACTTCACCCGGCGATTGACCTAACAATGTTTGACAACAAACAATTTCCCTGTTGTGGTCATTATAATCGGCTAGCAGCTCCAGTTCTTTGATTAACAGCTCAACTGATAATTCAGATGACGAGCGTTTAGCCGGTTCATTCATGACTACAGCCATAACTGGGTATTAGAATAATTGCGACTGAATCTCGAGGGAAATTAAGGTACAGTCCAAAAGTTTATTATAAAAGCTTTTTGAAACTGTCGCAGGATGATTCTTTCTTGTTAATAAATTATCTACACCTGAGGTTATTTTGGCATAAGGTTTATGAATGAAGTAAATATTTTGTGAACAAGGTTAACGTCCAATAAGTTATTCATTCCTACATTGTTTTATATTGGTTGGCACCATGAAGGAAACAATCTATGGACAACCGCTAGACCGGTATTACGTAGTAATGCTGTTCACCGCTACGAGTAAAGTGTACGAGAAAAGGAAGGTAAAGTAGAACCTGTAGCTAATAAGTTGGCTTACTGGTTAAAATATCTTTTAAAAGAGAGGTAGGGCGCATCAAAGCAGCCCGTCTGGGTAAGTACCTCCACCTCACAGAAAACCGCAGCCAAATAACAGCTCCCTAAGGGGTTGTTGTGTTCCTACGTGTAAGTGAGGTCACCAGTAATCTCTCAAGGAGTTGCTGTGTAAGCAGCAGAGGAGGCATCGCGCGAGTGATACTTAATGTATCGCAAACGTTAATAGGCTACGGTACCCGCTTAACATCAGGTGGACCGTATGCCTCACGACGTAGTATAAAAAAAACTCTAAATTGTCAGTAGGCTCGAATTGCTGAGATATTTAGGCTCTAAAACACTACGTTTTGGTGAGCGCGAGGATTCGCAGTCTAGCGGTTTACAAGTTTTTGTGGCTGATAGAAGTGAAATAGTCCAGAGGACATTTAAAATGAAGTTTAGTTACTAATACATCCAAATTAAGGATTAACAAAACAAGCATATGCAATTTGATACTTGTATTTTAGATTTAACTTACTTTTAAATTTAAATGGGAAACAGGAATCAAAAAGTGTTTTGAATCATTTCTCACCTGTATCTACCCACTTCTGAAGAGGCTTTCCGCTATGCTTTGAAATCATTAAGGAAGCACTATCCTCAGTAATTTTAATGAATTATCTAATGTTGTTTTAACTTTGCCTTCCACTTCGCTTGATTCAAGGAAATTCGAGGACACAAGGAGTGATGTGATCATCATTCATACTGTACTTATTTGGACACTAAATGATTCCGATTATGGGCTTTCATCATCAATATTATTTTTAAGAGAGGTATGGTGCATTAACGCAGGCCTACTGGGGAAGTACCTCAACTTCACAGAAAACCACGACCAAATAACTACTCTCGGGAGGGTTGTTGTGTTCCTGCGAGTATGTGACGTTACTAATAAACTCATAAAGAGTAGCTGTGTTATGAGCTGGAGTGGCAATGCGCGAATTACAAGTGTTGATACGGCTGTCAACGCTTGTAATACATGAAGTATCAAGGTAATCACTTTACATCAGCTTTCAAGCCGCCCGTCGTTATACAATATATATATATAGTAGATCGCGTTTATACTCGTCCCCTCTTTAGTACTCTATGCTATGTTATATTATAAAACATCATGTATACTTACGCAAAGTACATAGAGCGCGCGCGGCACTAAAATACATGTCGCCGGTGGAAAGGAAAACATTCTACAATGTTGTATATTGTCTTTCAGGCATCTGTGTATGCAGTACAGTCTCTAAAAGTCTGTGTACTATGAAAAATCCGACCATATTCTATTGTTTGTAGTTGTTGGCCCTTTACGAGGCTGGGCTCAAACATAGCGCTTGTTTGTAGACAATGTTAAATATTTATGCCTGTAACCGCACCATGAGAATGTGGGGCGGTGTCAGACATAAAATGTGTCTCGCATAGTATTTCATCACTTTCAGCACGAACAAACTTCACTTTGTAAACGAGTTAAATAAACGATATTATGCATGAACTAACTGTACCGCCACGAATAATAACTTCATGATATTAAGTTTAGTGACAGTAAACGCAAAAAAGGAATTTGAACCATATCTGCATAATAGAAGCAATTTCTCTTTTATACAATTTTATTAAGCAGTGAATAAAATGTTAATGTAATTCAATAGTTACGAAGGTTTATTAAAACTTTGTAAAAGCCGACTTTAATAAAGTCGTAACTTCTTTAACTTTGCGAGAGACCAACCCGACGTTAGTGATGCCCAATAAAAAAACCGATAAAGAATTTTTGAAATCGCTGTACGATTGGCGAAGACAATGGCGAATAAGGAAAAGATAATAATGCACGCACAAATAGTCGAATTAATTTATTTTCAACTCTGCTCTTAATTTATATTTAACTTTCATGCTCTCTCCCTGTCATACCCAGCTTTAACTTCCATAAGTTAAAGTTGGGTACGCAAGCTTCTGGCTTAGATTTCGGCTGTCTTGAAGTTTACCCAGCGCTGTTTCCTAAACTCACTCCTCCCTGACATCAGCGGTGTAAGCTTCCATCTCTGATAAAACCGCTTCCAAGATATACAACCTCATTCACTTGTTCCAACACTACATCATCCACCGTAATCCTCGTGTTCATTTTGGATGCCTCTTTTTTCAAATATCTTGGTTTTTCATTGTTATATGTTTGCAGTTCGGGTGGTGATTCTACTATTAATACCGCATCGTTTGCTTATAGCAGACAGTTAACTACTGAGTCACCTATTCGCATTCCCACATTAATTTTTCTTATTCTCAATTTACTGCTTATTTTTTATCCTGTTATTAATTTATATTTAACTATCGTCTTTAACTATTATAAGTAAGTAGGCCTGTCTACCACAGAACCGATTACCGATTTAAATGCAACATTTTTATTCTCAGTCCGCATATCTTAGTTGGCTTCAAATCTCGTTAATTAGTTTTAGAATACTTGTATATTAATTACTTCTTGGCCCAAACGTATGTGGTGTAGTAAAGTGTATATGCGCAGATCTGTCCACATTTGCCGCTTGTCCTGTGGACAAGCGACAAATATGGGCCGATCTGAGCTGTCGTAATTTGTTTTGATTAACATTCTTTTACGTGCTTAATCTAAAACACGGAAAATATTCAGGTATTTTTTTAGTTCTAAGACCAATATGATACGTAAGAGACCAATGATATTGTATTTAAAGATGACGTATATTCATACTACGCGTCGTTTTGTTATTGTTCCACTACGACATTATAGTACTTACTTACTTATGAATGGGATAGGTAGATAGGGGATAATACGGAACGCATGATATAGAGAGAGATTTATAAAAAACAAAAAAAAAGTTATAATATAGATCTGTCAAGAGTTGCGCTTAAAATACGTCAGCGCATCATAGAATAGCGCATATTAGACCAATTGGGTTAATTTCATTGCCTCAGTTTTTGCGCGCTGGTACGACATCTACCTCTTTTAAATGGAATATCATTGTAAGAGACAAAATTAGTTATACGTATTTTAATAAAATTTCAGTCGTGGATTATATCCCGACCTTTAGGCAGCTTTTAATCTTGGAAATCTTTAGTTACTGCAAAAAATACGAAAACCTAAACTCGATTGGTTGCAGCGACGGGCAATTCGCATAATAGACAATGAAGAGGTCTTGGAAAACCTAGAACCTCTTCAACATCGTAGGGAGGGACATTGGCACGCTTAGCGTATTTTTACGCCTTTACCATTGTGAGTGCTAACTATTTTCCCTTATCCCACCTTCTGCCTTCCGTCATAGAACCAGAAGTGCAGGCTTGTGATGTCATTATTCCACTGTTGAGACCAATTCTTCGAAAGCTCGGTAACTCCTATCTTCGTCGTACCATTAAAAAGTGGAAAGCCTTGCCTGCACATGTGTTTCCTCCTTCCTACGATATTGGGATCCTTCATACGAAGCGTGAAGAAGCACCTTGCGGCCCAGCATGGCAGCGTCAACTGATAGGACACTGTATTCTTTTGTCAGTTGCCGCTGCAATTTGGGTTCCATTTTTCGTTTACCATCAGGCGAAACGAGCCACTATGCTGAGCTAATATAAAAAAATAATTTAAAAAATGCTCGGGCGAAGTTGCGAACAGCAGCTAGTATTTTAACAGCAATAGTTAAATTGTACCATTTATTATATTGTTCACTTATTTATAGAAATCTTTACGGTTTCATGTTTGGCGTCGCGGTCGAACCGCCCCCGCTGCCGCGCCGCTGTCAAATTGAATTCATATTTCATAATCATGCGAAAGACAAGGTCACAGGCATTATGTATTGAAGGTCTTCTTATACCGCATACCTATTGTTAGGTGTTGGCTTCGTTTAGTGATGAATGTAGATAAGCGCCGTTCAATCTTACCTATAAGAAATATTGTTGACTTATCAGTTTATGCGACACATAAACAATGTCTATACAAAAATAGCTATCCTACAGGAGTTATAAATGTTTCCGGAACAAAAAATCAAATCAGTTCAGTCGTTAATACAATAATCGTAGTTGAAATCATTATCCTAAGCAACTTCACATTTCAATTACCATATGGTTCTGTAGACGATATTATAGGACCCATTAGTGTCGGCGAGCACATGCAAGTTCGAAACTCGGGAGCAACCAACATAAAGTTGATTTATAGCGGAGAATCTCTAGGTATAAAGCAGAGTCTTCGCGAAGCGGTCATCCCACAAGGAACACATCACCGGGATAAATGTAGCCTTTTTATCCCGGTGATGTGTTCCTGTGGGATAGTAGTAAATGAAAAGCCGCTGATACGTGAAAGCGAAATAAAACATTCTATTTAGTACGATTCAAATATGTAAACATACAAACAATCCCACTGGAACATGTCACTGGGATAAAAAGTAGCCTATGTGTTAACCCAGTACCTCGTCTATCTACCTACCAAATTTCATCCAAATCCGTTCACCCGTTGAAGCGTGAAAACGGAACAAGCATCCAAACATCCATACTTTCACATTTATAATATTAAATAGGATAGCCAAGGTATGTATATATCACTGTAAAAGCCCGAACTATGGTAAATCTTAGGTTTTACCATTAAATCTTGAGATTTACCGACATGAGTTGGTAAATGTAAGTATTAATAAAAAGGGGAACCATTTTTCCGACTACCATTCGAAACTGGTACATGATAGGTTTTACCAGAGACGGTTGGTAAATGTAGGTTTTGGGAAGAAAACAATAAGTACTTTTTCTTTATTTATTTCAATTAACTATCAGTAGTCGACAAAGTATTTATTAATCATACCAATCAGTCAAATCCTTACCGATATAAAAATATATTTTTTTGGTATTTTTTTTTATGCAACTAAATTGATTGGCAAACAAGCATGCGGCCCGCATTAGATGGTAAGCGGTCACCGCAGCCTATTGACGCTCGCAACACCACGGGTATGTTACTCGCGCTCTGCCAATCTTGTGACCTACGGCTGTTTTGTCACAGTACCCAGTAATTTCCCAGCCATATCTCACCCTTCAAACCGGAACACAGCTATATATATATAGCTGCTTGGCGGTAGAAATAGGTAAGACTGAGGAACCCACGCAGAAGACTTTTGTACAAAGTCTCGCTCTGGTGAATTGTTCTATTATAGTAACTTGTAATTATAAAATATTTTTTAGGAATTTTAATGAATAAAATAACACAAATTAAATTATCTTCTTAAAAAAACGTAAGGTTAATCGGCTTGGTTAAGCAAACTGAATAATTGCTTTTCTTTATTTAGTATTTCCACATCAACCCTTACTCATCCCACTGCAGGAGTTTCAATAATTTCGTTTTCTTGTGGTTTAGCCTTCACACATTCACTGTTAATGTCCTCTTCTGTTCTCTGAACTGCTGACGTTGCATTGCCCATCTTCATGAGACTACCAAACATTGCTTCGTAAGGGAAGCATTAAATTCCCTCGTGATATTTTTTATGGCCTGGATGAATTTCAAGCCCTCTGACCACTTTGGTGACTAAATGCTTTCCATCCACGTGCTAAGCATATACATATATCTATGTCTTGATTAGCATGCTCCACTGATCCTTGACTCTGGCTGTGTCTAGGCTTTCCATGTACCATTTTAACATCTGGCACATAGAGCATAAACTGTCAAGTACTTGGTTAAAAAGTTCCTGGCCATTATCGGAATAAAGGATGTTAGGTGCTCCAAAAGCGAAGAAAATATCTAAGAGATGGTATGCAATTTCTACTGCGCGTTTAGTTTGAAGTGCACGAAGGATCACAAATTTAGTAAGATGCTCTTGGTAAACGAATATGAATTTATAATTTCAATCAGGGTTAGTTTATAGATCTATGAGATCGACTTGATAGCGTGACTTAGTTTCGCTATGAAGAATATAGGTTTGATGAGAATGCCCTTTTTCAAAGTCTTCTGTTTCTTTTGACAAGGTTGGCATAGCTTTAAATATGTCATGATAGCCTCAACTGTAATATTTTTGTACTTGCGGTGCAACATGCACTTCTTTGAGTATGTTGAATTGAAAATTCTTCATAACAAACGTAATACTTGATTTCTCCATTATCTTCTTTCATAGACGCAATAAGCTTTTCTTCGCTACCTATAGTTAAAATATCATAGCGCTTTACACGCCTGTAATATTATGTCAATTGTAAGTTACTTCCAGACAGTAAAATATAATCAAATATCGAATTAAACACACTTTCGAACTATAAATTATTTTAAAATATCAAAATCACAAACAGAAAACGAATTAACTTGCATGTTCAACGATCGACTGAAGCGGTAACGGGGGTGGCACAGGAAGCGGCGGGTTGCAAACGGCCTGCGAGTTCGATACGAAGTGGCGAACAACACATTCTGTCATGTCTGTATATCGACATTTACCGTATATTGGAATAAATTTTAAGATTTGCCAAATGAGTGGTGATTAATGCTTGAAATAAACGAAGATCGCAATACTTTTCGGATTTTATCCATAACTATTGATAAATGTTCGGTTTTACGGGTAAATCTTAGGATTTACCGTAGTTCGGGTTCGTAGTTTTTACAGTAACATACATACATGCCTATTCATTAAGAAACAAATTCTCGTACGACATGTTCGGCGACAACGAACGGCTTTCTTTTGTGTGTTTCATGCAAATGTAGACGAAAAAGTCGTAAGAGAAGATAATCTCTAATATGTCGAGCGACGTCGCAATGCATGTCGTTCGACCCGTGACGCGAATTCTAGTGAATACATTACTTCATTTTAAGTACTTGATAAGTATTTACGATGACTTAGCTTGCACGGCGAGCTTTTGCATAGGGAATATCGCCAAGTTTTAAGCTATGTACAATAAATAGTCAAAGTGGTCTGTGTGTGCCACCCGTTGCTTAGCGACGCGACTGCTCAATATTAAGTATATTTTAATTTTGGTACTTTGCTAGTAGTTTGGTAACACAATGCGGAATATTTTTGTATGCTGTTTAAGTCCAGGATTCTGAATGACATATAATATAAATGATATTTAAATGAGAACATTTGTTGAAAAAGCTTACTAGTAAATGCTATATTAAAAAAGGTTAACAAACATAAATTAAAGAAAAGCATATATAGGTACTGCCGACGGGGTGGAAATATGTACTTTTCTCCTTTTTTTATTTCGTCAGATCTTTTATTTTTATACAATGCCGGGCAGACGAGCGACACCTTATCTCTATTTCACCAGAACCTCATTTTCGTAATTAGCACGGTGGTATACCGTACTATTTAAGAAATAAACTGCTAATGTTGGCTTCGACTCTAAAGACAGTGAACCACTTTCAACCTAAATCACTCTCTATTATCGCTTAATGGGCGATCCTTCAAAATATTGACGAAAATGAATATTTATGTAGTATTTTGGAAAGTTCAGATACTTTTCTGTCAGTGGTCATCTTATTCTAATTATTTATTATATTAATTGTGATCTAAGGCAGCCGACGGAGATCCGTGATAGCCCCGTGGATAAAGAAACTAAATTCGTGTTTTCGGATTTCTGTACAACACATACATTATCGTGAGGAAACCCTAGAAATTATATTTCAAAAGACATGTGACCTTCAGTAGGCCGATTCCACTAAAAACTGCAACTGCACTGCAGCGCGGCGTGTGTCAAAATGCATACATTTTGACGTTTCGTTAAACGTCGCTGCTGTCAGATCGCTTAACGAAACGTCAAAATGTAAGCATTTTGACACACGCCGCGCTGCAGTGCAGTTCCAGTTTTTTAGTAGAATCAGCCTACAGAACCTGCTAAAGGTTTTGTTTTCCCTCTTGGTTGTGGAGGTTTGACGGCTGTCGCTCTATGTAAATATTAGTATCTCCGATCTTTAGGCTTGCAGAGCGGGCCCCGCCAATCCTAATGGATTATGAAACGGGATAACACTAAGAAAAAGATCGATTGTAATCTAACTTTGCCTTTTAATAGCGATGTTAAAAATGGTGGAAACTATAAATGGTGCAGAAAAAGTATCTTCGTTGTATGCATTATAAATGTGTCGGAAAACGACTACCGTCGAGGAATTTATATTTTTTAAGCAAATTGCATTTGCTTAAAAAATATAAATTCCTCGACTTGAAATCGAGACAGATGCAGTTGGAGATAATGCTGTTATATGATCTACAGCATAATAAATATGATTGTATGGAATTCTCGAGAAAATTGTTCTAGAAAACACCTACCAGATCGCACATGCGCTCGGTGCGTCCTCATAAACTTTTTCAGTTAAGTTATGCCGCACTAATGCTGGATTTCGTTGTCCGATTAATCGTATGATGTCAACATATAACAACACGTTTAACCAGCTAGACATATTTGCATCAAAATAAAAATCTTACAATTTAAAATATATTAATTATATATTGCTTAGTAGGTAGTTGAATATAATAATGTAGTGGTGATGTATTCTGGCGCATGACACTTTTCTTGATGCTTAAAATTACAAGTTCGTGCATGTATTTTTTGAATAATTATACGAGTAATATGATTGTTTTGTTTTCGCATCGATTTACATTTTCTTTTACATTTGTGAGCATAAAAATATAATAAGAATAGTAATGATTAAATGCATGCATAAATATTCGTGTGGTTTGCATGTGTAACTCTCCACAAATTACAAAATGTAAATATTGTAATAATAGTGTGACCTACTGTGTTCGGTTTACAATAACATTTTTCTTTACAAAATTTTGTTATATTTAAGTTGATATTGTGTACCTGTTTGTGGTTCATGTTAATAAATAAAATAAAATGAAAAAATATTCGTCGCCGCCGGGCATTCCTGGCCGATTTTGGTAAGTTTTTATTCTTCTTTACGTTGATTCGTTGCGGAATACATTAGGATTGACGAGGTCTGCTTCCTAAGCCTAAGGTTATGGCGATGGTACTGATTTTGACATGAAACGACTGCCGGTTTGCCCCTCACAGCCTACAGGAGAACCCTGATCATTCATAGGTCATATCCCACGTCATTTGAAATAAAATTTTTTGGACGTGCTGGTTTCCTTACGATGTTTCCCCTTACCGCCGAGTTACAATATAATAAATACGAAAACCCGAATTTAGTGGTACACCCCCATACCAAGATTCGAACCAGGTACTAGTCGAATAGGCCGGTTATTTATTCACTATGTTATCAATTCATCTACTAATAGCCTTTTAAGTATTTCAGAGTTAGTATTTGATTTTAAGATTTAGTATTATATTACTCACATAGTTTTATCGATGTATACTTATAATATAACGAACTAATTCGCTATTTTATCGTATAATCGTAGAAATATTCTAGGCATCCCGAACTTCAACTAGAGATGTAGAAATGTATACATATGGAACTGCACACAGAAACACCTACACGCACGCACACACTCTTAAACGCACAAGTGGATGTGTGTATGTGATTGTAAAAATAAACGAGATTTAAAAAAAAAATTGTGATGTGCAAAATTCTAAAATATATTCTTTACAAAACTCCGACTAATACGAATTTCGTTATATTTTACTAAATATTTATTTTAGTTAGCAGTAATTATTTCAAAGTTTTCCTTAACAAACTTCGAAGATTAAGGGGGAATGAGATCTGCGGTAGACGGACGGCAGAAATCACACCATACTAAGTTAAAGGGGGAGAACTGTGCCTTTAACAGACGTAAGGCGGATTCGCAAACCTTTTTTAGGGTCTGTACCCAAAAGGTACCAAAAAAACTCTATTAACGACTGTTTCACTGTATGCCTGTCAATCCATCTGTATGTTTGTCTTAGGGATCGTAAAAGATAAAACATTTTTACAATATGTTTATTTCTATTTCGCTGTAACAGCAAATAATAATAGACTAAATGCAAAAATAATAATAAAAAAAAAATTTAAGCATCCCCATATAAGAAATTATTTTTTTTAACTTTTACGCGATATTACGGAGCCTTCCGTTCCTTCTTCTGAGCCAGACTCGCACTTGACCGCTTTTTATTTTTTGGTATGATAACCTAAAAATACACAATGCAATATTAGTGTCCTAGCGAGAGTATATTTAACGACGCCTAAAGCCCATTTGCTTAGGTCCTACATCTGAAAGCGAAATGCTTAAAATGGATAAAATAAAGCGACCTTCCTTTAATTCGACTCCATGAATTCTAATTACAGACGAGTAAATAAAAACATAAACTACAGTCTCGGAGTTCTAATTAAGATATGTCTGTTTGCTGGAATCCATAGTACCCTGTGTGCATGTTATAATAAGAACCTGTTCGTTGTAGGTATAAATAGATTCTGGGTAATTTAAAACTAAGATTTCTAGGTAGTATTTATGTTTTAGAAACTGATACCCACGACTTCGTCATCGTTTTTGTTCTATCTAAATTTTCCCGATTATTAAAAAGTAAATAAATGATATAATAAATAGATATTCTCGGACAAATTACACAGCACCATCTTGTCCAAAGTAGCGAAGCTTGTGTCATGGGTACTAGACAACAAAAACATACGTAAATTTTATTTTTGTAAATACTTAAGATATATAGAAAACACTCAGACCGAGACAAATAAACATGTTCATGCACACAATGTTTGTCCTGTGTGGGAATTGAACCCACGAATGAGCATTGGCGTCAAAGTAGCGTTGCTAACCATTGCGCCACCGAGATAGTTTAAAATAACAATAAAAACTACAAAAACTCTTTTATTCTGTTGCTGAATACATGAATGATAAAAGCCTCAAAGAATCTATCTAAACTGTGGGAAAAGGATAAAGTACTTGTGTAAATAAGCTAACACAATTGTTAACTACATCATAACGTTAATTGTTTACTGTACAATACCTATCGCAAACCAATAAACCACTTGATTACGCATGAAGGCACCCCGCACTCACACAAACGTGTTTTAGCGCCCGAATATCAGTGATTCGAACCTACTGATCAATGAGAGAACATTTATGCTGCGATGTTGATCCGCGAACTAGCCAATAAGAGCTGTACCTGCGTTCTACTTTACCCCCCGACCCGCAGCGGTGAATTGAGTTACTACGTAAGATCGCTCACATCGGTTCTCGGTAGGTTATTTCCTTCGTGGTACCTACATTGCAATACCCTACAAGGGTCCATGTCCGTGTATAAATAAAACCTGTATTATATACGTATATAACATATTCGACGAGCTCGGTGGCGCAGTGGTGGAACGCGCTGTTACGCTACTTTGACACCAACGCTCGTGGGTTCGATTCCCACACAGTACAAACATTTGTGTGCATGAACATGTCTGTTTTTCTTGGTCTGGGTATTTTCTATGTATAATAAGTATGTATTTACAAAAAAAAATGTATTTACGTATGTTTATCAGTTGTCTAGTACCCATAATACAAGCTTTGCTTACTTTGGGGCTAGATGGCGCTGTGTAATTTGTCCGACAATATTTATTTATTTATATTGTATGACGCCATGCCCAATAAATAAATAATATGTTACATACCAAAAAATATATAGGTATCTATCGAGCCATTTTCGTATTATTTGGGAGGCTAACGGACATCAATTGATTTTCATATATATAGATACGTAATAAATACATATTCACATTTTAAAAGCTACATACGCCTTTTTTATCGGTAGTGCCGGCAACTTAACAACGACACACTCATAAAAAAGCAATAAGCCCCTTACAGCCCACAGTAAAATCGGATCCAAACTGGGAATGAGAGACAATACGCTGAATATTTGCATAGACCTTTCTTTTGACTTTCCAACCCACGTCTTTGAGTCGTGAGATATTCAAGATCAAATTGCGCAATATTTTAACCCGTTTCGTATGTCATAATTGTTATACATACAATACATATCATCACGCCTGTCTCCCATTGGGGTAGGCAGAGTCTATAGAACGCCAGGTGCACCGATCCAAACATACCACTCTCGCTTCTTCCACATTCGTCAACCTCTTCATGCACGCTCTTCGGTTTTGGGTACTTTTGATTTGGCCCTTTTTCAACACATCACCAATTTGATCAATAATCATATAATTGTTATAAAAATGTATATATATCATTGAAGAAAAACAATACTCTTATAGCCGCGACTATACCTGCCGAGCGAACAATGTGAATTTTTCTACTTATGATTATTTCGGGGAATATTAAAACCCAAATGAAATATTCGCTAAAATGTATCACTTTAAATTTAAAAAAAAAACTCGATCGCAGCGCCACCTTCCGGGTCCAATTGTGAATCTAAACTATGCACACATATTTCATCAAACTCTAGTTCAGCCGTGTCAGGAATTCAGTGACATCATATCATACACAAGTACATATATGCATGCATTTTATCAATTACATAAGTAATGGTTGTCACTGATTTGTAATATGTTCACATTGAATATTATTATATTATTGTACAAAAATGTGCGTTGTAAAAAAGATGAATAGAAGCTAGTGAGGTGTGTAAGGACCGAATTATGTGGCGTACGGTCCTCTCTACCTACCCAGCAAGGAATTTGGCGTGAAGTTATAGATAGAATTTGCGTTGTGATGCCCAGTAATGTCTTGTTCCCATACGGAAAACCAGTGTCGTACTATCTCACGTAGAAGCGGTGACATATGCTGAGTGGATACCGATCATAGTTTTATAATTAAACCTGTTTTAAGGGTTTAATTCCTAATCTGTACCTAATTACCTTTACCTCACAGAAAACCACAGCCAAATAACAAATCGCTAGATGGTTGTTGTGTTCTTGCGTGTGAGTGAAGTCACCAGCAAACTCCTAAGGAGTAAGCTGCTGTGTTAGCTACAGAAAAGGAATCGCGCCAGTGATACTTAATGTATTATAAGCGTTCATAGCCGTAACCGCTTCACATCAGATGCGCCGTATGCTTGTATGCCTTCCGACGTTGTATAAAAAAAAGTCACAGAATAAATATATTTTTTTCTTCCTTAATCAAAGCTTTGTGTGGTGTGTGGAGTTAAAAACTTAAAACCATCGTTTGGCAAAATTTTTATAAATCATTATTAAAAACGTCTATTTTTTTAAACATATTTTATTCAAATACATGAAATGAATAGGATTTTCCCCAGGCTAGAAAGCCACGGCACCTCAATCTCCGGTCGGGCGCTCTACCAATCTAGGCGGCGGAGTTGATTTTTCATTGAAATATGTAGAGAAATTTATCTGCTAGCCTCCTGCCTATTAGCATGGTCGTTTACAGCAATATATTATTTACTACGAGTATATATATATTCGTTTAATATTGTTATTAGTTATTATTAGCTAATCATAGCAACTATAAAGAATCTCAAAAAACATTGTAAAGTAAATGTATTAGTTTAAATTAGGTAATAAATACATTTACTTTACGATTTTGTTTTTTAGATTTTTGATAAATATACAATATACTTTAGATAAATATACAATCTTCTAACGTGATGCCCTGTTACCAGTAGCGTTGGCATCACGCGATATATACTTATTGTTTTGCAAACGTCGATAGGCTACGGTCACCAATTGAGTTCAGGAAGGCCGGATGTTTGTATGCGCTGTTATATAAAAAGAACTTTAATATAATCTTTACCCAAGCTGGGATGACTAAAACCTTGCCAATAAATATCACTAACAACACCCAATGCACGAACATAGTTTCATTAAATCCAACATTTCGATTGATCTTCAGTGCTGATAGATGGCTGTGGTGCCTGTATATTTTTGGAAGGTTTTAACTGTCCGTACAGACCAACTGACGGAGGTATATTTTTCAAAGGCAAGTTTTGATAATGTAGTTTTACTTATTGTACTACTAGTACGTACTAGTTGATAGAAAATATCTCGTCTTTCCTGAAACTTGCGTGGAAAGATTTTGTTTTCTTAACAAAACTAATCACAGCATTTAACTTTTACCCCTGAAATCTATAATTTCCATTAATCAAAAATCTTATGAAGATGTGATCGGAAAAGCTCGCGCGTTGCCTTTCCCACTTCTTGTATTTCAACCGTTTGTAGGCTGCTAACTACTCTGCCAATCAAATATATATTTTTATATAACAAACAAGCAAGCGAATAGTAAACAAACAGTGTGCTATCTAAGTTATATTAATAATAAATAAAGCAAAATCATCAAGTTACATTAGTGAAATGTGTATTTTATTAGGGTCTATTATACAGTAGATAGCACTGGTCTAAAATAGTATAAATAAAAAACTACGTATTTTTACACGACTTATAGTATTTTCGAGCCGTAGTAGCCCTAGAGCCGAGTAGACAGCCCTAGAGCCGAGTAGACAGCCCTAACCTAACTATGAAATGAGTTGGTGAACACTGGAATGTGCCCTTTTCATATAGCGAGTTCCCCCACTACATTGATCAAGAAACGACACAATAGTGACACAGACATGCCCTTTGTCATTAAAGGTAAAAACAATTAGGACTCTTAAAACTTTTTAAAGCTCGCACTATTTCGTAAAAGTGAGTAATATTAAAAACTATTACCCAACTAATCGTTATGCGACAGTTAGCTATGAGCGTAATAAGTAATGAAACTACAATAAAAAGAGTGTTTTTCCCGCGGGGGTAGGTGAATAAACTGCCTTACGTCGCGACGGTCCGGCGCCACTTGTGCGCATGTCCTCTGCGTACACGGTTTGACGTACTCACTAAATGGTTCTTAGTATTAGACCGGTTTTCTTTTGTTTTGTTCTTCGTGGAATACACGGTCTGGCACGTAAAGGGGGCTCGAGCAAATTACGTCTTTGTTGTTCATTGATTTTATTTTGTAGAAGCTACTCGTACTACACTTATCCACAGCCATTAAAGTGATAATGCAATAAAATTTATTTCAATATCTGGGGTAAAACTCCTATCGAATTTCTTTTATATCAATGCCTTCACAACAAACTTCTTCCAGAATAATCAGTCTTACCTTACTCGCTTCTATAACATTCACGGCATATGGGTTTTTATGCTCTTTTCCCTATTTACACGAATTTAATCTGAACAAATTAGTTAGAATACAAATAACAAAATTTGACTTGCCTGCTTGGAAATACAAGACAGCATTATTAAAATGGAGGTACTAATTTTAAAACCCGTCAAAAGCCTAATATGATAACTAGAGACCCGTCAGCGGCTGAGGCCGCTACATAAGTGTAGGTGTACCGTTTACCACAGTTTATTGTCATTCCCATTATTTAGTTCATTCAAATAAACATGTCCGTTCAATCTTTTTTATCATACGAAGTCGACAATCATACATGCATACGACCCATCTGATGCGAAGTGGTTACCGTTGCCTATGAACTTGCAATAATGACGTATCGCTTGCGCGTTGCCATGTCTGCTGCTAACACAGCAACTATTCGGGAACTTACTAGTAACCTCACTCAGTCGCAGGAACTATACAACCCTCATGGAGGTCATCATGTACTTCCCTGACTATTTATGTACATTTTTTTTGTAGTTTTCAATTATTCATATCGCACCTTCTCGTACTTCTAACGGCTGGCCAGTCCTTTTACTGTTCTATGAACGCTTGCAACACCGCGGATATCAGTCGCAAAGAATTCTATACTGTGAGATTCCTTATTATTATGTATACATTTATATTCTTATGACGCTCGGTTCTCTTTTTTTTATACAACGTCAGGAGGCATACAAACATACGGTCAACCTGTTGTAAAGCGGTTACCGTAGCCTATATATAACGCTTGTTAATAAACAATCAAACCCACGAGCGTTGGTGTCAAAGTCGCATCATTCACTACTGCACCACCGAGCTGTTTGCCTACCCCGCAAGGGACCTGGTGTGAAGATATACATACATTTATGTTTTCACTGGTCATTTTTTATGACATTCGTGTGCTGTTCAAATACTCGACCGACCTGACCGGAAGCGAATCTGGGAAGGGTTTTCCGAGAACCGTTACGTTGTGGTTTAAGTTTACCTAAGTTTTCCCAAGTGACTACAGAACCAAAAAGTGATGATGTTTTTACGGGGGGCGCAACGCACCGATGCAGCAATGCTCCTGTTGTAACAAGTGTCGGTAGGCTGCATTAACGTCATAGGAATTAGAAAAGCCTTAGCCAGGCCATTAGAAATTAGGAAAGCCTTCCCTTGTTCGCTAGTTGAGCAAGCAAATTTCTGTGATCAGATATCATAGTTATCGCTGACTGGGCGGCAAGTATGTTACCCGTACATATATAGATCGCAGATATGCTTTTATTATTTATTATCGAATTGTCATACAATCTAACATTTATATCCGAATTGAACTACTAATTAATCCCATAACATTCGACGCTATAATCAAGTTGACACGATCCTGGGCGTGGTGAATAATGGCACTAATAAACAGCAAATGACGGTTCAGCAAATTACCATTCACAATGGTATATCGACTCGTTCGAATATTTTAATAACGTTCCGTTATTATTTGGGAAGGCGGTATAGGAAACGACAGCGGGTCGCGTACCGCAGTGTTATGTAACCCGCCGCTCGATATAACTGTACGTGGAACGGGACGGAGCGACGCGATGGCTACCAACCCTACGGACTGACGATGTCTGGTCAGTCTTTATGTCCTCAGAGAATTTTGTAAATTTCTTACTAGAAAACGACTATTTCGTATCAGATTTAAAATTTCGTTAGAAATAAGATTTTGATGACAATTTATCACAAAGGTATAAAAATTGTATAGTTTGAATTGTATCAAACCTTTACGCAAATTGGTCGTGTTTTATCGGAAGGTGATGTCAGGAACCTTAGGAACCGGCGAGCGTGCATGAAAATAGCTATGAATGTGAAAGAAGCGAGTTAAGTATGTAAGGACCGCGTCTTATAGCGCTCGGTTCCCTCTGGCTACCCTGCAAGGGACCTAGCGTGAAGATATACATGCATACATACATATATGTACTTTGTTCTCAATTTTTATGCACGATTGTTATTGAAGTATACTCGAGAATAGCAATTTTAGTATGAGTCAAAATCCTAAATATATACTTATTTATTGACTGCTAATACATAAATATCCCATTGCAATAGTTACTGGAAATATCGCTTGTAAACAATACATAATTAAAAACCAACTCTAGATCCGTGATAACAAAGTACAATATAGCTCCGACTTTCGTTTCTTGCCTTCATTTAGAGCGATGACTAACGGCTCGAACGGCCTGTTACTGCGGCTAATGTGGCTTATTGCTCCTGCGTGTCGATAAGACCTTTATTTTTTCTGAAAATTAGCTTAGGTTTAATCTAGGTACGATTTCCTAAAATCGAAACCAAGCAATGTATATTTACTTTTTACAGCGACTAGCAAAATGAAGGTACAGTAACGAAAATAATGACTGAAAAGTAAATAACACCCAATTAAAGTTATGGAATATCGCATTGAAGAAACATTGTGTTCCTTCTAGCGGGGCCAAGGTCGAGTATTTAACAAAAGAATTTGTTTAGTAGAATGATGATAATAGGCCCCACCATACATTTTCTTTAATGTCTCTCTATACGCATAATAGCGGCACAAATAACAACAAAAGAATATGCTGACAACCTACTGTAGTCCCATAGAAACAGCGAAGAATGCTTTAGTGGAACTCACAATGAATTAGAGCTTTGAAGGCTGACAATAAACCGTCAATATCTGTGAAGTTTTACCCAAAGAGAAGGCTAAACTTACCTCCGCCTGCTTACAAGATTGTTGTTGAATAAAAATCTTATTCGTTATTCGTAAAATTTTGCTAAGAGCCATCCCGCTTCAAACACTGTTGAAATAAAAATATAACCTGCTAACGGTGGATAAACGAAGGGTTCCGTACCACCGTAATTTATTCAAGTATACATATATTCTTATTAAAATATATACATATAAAAATTGTTCAGTAAAAAATAAACTAAATTATGAGCCACCGTTTTTAGTATATTTGTTGTTTAAATACAGTTTATGGAGCATAAATTGAGTAGGTATACAAATTGCAAATTCCTAAACTACGTAACTACTCTTAGTTTTTGTGATAGACCCAGTAATAAAAATGGTATAATTTCCGCAAGAATATAACCAAATTTTATGTCTACAACACTTTTCGTTTACATGTTATAAACATGTGATATACAAACGGATGAACCGACTGACAGCAGAGAGACAGCAATAGTGCTCCGTTTGCATTTTACGTACGGAAAACTAACGGTATGCGTTGAAATCAGTTCCTCTGTTGAAAAGATACGATGCCATAGGTAGAAACAGAATTTTCAAACTTATGACACCTCTGTTAGTTTGACGTATAGAAAATGTCTAGTAGAAAGTCTTTCGGGACTCAAGATGTGTATAAGTATATATTTGTATAAATTATGGGGTCGCGTACAGCGGGTTCCGTGTGTTCTAAGTAAATAAGTTCTATTTTTTTTTAACTAAATTTGATCCAACTAGACTTTAAGCTAGCCTAAACATTAAGGTTACTTACTAGCCGGATTCAAGACGTAAGTACTTTTTTGAATCGGATATCTATGTTTCTTTGCGAAGTAAAATCGTACACAAACTAATTAGTTAGAAACGTCGTTCTATGTTTTCTGTAACGTATACACGCAGTTCTTAATCTCTTATGATTATTTCTGAATTTTCGCTTTACAAAGCGGCCTATGGCTTTCCTTAAATGAAATGGTTACCTTCGTGGTTCGCTTGCAATGTTCGCCCGTTTTGTATCTGTGATAGACAGACACTGTGGCAGACAGTGCAACGCCCTAAAGTACCGTCCTTTTGTATGTGTTTGATACGGACATAATAATATACAATACCACACACACGTAACCGAACACGCAGGTTAAGCAACGTCGACTGCAGCCTGTCTGTGAATGGGTTTATCTATCTCGAACTTTCTTTATGCGTCGGAGGGCACGATAAGTTATCGTACGTATTTTGCCTTCGAGCGGCTTGATAGCACTGGCCTCCGCCAATTCGCAGTTGAGCAGCGTGGTGGTGTATACTGTAAACCCCTTCGTTTGTAGGGATACCTATATACCTTCAGCGGGATGAGATAAGGTTGATTTAGTAGTACACACACAATAATACACTAGTATTTCTCCAATAGTGGACTACATTCGACCATAATCATTATGGAAAATGTGAGGAAAACATGTATGTTTTTGTATGTATATGTATGAGTTTCCAAAGTGTTTTATTGGTTGACAAACAGAGAAGAAAAGGATACTGTACTATTTTGTCTTGGTCTCATAATATTACATTATTTTATATTATCACAATTTGCTGAATCTACAGAACCCTCACGGGGTAGGCAGAGACAACTGTAGGCCTATTCTACTAAAAATCGGCCAAGTGCGAGTCGGACTCGCGCACGAAGGGTTCCGTACCATTATCTATAAAAACGGCAAATAAAACACGTTTGTTGTATGGGAGCCCCCTTAAATATTTATTTTATTCTATTTTTTAGTATTTGTTGTTATAGCGGCAACAGAAATGCATCATCTGTGAAAATTTCAACTGTCTAACTATCACGGTTCATGAGATACAGCCTGGTGACAGTCGGACGGACGGACGGACGGACAGCGGAGCCTCAGTAATAGGGTTCCGTTTTACCCTTTGGGTACGGAACCCTAAAAACTATAACTGCACTGCAGCGCGGCGTGTGTCTAAATGCGTACATTTTGTCATTTCGTTTTGACACACACCGCGCTGCAGTGCATGTGCAGTTTTTTAGTAGAATCGGCCCCTTGAACGCCATAAAATGGATCTTTACACGCTTCTCTAGCTTCTTTAACAGTCATAGCTCCCGCACACTCGCCGGTTTCTAATTGGTTAGTTTGATGAATGAAATGGCATTTACAAAACTCTTACTCTACTGCCAAAATGTTACAATTGTTTTTCGATTGTTAAATATTATAACTAATCTAGCCATAACGACCCGCGAGCAATTTGTATATTGTTATAGTCGTCATTAAATCCATGATTCTGAAGTCAAAATACTGTAATAACATATCTATCGTTTGCACATTTCTCGAATTGACGAACATGATGTAGCAAAATGTGACTTTGCAATATCATAGTAAGCTCAATACCAAACGGGTTGGCGGAACACTGAAGCGCCCTCTATCGCAGAAAAGTCTTTATGATCATGTACTAGGTACGAGCTTTGTTTGCACGCGTCCTTTGTGGCAGCTGTCAAACAATGCCAATATTTTGTCCTAAATTCCAATTCACGGCGGTTCCATCTAATAATTATGTTATAGAATTGTTCCCTAAAGTTTATAATCTGTATGTGTTACAGTAAGTATTATAGTCCTATGGTAGCTGACAAATCAATGTACAACATGTATATATGCAGCAGACATATCTAATATACACGTTGTTCTAAGCCGATGATGAGAGTCGGATGCATCGCATCATGTATGTGGCGCTATTGCGATAAAGCCAAGACACAATCGGATGTGGTAATGCATTACAGAGATTAAGCTCTAGTGACGATTACCTATATATTAGTACAGTGTATGATAATTACCCGGTACACAACAAAGCAAGCTAGTGGTAGTAGTAGTTCTAAATAATGTGATGTGATTCATTCATTTACTGCCGCAGTGTTATGTAACCCCCGTTCAATATAGCAGGCGAGCTATTACACCTCCATTGTTTCCTTGAATACAAACATGCACTTTATTGTATTACTGTTTTGCTTTTCCTATCGTTTGATATGAAGCAGGTTTTCAATAAGATCTGGGAATCTGCTTGGAGATGTTAGTATTGATGGAATTGAGCTTTTCGTTCATTCATTCATTTTTATATATGAACTGTATTATGTATGTGACGGTAAAAACACATGCCGATACAAAAATCTTACGTAATAAGTAAAATACCTATATTATGTAACTACGGTAGCGGTACGGTAGTGTAGATTTCCTGCTTGTTTATCCTTTAATAAATTTTATATCACTAAGTCATAGTTATAGATCATATATATATAGAAGTAGTAGTTATATTCAATAAATTAAGGATCGTATCCATAATTTAATCATCATCATCCATAAAACTTCGTGTCGTTTCGACTTCAACTATTTTTTAACTACACAAAACACGTAGTAACACACAGTAAAGGAAACACAAGAGAAACTTTGTACAGTCTGTTCGAAGGTCAGTCGGGCTCCTTGTCCTCAGAGTTTCCGTTGACTTCATAGTCGGTGGGTATCTACAGTAATAAATACATATATCTACCAGAATATCCATACTAAAGTCAGAGGGGTGTTACAATATTCTGGCAATTAAACATTTGACTTTGACTATACATATAGATATTTAAAAGAGGCATATCAAAGCAGGCCGTCTGGGGAAGTATCTCCATCTCACCGAAAACCGCAGCCAAATACTAACTCCCTGGAGGGTTGTTGTGTTCCTGCGAGGAAGTGAGGTCACCAGTAAGGCAAGGAAACACAGCATAGAGAAACTTTGCTATGTATCCTTTGCTGTACATTAGTACGATACGGAATTGTTGTATTGTGGTGTACAAAAGCGAAGATAAGAGAATAACCAGAATTGCCTTCGGTTGACACTAAAGCCATGACCGCTGGTATAATCCCAATTAAGTATTTTTAGCGAGTGAAAATGCTCTGAAAGTTCTCAACGCAATATCAACTGACATGGTTTTGTTAACAATTTGTTAGAAGTCAAACCAATCGAGTTAATAGGCTAATGTTACAGATGGGCCGAGTCAGCCGACATTCGGTTCTCTGCCTATCCAAAAAGGCATTTAGCGTGAAGATATATATAGATAGACAAAAAAGTCCTAACATTAAAGTTCCGTGCGCATTTACCGTGATGTAGCCCGTATAACCGTGAGGTGGTTGAAGGGATCGTCCCCTACCTAAATAAGGGATGGAGCCGCAAAATTGTCTAAAGATTTGTCTTTATTTCCTAGAAATCCTTGTCAATGCTTTATTATAGTAAATGGGATTTATTTATAATTTGATATCCCCAACTGTGTACATGTACTGTAAGTTCTATATGTAAGTAGAGGGAACCGAGCGCCACATATCCCAGTCCTTACACGTCTCACTCTCTTCTTTAACATTCATAGCTCTTCTCATGCAAGCTCGCTGGTTTCTAGGGCTCCTGACATCACTTTCCAATGAAACACGACAATTATGGTCATGGTAGTTGAGTCGTCGGCCTTCGTCGGCTCCTACATCCTTCCACTTTCGCGTCATAAATCTGTATCGCGATTTTTATTCCTGCTTTCTTTCTACCTGTCCAAACCAACGGACAAAGTATCTACTTATTGTAACACCACTCTTTCAAACCAACTCTATTTCTTATATCATCATTACAAACGCGATCTGCAAGTAACTTAAGTGTAACGTAGGTAAGCTTGCACTATATCAGCATACTATGTACATGTTTTTGTAATAGAAAAATCAATAATAACTGAACACTAAGTGGTAATTTCGCTGGCTAAGCCGTGTATGGTAGTTAGAATAATGTACATCTCGTATCAATAAGTCTGTCTTTCTTTTTTCATAGGATATATTTTTCCATTGTGAAATATTCTCATTTACTATAAGAAAGCGACAAATAACCACACTTTAATATTCTTATTGATTCCGAGTGGATTTCCTTCCTCGACATCGCATGGGTGTCGCCACTCCGTCTGGAATTTTGGCGAAGCCTACGCTATCGTGATTAAAATGAGTTTCGGTCAACGACCGTTAAGGGGCAGAACTCTGTGAAAGTCACAATATTTCATACCAAATTATATTAATTCCGCTTACTGTTGGAATATTTAAAGTCACGATACGAGAAAAATATCGAAGTTAAAGCGTGCAATAGTTTTATAGAGGCGACCGCTTGCCTTTAAATATCAAGAAATGTCCTAACTAATTCAACATGCGAATATCTGATATTTCGTATAAATCTTGCCCTAACAATAATATACGACGTTTATTTTTATGACTGCCTAGGTTACCTTAGCGAAATTTTACTTTTTAATATATGATTATTATATATCTTATATCTTCAAGCTAAGTCCGTTGTAGGTGTGGCAGAAAGAACCTTGCTCCGAATAACGCGGTTCTTACACGCCTCACTTGCTTCTTTAACGTTCATATCTCTTCTCAACATACTCTTATTGTCTCAGAAATTAATAAATATGCAAACGGAAAAATTCATAGATAACAGAAACAATGGTTGTTTCTGTTATCTATGGAAAAATTAGTATGGCTGCATAATATGATGACCTCAGCATACTAGTATTAATTTTCTATAAGTAATATCTTTCTTATGTAAAAATTGACTGTCTTAGTTCTAAAATATGTGGCAACTGAACTGTCATCTTTTTGTTCATTGGTACATAATTATAGTTACTGCGGCGCAACATTTTTTTATGAGTGTATGGATTTTTATCGATATTTACATATCCCATGCCGATTTTGAACTTAAGTGAATAGGGTTGTACCTAAGAAACGTATATATCAAACTGTTGTATTCCGACTTTTTATTGGTGTATCTTGCTGTAACTCAACCCTAATTAGATTTACAAATTAATCGGAACGGTAATTATTTAGAAGTTAAAAAAATATGCAATTATTCCTCACCCTAAAATGAGAAATCTTTGCAACATGCTAATCTTCATTTGTAAATCACTTGATTCATTTATAAATCAGAAAATACGTTGAAGCCCATTAATTATAGATAAATAACTTATCCACATACGAGTGCATGTACCCATTGTAAGAAACAATTCAATAATAGCATACTGTCTACATCTCGGAACGAGTGTCCAACTGGATCCCACATTACTCCTCATTAAGACGACTGTTTATTATCAGGTAATCAATCTCAATCTTTGTACGTCCAAAATTATCGAAGTAGAATTACTCTTGTTTGTCCTTTGCTCGTCCGTCTGGCACAGCTATAGTTCTATCTATAACTTCACGCCAAATCCCATGTGGGGTAGGCGCAAAGAACCGAGCGCTCATGACTCGAACCTTACAAACCTCTCTCGCTTCTTTAACATTCATTGCTCTTCTCGTGCACATTTAAAGTTGGCTTCAAATATTCAACAGAAAAAAAATTGCTTTTTATATCATCTTTCTTATACCACATCAAGTGCGAGTCAAAATTGCTTGATGTGTAGCCTTACCGTAGTATATAGACGTTTGCAGGACAAATTTCGATGACGAGTTGTCACCCGCACTACTAACGCGGCATATACTCAGGAGCTTCTGGAGACTCTTTCAGGACCACGACAACCCTCCAGGTAATTTTATAAGATTCTTCTTTCTCTGAAAAAAGCAGGTACCGCCTCAATGAAGCATTGCGGAAGCTGTTTGATTAAATATTATTATGGCCTACCTCTTTTTTTTGTAGAGTCTAATTAGCTAATTAGCATGGATACTAAGCTTGTAGAGTGCATCGTTCGAGCAAGGTTGACTTTCCTGAAATAAGACAGCTTTTGATTCATGGTTCTTCTTAGTATCTTTAAACAGAGGATCTAGTATTTCAAGAATTCATTTTCATTGTTTATTTTTGTAAACGTCTGTCTCTATTTCCAAAAATGCGTCTTTTAGTTGTACTCGCCTAAATATTGAGACAGGTGAAGGGGAATTATGAAATCACTATTCTGGACAACTTACTTGGATACTTTAAGCAAATGCTGGGTAAAGTTGCCAATAGTACCCTTTTCCGGTTTCTCCTGAATAATATTATACAGCGTAGGATGGCCACACATACGATGGACCGGCAAGATCGCGCAGGGAGCCGATGGAGGCAAGCGGCACAGGACTAATTCCTGTGGAAGTCTAAGGAGACCTATGTTCAGCAATGAACGTAATTCCGTTAAAATGATGATGTTGACTAAGAAACGACAACCGCTGGGGAAAAAGGTATTCGCATGGCGTCTCTGTACCGTATACACGCAGTGTGGTCGGCTCCTACTAGATGGAGTGATCTGAAAAGATCTGTAGGGAGTCGATGGCTGTAGTTGGCTCAGGATCGAGGCGAGTGGCTCGCCAAACTAGAGACGTATGTCGAGCAATGGACAAATGCTGAATATGAAGTGGGCTGAAATGGTAAATAACATTATCATGTCCATATAGTAATAAAAGATTTTTAAGGCCTTAAGGCATAAGTCATAGTCATAACTTGCAAGGTTAATGTAAAATGTAACAAACAACCTGTAAAATGGAGGCGAGTCTTGATATAAACGACGAAAGGTCTCTAGTTATGTTAGAGACGTCCCTTGTACTACACAAAAATTGAGCACCGCCCAGCCATTAAATTTCTCATTAAAATAGGGAAAACATCTAAAGAAATATCTACAATCGGCCGAGAGTCCCTTAAAAATGCCCCCGCTCGTCCCTAACACAGCCCTTACGGACGGAAACAACAAATCATATTGATTGATTACCTTCCAAAAAAACTACAATGAATAACCGAGAATTATGCTGTACTTTAGAAAAGGTGCGCCAAACCTTTGTTGAAATAAAAAAGTTTGAGGAAGAGCCGGGCCCGCACATTTACGGCTCCGTTTTTAAATAACAAAAAATAATTTGATAGGCCTAATGTATCTTTCTTTGTTTATGTATGCTTAAAACTGATATAAGTTCTATTTACGTGTTGGGACTTCTTTTCCTCGTAGTTATGAAATCTATCTTCATTGTTCCTCGGTTCTATCTGGAAAGGGATTGCCTTGAAGATACTGATCGATAGAATACACCTAAAACATACACTATAATAATGCAATATAAGTAACTAATTTAACCTACATGCTCCGTATCACAGGGATTACGTAAGTTTGTACCTTCCCCTGCATATGTGTCATAATATCTACTAGGCCTTCTTCTTCTTCTTCTTAGCGTTATCCCGTTTTCCTAATCCATTAGATTACATGGAGCGACTGCCGTCTGACCTCCGCAACCCAATAGGAAAACCAGATAGTTCTTAGGTAAGGTCACACGTTATTCGAAATACAATTTCTTGGACGTGCGGGTTTCCGCACGATGCATGTTTTCCTTCACCGTCGAACAAGTGATAATTACACATATGTACATAAATCCGAAAACATGAATTTAGTGGTACATACCAGGATTCGAACCAGGGGCCTGTTGGTCACAAGGTCAGTTCTAATAATAATAATAAACCCCGCGGGGCAGCTTGTGGCGAGCTGTTGGTGCGTAACGACACCACGGGTACCCGAGTGCTCCAGAGAGTCGATCAGGGCCTTCGTCTCCGGCGTGTCTTCGTCGGTCGAAGTGAAAAGTCAAGAAGGCCCGCAGGACTCTCAGCTCTGGCTTGCCTTCATTGGCCGTCCAGAGACGAGTCGATAGAGTATATTGCTCTAGCAGGTGATATGATCCAGGGGTGGAAGTGTTAAAGGGCATAACGCCGCGAGTAACTTCGGAGAAAGCGCAGCACACCTCTCGACACCCCTGAGTCACTCACATCGGTGTTGCCCCCGGCCGACTTTCTCTGGCAATACGGGGGTCCATCTAGTGAGGGGCGAGCCACCGCCTGCCGAAGTAACATCAGATAGGATAGTTATGGCAGGCGTCCGTTCCTCTTTTGCAATAGCCCGGTTCTAATAATACCTCCTAATCTCATTTTAATAGCCCACTTTTTTCCGACATATTTCCAATAGTCCCAATACCTGCTGTGACCTGTTCATTGGTATATTGTCCCACTGATATCCCCTGGAGTGGGTCACGGCGGGTGTACAACATTACATAGTCTTTTCGAAGGGGCCTCTACGCGTTAGATCCTTATCCCCGCGCACGTCTATCAAATGACCGGGATAATGCCCGTGAGAATAATAGAATAATATAATAATAATATCTACTAAGCCTATATAGACAATAAACAGTCACTGCAACCTATGGGCGGATGCAGCACCAGCAAAGTGATAATGTTCAGTCGAGATAAATCATTCCGGCTTAGTCTTCTGTCAGTCCACTGCATGTTGAGATGTCATTTATCGATAAACAGTGAGTCGATCTAGTGTTTTGTTGGCCTCACTGACAATCGCAACAGCGTTCATTCGAGACAAACTATGTCGACTAAGTCCTCTGTCGATCTACTGCAAGTCTTAATTATGAACTATTGGTATAGTATTCATCGGGATTTTATCCGTTGAATATAAGTGATGAAATCGCCAAAGTGATAACCGGAACTTAGTCGGAGTACGGAAGCCGTGATATTGGATTTAACAGGGGCTAAGCAAACCAACGCACATCTAATCTGCCTGCGCCGGCAGCCCGACAATGCAAATATTAACTGACCTCACAATGCATTTCAACTGCAAAGCTGTAAGCTATTCGCATTATTGTATTAGTACGTTAGTGCAGCGGCCCTTAAAACAGGCATTGATGGACGAACGCGTGGGCGTATGTAACATAGTCCCTATGTTACGTACGTCTAATATTTTTTTTGTTATTTATTTAATGAATAATTTGAATTTCCAAATCTAATTACGAATGATTTTTTTAGCACGCTAATATATTGAGATGTTTTATTCACTTTTGAGTGCATGAAGGTATTATTTTATTTAACCGCTTCGAGATTTTGATATAAATGTATTGAAAAACTAAAAGATAATGCCTGTATTTGTATCTGTCCAGTTTTAACGATTCCAGCTGAGGCAATATTCAAAGAAATTAGCATGCAGCATATTTTGTTAATTCTAGAATGTTAGAGATTTTCTCTTAATTCAAATTAAAAATATGTATATTTTCCCATAAACGCATACGTTATTGTTTTTAATATTACGATGATTTATTAAAAGTTTATCTCATTCATCTTTTCACCATTCTTCATAACAAGGTGTATTTTCAGGCAAAAATAAAATATCTTTCTTAATGCTAAGAGACTTATTGTATAAATATTCATATTTATTCAATAAATGAGTATATTTTCCAAAATAACAATTTAATTTTGAATTACAATTTTATGTGGCTTGTGAAAGTTTATATTTTTCTTAAACTTTACCATTTATATATGAAAGTTTCAATTTTCCAGTTTTACATACATCATAATGTAGAAATTTGATACGTACTTATGGCTCTTCTGATTACCATTATAAAATAGAGGATATTATGAACTAGGGAAGTTAGGGCCTGCGGCGCAAACGCAAGCGCGCTTTTTATCTTTTAAATAGGTAACAGCAAGCTGTGTAGCAAGCGCGCTTGGAAACTTAGTGCGTCAATCTAAAAAATGCTTGGGCATTTCATTTTATAATTAAATAAAATTAAAAAAAATAAGTTAAAAAAGATAACTTAGTAAAAATTACCAAAAAAATGTTGAATATTCAAAATTTAATATTTAAAAAAATAAGTTACTTTTTAAAAAATAAACTGAAAAATTTTGATATCGAGTGCTGCGATTACTGCGACGGCCTCGAGGCATCTTGATGAAATTAGAATTAAAAACCCAAAATTTAATATAATTTAATATAATTTAATAAAAGACTAATTTATTAAAAAACTAAAAAAACAAAAAGGAAAAGATGAAAAAAAAATAAAAAAGAGGAAAAAGGAAAATTTAGTACTACCACTGCAAAAGCACTGCTCACAGTAGGGACAAATCTTCTTGGACCGATTTTTCTGGAACAAAACTTCTTTTTTTGAAAAACAAATTTCAACTGGCACAACTACGACATCTAGGCTACACGATCACGAAAAAAGGGGGTTTCAAACTATTTTGGTTTTGGAGAAGTAGAGCGTACAAAATACCGAGAAACTGGAGGTCGACCTCACATATTGCTCGCTTGCTATCGCGCGCTTGCAATTATGCCAAAACAAAGTACTCAATACCGGTGTTAGAACCATTCTAAAAATTACTAATCTGTCTCTGCGACCTACCCTGCAAGGGATTTGGCATTATAGAATAGATATCTGTCTTTTGATCGAGATATTACAAATCAGAACTTAATCTTAAAACTGACCTAGGTTTATGAAAACGGGCAAAAAGCCAGCACAAATGAAGGAAAAAATCGACACTTTGCTATTACATCTGACCGTATGTTATGAAACCTTACCTTTTAGGAAAGGTAGGGCGCATCAAAGCAGCCCGTCTGGGGAAGTACCTCCACCTCACAGAAAACCGCAGCTAAATAACAACTCCCTAGAGGGTTGTTGTGTTCCTGCGTGTGAGTGAGCTCACCAGTAAGTCCCAAGAAGCTGTGTAAGCAGTAGAGGAAGCATCGCGCGAGTGATACTTAATATATCGCTAGCGATAATAGGCTACGGTACCCGCTTTACATCAGGTGGGCCGTATGCTTGTATGCCTCCCGACGTAGTATAAAAAAAATGAAACCTCTAACCATAACTTTGTAACTTATAGTTGACTTAGGACTTTTAATTTATAAATATCAGTGTCTTAAAGTATTTTATGTGTATTTGCACAAAATATGCGTAATATTACATAGAATCACAAGTAAACGTAATGTTAAATAATATTATAATTTTATTGGCCTCCATATTTTACCTTACAACGGCGTACCACATTTGAGAAATGGAGCAATATACACATGTTAAATTAAATTAAATATAATAATATGAATAAGCACATACAACAAGTTTATAAGTATTTATCACAAATGTAGTCATTATTAGTAGTAGTAACATTTTTCGGTTAACAGTTTGTTTTTTAAACAGTGTCGCTAAACGGTTTGGAATTATATTAAATATTTTAGATGCCATATGTAACACATTTTTTTGAATGAGTACAAAGTCTATTATTATCACGTCGACTAATTTAAAACGGACATTAGGAATTCAAAACGCAGAACGTAAAATAACACGATAATTTGTACAATCTTATATTAAATGGTGTACCTACTATTTTTGTTATAATTCTGCAACAAACAAATCACAATATTTTGATGCGGTGACACTGGACGCTCGTATAATGAAATACGACGGTGGGAAAGACTGTCTAGATTTTATGTTAAGAATAAAGACGCTGGTCGGTGTCTTATTTTATTTAGGTCTGGAAAAACACGGTCTTTTGTAAAATATAAAGATGTAAGACGCTTCTTAAAATAAAAACACAATTTTGGTTTGTCGTATTTAAGGAAAAGCACCGTATTTATCGAAGACTTTGGTCTTCGATAAATACGATAAAAGTTCGTAAGTTAAAAGACAAAGAGAAAGCGCAAACATAAACGAAAGGATAAAATTTATGAAAACTGTACGAGGTGTTAAGTGCGCGTAAAGACCAAATGGCGAAATACCAGAAACATAAAGTGTTTATGGTTTTCCGTTGACATAACTTCGACCCTGCCACTGGCTGACTGGCACTGACTGGCCATTCATTCTTTCTTAGTATTGTCTTAGGTTTTCGCGATTGTTACACATTGAATTAAACAATTTTTAACGGAAGTATCATTATTCTTTCTTTTTTGTTTGTTTCAGTTACATCTATCCCACTATGGACGAACTGGCCAACCAATTGAACTACGTGCTTGGTCATTTCGGCCTCAAATCCTTCATAGGATTCGGCGTTGGTGCTGGCGCCAACATACTCGCGAGATTCGCTCTGGCTCATCCACAAAAGGTAAGACGTAATTTCATAATATTCTGATGATCTTAATTTTAAAACAGGCGTGCTGCCACTTTCAGACCTATCTAAGCCCATAATCAATGTCATAGGAGAACCCTGTGCGTCGTCTTCACTATAGTTTCTATGATCTGCATAGATCTTATTGCCTATGTCATAGATCTTGTTTAAAGTCCACATAACTTGTATGGCCCTATTCATATTCCGCCACATTTGTACCCTTGTTGTATCTAAGGCTTAATTCTGTATTCAGTGCTATGCCATTCAACGAAAAGAGAAAAGGTTTTAGTCGTATTCGTCTTCCACACTATGGTATGGCGCTCTACTCTTAGAAATATTTATTATGCATGCGCACGAAATAACATGACAAATGCATGACGGAAATCGAGACCACCAATGAAGGAAACAAATGTTACCGGCCTTAATTTTTTACCAAGGAACATGAAGTACATGAATAAGTATTTCAATAAAAGTTATTTTATCTTGTGTTTATAGTTATATCTTTCAAATCTTGGCGCCAATTGTATATTTTTACTGTAATTTATTTTTATACAAAATATGTAATCAGAAGCTGCGTCATCCTTGAAGTATTTAATTAAAATAATCTTGCGATTTTATAGTAATACTAATTGAGGGTATAATTACGTTAATTAATTTGTATATAAAATATGCTATCAATAGTTACGTGTTCCTAGTTACTAGTCCCTGGTCCCAGCTAGTATTAGGAGATTTTAGTTTAATATATTAGTAGATGTGACTCTGAAGGTAACATATTTAAAAATGAAGATATATATATTTTTTTTATACAACGTCGGAGGATATTCAAGCATACGGCCCACCTGATAAGCGGATACCGTAGCCGATGAACACTTGTAACACATTAAGTATCACTCGCGCGATGCCTCCTCTGCTGCTAACACAGCAACTCCTTAGGAGCTTACTGGTGACCTCACTCACACACAGAAACACAACAACTCTCTTAAGGAGTTGTTATTTGACGGACAGACGAGCTGCTTTGATGCGCTCTACCTCTCTTAAAACTCAATACCAAGACAAACAGACATGTTCCTGCACGCAAATATTTGTCTTGTGTGGGAATCGAACCCACGAGCGTTGGTGTCAAAGTCGCGTCATTCACGACTGAGCCACTGAGCTCGTCAGAGTTTTTATTTATCACCAGCTCAGGAAAAGTCAGGAGGAGTGAGCTCTTATGCTGGCATTGACTGCTGGTTCTATTTACTAAAAAAAAACGTAACAATTTTATTCATTCAAAATCGACCTTATTATTCGTTTAAGACTGTGTAGGTAGTTAAATGAATCAGATACATACCCACCCGCGTTGCGTAGTGTGCTATGGCATAGAATTTGACAGGTAGATACACAGTTCGATTCTTGGTGTCGAGATTTCCAGCAAATTCAGTTCCGAAATCACCTGGAAACTTGGTGTGTTGAATGGAGCGGAACAGTACTTGAGCTCGAGAGAAAGTCTCTTGCTATAAATAAAATAATTTGGTATTTATTTAGCCTCTTGATATATAAGTCTAAAATAGGATCGCACGTGGAGTACTGTAGTCACTTGTAAGCGGGACCATCTGAATTCCAGTTGGGCCCCTACGATTCCGTGCAAATACGAGTTGTAAGAATTGTTGATGATCCTAAGCTTGCACATGGTATTGATCCCTTGAATTTTAGGAGAGATTTTAGCCTCCCTTTGTGTGTTCTTCATTTTTTGTACAATAGGTTGTGTGCTATGATCCTCTTTACGATTGCACCGCACGTCATCGTCACGGCTGGATATTCATCCTTATACTGTGGAACTACAATGGTCGCGCACTGTGAGGCAAAGAAGTTTTCTACCGAGAGCTCTTAAGGTGTTCCCTAGGGACTACAACATGAGGCTCTTCAAAAAAGCGTGAAAAGATTTTCACAGCGCTGGTAATGCACTCGTGACTCTTCTATTACTACTGTCCGTAGGCTGCTTATCAGCAGGCAGGCAGTCAGGCTAGGGAGGCCGTATGATGTTTTCCACCTTTATTGAAAAATACAAATACTATGTATCCACTGTACTCTTCACGCTGTGTGTATGGTTCGGTCATATCCGCTATACTTTCCTCGCTGTGTCTATGGTCCGGTCATAAACAACGTTAATGTCTCCACCCCAGTGAAAATTGCTTTATGGAGTTTGAACATGCCTGTGTCGCCGCAGATAGCCTGCCAACACTTCAGTTTGTGACCAGAGAACACAAATCATTAAAATATTAAATAAAGACATTTTAGGTATTAAACATAATGATATTTTGAGAAGCTCGAGGGCCCAGTTGTTAGTCCGCTATTGTAAATAGCGGATGGAACTAACATTTGTGTGCATGAACATGTCTGATTGTCTTGAGCTGGGTGTTTTTAAGACAGGTAGGGCCCGCATCAAAGCAGCCCGTCCGGCGAAGTACTCCCACCTCACGGAAAATCGCAGTCAAATAACGACTCCGGCTTGTTGTGTTCCTGGGTGTGAGTTACGTCACCAGTAAGCTCCTACGAATATGCTGCGTAGGCATCGCGGGAGCTACACTTAATGTATTTGAAGCGTTCATAGGTGACGCTAACCATGTATGTATGTCATACATCAGGTGTATGCTTGTATACCTCCTGGCGGTAACAAAAAATATGAATAACAGTGCACTTTTAGAATATCTTATTTCATTTGATGTTTTATAGGTACATTTAAACCCTTGTCATATTTAAAGCCAATATCCAATAGCATATCTATGTAGAAGTACCCTGACAATTATCAAATGAACCTCAATTATAAAAACGTATTCACCAGGCGGACATTTCAAAATGTGGTCTTAATTTATAAGCTGTTAGACGAATAAGACATTTCTGTAACAAGGGAGTTTTCGAATATGTCTTTCGAAGGATTTTTTATGCATTCGTCATTTTACAAATAAATCCTTTGTTGACCTAATTTGATCGTACTCGAAGTAATGAATCAAGACACTCTCTCGTATAATTTCATATGTCAGTATATGTAACAATAAATTGATTTATAGCATATGTTGGAAACTTTGTGATGACGTGTCTGAGTTTACGACGCACTAACGTATACTCGTATATTGAACAGTCTACGAGTATCATAAGTCATTATATCCATGTACATATTCTGCATAGACATAAGAATATTTCGTTTCTATTTGTAACATTCGGATATCTTCATCAGAGTTATCTGAACACAAATCGAGTTTGCACATGGACGTTTCTTTGAATAGTGATGCAGTAGGACGCTTTTATCGTTATAAAAGTCTTATCAGTCGTTTTTGAAAGAAATTGTCTGTCTACCTATTGTTGTGCACGTTTTAGGTAAAATCATATTACGTCTTGTTCTTCTTAACTTTATCCCGTTTCCGTATCTCTTAGGATTGGCGGATTCTGCTACATAAGCCTAAGGATTTGACAAAGATACTGATTTTTATATAGAGATTATTTGATGCAAAACTTACTGAAAGTATTTTGATGATATTCCTGGTCAAAATTTGGGCTATTTTAAAAACTATTCATGTATATGTCCATGTTCCATAGTCTTGAACAAATCAACTTTATATATAAAATAATGTGTTAAAGGTGGACGCATTGGCCTTGATCAACTGCACTTCAAACCAAGCTGGGTGGATCGAATGGGCTTACCAGAAGATTAACAGCCGATCCCTTCGCTCGCGGGGTATGACCCAAGGTGTGCTGGATTACCTGATGTGGCATCACTTCGGACGAGTAAGTAGTATATTTTTTATTTCAAATTATCATCTTGCGAATTGTAAAGAACCTACTCTTCTACTGATGAGACATACTGTTTTCTATCAATAGGAAAAGTAGCAAAAGTCTAACCACGCAAAAAATTATCTTAGCGATGTAAATCGTTATACTTGTAGTTTTACTACTTAGTTCACCAGATTTGTGCGTATTTAAAATGAAATCTACGAATCAACGTCACAAATTTATTTTTTGTAGAGAATTCAATTGCGATATAGTTATACAATGTGGTAATTTCAGAAGTCGAGGGTGATGACTGAAACAATGAAATACTTGTATATTTTCCTTGTAGGGAACTCTCCATAAGAGTAATGTGAACTGCTGTAGCGGTGCCCATAATCTTAACGGCCATAGTCCTTACTGTTACACATATCAATAAAGTAAATAAACTGGTTATCTTAAGCCAGCCATGCTGGTCACCACGAACTCTTCGCCTGTGTTACCACTGTCACCCGTCACCTCATAGTCCAAAATTAAATCACGCAGCCTATGAGATATTAATAGTCAATGGAAGTGAGATTTTTAATTTGAAAGATAATTTAATTGGATTAGTTTAAACGGATTAGTTTATACTTATGGTGCATTAATGTGATTAAATGAGCATTGAGTGTTTCTCAAGATAAGGAACATATCGAGAGATTTTCATTTTAAAGCCTAGTCGCTCCCATAATCGGCTGAAACTTAAACTGCATTTTAGATGCAGTTTAAGTTTCAGCCGATTATGGGAGCGCCCCGCGGTATACGAAACCTAAATTACATCAAAAAATTATAACAAAGTGCGCCTAAACTGGTCCCAACGCTGTACCTATTCCATGGCTAAATTGCACTCAAGCTAGAATAAAAAGAAGCATTTAAATTGAGCCATAATAGGAGCTATCATTATACTGAATTTCAATAACATTCGTCCAATAGTTTTCAGGTAATTTATGCACTGACAGAATAAAAATCGTGTATTGAATCTCTATTGTTTCTTTCAATTCAGTTCGTCATAGGTACATTTTCAGTTATGTTAGAAGTATAGTTTTGTTTTAGTTTTGCAAGAGTTCGTACTACGGCTACGGTATCCACATTATATCGGTTGATCCGCATGCTTGTATGCCTGCTGACCTATAGTATAAAAGAAGTATATATTATGGTTTAGGAAACTTGAAAATTATAAATAGTAATTATTACATTAACATTGTGTATTTAATACGTTATGCTCTACTACGAGTAATATAATTTAATGGCATTAATGGAATACTAGAAGATTAGTCTGCCAGTCTGATATTTCATATTTTGTAAATAGAACCGGTTAAATGTTTTCGGGCTATGTAGGATTCCGTTTCTCCTTCAATTCATAAATTTCAACGATCTGTTAATAAAGGAAAAGCATTGCATTGAGCTTGTTTGTTTCATTTGTTGTGACTAACAGAATCATGACATATATATCAAATTTGTTGAGCAAACTTGTAGTTTTCAATGGTAGCGTTAGTTGTGGTAGTCTTAAACGTTTATAATTATCCCTATTCTTACTTTATGTTATGATTACCAGAGATATCTTTATGGATCATCATCATTATTACTTAATAATAGTATAAATTGTAACAAAACTTTTCAAACGAAGGAAAAGCCGCCGACGTTCCGAATAAATAACTTTTATAATAATGAATTCGGATTTCCATTTTGTTAAAATGTTTTTATTACTTACGTACTTACGACATGAAATTTGATAGTTCGCTTACGTGATATTTATATTGTATGCAGTCTATGTAAGTCCCCGGTTCTCAAATATTTAACTGCACTGAATGACTAAATGAAGTATCACATTGATATGTTGGTTTATTTTAACGTGTAAGAATGACAAACAAACGTACTTTCATAATTATAATTTTTGTTTGGACTGACTACTTTACTCGTCTTTATCAATTGGAAGTCATCATTCTGCTCAAAAACTTCGAATATTAGCCGGACGAAAATTTGCTTATTCAGCCATCGACAATGTGTACATCAAATTAAGAACTGTTCTATATTTTAAAGTTACAGCATTTCAAAACCTCCGCTTGGTACACTGATATTTATGATAGGTATTATGCGTGCACTATAATCACCGTCCTATTGTTGCATTAAATACATAGAAGGGAAGTAATTACGTCGACAGCTCCCGACGCGTTTGATCTCGTGAAATTGGATTTCCAATCCCGTTTATGTAAACTTCAACGCTGACGCCCATCAATTTCCACTAAAATTCTCATTAATTCTCCATACGCAAATATCCTATATATGCCGTTGACCCTAAATGGTGGAAGCCCCGGCCGGAAATAGTTACTTCTACGAAAACAATTATTTTACGTATCGTTATTGAAAAAAAATTAATTTTTAATGAACCGTCCTAGATGGCACCGTACGGAACCTGACAATATTAGGGTGATTTCCTTTTCACACACATATCGATACACGTGTAACGATATTTATATAAAGGTATAAATGTATGTACATGAAAGCCATAGAAGTACAAGTTGTTGAATAATACATAATACAAAGGCATAAGTAAAGATTTATATAAATGATTTCTTTATGTCATTTATGCTTAAAAAAATAACCGAACTTCGCATAATCCTTCTTTTAAACGTGGTGACAGTATTCTAATTTGATTTCTCGTGATCTTTTCAATAGTTTTAGTGGCTTTCATTTTTTATTGTCAAGGAGGTATATCAGTCTATCTAGTATCTATAGTAGGAATATATTTCATTTGTCTCTTTATTATAGGAGCATAGTTTATGCTAGTATATTTTCCAATAATATCATCACAATCATCATTTCAGTTGAAGGACGTCCACTGTTAAACATACACACGATGTTCGGTTTTGTGCTACTTGCGACTACTGCATACATTTCTTCATGCCTAATGCACTTGATAATTTTAATTGTATGCTGTTAATTTTCATCGGTCTAGCTTGTTGGTAAAGCGTTATTTGTGCCTAACAAATGCCCTGCGAATGACGTCCCTTGGTTTGCTAGATATATAGCGAGTACTTTATGCACAATAAGCAATGCAGCATTTTATGAGTGGCATAAAATAGCACTTAAGCTGGTATTCTAGTAGTAAATATGTTTAATGTCTACGCTGCGCACTTTTATAAATACATTTAAGGGTGCTCCCTTAAAGGGCGCCATTAAAAAGAAATTAGAGCACGTAACGAAGACAAAACGGTTAATAATTTTCTATAAGAACCCTCAAGAGAAGTATTTTACGTAAGCTGGCATGTAGATATGGATGTTTCGTTCGTTATGTTTATTATAAGATAGCTAGTGTACTACGCGTAAATGTGTCCTGTGCGAGAGCGAATATTATCATAAATCCATTGTTGCATTGCGAGTTTATAATAATAAGCACCTTACAAAAAATTGTAGCCAAGTAACAACTCTCGGAGGGTTTTCAACTTCTACTGGTTGACTAAGTGATGTTAACTACAAGCACCTTAAGAGCTGCTACGTTAGCAGTTGGGTCGTAAAGGGTAATCGATACTATATATTTTTTATATAAGCTCACCATAGTGACGTCCCTTGGCCTGATGGTAAGCGAAAGAGGAGCTCAAATCGCATCGGCAACTGACAAAAGACTACACAGTGTCCTGTCAGTTGACGCTGCCATGCTGGGTCGAAAGATGCTTCGTCACACTTCGTTTGAAGGATCCCATATTGTAGGAAAGAGGGAAAACATGTGCAGGCAAGGCGTTCCACTTTTTAATGGTACGACAGAGATAGAAGTTACCGAACTTTTTTGTACGCGAAGATTTTCTCAACAGTGGAACAATGACATCGCAAGCCTGCACGTGTAGTTCTATGATGATAGGGAGAGGGTGGGATAAGGGAAAACTTTTCTTCAGAGCACTCACTATGGTAAAGACGGTAAAATATGCTTAGTGAGCCAATGTCCCTACGGAGTTGAAGAGGTTCTAGGTTTTGATACTATTTGTATTGCAATCGTTCATTGGCTACGGTAACTGCTTCACATCGGACGACACGTAAACGTCTCTCCAGATATTGTAAAATTAGCTTTCTGTTTCCTTATCTCTTCAAGTGTAAGGACTTTCTGTCCACTTTATTGAGTGATATAAATGTTACAGTCATCTGACGATGAAGAGAAAAAGTAATTCCTATTCAACCCCATGACTTTTGTTCGGCCTTTTTTACGGTACATTTTATTTAATGGCAGTAACTGCTTACTATAAAAAATAATAGCATCGCTAGACAATGATCTTGCTTATAGGTTTCTGCGCCCTCAGCTTTTCTTTATCTGTCGATCTTCTGATTTATTTGTAATTTATTCACCGTGTAGAGTAGATTAGAGATGCTTTTCACATCTATGCATGGTGCGATCACATACGACTGCTGTTCATACAATAGTAATTGTAATCTTTGCGGTGCATAAAACTAACACCTCGAGAATTTACAACGCTTAGCGAATTTGAACATTCAAGCGAATTTGGGTTACATAAAGAATTGAAAAAAATTGCTCTTGCAATAGCAATTACGAAGCAGTAACTTAAGCTGTTTAATTAGTTTACCTGGACTAAATGCAACCAATACCTATATTTGGGCTGTATAATACACACAAGCTCGTTTATTTTTAATGAAAAATTACTTATTCATACATGGGCACTTTTCCCAATGTTACATGCGTTATCGGTTTCATAATACAAACTAAAAACGGGAATTTCTTTCAACAGTACGCCGAAGAGAGGAACCACGACCTGTCGCAAATGTACCGGCTATATTTTACCCGGAACGTCAATCCAACCAACCTGTCGATGTTCATCGACTCGTATGTGCGGCGTTCAGACCTGGGCATCGCCCGCGACAACGACACCATCAAAGTGCCGGTGTTGAACATCACCGGCGCACTGTCGCCTCATGTTGACGACACTGTCACATTCAACGGTCGCCTCCATCCATCCAAGTGCACGTGGATGAAGGTACAACATTTTACAATAATATTTCGATGCTTGCTTATCTATGACTTCACTTAATACATTCGTAGCGATGCGTAGTCGTGTTTTTAAGTTGCATTACTGCCTTGACAACTCTATATATAATATTTGTGATCCAAATAAAGCCATGTATCACACTAAATAATCTTTATGGATCTGCCAGACGAATAGGAAAAAATATTATTTGTTAAATACACAAATTAATGTATATAATATACTGGGAACCGACGAGAATACATGAAAAGAGTTCTGAATGTTAAAGAAGCGAGTGAGGTGTGTAAGGAGCGAGACATGTAGCGTTCAGTTCTCTCTGCCTACCCCGCAAGATACTCGGCGTGAAGTTATAAATAGGTACACAAATTACATTTCTTTTGACAATTTTTATACATATGAATGGCGGAAAATTTCAGATCTCCGATTGCGGCATGGTGATGGAAGAGCAACCCGCCAAGATTTCCGAGGCTTTCCGCTTGTTCCTACAAGGGGAGGGCTACGGTAAGTAAGTGGTGATGGTATTAATACGCCCGGCGGTCCAACCCATTCTCCCCACGCTTATTCATTCAACTCTTAACAACCTATCTTTGTTGAAAACTAAACAGCCTACCAAGCAACCGATGGCAAATCCTTGTCTAGTTAGTCCAGCCGTAACGTGTGAGCTAGCAGTCTGCAGGACACGATTCAAGCGTCCACCGTTATAGGCAGACGGTTGCAAAAACATTCTGCGGTATGGTGTCATAGAATTAGCCAACAATATACTTAAACATACCCTTAGGCTGTTTTCGTCGCCTGAGCTATTCGAATTTTTATGGTAAATGACGTATTAATATTGATTCTAAACTATTCATTCACATTAAAATGTATACATTATGTAAGTTTTGCTATCAAACTAATAATTTGAATAAACTATGCTCATGTCATCTCCTTTTGATGAAGGGGTCATCTGGCTCTCAAATATAGCAATTTATATTTAATGTGCTTTGTTTAGTAGCACCGACAATTTTTACATTGTGTTAATACCACTGTACAAACTTCTCTACTCTTTCAAAAGTGTTTTTCAGCGTCGCTAGCTACGAAATAGGGAAACTTTTAATTATTCGTGAATATTGTAGACCAAAGATACATTGCGCTCAAGGAGAACTCTTATTAAGTTAAAAGTGAAGAGGCAATGCGATTTAAAATATATACGGGTGGTCAGCGTTACTTCTTACCCTAATTAACTTTTCTCTAATTCGTATTTCGACGTATATTGAAAATTTCGAAAAATACGACGAACTGCCACCTTCGATTTATATCGGACTATTTGTTGCGAATAATGTATACTTACGTCTCTTTATTATTGATAAAATTGTATTTATATGTAGGTGACCACTTCCTATTCGAATATTATATTCTATTCATAATAGCATATATATAATTGCTGTGCAGAATTAATCACTTTTACATTATTCCCTTTATATACGCTATTTACAAATACGTATACATTGTACGAACATGTATTTGTATTCTTAATACTTGCACAGGTATTTATGGTGCTCTCTGCGTACTATTTGTGTTAATCCCTATTTATCAAACAGTATACATGATATTATAGATGGATAAACTACTTTCAATATAACCTTTTTATAACTTTGTCGCATATACGATTGCTGAAATATAGTTAGATCCCCTTCAATTTAGATATTATGTTTATGCATATTCTGTTGAATATTGAAAAATAAAATTGAATGCGATGGATGATTAAGACATTTTACATCTACTAACTATAAATATTTGCATCAATATGATTTGACAGTATTTTTTTCGCATGTATTAACTATTTGTTGACCTCAGTTACAATAAATAGACCAATGCTAATGATTTAATTACACCGTTTTGAGAGTGTCATCAATTCATCATATTAGTAAAAATCTAAATTAGCTAGGAATTAGTTTAATATATGAAAAATTGATAAATACTAATGCTTTTTTTAACTTCAGGTAAAACCTTAATTTTCTAGTGTCATTTACAGTACCTACCTACCTTTATACGTAAGAACAATATAAAAAACACAATAAAATTATCCATAGTAATTTGATCGATTGGTACTGACTATCTAAACTCCACTGTCTTTTTAAAAGGAAATTTGATGGGGTATACTGTATTGATTAACTATACTATTAATTAGTGTGTAAAAGAACTGTGTATCAATGATGATGATTGATAGCATTCATTTATGACAGGACCAAGGACACTTTATACGCCACGCTAACATCCCCTGTATCATGGGATGGATAAACTCGAATGGTTTCTGTCTACAATTTAGAGTATTCGAACAAAAATATCATTTTGGAGACGAATGAGACGAATCATTTTGGTTCAATTGTATCCTACTAATACACAAGTCTCTGCGTTCATCGCTAAGCAAACTTAATTTGCTTAGATAACTATTTAGACCACGCGCTCTGCCATCGACGCATTGGGATTCTTAGTATCGAATCCTAAACAAAGTTCTATTCTGAAATCACAGACCCACACTGGCGTCAAAAACTGTTCCGTGCTTAAAAAAGCGAAGTAATAATTTAGCTCAGTCTCAAGTTCGTCTGTATATGAAGAACTGTTGTCATCTTAGGACGGGAGCACCAAAGTACCAGCTAGGGCTTTGGACGAAGTTCACAGACTAACTTTGGAGAATTGTTAACGAATCCAAACTTATACGCAGTGGGACAGCGTATCGAAGTTCGTTCTAACGCAGGGCTTGTTTACCGGTTAATTTTCAAACTTAAATCAGCACAAGTACATTGGGAGCGTTTTGTTTAGGTTTGACTCTACCTGAACCTTAAAGTAACCGGTATTTTTAAGGAGCAAAATCAATGAGGTGTTGAATCAATTAACCGGTTTTATAAGGTTTTCATTTCGCTCTTTTCGACATCATATTTGCCGAGACCTTGACGACCTTTAAAATTCACTTAAAAATTAAAATCTACACGAAACCACAAACTAATTAGAAAAAATTGAATATTCCGTCAGACACAATCTACGTGTTGCAACCTTTCTTTATGGGTTTACATCATAACGTAGGTACCAATTTGTTCCAATTCGAATTAAAGCAAGCAAGTCGTAACCTGCTCGCGTGACACGTATGTTAAATCGATTTTTTAATGTTTTACGTACGAAACCTTTTCTAATAACCGGTAAAAACCTTTATTTACCGATATTTTCGAAACCGGATCCAAGCCCTGGTTCTAAGTCCCTTATATTCATTGGATCTCTCCATTACTTATTTTGTATTATGTACTATAGAACTATATTAGAGTATAGTTTGATGTGAATGAATTAAAGAGCTGTTCAAAAACATCATCTGCTATTGCGCAATATGCCTGATTCAAGTAACATGTCACTGCCATCATTTGTAGGTCCAAAGCATAGTGGAAGGAATCACCATATAATTGTATAACATTGAAATACAATTATTACATGTATAATATTCTATCCCCACGTATGCTTCGATCATGCGTGAATATATTTTTCGTCACACTTGTTCGTAAGAAGCCTCATAAACATGCACGCAATGCGAGCCGTATATTCTTCATAGTGCCCACGGGTGTAATACCATTTTTTTGTTTCGAACTAAAATTAAAACATACCTATATATAATATACGCCATATATATTGTTAAATTTACTATCTGCTCCTACCGTATTTCACAATCATAAACAATTTATGACTGTATATCGGTTTTCCTTCGCCTATAAATTCTCGTTATGAAAAAAAAAACATTCACATAAATGCATTGCTAATTTTATCTTCACGCCAGGTCCCTTGCGGGGTAGGCAGAGAGAACCGAGCGCAAATGTGATGAAAAACATATGTAACACGGACGTTACAGAACTCACCTTATAATTTAAACTTATTTGTGTACTTAAAACATAAAAAATAACATTACTACTAATATACATTCATAATTATTTACTTTTTTTTTATTTCCTTATTTTCTCGTAATCATATCTATTAAACCCCGTGCCGTTGCATCTACGAAAGATGAATGCGCTCGTCTATCAATGGACTTTGTGCAAAAAGTTTCCTCGAGCTTCCCTTTTGGAAATTGTTAATTACTGATATTAGGCACCTAATACTTTCCTAACTCCACATATTTCAGGTGTTTCGATAAAACTATAACTACCACTTCTATTTGGCATACATATGTCTAAAGGTGCCAATATAAAATGAAACTTATAATTACTATATTAACGATGAAGGTATGGTAAGCATATTTTAGATAGCTTTTATTGTTAAATATAAATTTAAGTACACTGACATGCATCGTAGTTTAGTCTTACACTAAGCAATTATAAGGTGCAAGCTTCGGCCTTTGCAGTGCAAGTCGTGTGAACACCCACGCCTTCTCAGCGTTCTCAGCGATTAGATGCAGTAATGTGCACTCGTGCATTCACGCTGCCGTAAATCATGTCTATTTAGTATATCAAATCTTCGATTCGCGTCCTTATCAATGATTCATTGGAAACTCTTAGCTGTATACACAAGCACGTAATATGACTAATGTTTGGGAGAATCATATTGTTTTTACCTATTATATATATGTATATATACATACATATATATATATAGTCACTGTATATTATTGACACAGTATAATGTAACATGAAATAAAATTCAATGGATTTGATCAAGAAGCATAAATACTGACCTTCTTGAACTTAATGTAGTAGCCTAATATATATCGTTTTGCTATTTGTCATTTAGACAATGAAGCACCATTTACAATTTTTTGTTTTGCATATTTATTCATTCATGTATATATAATTTCATGAAAAATTCCCTACGAATAAAAAATTAGTTACGGGAACTCAAAAAATAAGTCAATAATGTATATTAACTTACGTCCAAAGATGATCTATTGTCTGTTACTGTCGAAAAAAAGGAAGCCAGCTAAAATGTATCGAAGATTATGAAAGCAATCATCTTGTCTATGTTCTATAAAAAATATTGAGTACTTATGCAAATATATTCTTGAACGTTTACTGTAGGTATGAAAAGTACTTTTATTTTTTATTCTCCATTAGTATATATTAAGGTGCGCTTACACGGGCAATTTTTAAACTACTATACCAATTAATTTGCATACACATACATTTATACACTAGTAATTCAGCGGTGGAATTATTTCTTGTCGTAGAGACTTGTCTTGTAAAGGTAAGTGGCAGATGAGTTGCTAAGTTTTTATTAGGGTTCCGTACCCAAAGGGTAAAACGGAACCCTATTACTGAGGCTCCGCTGTCCGTCCGTCCGTCTGTCACCAGGCTGTATCTCTTGAACCGTGATAGTTAGATAGTTGAAATTTTCACAGATGATGTATTTCTGTTGCCGCTAGAACAACAAATACTAAAAAATTGAATAAAATAAATATTTAAGGGGGCTTACAACAAACGTGATTTTTTTGCTTATTTTTGCTCGATATTGATAACGGCAACAGATAGACGCTTGAAATATTCACAGAATATTCAGTTATATATTCACTTTAAGAATAAATAATTAAATTAAAATAAAACAAATATTTAAGGGGGGCTCCCATACAACAAACGTGTTTTTTTGCCGTTTTTATAGATAATGGTACGGAACCCGTCGTGCGCGAGTCGGACTCGCACTTGGCCGATTTTTCATTACATTTGAAACTTGAATGAGTAAGACCTTCGTATACGAAAATTACAACAAGGCTAGCGATAAGCCTTCTTTGTATAGATTAACTTTATCGCCTTTTAAGCAACAATCTAGCTAATCCTCCCGACTTAAGTGTGCATTTTCTGAAAGCCAGAAAATACTTTTGTATCTATCGCTATCGCATCACAGTGATGTTTGAGTTTTTTTTTATACAACTAGATTGGCAAACAAGCATGCGGCCCGCATTAGATGGTAAGCGGTCGCAACACCACAGGGGTGTTACTTGCGTGCTGCCAATCTTGTGACCTAAGGCTGTTTCGTCACAGTACCCAGTAATTTCTCTACCATATCTCACCCTTCAAACCGGAACAAAGTTATATAAATATAGCTGCTCGGCGGTAGAAATAGGTGAGACAGGGTTGCCCACGCACACGACTTTTGTACAAAGTCTCCCTCTGGTAATCATAGTGATTATAAAAATCGGCCAAGTGCGAGTCGAACTCGCGCACGAAGGGTTCCGTACCATTATCTATAAAAAAGGCAAAAAAATCACGTTTGTTGTATGGGAGCCCCCTTAAATATTTGTTTTATTCTATTTTTTAGTATTTGTTGTTATAGCGGCAACAGAAATACATCATCTGTGAAAATTTCAACTGTCTAACTATCACGGTTCATGAGATATAGCCTGGTGACAGACGGACGGACGGACGGACGGACAGCGGAGCCTCAGTAATAGGGTTCCGTTTTACCCTTTGGGTACGGAACCCTAAAAACGCATTGGCGTTTAGAGTTGAAGCTAGCAATAGTCACGCCGGACTATCTTTCGGATTGGGATTATTTAAAGCTGCATTTGGCGAAAAGTCGGACGTACATTCGACCTAATCATATAGGCTCTTTTAAGTTTACAGTGGATACTTATGTGGCGGTCACTTCTGGTGCTAAAACTGCAGGTCACTAAGACATAAATCTTGTTTCTTTTCACGTCGTCGGTATTTTACCAGATTCATTTCTTCTAAATCAGTAATATTACACCTTTAGAGATACGGCTTTGATCTCAAAGTAGAGTATGTTATCGTTGAAATAGACGACACAGTCGCTATATCTACACTGTTGTCTGAAAGGGTTTCTATGGACTCAGAAGCGCACATCGCTATCAAAGATTTTGAATTATCTTAATTAGTCTACTACAAATTGACTTACGAAAGAGGTCGGCTATATATAGATATTAAAATTTAAATTGTAATATCTATATATAATAATAATATATATATATATACCCTTAATATATCATCCGTAATAGTACAATCTACCCGTAATAGCACGACGTACCTACTTACTACACACGCTATAAGATTCCGTAATTAGCATTGGCGACATCTACCAACTCAGAATATATGGAGCAATCAGAGGCAATGTTATCGAAACAATTTAAATATTTTTAAAACTTAGATTGCGACGCTACCTACGGCGACTCTTGTGCGAAAAACAACTATCAAAAATTGCTCGTGTAATCACACCTTTAGACCTTTTACATCGCTACATATTGCAAATTTGTTGGCTTAATCATCAACGTTTTCTATATTTTATGCGAAATTATAGAAGCACGTTATTTTGGTATCATTATATTTTTTTCACAAATTTACAGCATGTAGCCTTCAAGACGTCTGTAAAAAAAAACTGCATTAATCGTTTATTTCAAGTGTAACTTCTGAACCCCGTTTTTTATTTCCCTCGTTATGTTTGAGCCTGGATATGCGATTACGTTTTGCGGCAACCCATAATGACATGGTATGTATTGGAGTAAGCTTTGAATCTTCGCGCTTGAACATAGACAGCTTGTTGATACCTAATACAGTACTATCTATACGTTTCTTGATGTGCATTTCTCTCTAGATAGAGTAGTGTATTAGCTATTTTATTCTCTGAATTCTCGGGATCGAGTCGTCGTTGAATTCTCATCTTAACAGATAGGTGTTTTTACATATCCTTCTTTTGACTTGATTTTCCTATATTCACTTTGTATTGTTTTTTAGATTTCATGAAAACACCTTTAAATTTTTTATTTTATTTTAAGAGTATTATATTGTTTTAATATTATTAAATTGGGCAATTGACCACAAGTCACAATACACAAGCACAAATTATTTCATCTTTTTTAGAGTTATGAAAATTTTCCTTTTGCTTATTTTTATATCTAAGATAATATATTAGTGCTAACATATTGTAACAAACACTAGAATTCTGTCATATTTTCTCCAGCTACGGATAGTGCTTTAGTATTGTTAAAGACGCAAATTCAAAGTCTCGAATAAATGTAATTTGAGTCCTTATTTTAATAAAGAACTCACGTTTGTAGCTATTGCATCAGTGACCACGCTTGTGCTTAGGGATGTTTTATATAAGATATCATTAAATTTTAGTTTTCAAGACTCAACTTGATTCCTCAGAACTCATAACCTAAGTCTTTCAATACTTTTATATAAAATCGAATACCAAATGAAAAAAATAACCCATAGTCACATAATCTTTACAGAAGGTGATTGGGGTCAAATTAATAATATCGAGACTTTTACGATCTCTTTGTTCTTCTCTGCTTTCAATTAATGAAATATTATTAAGAAAAAAAAAAAGAAGAAAAGAAAAGATTTTTTTTAAAACGTCAGTCTGTTGTCAATATTGTCATAGTACCTGCCCTAGTCCCAGTACATCTGGGGTCGACGCACTGTGTCTTTTTCTTCCATTCTTCTTGGTTAATTGTTATAGAATCTTTATCTCTCTTTCGTTTATATCCTTCTTCACACAATCCATTCATCTTTTTTTTTAGTCATCCTCTTCCCATCCACCCACTGACATTCATCATCCTACTTTATATCTTGCGACTTAGTGTAAAGTATTATGAGTCTTTTCAACTCACGAGTTTAGATTAGAGAAATCGAGCTCAGTCACCAGAATAGATATAATTGACCCATAATTTTTTTTACAATAACTCCTTTTATTAACATATACAACTGAGAAAATAATGTTTTCTTATTGGTACTATAAATATAATGGGGTGAAAATATATTTGTTGGGTAATAAATTATTTCACAGTTCTCAGAAATAAAAAGTAAAAGGGAAACTTCGAAAAGAATGTTATACACAAAATAAATTACTTGAAAATCTTGTACTTGGAAATGCAACTTTCTTCAGTGGATTGTTACGTACACGGCTATGTTACAATGTAGGTAAAAAGGTTGTTTACGTAGTCCGCAAAAGCCATACAGAACTGCAGATTATACTTGTAGATTTCCACACAGTCTGACAATCTATAATTACTCAATACGGTTTTATCACCTTTTTTGAAGATCTAGACCACCATATTCCATGTTCATGCACTGGTGAAGTCCCACCATGAATGACTCGATTAAACCAATGTTGCAGTTCTTACAGAAACGGAGTTCTGTAGTATTTCCGCCTTAACTGGAAGCTTTCCATTTATCGTAATCTCATTAGCGTACCTTGGGTGTAGGATCGAGTTACCGGAGATTTGCACTTGATAACCCGATCTGCTGGTGGCGGGCTGCCTACACAGTGTTAAATTTAGTGCACTATAAAAACTATTTTTAACGCATCTAAGCGTACAAAAAACTATATGTAAGAAAACATTTTACTTGCTACTAAAATCTGTGTGTATAAAAATCTTTTTTTGTACCTCATCCATTCCCAAACTCAGACTTATCCACCCTGCAATCAAATCTTGTACAATCGCCTGCGTTTTCCCACGTAACCCTTCTCTCTGTTATTTTCCTTCACTTCACCCTACTACTTCCCCTGTTCTCTTTATACCTCCCTCACTTTAATTTAATTTCAGAAGTTAGGCATTGCTGATGATTGATATAAAATTTGCAAGTCTAATGAAATATTACATGTATTCTAAAATAATCTGTTAACATAGTATTTATTGTAGACTAGCTAAAGAGAATGATAACTGCTTAACTTAGCCTGTAGATTAATGATTTTGTTTATTTTTACTCTAGCTTTATTTCCTCATTAGGAGGTGATCCCACGCAAGTTTAAATTTTTGTTCTTTTTTTGTTGTTTCGGTCTCACGGTAGCTGTCACGTCCCTGCACAAACTTAGCATCCGCCGCATTAGTACAGTATCCCGAGCAAGCTCCATCATCGTCTAGCCAGTTTATTGTAACGAAACTTGCGTAGAGAGCGTAAGTAGGTATTTTATTATTTTCAACTTGTGTATGTTACCTTATGTAAATTTCGCCAAAGCTCGAGGTTTTATAGTGTTTAGCGCATATTTTTAAATTAAATGTGTGTAAGCTTTAGATGTGTAGTTTGGAGATATTTACACGTAACTTTTAAGGCGATGTTCACTATTATATTTATTCTCTTCAAAACATATAAAATGTAAGTATTATTGTTGTAACGTTTTGTATTTTGATTAAAGTTATGTACATATACATATACAAAACAAATGAAGAGTGCCTATACTCGAATATGCGCCCTACATACGTACGTACATATGTATAGTAGCTGAACGCGCCTTCCCTACCATTGGGTTGCCGGAATGCAACAAATTATGAAATTATCAAAAGGCTTTGTTAAACAAAATTTGTTGTTTTGCGTGCATTCAATGTGAGGTTCATAGTACAATGTACCTACAAGCGAATATATCACTGTCTTCTTGACGCTTGTGCCGGTGACCCGCACTATTGGCTTTGTAGCTTTTTTACTTGCATAAAGAAGTTTTTCCATCAGCAAAGTGAGATAAGAATTGAAATATGTGTGGCAAATTAGGATTAAAATAAATTGAAGAACTGCAATGAATGTAGCTTTAAACCGTTCAAGTACACAGAGTTCATTCCAATTACGCTAACAATTATTTTCTTGTCTTCGTTATTAACTGAAATTTTTGTTGAAGGCATGCACAATTTTTATCCTTGTCGGGCCTCGCCTGGTGGAAAGCATCTTCAAACAGTCCGCTATGAAGGAATATATGAGTATCTGCTTTTTTTTATTTGACAACACTGCTATGTGAATCTTCTAACAGCGAACAGACTTTACTCAATCAATATTTTCATATTAAAATATCGGAAGTATCGTGGTACACTCAACAGAACCGTATTTTTACTTCTTCTATATTGCTCACTAGTATGGTTGAAGTACCCACTATCCATCCAACGAACTGCGTTACATCGCCGCTTTTGTGACGTCCACTGGCTTGGTGGGATTAAAAGTATCAATTTTATAAATTTTCAAAACGATATCGTGGCTGGAAATGTAGGCCACTATATTTGTGCATTTTGTGAAACGAGTCACTGTACTACAAATAAGAGAAACCCATGGCTAATGTAGCAAACACCCCATGGACGTACGTAGATCTGTATGGATATTGCAGTATCTAGGACTCGTCTTTGTCTTTCAAATTATGCGTCAAGTGTTGGACATGACAGAACGGTTTTGTATAGTCATTTTAGGATTACGTGCACAAAAGGTACCAACGGAACCGTAATAGGTTTCGCTGTCTGTCCGTCTGTCTCAAGGCTGTATTTTTTGAACGATAATAGGTAGAGACTTGAATACACAGTGGCACGGAACCCTTCGTGCCGAGTCCGACTCACAAATAGCCGGTTTTATTTTTTAAGATTTCGAAGTTGAGTAACATCAACGTTTTCTAATTACTAGGACAGCCTGTATAATAAGACTGTACAAATTGAGGATGTTTTTTTTGTAATAAAATGTACTGGATGTATAACAGCTAATGAAACAATCCGGTCATTTCCTGTGATACGCTTGAAGCATATAAAAATTGTATCATTCTAAATTAAACGCTTTAGCGTAATAAATAAAGAGTACGTCAACATTGACACTTCTATATTTGTACAGTCAACTTCTCCTTTAACTAGCCCAGCCTGGTCATTTTATTCGCTAGCATGTTCATGACTAGATCATGAGTTATAATGGTAAATTGCCCGGATCGCCACATGGTTGTGTTCCTTCCATGTGGCTTTAACGCAATAAATAATGACAAAATTAACGAAGTTAAAAATAATTGTTAAAAAGTATCTACAACGTTATATTACATATCTATGGTCTAAAATAAAATTCTAGCCAAATTTAAAGATAATAATCATAAGTTTATATCGTGGATACATTTTACAACTACTAACTCTATGTTTAGGGTTTAGTGTTTAGACGATTAACCATTACCATATGGCTGTCTAAGTAAAGTACGTTCAACTAGAACATGTAAAAAAGGTATACACGCCGACATTTACTAAGTTTTGTTACATATAAAGTGGTCCTTTTCTCTCGCAGACAGGAACGGCGGCGTAACCAACCATCGCTATGTTTACTACCTGTAAATTTTGGTACAGGAATCAGACGAATTCGTCACATTTGACAGGTCAAGTAATACGTATTTATGCAGTCGAGTTGAGAATTAATTAAATTTTAGTAGTACCTAAATATCTGGCCATAAATACTATTACATATAAACTTTCCATTTTTCAACTCTTTAATTATTTTGAATTGCGAAGGCGTTTACTATGTTAAAACTTCTTTCGATTTCCCGCCGTTTTACATATTTTTTCGTGCTACTTATCAAATTACAATATGGAATAAGGTGTTAAAGAAAATAGGATTGCAGTTATTGCCTTGCACAAAGTGGGTATGGAGCTATCAACTACACTAGCCTGGTTCGAAACCAACGTTTCGGACTTTATTAGAGCTGAAGACTGGCCCTCATCTAGCCCAGATCTGAACCCATTAATGACTGACTATAAATTATGGTCAGTTTTAGAGGACATATCCTGCTCGAAACGACACGCCGATATTGTGTCCCTGAAATCTCTGAAGCAAGCAGTGGCTAAATTTCCCATGGAAACAGTGCGTAAAACGATAGATTCGTGGCCAGACAGATTAAAGACCTGTATCAAAGCCAAAGGTGGCCATTTCGAATAGAATCATTTTTTTTATTTTTGCTGAGACTTCCATAAATATGTACATGGAAGTTTTATTAAAATTACATTACTTCATAAACAGTAATGTATGTTCATTTGTAATAGAACTTATGGCCGGATTCTGTATATAGGTACAAACTAATAATAAAGGAACAAATCCTATGATCTATATCTGTTTACCAAAAGATAAATTATATAGTAATGACGTGTGACTACGGTACTACTAACTGATGACTTCTATATTTTTATTGTTTATGAATTATATAAAAAATACGTCTGCATTGAAGTCTTGACTATACCTTTTCAAGTCGTAACCCTAGGAGGAAGAAGACGATATTTTATATACGATATATATATTATAATCAATAAAAATATATTGTGCACTGACCCTGACTATTTGTTTACATTCTTTATCTTTGCTACCTGAACGTACTTTACTTGTTTGCCAGACAATTACATAAAAAATTGTAAACCGGTGGGAAGGGGGAGATATTGTTTCGCAAGCAAATCATAATGTACTGTGCTGTAAGGGAAATAAACATTTCATATGTATTATAAATGTTGTGTCGTATATGGATGTCGTCGGCCTGAAATTCATTCCAACATGTATTTGTCTTTGTTTCTATTTTGATTTATTTTGAAATGTACTTGGTTGTAAAGTGCAAATAGTTTTACATACATACAGCAAGCTATATAAAATGTACTTTTTATGTTGTCGCTAAAAAGCTATGGGTCCATTTTCCATCAAAGAGAATCTCATTGGCAGAAAATGACCTTTCATTGTCCGACCGGTCTAGATTACTCTCTGTTATGGAACAAAACCAGACAGTATGTTTCCAAAATATGGATCACTTAGGCTCAATCAAGTCTCTTCTACCAGGGCGCAAACTGTAAAATCTTATCAGCCACGGAAAGTCCTAAAGGCTGATGATCAAACCATAAATACCATAAGGCAAACTATTGAGTTTGCCTCTCAAATAGCGAATAAATAAAAATAAATAAATAGCGAAGGCGATAATCCGAAAGCGAAAATATTGATATTCGCTTTCGGATATTTATCAGTTTTCTAGTACCATCACACAAGCTTCGGTTACTTTGGGGACTACATGACGCTGTGTAATTTGACCGACAATATTTGTATATTTATATTGTAATTGGTAGTCTCGTTTGTTCGGCCAGATGAAAAAGTTTCTTTATGCTGTTTACCAAAATTATAAAAAGAAATAGCAACGCTCATGCGTTTTTATGAATATTGATGTTAAAGTAGAATAAATAAAAGTCGTTTGTATTTTTGCAAACCAGGCTTGTAGATTTGTTTAAGGGTAATGCCACAGACGTTGGTATGATATCGCGACTGGGTATAGCAGAGAAAGCCTGCAAGTGAAATAAACTCGAAGAAAATGCGATCCTTGCGCAATGTAACGATGATGTAATAAACACGGTCGGCACGAAAGAGAATATCGATGTTTGGATGACAAGAGGCGTGCTCAAATATACAACACGAAAGTAATGAAGCCGAGGAAAGCTGACACTCACCTACTAATTTGGTCGTTTATTTTGGTTACAAAAAGCTATATGAAAGTTAAAGAAGGGAGGGCTGAAAGCACTGAGTCATAGCCCGCCATGGATTTGAAAGTACATAAACAGATAGTTTGTTGCAATGTATTTTGACAGCGTATTTTCAATTAGAACATACGGAGAAATATCTATAAAATTGTGGGACGCTCGCTAACTTGGTTATTAATAAGACAATTGCCTTTTTGAACATATTCATAGTCAAAACATATTTTACAGTTTCGCCGTCAAAGCTGCGCCATGGTAGATCAGTTTTCTTAAACCTATTAGATCCATATGGTAACAAAAGCGTTTGTTCGGTATAGTTTGTTACGTTAGGTAATCCACACCTGGCGGACTATCTATGTTGTTTAATATATTGATGTATTCCATTGCGAACTTACAGTGGCGCCCCTCTCTCCTACGAAGATCGTTTTATTCCGTCGGCTGTCTGACGTGGAGCGCCGTCGCCCCTGCCGCCACTCGCCTGTTATCCGCATCACCGAAAATCCTATCTCGGAGGCAGTCGTCTGTTAAACGCAATAACTTACCCGATCTCGCGTGCTGTGGGACCCAGGGGGCAAATGCGGAGTAGAACATTTTTTGTGGTAATTTTTGAAATGTCAGTGTTGCCGTCAATGTTAATCGTCAACTATCCATTTATAAGACTCCTTTCACATTGTCACAGAATTGAAGCGTCAGAATTTTGAAACTGCTTTTTCATTGTAAAATAATTTCGTTTATTAACGTTGTATTCATGTTATGTGTCTAATTGATATTCGTTAAAGTATGCAGCCACTATGTGTGGTCGTACCTATTTCCGGAAAAGTATATGAAGCTATTGATGTATTTTTATTGTAGGACAATCGGAACGACGTTTTACTGACATTAACGGTAGCACCAAACAACGATGTTTGTGTACTGAAACAATGTGTTTTATAAAAAAGATTTTCCAAACACGAATGGTTTTGATCTCTTCGAGTGTTGTGACAATGGGGAATATGGAACTACTTATTTATATAATGAATGTTTCAATAGTCTCATCCTTTTGAATTCTCTAATCGATATCATCGTGGGTCGCTAAAATTTTCCGTGTCATCCAGTGGTTGTACTTATGCATATACTTCTTTACGAATAAATGAATACATTATTCCGCATCTGCTACATAACATCATACCCCTGCGACTCAAACAAGTCGTGAGAAAGTAACGGTTAGGGGAGATATACTCAGTTGCAAGTATAAATTTTTAAGGTAGGAGTGAAACTATATACATACCTTGTCAGTAACAACTTGCTACTGCTATATCGCTTCTAAATCATAGAAAGGAAGTTAGTAATACGAAAACGGAACCAAAGATTATCTATTTACGTAAGTATACATATCTCGAGAAGGGACACGGTTTGAGTGTTGGAAGGTGCGCGAGTCGGTCGGGAAATGACGCCATCTAGCTAGGTTCCTCACATGAGTGAGTCGCACTGTTGAACTTATATCATTATATAATTTTAAGAGAATTTTATTAGAACCCACTGATTATACCTAATACTAATATATATATACATACCACTATAAGCATTCAATGTTTCAGTTAGGCTACAGTCATATATATGTATGTTCGTGTTGATTTACGCGACTATGTAAGGGAGTTGGCACAGTTAATATGTAACTTAGTAATATAATGGAGGATTGCGGTACTGGCGCCGAGGCAGCTCGGTAACTTCGTGCGTATTGTTATGCGGCGCAATTACAGAGTTAGAGGCAACTTACGATCGGAGCTGCTTCATTTTAGGTTCATGTTGCGAAATAGTAAATTTACATGACATGCGATAAGTGCACCGAAGAGATATAGGGTTTTTTGATCACGGAAATTCTTCTAAAACTCTTTAACTTTTGATAGGTATATGCATACTTACGAATTGCAAAACTTTTCCGACTTACACTTTTTTTTTTTTTTACTTTTGTTTGTCGGGGATGATCGACATTTTCTAAAATTCGATGAGCTATTTAAAGAGTAAATGAGAGTTTTGTACCAAAACTACTACCTAATTACTTTGTCTCTTTCGCGACGTACCCAAGTCTAGATACCATAATAAAGGCTATTCAATAGTTTTGTCAAGAAATTGCAGCTCTGGTATAATTAATAATTGCGCCAAGATGCATTGGGCGCCAAGCCGCACGCAGCTGCCACGGCGCTAGTGTATAGGGCGTCGTTGGGTGCTATGCTAAGACCAAGATAGTTTTCTGAAATTAATCATTTAATGAAATCTTTTATACTTTTGCATAATTTTGCAAATAATGTTATCATTTTCGCCTATGTAATTAAGTTTATTAATGTAATAATTATTGAGTATTATCGATGTATCGCTATGTTTTCTATTAGAAAGTAAATTTATTTTTATAATAATAGTTACTGATAAGTATATATATGTCACTGCTTTTGATCGTGAAGCTATATAAAAGTAGTAAGACTGTACCTTATTACGCAGGTGGTTGTGGGCGGCTTATCCTGGACATTTTCTTTGTTTAGTACCTACCTACATGTAGTTAAGGATCATTCTGATTGTAATTAGTACTGTCTCAACGTAGTTGTAGCGGGGTTTTCACAAACACATGACGTAAACTTTACGTAGGTGGTATAAAATCACCTTGTCCGTCCCACATTTAATTTCGAATGCACCCACCGTTATTCAATTTTCTGTAAGTTTCCTCGGTATAAGCGGTTAGAGTGAACATGTATTTTGAGCTATGCTATTATTTAGATAGTAAGAAATTAACTAATAAATGTATGTAACAATTTGTAATGGTTGCAAAATACAAAACTCATTGAATTTCATATTTTATGGTAAAAGCAAAACTTATGGTGTGCAGCTAATTGTTTAAACATATATGTTTGTCAGCATAATTTGATTTTTGTATTTTGCAATATGCGTGATAATATAATGGCTTATTACATATATGAATGTTATTGTAGTGAATGCATAAATTGATGAAACTTGCACGTACTCGTACCTCTTCAAAGACCCTGGATGCCGCTGAGTGTATCTGGTCACCTCTGTAATATATATTGTTCTGAAGCAGTTGGTCTATTGACGGTTATTATATTGATGGGAAATTTCTCTTCATAGTTAGAGTTAGCATTTGATCTGTAGTTAGATCTGAGTAGACAGGATCTGATTGTTCATGCCTGACGATTTACATGTAGGATGCGACCAATTCTCCGTTCACGTAGAATCCCAAAACAGATTCAATACGCCCTACAAGTTGATTGTCATGGTGCCTACTATATGCTTTTTAGAAGGACCTACATGATTATAAAAATATTTTCTAGAAATAAAATTTATCAAGATAAAAGTGAAATATGTATTTTGTTTTGTAGCGTATAATCACAGATTTTGTGTTAATTATATAATTTGTGTGAATTTAATATGGGTCTATTAAAACATGATTTCTAAAGACATTTTCGTTTTTTTTTTTGTCTCTACAGCGTGGTTGTTTATTTACTCATACATATAGTCTAATAGAACAGTGGCGTTGTCAATGTAAACAAAGCATCTCTTCTTCTTTCTAGCGTTATCCCGTTCCTCCATTAGGATGGGCGCGGTCCGCTACCAAAGCCTAAGGATTTGGCAAAGATACTGATTTCGACAGGGAGCGACGGCCATCAGACCTCTAAAAACCTTTCTGAAGATTTTGTAGGGTAACAATAATTATTAAGAATCCGCTGTGTCCTTCCGTCCGTTGACGGCTGTGTCTTGAAAGATTTGAAATTTTCACTAAGTGCGTATTCCTATGGCAGCTTTAACAACAAATAATACAGCATATTCGGAAGTTATATTGCTATAGTCAAATTTACATGCAATTTAATCTAACCTGCTTTGTGGGCTTCCGCCATCAATTAGGTCATACGAACTAGCGCCGGCAGGGGACCCAGCCACTACCGTTGATAGTACACTACGCACGCCATCGTTGGCATGGCTGCTTCGGTAAATGTCCCTCAAGTTTTGTTCGTGATTATGTTCAAGGTTCAATACCTATATTATTTATCATGTACAACACGTGTTTTATATCAGTACAGATAAAATATATTTATATATAAGAAGAATGAGAGCGAAATGCTTTGGGAAGCACAAGGTGGATTTTGAAGCGGCAGAGAGTGTAGGGATAAGTGTTTTCACTCCGCAACATCGTAGAGCGCATCTGGCTATGCACCAGGTTTTCTGCGGTTTTGTGGTGTGGACCTTGAGAAAGCATTTGATAGGGTCGTGCGAAAGAATCTCTGGAACATTTTGCCCAGATATGGGACCGACGGTGACCTTCTCCGTGCTGTGCAATCCATTCATGAGGATTGTACAGCATATGTGCGGGTGAACGGCAGCTTGTAGCCCTGATTTGATATCAACATTGGTGTCGGACAGGCACACGTGTGGTAGGCTATTCATTCTGTATCTGGATAGTTGTTTTCAGATAATAAGAAATATGAATGTGGGAACGTGAATGGGTGACTCTAGTGTCAACTGCCTGCTGTATGCAGACGACGCGGTATCACCATCCGAACTGCAAACACTAGTTACAACGATGAAAGATGTTTGTATGTAGAAAGGTTTACAATTGAATGCGAAGAAATCAAGATTATAGGTACTTGATGATATAGTGTTGGAGCAAGTGGATGATACTGTATATCTTTGAAGCGCTTTTGGCATCGATGGAAGGTACACCCCCTGATGTAGACAGATGAGTGAGTGCAGGGAATAGCGTTGGGTAAATATCTAGGCAACAGAAATCTAAGCCAGAAGGCACAGCTCGCTGTACACAACACGGAACTCCTGGCTATCTGCACGGCGGCCGAGTACGCTTTGAGCTGCGATGGACCCAGTATCGGCATCTTCAGCGACTCCATGGCGGCGCTCCAGGCGGTGGCGAACGTCGAGTCCCCCCATCCCCTGGCGGTGCAGACACGGGACGCTCTTAAACTGTGCAAAAGCCAGGGTAAGAGCGTCAAGGCACACGCGGGGTTGGAGGGGAACGAACGTGCCGATGAACTAGCCAGGAGCGCCGCACTGGGGTTGCGGAGGCGGCCAGATTATGACCGCTGCCCTGTCTCATTCGTCAAAGGTATGATCCGCAAGGGGACCATTGACGAATGGGACAGGAGATACAAATCGGGAACAACAGCTTCGACAACGAAGATGTTCTTCCCGAGTGCGGCGGCGGCGTACGGCATCGTGGGTAAAATGGTGCCGTCGAGCATCACTACGCAGGTCCTCTCGGGGCATGGTGGGTTCTCCGCGTACTTGCACAGGTTCAAGTGCGCGGATGACCCATCGTGCTTTTGCGAGCCCGGCGTGGACCAGACAGTGCAGCACATATTGTTTCGGTGCCCCGCATTCTCCAAACAGAGGTACGATTTGGAGCAGGAGTTGGGAATGCGGGTCACCGAAGCAAAGGTCTCCGAAATTCGGGCAAAGTAGATCAAAATTTTTAAAATACTGCGTCGGTCTAGCCACGGCTGTCATAGATCGGAACAAGCAGAGCAGCTCCACCTAGGACTAATGTTGTATACTTCGGGCACTTGTATAGCCGATGGGATCGCGGTGGCTAGGTGGAGCTGTGAAGCTCGCTGTCGCCCGTGTCTGGACTGACGCAGTATGGGGAGGGAAGTCTGGCAACATATATAAGGATAGTTCACCGGCGTTCTAAAATGGGCGAAATAAAAACTTTAGAACATATAATTGAAAGATGATGAATGGAAGAATGAAGTGCGGAATGGAAGAGAGTATGATGAATGAATGTGTTTATTTACAATAGAATATTTAAAAATTAAGATTAAGAAACTAAAATGTATATAAATAGCCTTGCTTTTTTTAATATCGTGCACCCCTACCATGGAGCAAGGGTGAACGATATTTAAAAAAAAAAAAAAAAACACGGTGTTAATTCCAACGTTAAATTATGGAAGTGAAAGCTGGGTATGGCGGAGAAAGCATGAAAGAATAAATGCATAACGCTTGCTGACCATGTTCGTAATGATGACGTAAGAGAAAAAGTTGGTCTGAAAGAGAGCGTCGGTGTTAAGATAAGAAAAGGGATGCTCCGTTGGTTCGGACATGTAGAAAGAATGTAAGATGTAAAAATTACGAAATATACATATCTATATAAATAGATATTTATATAAGTAGACTAATAAAGTATTTAAATAACTACCTTGAATATAATCACGAACAAAACTTGAGAGACATTTGCCAACCAACTTCGTAGTGTAGATTTTAGATGTTGGTGTCGTGAAAAAACACTTTCATCAATTTTTCCTAACACGGCAATAGAAGTATAACTTCAATAAAATCATTTCTTGTGGAAAGGGTTTGTCGCTGTACTATTTTTTGTGATGAAAGGATGTTCGAAAACGTTAACAGACCAGCGAAATTGAAGCAGCAGGAGCAGGCGGCATACGTGGGTGAAACAAATAAACAGGCCGTAATTGCCTTTCATTCACCGCGTTGTAAATATGCCGAACATGTTTTGAAAAACTTGCCGAACAACTTTTGAAGTTACGTAAAACTTTCATAGGTCACGGATACCTACTGGTCTGTTGATTGTTGTTATATCAGCCATCAGAATAAGTGTAAAAAAATAACAATATTTAGTTACAATATTCTATATTTTGAATACATGATGACAACAAAAAGACACTTATCCACCTATTTTGAATATATTTAATAAAATAATATTTGATATAATTTTGTTACATTATTTATATAAACACGGATATACATCATAATCGTAACACAAGTGATTAGGTACAGTGCGACAAGGGTATAAATGAACGTGGTCGTAAACGAAACTTACATCGCCATCTTGAACGACGTCACTTGACAGTTCTTCGCCTTTAAATGTTGCTTTGTGGTTATTTGGTTGTGCTAATTAACAACCCAAAATGCCCCGAAAATCCTATCCTATAACGTCAGTCAGGTCATGAAGATCCTTGTAGCACTGTATGTAAAGTGGAAGAATAAATACACACATTGACAAATAAAAATACTCCTTATAACGTTGAACACGACATCACAGAGTGAACCAATATCTACGTAATAAAAACCATTCGGAATGAGGCTTATGTGATATGGCGCGTGATTGTGACCTTTGCCAGCCTCAAAAAAAGATAATAATATAAGGAACAGTCAACAGTATAAGGAAACGATTTCTTTTTATTTCTTCGGGTGCCCGCTGATTGATAATTACGTTAATTACATAAGCAATATGATTTAGCTTTTACAACTACAACCTGTACAAATCGATGTATCTCATTAGTAAGAAATTGTATATTTGAGATGAAATATTCAAATAAATTAATGTAGGTAGGTAATTGTAGAACATTTCCTTTAAATCTGAACAAATAACAAATCAGCTTCTCAGATGAAACTGAATAGCAATGCAAAAAATATCAACATTATTCTAACAGTTTAATTTTCCAGAAAGTGCTCAGTAATTCCGGCGCATCTTAGTTGATATTCAAACGCCAACTACGGAATATATTTATAAAATGGCAACACCACGTATTTATTGCTCCAATAATACCACATAGTATATAGCTATATACCTACCCTAGCGGTTTAGGCAGAGAGAACCGAATACCACACGATTTGATCTTTACAATGCCTCACTTATTTATCTATGTAAACTCCTAAGTTGTATATTTACGTGTTATATGTCTGTTTCATCATTCTTTCCTCCTGTATTCTTTCCAAAAGTCCGATCCAACTAAGGTTGCCTTTTAACCTAATACCTGTACTCTTTCAGACCAACTCTGTTTCTTACTCAAGGGATCCACTACTTATGTTGCGTACCTAACTCTCGCACTTCCATCGCGTTTCTTCTGTTTTATGCTGTTTGTCAAATTTATCTAATCTCTATATCAAATACAATAGTTATAAGCTTTGTTTTCGTCGCAATCAGTTGTAAGTCTTTTTCCATACAATCGTCTTAAAAGCAGAAAATTCGCAAGTAAGCCACCCTTACGCAATTATACTTATAACAACAACATAACAGACGGCACGCCATGTCAAAATAGGATGGCAAGCTGCATCTGTCCGCAAATATGCACGAAACACCAATCCAGGGATTGCATTTCTAGCCCAAAGTAGCACCGTCGTGCGGTCTAGGGCTACTACGAGACGCGACATGCACCATGGGGCTGCAGCGCCTATGAGATAGGTAAGAGGCTTAAAAGATTGAGCGAGCTGATAAACATAACGGATAAAATACGCATATATCATTGTGTATATGCGTATGTAAAATGTAATATTAAAATTATTTTTTACTAAATGCATATGGATGTATACACGGTACGTATACCAAAATTAATATTTTTACAATTTTTGTCTGTCTGTCTGTTTGTTCTGGCTAATCTCTGAAACGGCTGGACCGATTTTGACAGGACTTTCACTGGCAGATAGCTGATGTAATAAGGAGTAACTTAGGCTACTTTTATTTTAGAAATTTTATTTATTTTTATTATTATAAATAAATAATATTCCACGCGGACGAAGTCTCGGGTACAGCTAGTTTATAATAAATTTTCGCTTCGATAACCAATTCGGAACATTTTTAAACGTTCGCTTATTTACGAAGAAATAATTTTGTCTTTCCGATAGATTGTCGTTCATGAGCTATAATATGTAATAAGTGGCAGCTATTACGTGCCTATCGACCCTGTTGATATTCTGGTAAACATACTTTGCAATTACTTGGCACATATTTTTTTTAATTATACAAAAATATTAAGCATTTATTGAATGTTTAAAGCCTCGTCCTAGTTCTGCCGTTAGTGCATGTAATTTTTCTCTTATATTCGTCTCGATCAGAAGTCATTGATTGTTATCCAGATCCTTTTCATTCATATCATCTATCTATATATATCTTCATGCAAACCATCCAGATCGTTCGTTCTGAAAGATCCATCCTTTCTCTGTCACCTTAATCTACCGGCTTTTATACTTACCACATATTATTGTTTCCGTTTTGCTGACTTATCTTTCCAGTCAACGTTTACGTGTCACAGCTCCAATCTGTTCCGTACCTATGGCTATTTCGGCAACCAGCACAATGTCGACTAAAGAGCATACACTATGGACCCCCTTCCTGTATGCCCGACGTCCATTCATGGTGTCCATTATCATAAAGGGAGAGGTAAAAACAAAGTGCTAAAAGGCCGACTTCGTACAGAACCTCAGCACAGCGTCTGCTATACCTAGCTCGATTCGTTTGCAAGTATTTCCAAAGTACATCTCTCATTTTATTAATTCTTTCAGACAAAATAACATACGGAGAATAATAATAGCATGATAAATTGATAAAAAAAATATAATCAAAATTATTAAATAATATTAATTATTTTTACGCACTAAATATGAATATAGAGACATTATTATAAAGTAGTGTGTCTAATTATCTACAACTTGAATGAAAGAAAACGAGACATAAAATGAATAATAATAGATATCTCGTGCAAAACTAAAATAAAATTCGCCAAAAAAGAAGCTGAGCGCTTAAATAAAAAAAAACATGGCTGGATTAAGTCAGCATTCTGCAATATGGTTCTATACACATTCTAAATATACAAAAATACTTTAGCCTTCGCTGCGCATAATTCTCTATGTTACATTATAATAAATTTCAATGGAAACAAACCTAAATCTAAAAATGACGCCATGAGACGTCGGCCGTAGTAGGCGTTGCCACTGGGAACGTACTCGCGTGCATGGTCCGATATCGAATTATAGTGTAACAATGGTCTTAACACTTGGACTCATCATTTTATGCTCAAACAACTAGGCTCGGGGACTATAGTCACAACGAGCACCATCCATTGAATAGCAACGCGAGTTTTCAAAAACTTATGGACTAAGAAATCGTACTTCAAGCTAAGCTCATTCTTTGAAAACTGTTCTTATTCAGTTTTGGCGGTTAGGTACATAAACGTGGTCAGGAGTATATATTAATATATCTACAAAATAATTCACCAGATTTATTTTATTACATATTATTATGTATAACTTACATAATTTTATTTAAATTACATACGAATAATGCAAATACTGACCCCGAAATATAACACTTTCATATCTGTATTCAATAAGACTGAAATAATAGTGACTCTCCACAAAATGGCACTACATCATGCAAGGCAGAGCTCGTAATGATTTTTTATTATTTACGATATACTTTCATAGTACGAACACGCACACACACATGATACATACAAGTAAGCGTGTAGGTGTTTGTGAGCGACAAAGTTAACACAATACTCATCTCTTCTATCAAGGAACATTATATGTGTAATAGTTTAGTGGTATATTAATTTTACTATTTAAACAAAACATTGTAGTTTTTAATACAAGTCTTTTAGATGTATAAATATGTGATTTGAATCGGTGTGACAATATTAAGATGTTCATCAAGTTCAGGGAAGTAGCTCGTGGAAAATCTATTACTAAAACCGGCCAAGTGCATGTCACACCACGCACTCGTATTCCGTATTTGCTTGGCTTTGCTAAGAATGATGAAAACGAGACCACAGTGCGATGTAATTTGTTAACAGCGCAATCTAGTTTAAAATGTCGGAAATAAAATTGTGCATGACATTCAATGACTACTGAACTATGAAAATGCCTATGTATCGCGTACACTTTTAATATAAATATTTCGGAAACTGATCACTATATCGAAAAATGATCTTCCCAAACCCTCGATGTCATCGCCACTTTACGTGTAGGGAGGTACGACCAAAAAAAAAAATATTTTTAAATATTTTATTCTACCACTTTGCCAGCATAGTTAATATGTATATAAGTACATGCTAAACTACAGCTTTCTAGAGTGAAGCGCCTCCGAGCTAGGCCGCGGACATACAGACAGACGGACGGACGGACAGACATAGCGAAACTATAAGGGTTCTTTGTTTACTACGTAACGCAAAAGACGAGCAATTTTGTATATATCGTCCATTAAATGCAAAAGCGGTACAATACAAAACAGGTCGTACAATATAAAAATGGCCGCAAAAGTATTATTGGAAACTGATCACTACAAATGTAATCTAAATCGATGATATCTTGTAGTTAAATGAAGACCTTTACTCCGATGATACTAATATAATAAATTATGAAATAAAAATGTTAAAACTCTTCTAGAACGCACGTTTTAAATTTTGTTTTACTCCTCGCCCTATTAAATATACGAATTTCCAATTGTGGCGCTTATGTAATTAATGAGCGATATATAAATATACTTCGTGTATCTCGGAAACGGCTCTAACAATTTGAATCAATTTATGTATTAGATAAGGCTATGCTTTGTAATTTCATCTATATAAGTACACAAAAAAAAAACATCGAGCGAAGCTCAGGCAGACGCCCAGGTCCAATCACATTATATCTTAGTTCCAAAACGAGCAACAGCAGGAACAATTTTAACAGATTTCAATTTGCTTATACAACCCCGTTGAGGCCCGCTGAATTCCGCCATGCGCGTTACGGCGCCAAGTATATAACGGGTCTCAAGGCGTCAAGAGTCCATTATCATAATAAGAAACTAGACTGGATGCAATAAAAATTATGTTTTTTTTTCCTTAAACCGTTTTCATGGGTACATTCAGATAGATAAACTAAAAATGAGAAACGATTTGTGTATGTCGAATTTTATTTCTTGTGAGGAAAAATTAAGATGTCGAGATTTTAGCTAAGACAACACTAACAAACCTGTGCCAGAAATAAGAACTTATTGCATGGCTTTAAAATCAATTTCCAATAAAATATAACTTTAAAAGAAATAATGCTTTTATTCCAATTGATTTTTTTATTCCACATTAAAAGGCACAGGTAGATAACTCCTTAACGGCCTTAACTCTACTCTAGATTTTCATAGACTGTAAATTTATTTCATTAGTCGCATATTTTCTTTTATTGCTTTGTACTACATGGAAAAATGTTTTGATCTCAAAGCAACAGACGTGTTTATTGTCGATGTTTCAGCATTAGTATTCTTTTTAGAAACTAACGTGGCAATAAAGTATACGGCCTATCTAATAGTAATCAGTTATCTACCGTATCTATGACCACCTGCAAAATCCGGGTATTCAGGACCTGCCAACCCTGTAAAAGCTTGTAGGAGGTTGTAGGCATCACATCAAACAACACCTTCGAACACAACCGCTCCTACAATTGGAACAATATTATACTTGTTGAACAATATACCTTCTTTTCGGGCGAAACAGTAGCATCTGGTGTATTATTTTCATGTTTGTTTACTAATTATGATAGTTCATATTATTATTAAACGAACACCCACTTTTATTTTAATTCATATCTCGTAGTCTCGTGTAACGGTAAAAAAAAATCAAATGCAGAGATTCTCTCATATCGTTAATGAAATACAAAAATCTTTACAAGACATCAAAATGACTGTAAAAAAATATTGTTATCAACATTTGATGCATAAATTTTTGAAAAACGTATATAAAATAAATTCTGTAAAGAAATCAATGGTAATTTACATCAAACTATCTCTCTATATACAATATCATCATCCAAAAATCGTAAATCAAATCGCTAAAAGATGACTTACGCACTCTTGGATTTTCACTGACGGTATGGGAAACTCGAGTCTTGTTCCCCATCGGAGTCAACAAGAAAACTAGCAAAACTCAAGTTGCATCGAATCCAGTTAGGTGATCTACAACAGGCCTACATCATAAGTTAAAACCTCACAATATTTTTGGCTATATTTATTAGATTTTATATTATATTTAGTTGTAGTTATTATATTTAGATTATTATTCATGTTTTTTTTATTATTGACTGCGTGCTTCATCAATTACACATATCATTTGTTATAAGTACGGTAAACCAAATTGTTCTAAAATACTTTCCGTTTTTCATTACATATATAGTAAGTTTTACATTGCACCAGGAGTCAAATAAATTTATATTATTACACTTATATATTGCCACTTTACAAAAAAATACCAAGACCTCGTCAAGCATTGTGTGAGTAAACGACGACGACATATACACTTACTCCAATCACAAAATAACTATACATATTATGCAGTAAAAAGGTTTCCAAAGGATCCTTATTTGAATTTCTCATTGCGAAGATTAGCCGTACTAATAATACTACAATAACATATAGATTGTTAAGCATACCGATTTTTATATTACTTGTATACGTATTATCAATTTATCATACATGGATATAGCTTAAGAAGCAAATATTTTATAGGCTTGGACAACACACATTGGGCCAATATACGCTACTATCTATTGCTGCCCGTTTTCAACTCGTTCATATGATAAAGACAATTAACTGCCACGTATACGGGTACAATGTGCACAGACGACCTCTGTGATATATTTACAGTCGAAGCCAGCGCCTCAATAACTTGGCGCTTCGAAGTCTCAATGCTTAAATACAATAATAAGAATAACAGCTATGATAATGGTCACTATTATTGCTAAGTACACCTTCTTTTTCCGTAGTTTATTCTGAAAATAAATAAACATATTGTTATGGTCTTCAGTTGATAAAGTTTAGGGTATTTCGCTTAATTAGCGGGGAACATAGATCTCGAGTCTCGTGCTTAAAAGACTCCGGATTAAATGAAGCGCCACAGACATGGGAATCACTGAACTTCTTAATACTGTCAGTATCCAAAGAGGACGAGCTCGGTGGCGCAGTGGTTAAAGGTTAATGTGACTTTGACACCAACGCCCGGGGGTTCGATTACATTTGTGTGCATAAATATGTCTGTTTTAAGAGGGGTAAGCACTAAAGCAGCTCGTTTTTGGGGAAGTACCTCCACGCAGCAGAAAATCGCAGCCAAATAACAACTCCCTCGAGAGTTGATGGTTTCTTCGTGTGTGTGAGCTTTTCAGTATTAGCTATTGCTATTTAGCAGCAACACTAAATAGTAATTTACCAGTATTAGCTATTGCTATTTAGTATTGCTATGTTAGCAGCAGAGGTGGCATCGCACGAGTGATGTATTACAGGGATTCATAAGCTACGGTAACCGCTTTACATCAGGTGGACCGTATAGTTGTATGTCTCCCGACGCGACGTTGTGTAAAAAAGGAAGACGTGAGGTTATTCCACGCAATGAGTTTCTATGGAAGAAGTGTTTTACCTAAATATCACTTCGATTTGAGCCTAATCAATGACAAATCAATGAGAGGATATCTTAACCAATAAGCCGATTAGTGACGCGATATTGATACGTCACCTAGCCAATAAGAGCTGCGTGTTCTAGTTTTCCCCCCGACCCGTAACGGTGAGTCAAGGTACTAAGTAAAGCTAAAGCATGAAATTTGCCATGTAGATAGGTTGAGTCCTGCGACAGACAAAACTATAAGACTTTATCCCGATTCTACGTAAGCATAACCGCGAGTAAATCATAAAATCACCTTGTAGTTGGCAGCCTCGTGTAGCTGATGCCGGCCCGCCTCCACGTTCTCCGACGCGTACTCCACGTGAGACTCGATAGAGTCTACCACCACGCCCTGCGTGAGGATCATCTGACCTAGATCTTTGAAGATCTGGTTCACGTCCAATATGTCACTCTGAAAAGTATTAAAACCATAAGAGTAACTAATATGCATAATACGAGTACATATATAGAATTTTCTTTGTGAGTTCGAATGTCGTCTTGAAGATCAAGTTTCCCTCCCAGCCCTTCGCTTCTGAATCAGTAATTATTCTTCCTGTTTTCCTAGCACTATCCCATTTCCTAATCTATCCATCCAGTCCACTACCTACGCATATGCATTTGGCGACAATGCTGATTTTAATATGGAGAGTTTGCCGTTTGACCTACACAACCCAGAGGAAAAACCGTAAGGTCTTTCAAAATATAATTTCTTGGACGTGGTTTCTTCACGATGTTTTCCTTAACACCCGAGCTAATTATAATTACAATACATACATAAATAAATACAAAAACGCCATATCAGGATTCGAACCAGGGTTAATATGCTGAATCTTTATCTAGTAGAAGCCTGGAGCATTAATTATGCTGTATAAAATTATTGTTGCAAGCCATTTAACATTTTCTTCCTGACTGGAAAATGAGAAGAAGAGGGCTACTGTCGCCGACGTCCACGTTTTGTCTAGCGTCGCCACTGCACACAAAAGGCGGCGCCACTGTGCCATTGTTTACATCGACCTTTTTTGATACCTTTTTCACAAAAGTATGGCTCAGTCACTCCTTCATAGCTAATACCCCACCAAACCATCACTGAAGTCGGGTAGTGCCCACGTTGCACTCTGTCGACTAATTACGAAGCTTCCTTAAAGCTTTGAGCATCAATACGGTCATTTTGTTTGTTAAAATGTTGCACAATTGTAAAAATTTTCTCATCCGAAAACAATTTTTTTCTGTGACCCTTTGCGTACCGCTTCAGTAGTTGTTTCGATTTTACCGCCCTATTCTTTTTTAAATTATCAGTTAAGAAATGACCAGTACGTCTCTTATAGGCTGCAAGTCCGAAGTCATCTTTTAAAATACGCGACATGGTTCTAGGTGCTATCTTCATCTCCCGAGATAAAATCTTTTGTTTTCGGACAGGATTTCTTAGATTTTTTTCCCTTACTGCTTTGACCACCTTTTTCGTACGAACACTACGTGGACGGCGATATCTTTTTCTGTCACAAACAGAGGAGGTCTCATTGTACCTATTAATAGCCAGGTACACAAACATTTTACTAATACCAAGCGTATGGAGTTTTAAAAATTGCATTTGGCTCCATACCTACTTTGTGTAACAATCACAGCGATTCGGTTCTCTTTATCACCCCACTCCATTTTAATAACACAAAATATACAATGTATTGGCGCCAAAATGAGAAAACCCAATGAACAATCATATAAAAATGACAGATTCCAAATTCAAATGTAATATTTTGTTTATTTTTAATTGTAACAGTATTTATGGCCAGACTAAGTATACGTGCTGCTAAGAAAGACTTTTCTTCAGTTTTTGAAGCTGAGACAATTGACGAAAAGGTGTCCAACTTCAATAACTGTGTACTAAAACTGTTTTATGTTCACGCACCGTTAAGAGCAGTCAAAGTGAAGCGACCTCCTGTTCCATGGATTAATAGAGATATCCGGGTTGCAATGAATAGCCGCGATCGCGCGTTTCGTATTTACAAGCGTGTCAGATCAGATAAGAACTGGAATTCGTACAAAATAGCGAAATAACTGTAATCGTATGGTAAGAGCAACTAAACGACAATATTTCCACGATAATGTTACGAATACTTCTTCTGCCAATATATGGAAATTTCTTTACCCACTTGGTTTAGGGAAATGCTCCATGCAACCTAATAATCCATTATTCTCTCTTAACGACTTCAATAATCAACATCTCTTTTAAATCGAACACTAGCACCAATATCTCTTCCATGACCCCACTTCGCCATTAAACATTTTCATTTTCTGTCTCTGAGGACGAGATACGTAAAATTGTACTTTCTATTACGTCCAATGCCATTGGCTACGACGACGTAAGTAGAACCATGGTCCTTGCAATATTGGATTATATCCTTCCTGTCCTAGCGGACATTATAAATTTCTTATTTTTAACAGGCACTTCTCCTTTCATCTGGCATAAAGCATTAGTAATACCCCTTCGGAAAATTTTAAATCCTCAATTGTTAAATCTTTACAGACCCATTTCTATTGTACCTTTCCCCGGGAAAATTCTTGAAGCTTTACTTTACTTTTTTGATTTCAGTCAGGGTTTCGCTCAGGGCATAGTACTGCTACTGCCCTTCTTAAAATCGCAGAGATTGAGGATTATGATTCTCATTGACTTTTCAAATGCTTTCAAATGTAGACCATGAATATTTACTCGCAATCCTAAAGTACATGAACTTCTCATCCTTAGTATTGGAATGGTTTTCAGATTATCTTCAGGGTCGACAGCAAGCAGTTCGCATAGGCCGTGATATATCAAATTGGAATGATCTGTCAACTGGAGTTCCCCAGGGCGATATTTCATCTCCTCTATTGTTTTCCATTTTTATAAATTTTCTTACGTTTTCGTTGAGTTGCTCTTATCATTAATACGCGGATGATCTGCAGATATATGTGCAAACGACAGCTGGTACGCTGAACACGGGAATTTCTCGGTTAAATGACAGTTTTGGGACAACTTTGGAATTCCGGTGAATCCTAATAAGTGCCAGGCTATTCTATTAGGTAGCTCAAGGCGAATATATAAAATTGACATCAGTTCTATGTCGTCTATTATGTTCAATAATTTTGTTATTCCTCTCAGTAAGAGAGTTAAAAATCTTGGCTTGTATCTTGACTCTACTTTGACCTGGAGCACACAAAGTGACTGAAGTTAGTCGTAAAGTAATATCGACATTGTGCTTTCTAAATCGATACAGAAACTTTCTGCCTATTGAAACTAAGGTCACATTAGTTCAAACCCTTATTTTTTTACTAATTGATTATTGTGATGTGTGTTATCCTGATCTTCACGAAGATCTTCTTAATAAGCTCATTAACAGCGCTATCCGATTCAAGATTACTTAGCACACTTTTTACAATTATTTTAATCCCCGAACTCCTGAATACTTGAAATGTAAGTTTCAGTACTTTTGTGATTCTCATAACCGTCAACTTCGATCAAATGACTCCCATTTACTCTTAATATCACTTTTCCGTTCGGGCTTCATGTCTAATTCCTTTACTCTACAAGCTTCACGACTCTGGAATGCGTTGCCTCAACTCATTAAAAAATCCCCAAACAAGTTTATTTTGAAAAAGAAGTTACGTGCCTATCTTTTAGAGAGCCTGTCCAAGCAGTAGTCGTCCAACGTGTGTTGTATAATTAGTATATATTAAATTATCAATAGAGAAAATATGTATGTATTACTAGGGTCTTGTACGTAGTATTATGGTTGTATATGTATTATCGTAGTTATTTATTTATGCATTCTTATATTTATGTTAGGTGACCATATCAAAAATAAATTCTTTATAGGGTCGATTATTTAATTTAAAACCGCAATCGCGTTTTTTTCTCTACTCCCGATGATTGACTGGTAGAGAATACAATTAGCATTAAGTCCGCCTTTTGAACCAACTGTATTGTGGTCAATAAAGTATTAAATAAATAAATAAAAGCTGGCATGTAAGGTTCAACAATTTTATTGATTTATTATGTTCATTTATTAATATCATTTTAATTCTACTACAATTCAATTTTTCCATGCCTATTGTTAAGAGGTGGGAAATTAATATATGGCCCTGGCAAATAAATATTTCATTTCTGCTCGCAAAGGTATATATTATTTGTAAAATGTTTTAGAAAGATTAATATCTTCCCGCTATTCCCATGTACAAAGCGATACAGATAGTGTTTGGTAAGTAAACCAATTTAGGTTATGATCTTTATTTGCATAGTGTATCGAAGCCCTCTGTCACCAAAAAGCAATAATATACGTTAAGCATGACATAAAATCGCGCATAAATTCATTTTTTTTCCCCACAACAATCTCGAGGTACCAACGCAATACCTGATAAGGAGCTCCCTTGTGTCCTAACTCGAAAGAATACAAGAACAAGGTTGGTCAGTTTGTGAACTGTTGTACTCATAACATGGATAATACAAAGCCGAAACTAGCTTTCATTCACGTAGTTTAACGCACTAGTTCGAGAAAAAGAAAGTAGAAAATGAAGTAACTGTACTACGAGCATTTCTTTCAAATTAGAGCCGGACGACGGGGAAGTACCCGTACCTTACAAAAAATCGCGACCAAACTATTCTCTAGTGCATAGTTGTGTTCCCGCGTGTGATCGTCAGAAAGCTGCAGAATAGGTGGCAACGAACAACTGTATTTAAGATTTAAGAGAATTATATGGCACGCGGCTAATAAATCAAGCGGCTCATATGATTATTTGTGTCATACATGGTATAAATAAAATTATAGGTACATAATAAATATTCGCTACTCATTAGCATTAAAAATCTATTGATAACAATAACGAACAGACTGCTATGGCCTTATCAATAATATAAACATTCATAACGTGTACAAAAATGAACTTTCCACACGATCAGATTCATGTAATAAATTCGTTCACGCTAATGTTATCAATACAAAAGTAACTTTATGTATGTCTGTTTATCTTTTTAAGCCTGTACCCTTGAGACGGGGATACGGGGTCGGAGTTGGGGATCTGGGGAAAGACAAGGATACTACTCAGTAGAAGAAGCTAGTTGCAGCTTCCAGAACCTAAGTACATAATAAAGTTACAATCGAAATTCCATTGTCAAGCGGGATCTGTACTTAGCTGTACAAACTAGACTTGAAGTAAAACATAACAAGTGTTCCAAATGGCTCTATACATTGGGCCCTTTTTAAGCCTGGTCTTTTTATGAAACGTGTACTAAAACTGTTTGCAAAGAACAGAGCGTGTGTAGGGACCATAACTATTATCTTACAATTATATAGTTTTAAATAAAACATTTTGGTAGAACAATTTATTTGTAGTACCTACTTGCTTCATAATTATTACAATGAAACTGATATCCTTATTAATTTATTTATTTTGTTTTCCTGCCTTTATGCTACGCTGAAAACCGTGTTTAGAAATGCTTAAAAAGTACTTGTGACTAAAATGTACATAAAGATTTCTCTAGTGTTTAATCATTAGATATATTTAGACTACAAAAGAATACAAGAACTTAACAATACATACTAGCCTTCGAGTTTACTAAGATATCGCTGGTATAACAACATTCTTTTCAATTATAAAGACGTTGATCTCGACTTATTTCAATTGAGGCTATCCCAAAGTACGGTACTCGCATGCTTTAATTCTGATAGAAATTATAAACTTTTTTTTTATATGATTGTAACTTATTTTGCGTACTTAAGGAAAAAAATATTGTTACTCTATGACATATAAAATAGGATACGGTTAAATTCAAACCACTATCACCTCTATTTGTGATGTGTGATGCTTCCCGCTATTTACTACTTTGTGAGTTACAAGGCATCCATGGGTTTTAAAACCCTGAGAATGCAACAAACCTCACTGGTCCTACACAGATGTAGATTGTATCGCACTCCCATATTATAAGACAGTTGACAAATCAATCAAAACCTGGACAACATATAAGGAACAAACGAGTAATTACATTAGCATTAGCCATACGTAAAAGAGTTGGGAATTATTCATCTTATTATGAAGATATGTATAAATAAATAAATAAATATTGTCGGACAAATTACACAGCACCATCTAGCCCCAAAGTAAGCGAAGCTTGTGTTATGGGTACTAGACAACTGATAAACATACGTAAATACATTTTTTTTTCGTAAATACATACTTATTATACATAGAAAATACCCAGACCAAGACAAACAGACATGTTCATGCACACAAATGTTTGTGTTGTGTGGGAATCGAACCCACGAGCGTTGGTGTCAAAGTAGCGTAACAACGCGTTTCACCACTGCGCCACCGAGCTCGTCAATGTATATCTTCGTAATAAGAAGAATAATAGGTACAGCAAAAAAAACAGGCGAGGTAGTTCAGAATATTGTTTAAATACTACTGGTATTTTAAACAATTAAACTATGCGATGAATCTATCTATAAAAGAATATGTACAATTGTAATAACTTTCTAATCGATTGAAGAATTATCAAAATTGGTGAAGAATTACATCGCGTAGCGTGTCATGACTCATAAGTATAGCCACTGTAGCATATTATGACTCATAGCATGGCCACTAAAGTGATTAAAAGACATACATCTTTGTGATAAACAGGAGCCCCAGGTGATTAAGGCGGAGGCCGCTTATCGGTAATCAATGTATGATTGGCACGTCACATTGTTTTACTCAAATCAATTCTCCTTTATGGCGATCCTGATGTTCACGCCAATGACAGTGTTTTTTTGGTAAAAGCCAGTGCTCTCTATCTAAGTACGTGGCTATGCTAAGTAGATGACTCTGCGATTGTTTACTCTTCAGTATGATATTACATCAGACTTTGATGTTATGAAGTGCATTAAGCGCGTGTCAGCTTATTTCATGCATTAAAAATGTTTTTATTTACTTCGCCTGCCTAATTAAGATACTATTCCTTTTTTAAATAATTTTCTTTCCAGCGTTATATCCCGTTTTCTAATTCCTTAGGATTGACGGAGTCCGCTACCTAAGCCTAAAGATTGAGTGAAGATACTGATTTTGTCAGGGTGCGACAGTCGTCAGACCTATCACAACCCAGAGGAAAAATACGATATGAACAATGTAGTTACCCAGTAGATGATGGTAAAAAAACAGCAACATTAGTTCATTAATGTAAGGGCGGACTATAAGCTGTGATAAAGGTAAATATATACGATTGTGTATTTACACAACTTTAAGTCAATAAAAATAATAAATTGTAAAAAGACAGAATTTTCACACACTTGTGACTTTAAGTAATAATAAATATTATATTTGATATTTATGCAAAATGCACAAACATACACTATGTTGAGTGTTAAAAAAATATCCTACTTAATAAGGCCATGCGTGTACTTTGTCCACAAGCAAACCAACAGACAAAAGCGCACTAAGTTTTTTTTTTAAGTACAATTTAGATTATAATGAATATTTATAGTAATGTTATTAACTTATAGAAAAAAATCTCTAATTTCGAAAAAAAACTGCAATAAAACTTGGTACCTTAAGAAATTACCTAAAATCTGACTGATTTTATCGTTAAACCCTTAAGCTTTATTAAGGCTAGCCCTTAATAGAGACACAAATGACGAGATTTGTCCAAAAAAAAAGAAATAAACAAGAGGACTATTCTAGAACTCCAGATCGAGGTAAGAGAACGTGCTCGCAGAATAGAGACTAATAATGTGCGTGAAAAGTCTACCAACTGTAGTGTCCGCTGTTGTGCAGTGACGTGAAATGATAGAAAGTTACCTCCAACTGCCTGATGTCCCTCTCCCTCTCTTCAAGCTCCAGTAACTCCCTTTCGGACTGCATTGTCATCTGCTCCTGTTTGCGCACATTCGTGTCGCCCATCTCCAAAAGCTGCTCTTTATTTCCACCTGTTGGTTGGCGATCAAAACATGAACATGTAACACAAGCTAAGATGGACACAGGAGAACTAGTGTTTTTGAGAGATAGGGCGCATCAAAGCAGCCCGTCTCGGGAAGTACCTCCACCTTACAGAAAACCGCAGCCAAATAACAAATCTCTAGAGGGTTGTTGTGTTCCTGCGTGTGAGTGAGGTCACCAGTAAGCTCCTAAGGAGATTTGTTGTATTAGCAGCAGAGGTGGCAACGCTCGAGCGATACTTAATATATTAGAAGCGTTCATAGGCTATGGTATCCGCTTTACATCAGGTGGGCCGTAAACTTGTATGCCCCCCGACGTTGTATAAAAAAAATTAGGATTTAAACAAACGCATTGCGCAAATGCACCTCAGCTCCTTCATGCCCGAACCGACGGAACATTCCTGTTCTTATCTTAATACCGACACTCTCTTTTACACCAATAACACCCTGTACATTTTTGCTACTATAAATTGAAGTTTGGTTTATTAAGAAAGCCCTTCGGAACCAAACAACACGTGATCATTTTGATACTGATTTGGGATGCGTCGCGTGGCGATCATCTTGTGGTGAAGTTATTTATTACATGTACATGATTAAAATTCGATGTGTTTGTAGAATAAATCATATACTTATAATAAGAACTTCGCTCGGATTATCGGAGACGTGTGAGGGGGTGTGAGACTATACCGCCAATATCAGTGTATCTATTTATTACATTTTACCATCGTGTTATCAGTCAACAGTTGCATGATCTAAGAGCAAAGCAGTTCTAATTTAGCTCCTATTATATGCAGCATAAGGACGACATGTGGATTTCCTCACCAGCCAGGAACCGACGGTTAATAAGCAAGTACTTTATACACTGGATTATCACTTCTCTTTGATGAAGCTATTACCTCGAATAATTAATTATGGGTTTGATCAGTTAAATTACGTTCTTTTTATGTTCAATACTAGCTATCCGCCCGGCTTCGCACAGGTGATATGATCGCTACCAAACTTCACAGGATCACTTGCTGGGCTAACCTGAAGATTCACTGAAAATTTCTTCAAAATCTGCCCAGCCGTTTTTGATTCCATAGAGGACACACAGACAAACATTCATTTTTATATATATGTTCAATATAAAGAAAACAGTTTTTGAAGTAGAATAAGCCGAAAGCCGAAAAATTTAAGGCATAACCAACTTTATTCTACTTGAAACTAATTGTTGAGAATAGTGAATATAATGAATGAATGAAAAATGAAACGTCATCGCACGTTAAGCCAAAATTTAGCAGGGTTTATTAACCCTAAGACTTGCTTGTGCTCATTTGGAGAAATCAGCCCATATTAAATTTAGCCTAGGGTTCTCAATTTTGCAAAATTATGCTGTGATATGATTCACTCACGAACTCTCCGACGCCCACAGCTATAGTCATCAATATAACTGGCATTAATCTAAATGGCGTGTTAAAGAGTACTATCACGCTGTTCTGATGCAGACCAGCAGTAACCAGTGTTCGCCCAACAGTTACTGACGAGTACCGACTGTCACTGGTAGCCGAGACTAACAACTTAACGTTTACACAAAAGTAAAAAATAACTCTATATAATTAAACATCCAAATATACAATTCGATCGACATTACTTGATTTACCCGTTTCTTTATACAGACAAGAAGCCGGTGTAATAGTAAATATTTTAATTTAAAATAAAGGGCCATACTCACCACTCAAGGCAAACGGATCTCCAATGTTTATGGACTGAGCTTTCACTTTCTTCACATCCTCCTTTGTCTTTTGAGCTGCAGATTTCTGTGTAGCCTGTTTGACATAACATTATCACTGTTAGTCTACATAGTATTTATGTCTTCTTATTTGATCGTTTGGAAGATAAGCCAGTACTTCAGTATTTTTTTATATTCATCAATTTCTTATTGAATGTTATAATCACTAAACCACTCTTGTATGTCCATATATTATATTCATACTTATTATATCATTCTTAACTAATTGTATTGTTGCTAAATTATCACCAAACTTATATCTCCGTTCGGGTTCTTTGCGGTTAAGTGGAAGAAATCCCTAATGGGGTAAGACCGCATTGTACAACTTTAATTTTCGCCAAATCATGTACTCAAATGTTCCTTGTAGTACAATAAAATTTACTACAGTGACCACAATCAAACCGTAGCGAATAAAACTCATGTCGTTGGGCTAACACTGTACTATGAAATGAGCTGGTTCTAGTTTCAAAACTATGTTTTCCTTAACAATAGATTTTAGAACAATGTGATTCATAATTTGCTTTAAACAAATATTCAGTTTGTAGTCTATATAAAGGGCATAGTGACGCAAAGCTTTTATTCATCACGTCGGATAGATAAATTCTTACGAGGGTACTTAAAGTGCCTAACTACACTGGATGGAATTACAATGCAGCATGAAGTACATTAAACGACAGATCGAGCTATAGACTCAAGGATCTTGTCGCATGTCGTAGCAGTAGAGGTGAGATTTGCATGGTTTTGTATAGCTTGAGCTGTCGCCGAATGTCCATGGAAGGTGAGTAAAGCGGGATACGAAGACGGAAGGTTTCAAATGATTTTTAGGAATAAATGAGAAAGCCCCTTCAATTAATTATGTTTGTTTGCTTCTAGAGGCTATATTGCAAAAATGTTTACATTCTTAAAATATAAGAATTTGATTTGCAAAGGCGGGCATATAGAATACTGTATGGCGATGGTAGATAAAAAGTGTATATAAAATTAACATATCAACTATATTGATACTAACATATTTGAACAAATGAAGAAAGGAAGTTCAAGGATATTTATCTATATACATATGAATATACACACTCAAACACGTACATACACACGGCCACAGATACATGTATATACACGGCAAAGTTTAGTGGAGTAGGAATGTGGATTTTACGCCGTAGCCTTATAGGTAGTGTGTATTATGAGTATAGTAGGTATCACTGGCGCGTTACTACCCCAGTTGCTAACACAGCGACACCTTATTTGCTGGTAATAATACACACTCGCAGGAACACTACAAATCAGAAAGTTGTTATTTGGCCGCGGTTGGCTGTTAAGTGGAGGTACTTCCCCAATCGGGCTGCTTTGATGCGATGGCCTCATTTAAATACTTAAGACGTGTTTGCCAATGCTATGTAAAATAATATTAGGGGTTAAAGAATGATTTGTACTGAAAAATTAAAACTCGTTTCTTTTCTAAGATCTATCTATAGCTTCACGCCAAATCCCCTTGCGGCGTAGGCAGAGAGAACCGAGCGCCATAAGACGCGGGCTTTACACACATCACTCTCTCCGTAGGTAAGTCTTGGTCTTCCTCGGCTCTACATACTTCCACTTTTGCATTGTATATCTGTTTCGTCATTCTTTCATCCTGCGTTCTTTCTACATGTCCGAACCAACGGAGCATGCCTTTCCTTATCTTAGCACCAACACTCTCTTTCTTACGTTATCATTACGAACGTGGTCAGCAAGCGTTACGCCACAAATTTTGCGCAACGCTCTCATCTCGACCGCATTTATTCTACTTTCATGCTCTCTGTCATACCCAGCTTTCACTTCCATAAATTAACGTTGGGATTAGCACCGCATTGTGTACAGCGAACTGTGCCTTCTGCCTTAGATTTCGGCTGACTAGAAGTTTACCCAACGCTCCATTCACGCTCTTCCCTCCTCTCCACATCACCGGGTACCTGCTAAAAGCGCTAAGATGTAACATTATTTATTTAATCAAAATATATACTCTCATTACTTTGCTGCCATCTAATCGAAAGTTTTTTTTATGCCTTTGCGATAGAACTCTGGGGATCTAGATTCGACAAACTGTGTGAAAGCATTTTGCCTCCTGGGAAGAAACATTTTTACCACGTAGAAAATTGTCCAAATCACGAAAAAAATGGTAGTCAGATGGAGCAAGGTCTGGCGAGTAAGGAGGATGATGTATGGTTTCTAACTACAGCTCCTGTAGAGTAACAACGGTTTCTCGTGCAGTGTGATGTCTTGCGTTATCATGGTGCAATAATGGTGAAGATCGATTCACGAGACGGGGCTATTTCACTGCCAATTTCCTCATCATTGTTCGAAGTTCGGTACAGTAAACATCTGCTGTTATTGCTTGACCAGACCTGAGAGAGCTATAGTGAATAACGCCATGAAGAGACTACCAAACAGTTACCATTACCTTTTTATTGGTAAGCTTTGCTTTAGGGCTCTGTTGCGGCATTTGACCTAGGTCAGCCATTGCATTTTTCGCTTACGGTTATCGTAAAGAATCAACTTTTAGTCACATGTCACAATTCCATCCAATATTCCTTCATTTCTGTACTGATTCAACAAGGCAACACAAGCTTCAACACGCGTTTCTTTCTGCAGATCAGTCAAATAATGAGGCAACCATTTTTTTTAAATATGTTACATCTTAGAAAAAAACGAGTTTTAATTTTTCAGTACAGACAAAGATAAAAATTCTTTATTTGCCATTGGGCCTCACGCGGGCACTTAGACACGTCTTACAGTTTTTGAAATATAATCTTATTGTATGTTATTTAATTCTCTTTTTACTTTTTCCTTTTTTTTATCTACTAGCATTTCGGAAATGACCATTGGCTAAGAAGAAATGCCGAAAGAAACTTGCCAATATAGGTCTCTTTTAAAATTGTCAATTAGATATTACAAAGACAAAAAATACATAAGCATATTGGTACAATAATGATATCAAATGGTAAAATTAAAAATTATTAAGGACATGTAGTGTGCTGAATTATTTCCAGACATCTTTGTCAGTTACATATTCATCAATTCTATAATAAGCCCAATGCCCAATTTCATACTTTAAACCCTATTACAATACCAACAAAACTGCTATTACTTTATCACAAACAGAATAATTTTGTTATTCCGTATTCCACGAAAAAAATACCACTCAATAAAAACTTATTAGTCATTAGTGTTTTTATTGAGCATCGAAAGCATTTACTTCTTGTCATAAAATCTTCAAATAGCTTAAAAACGCGTTTTCCAGCAGTTTTGAAGATGAACTTCAAAGAACTAAGCTTAAAACATATATAAAAATAATTTGAATATCTACTAAATGTTAGACAGTGATATCTTTATATATATTTGAACTAAAAATATCCTATAAGACGTATGTGACAGCTTTCTCTATGGTGTGTTTAAGACTATCCTGATTGGGTGACTAGATAAATATATAGACGACTAGTTGCACACCACGACTTCGTCCCCGCGTATCCCGGTATCCCGTAGGAACCACTTTTCTATTGCCTCGGCTTCCAAGCGTCGTATCGAGATGTTGAATAGCCTTATAACCTTCCTCAAGAATTGGGCTATCAAACGGAAAAATAATTTTCAAATTTGATTCGTAGTTTCAGAGATTAGTACATTTATACAAACAATCAAACAAAAAACTCTTCTGCTTTATTTATAAATATATGGACAGTATGTTTATGAAAGCAATAAATTCATATGTAAACATCGCTAAAGAAAAAAGCAAATAAATATGGTTTCATTTGATTATTGAGGTAACCTTGAGAGGTCTGTTGTTTTTCTCTGTTGTTTTTCTTCGTGTCTTCTATCTTTTATCGTAATTTGAGTTAAGAAGGATTGACTACATTGCAGAATGACTACGCTACATTCCTATACTGACTTTACAATGCATACAATCCAGGTAAAATAGTGAGTGTAGTAAAATGTCTACCTACTTTGTACAATCAGCGTCACGCTTACCAGGTACATATCATTCATATTATAGATATCTAAAATATTATTTATAGAAAATATTTATTCTAGCGTTTACGATTATTCCTATCGCATTTTGTACCTGCTGACCATTAGGCGGCATGTAGGCTTGTTTGTAACTTTAGCTGTATAAAAATCAGCCAACTGCGAATCAAACTCAAATGCAAATGGTTCGATACCACTGTGTTAAAAAATACAAAACACATTCTTCTTATTTGAGAATATCTTGCATTTCTATTACTTGTGGTAATAGCTCTTTGGATGTATAATAGGTAGAAATAGGTGACAGATGAACAGACAGACAGCTGAATCCTAAAAATAGGATTCCGCTGATGCACATTTCTTCGGGACCTATACAGACTCTAGACAGTCCCATCATGGTCTGATGGGACTGTCTAGCTAGAGTCTGTCTAGAACTTAAAGTGAGACTAGTATGCACGTACTTAGACGCTGTCAACATTCAAATGTGACCTTGGTCTGTAAGTAGTCCATTACCATTATAGCTAAGGATAACAACAACTGTGCGTAATTGTCTGCCTGTGAGCAATGAGAGTCTGGCAAGAGCGAGGTAGCCACAGAGATATTTAGCAGTCTGACGGGGGTAGTAAGTACCTCCTTACACAAGACTGCAGCAAAATAACATCTCTGTAGTCTACAGGTCACCAGAAAGCTGATGAGGTACTAGTTAATAAAGGGTGGCAAATACTTCTCGTGTCTCAAGGATACAGTAACTTCTCCAATCAAATTAACATTGGTTACTAATAGAAACTAATAGAAATACAAAGTAGCTGGTACACTATTTCTATTAGTAATTTACAATAAATAAAACTTTGAGAATAATACAGTTAATGGTAGCCTACTGATGATTAAAAATCTATGCAAGCCAATATTACTTGGGAGGACTTTTATTACCTATTATTTACTTAATTTGCACAATATTCAGGCCGAATTTGACACATGTATGTATTATGATAGAGTAAACACAAAAAGTATAAATAAAAACCATTATCTGTTTGTAGCCATGTTGTTATTGTATGCTACTATTTGTAATGAAATCGTGTTTGACATCCATTGCATGTTGCATACTTCCAAATTAAATTTATTATGACCAAATGTATTAAATGTATTAAGGTCATATAAATTACTACCATATCGAATTGTATTCTATGGTGGTCGTAGTAGTAAAATCATTTAAAAGGAATTTATAGAATAAGTAATTTTTCAGGTAATCCACCATAAAAACGCATTTTCTAGTTTCTAGTCAATAGGTAAAGCTTTAAAGGCAGGACAGACTAATGAAGACAATAGGCTTGGTAATAAGGTAACCTAGGCACCATTTGAAATAACAATGCTAAAAAATTGAAGCTGACCTGGAAAGCGTTGAGCGTGGCCATGTACTCATCGCTGAGACGATCCCGAGTTAGCTTATTAGCAGGCTGATCGGTTGGCATCCTCATCAGCTCCATCAACAGTGCTGATGTATCTTTTGCAAGTTTCTGGGTATAGTTTTGAATCTGGCGTCTAAAAAAATAAGCATTTGATGACATATACTAAATTCATGAGTATATATAAATTCATGTATACATTTTAAACTTATTATAAATTCTATGAAGGTAAAAAACTAGAGATGTTATTCTACATCATAAGGTCAAGCATACGACTGGCATAGTATATATGCCTTACAGAAACCCATAGACAATTAACAACACTTCCAGGAACTCAACAATACTTCACAGGAGGCTGTGAAGTATTGGTGAGTTCCTCAAAGTGGGTATGGTTAGGCACAAACTGATAATGCTATATTGAGGGACAGCAGAGGGATGTTAAAGCATTCTTAGGTTTATAATGCTCCACTTACAGCTGATTTCTGAGCTCCTGTGAATCCTGCGGTGTCTGGAGTTGATTGACCATCTTTGACATTGAGGATACTGAAATAATAAGAATATGATATAGTAGGATCCGAGTTTTACTATATATAGGAAAATTTGATAGCAATATTTGTATAACAGCATAATAAAAGTAATTGTACTAAATAGAAATACATGAATTAAATAGTTGTGACATTTTACAAGCTCATTGTCAATACTTATATATAACAAGCTACAGAATATAATTTAATGTACAAATCAATTGTAACCTGCAAAAATGGTGTTGGATTTTGGATGACAATTAAAATTTTGTTAATCCGGAATATACTTTGTAATGTTAAAATAAGTTCAGAATTTATTGAGATTCATTATGGTGGTTGTGTAGTGTAATGTGTTCTCTTATATTTTGATCTGTATCGATAGTGGAAGACAATGAAATCACCAAGTAAGTAACCGTAATAACCCTTATTGCCTCATTGGTATTATATCTTATCGTTGGTACTACATCTTGACAGATATAGTACCAATGAGGTGCAGTGGTTAGTAATGGTACTTTAACTCCAACACTTGTGGGTTCGATTACTACAGAGGACAAACATTTGTGTACATAAACAAGTCTCCTTGCCTTGGGCAGGGTGTTAAGAGAGTCAAAGTAGCCCCTCCGGGGAAGTACCTACGCCTCGCAACGTCATAACAACTAACTGCAGGGTTGTTGTGTTCCTGCACATGAGTGAGGTCACTAGTAAGCTCCTAAGAAGGTGCTGTGTAAAACAGCAGAGGTGACATCGCATGAGTGATACTTAGTGTGTTGTAAGTGTTCATAAGCTATGGTAATAGCTTCACATAAGGTGGACCGTATTCTTGTATGCTCTGCATTGTATTAAAAAGAACAACAGCTTCATAAAAAATAGCTATTACCATAAGCTTGTTGTAAACAACATGATAATGTGCATATTTCACATGATAATAATTGTGTATATAACAACAATACTTATAGAGCCACCATTCACCAACTTTAAAATAAATGTATGTGTGCTTGTCCCTAATCTATTTATACCTAACCAATACTGTAAACAACACTATAGTGTGATGTTACATTGAGCAACTTGGGGTGTATGTGGCTAACTAACATCTTTGTCAATGCCAACCTCACCTTCTGTTGTACACCCTGCTAATTAACAAATGTGCCTCTTGCAGTAGAGAAGTAAGGCGCATCAAAGCAATGCATCTGGAGAACTACCTCCACCTTACAGAAAACAGCAAACAAATATCCACTACCTGAAGGGTTAATGTAAATGCATTACAATGTTAATGATCCTATGAAATATAGGAAACCTATAACTACACGCCAATAACCTTGTGAGGTAGGCAGACAGAATCAAGCACCATAAGACGCGGTCCTTACTCACTTCACTTGCTTCTTTAACATTCATAACTCTTTAGATGCAAACTCAGCGGTTTCTAGGATTCTTGAGATTACCTTCTGATAAAACATGACCAATTTGGTCAAGGTGAAATTAGTCACAGTCAACCCCATATTAAAACCGCAGAAAACCTTCTGGTCCATAGCTCTCTCCACAATGTTGCGGAGTGAAAAACGTGATATGTACACCCGCACCGCTTTGAAATCCACCTTCCCAAAACATTACATTGGATTTCACCCTCATTCTCCTTTCCATGATTTTTCAATACACTTTAGCTGCTAAGCTGATCAAACTGATAGCACTGTAGTCTGCACAGTCCATGCGTGAAGCCTTGCCTTTGTACAAGGCCTTTGTACACGATGACTACGCCTCCAATCGGTCAGGACCCTTCTGGTTCTCCAGCATAATTTGCTCAAAAACCAGAAGGCATCCCTAACTAATAGTGAATTTCGTGGATATAGATGTGCATAATGAATAAACATATATCAAACATAGAAATATAGTAAATTTTAATACAGAAAGTAGGCTTGATGAATAAGCACATAATGACATGCTTATTGAAATGACGACAATAAAAATAGATAGCACTGTAGACAAAGCAGTTACTCACCATTCTGAGATATCTTTTTTATGTTGCTTGCAATTGTTTGGGTTTGAAGCTGGAAGTTATTAGTCGTTTCCTCGTACGACATGCCTCCCTGATACGAGGTCTCCATGATCCCAAAATTTGAACTACTCCTGAGAAACAAAATCGGATAATATTAACAAGTAATCATTTCAGTAGCTACCTAAAAATACTGCGTAAGTGATGCTTAATCAACTTACCTTGCTATGAAATTATTAAATTTGTGACGTACATACCCTGTAGACACACTAATACAAAATCAATCACTGCACGTTACCCGTTGCCGCAAAATATGCCTACTTCGAAATACTCTTTACTCCGCTCTTCAACACAATGCGGGGGCGCAATCAAATATATAAACAAGTTCTTTATTGCTAAATTTCAAAACGCTAACAGGTAGAAACAGAGTACAGTGGAAGGAAAAATTACGGAATGACGGAGGAGAATAATTTTAATTTGACAACAAAAAGGAACGTAATGAAAACTGGTAACAATGGCAATATTGTCATGACAAGAAAGTGACAGAAAAATACGTACGTGTTGCCAGATGGTAATATAAACATCTACTCAAAGAAAGAATTAAGACTTTGAACATTTTGGCCTTTATAGTCGCATGAAACTTATTTTAAAAAATACATCAACAATTGACCAGTGGAGATATTCACATTATCTCGGAAAATCATATTCGAACGGAATCGAAAAGTTTTCATTCAGATTCCATACAGTTTCATAGACAAGTTTTCGAATCCGATTCGTATATAATTTAATTTAATTGTCAATACATACCTAACTCTAATTATATTTCTAATAGGTACCTAATTATAGGGACCAGTAAAATGTTTCCTTTACGTAACAGTGCTCTCTACTAAATTTATGATATTTATGTTTAGAAGCTGTTAGCCACACATGTTTTGGATTATAGAACGTTACCAAACATAAGCTTATACACTATTTTCTATAAAATTGTAATCTGTTTTGTGTGTTAATAAATAAGTATAGAGTGTTTCGAGGCAATGTGAATCCCCCACTGATTATAATTATTACAGCTATGATAAAGCTAGGAATGTACCATTAAATCTCAATTATTTATAATCTGAGTTACATATTTTATTCTGAGTTATTAATCGAAATCGAGAAGTAATTAACTACATTAACAAATTTCTTTTGGCTAAATAACAATAACGTAATGTACGTTATTGTGTTACACCTTTTACAATATTTACACCGTCGATATTCGGTGTATTCCGGCCAGTGCTCATAAAATCGTATCTAATGGTATCTACGGGTCGTTCAGTACCTGGTTTCTTTGTGTTCTTTTCTAAAAATGAGATAAATATTGACCGATGTAAAACACAACAAAATTGAATATGAATTAATATTGGATAAAATTTTAAAAAAATGTATCTTTTTTCGACATGGACATTGTGCTAGTTGATTCATGGCACTCTGTGAGAACAAAATAATGTTCTTCCGTTAAAATAATTACAGCAATTGAATCTAATTCAAATAGTCAGAATCAAACCTTTTAGTTAGCTAATACTCATTACATTATATTTAGTTTCATAGATAATCTTTGAGTCACCTATGAGATTAATTTAAAATCGGTGCCAATTCATATTCATTTCATCAATGAGATTAATTACATTTTTTAATTATCTGCAAACCATAACGGTATAACTCACCCTTTCTTTGCGCTTCGATTTTTTTGTAATACGTTTAAACCGTTTTTATCACAGTCACACGGATCCACGGGCACACGGACCTTGGTCCCAAGCCGGCATATGTGAAAGCGAGACACAGGCATGGCTCGTAAGTCGTATCTTACTCTATGATATTCGGTTTTTTAACGTTTTACTAGATACTGTTTAGTGAAACGACGACGATGTAACACTGAAAGTATGTCAGTATTTTGTTATATCACTATATATTTTTAGTAAGAAGACGTAAAAAGAGTATTTGACATCTACCTTGATTTCGTTGTAAATCTAGAAATTTCGTAATATTATCTATAGTTTTATTTCATTTACATAACATAACATTTTCGGTTGACCGGCTTTGTTTTAACTAGTTCATAACTTAGAACCATTTTCGATAGGAAAATCTATCTATCTATAACTTCACGCCAAATTCCTTACGGGATAAGCAGAGAGAACCGAGCGCCACGTGACTCGATCCTTACATACCTCACTCGCTTCTTTAACATTCATTGCTCATTTCATGCACACTCGCCGGTTGCTATGGCTCCTGACATTATGATAATGGTAGGTAAGTCTTGGCCTTCCTCGGCTCCTACATCCTTCCACTTTTGCATTGTATATCTGCTTCGTCATTCTTTCATCCTGCATTCTTTGTACATGTCCGAACCAACGGAGCATGCCTCTTCTTATTTTAACACCAACGCTCTCTTTCAGATCAACTCTGCTTCAAACCTCTTCATTGCGAATACGGTCTACAAGCGTTACGCCACAAATTTTGCGCAACGCTTGCATTTCAACCGCGTTTATTCTACGTTCATGCTCTCTCTCTCTCTGCCATGCCCAGTTCTCGCTTCCATAAGTAAGCGTTGGGACCAGCACTGCATTGCGTATAGCCAGTTGTGCCTTCTGGCTCAGGTTTTTACTGCCAAGAAGTTTTCCCAACGCTCCATTCACACTATTCCCAGCATTCACTCGCCTTTCCACATCTGCTGTGTACCTTCCATCCCTGCTGAAAGCGCATCCAAGATATACAATCTCATCCACTTGTTCTAAGACTTCATCATCAACCGTAATCCTTACATTGGTTCTGGTTTCTTCTTTTTCAAATACCATTATCTTTACTTTCGCCGCATTCAATAGTAAGCCTTCCTTCATACATTCATCATTGTGACTAGTGTTTGCAAATCAGATGGTGTTTCTGCTAATAGGACGGCATCGTCTGCATACAGCAGACAGTTCACTACTAGGTCACCCATGCGTAATCCTACATTCGACATCAATTTTAACATCAAACCAGGGTGACATGTTGCCATCTATTCGCACACATGCTGAGCAATTCTTGTAGGTGGACTGCACAGCACGGAGCAGTGAACTGTGAATCCTATATCTCGGCAATATATGCCACAGTTCCTTTTGCTCAACCCTATCAAATACCTTCTCAAGATCCACAAAACCGCAGAAAACCTTCTGGTCTGTGGCCAGATGCTTCTCCACGATATTGCGGAGCGAGAAAACTTGATTCGTACATCCCCTTCCATCTCGGAATCCTCCCTGTGCCTCCCACAGCATTTCATCAGATTTCACCCTCATTCTCCTTTCAATTACCTTTCCATATACTTTTACTGCTAAGCTGATCAAACTGATGGCCCTATAGTTGGCGCAGTCCATGCGTGATCCCTTGCCTTTGTACAAGGATACGATGACTGCGCGTCCCCAGTCCATTGGGACCCTTCCAGCTCTCCAGTATAAATTGCATAAGTACCAGAAGGCGTCCCGGACGTAAGTGCCACCTGGTTTGATAATCTCAGCTGTGATCATATCAATTCCCGCAGACTTTCCATTTTATAAACTTTGTATCGACCATTCAATCTCATCCATAGTTATACCTTCATCGGACGCCGTCAACATGGAGTGAGCATCAGACTCACTCTCATTGCCAACGTCCGAGGCATATTCATACATTTCTTCAAAATATATTCACTCCACCGTTCTAACACTTCCTGAGTGTTTGCAAGAATGATACAGCTTTAGACTTTATTTTGTTCATACTGGATGCCGACGAACTATACCGAAACTTCTTTACCTCTCTCCAAAAGACTTTGGTATTTGCCTCGATGTTTTTCGCCAGCCTCTCTTCCTCATTCATAATTTGTCATTCATGCTTCTCTTTCACTAACGCCTTGGTTTCATTCTTGCATAGACGTTTACATTTCTTTCTTCTTCTCTCCCATACTATCATTTAATGGCAAAGATGATATATAATCCAGAAATTCGATGAGGAAAAATCTTATTAATTCGTGTCACCGATATGCTGATCATAACATCTTATCCATATATATGTATACTTTATTTAGCTATGAAAAGAATTAGTAATTGAAAATAATGTAGGTGTGGAATACTTAAAACAATGGCGATCCATCAATCATTATCATCAAATCTGCTGTAATTATCCTACGGATCTAGTGCAGACGTGAATATAAAACGGATGGCACTGTAACTTTGGTTTATACATTTAGTCTTTACCCGCGCTTCGCATTGCAGAAACTAGCTTACCGAGATATTTACTCGTTTTGCGTCTGTCTTCTATAATCTGTATGATGCAAAAAAAACTTAAAGTGGAAGTCTATGCTTTGCTTACTATTGTGTGTATTTGTCTTCGTGTCCTCCTGTTTTTTTATTTAGAAATTTTAATGTTAATTAATTAAACTTAGTAATTATGTTTATATGAATTGAACGAGTAACGAACGAATGTTTACTTATTATATCTTAGAACAATGAGCTCAGTATTTAAGCAATTTTCGTATTTGTGTAAGGCTTGATTGTCAGTCACGGAGTATCTTACACGGCAGAAAAGGAGTGAAAAATGTTCGAGTCCGTTACGTTCTGTGATGTGTAGGTTTCATGTGGTTAGAGGAACCGTCGAAAAGGATGGGATGTTAGTGTAACCCGTAGGTAAGCCGGGTTATACGTGCGTAACATTTCTCGTAGGTACGTCTGCTATTATCTGTAATTACTTAATTTTGTTGTGTAGCTGCAGCTGACCGTCTCAAGTTCAGAGAACAATGGACCCGTCAATCTTTCTGCAGTATTCGCCGCCGAACGGCCTCCCACAGGAGTCTAAGCTGGCAACGTATATGGTAGGGTAGCTGATGTGACTGCACAAAGCAAACGTCCATGCGGTGCAACTCATGCACTGGTTATATGTTTCAGAACCGCTCCACGTCGACCCCGACGAGATCTTTGAATCAAGCACTAGGTAAGCTCAGCCTGGAGTCTTCCCCTACAGCAATTAAAAAGGTGAGTGGTTTTTTGTTATTCATCTTTATTTTTTTATGTTATACCTTTCTTAATTTATTAAAATTAATCTTTGATTTGTACCTTAAATATTATCATGTATTGTTATCAGATTTGTCATTTGTAGATTTTCAGAATTAATTTAGGTAAATACTTTAATTATCTTAATTATATAGAAATGAATGAAACAAAAAATAAAACATTGTTACATTGGTACTGATATCCTCAGGTATTGATAAGCGAGTTTGTGCCAGTGAATTACTTCAGTCCAACGAGCCTTCTCCCAGATTCCCCGGAAAGTTCCCCACCGTCAACACTGGCCATTGTTCCCCCAAATCCGCAAGTACATCAGGTAGTCCATGCATTTGCTTCATTTTTATATGTTTGCCAAAACTACAGAACTCAACATTTTTTAGTATTGACTCCTGTGAACATTTTGTAAACATAATTTATTTAAAATGGTTATGGAACCTAGTAATATTGTTAATAATAGAAAATGTTCTATCATGCCATAAATCACACACACAATCTGCAAAATACTGTATGGTATGAGAACTGTTTGCAACGAATCCTTATTTTTGCATGCTTTACAGCATATCTTACAACAGTATCACAACAGTGGTTACAAGAATAATGGCTCTAAAGCCCTGGAGTGCTAATTCCAATATCAATAGTAGAAATTACTTTGCAGCTATGAATAATCATATGAACCTTTAAAAAATAGGACAGTGCTTCATGGTAGTATCGTGTATATGAAAAAGGTCTTAACAGTCAATGGGTTGTTTAGACAGTCTTATCTTTTGCTGCTGCTCTTTATAGAAAATTTTTCTCTATTTCTATTTTTTTATATTGGAACCGAGCAAACAAGGAATACTCTTTAACAATCCCCCTTTAAGTCTATAATTTCCCCCTAATTGACTTATAGCCTGTACAGTTTATTGAATCCCCTAAAAACATGAATATGTAGTTGTTTTTTTTATGAAGTTCATTGGTCTGCACAAAAGGAAAAATTTCTACCAATGGCAAGCTTACACACTGTTTTGTTTGCCTTAATTTGGCCTACTTTGTTTTTGTTAGTAAATATCTATTACAGTGTGTCCCAGGATATTAAAAAATGGGTGAAATTACACCTTATTGATGGAATATGTTTCTTGCCAACCCAAGACTTTATTAGAAATATAATAACTTTTGAATATCTTGTATTTTACATGTATTGCATTGAACTAAAAATTATACAGAGAACCATATGAAATTTGAAATTTTTAAATAATTTTCAATATACCAAATATTTAAAACTTCTTTATAAAAAATTTTGTGCCTGTCTTGGCAAATTCTTTTTAAAGTTACCTACAGTTCATTTTAAAAATGTAATATTGAAATTTGATCATTTAAAAGTCTAATAAACAAGTTCTAGTCTAAAAACCTAAAAACTGGTGCTTTCAATCTGCACGTGGCACAAACAAGACTTGACGAACTTAAATAATGCCCTAAAATGCTTATACAAAACTCACTTATATAAAATTTAGTGTGTAAATTACAAAATTGTGTTATGTGTGTGTTTGTGCTATGTTGTTACCTAAAAACATTTGCAGCTATAACTTGCGCTCAATGTTTTATAGATATAATCCTGATTAGTTTTGATCCACTTGCCTGCCAGTATGTGGTTTTTGTTTAACCCATCATGCATTCTGTAGATGGCTCCATCTACTGACATTTCTGCATGACATGTATCCTGTAGCATGTCTGTTATCTTTGGTAATTTTTATCCATGCTGTTTTGTGATTCACGCAACAAAAAAATGGTATTAACCAATTTAAATTATCCCTGTGATTTAATTTGATTTGTAATCCAATAAGAATGGAGACGTTTTAGGAAGAGTAAATAAAATAATAGATGGGGTGGTAGATGTTACATAAACAAATAATACTTTGTATACAGTTATTGTGTACTGTGATAGAGTGGTGATAGCCCAATGAATAAAGAACCAGTTCAAATCCTGGCATGTACCACTAAATCCAGGTTTTTGAGTTTGAAGGAAAATATTGTGTCTTCCCTCTGGGTTGTGGAGGTCTGATGGCAGTCGCTCTATGTAAATATGCTGCTTATTTTGTGATCTAAAGCTGTTTCGTCACAGTACCCAGTAATTTCTCTGCCATATCTCACCCTTCAAACGTACATATTATGTAACAGTAGCCACGTCTTCCTTGGTGACCGAGGTCGAAGGTAGTCATTCAGTGAAACACGTTCACATTCAAAAACCGCGTACCAACGTCTCATGGTATTCCGATGAGATGCTTCCCTCTCAAAGGCATTTTGAAGACGAAGGGGCCAATCTTGCAAGAAAAAACAGTATTACAATCGTAAAAAAACAAATAAGTCAAATAAGAGAAAACGAAAACAACAACAATGATTTTAGATCTTTGTCTCTAAAGGCATTGTCGTTATTTTCGTTTTCACTACGGAAGACGAGTCTCAATTAAATTTATAGAATTAAGACTAGACTGAATAAGAAATACCATTAAAAAAAATAAATAGATTTAATTAAAAGAAAATGTAATATTTCATATTCGAACAATTATTAGCAGTCAAAATAATAGAATGTTAAAACGTTCCATGTGGTCCATGTAAGAGGGTCCTCAGGTCGCCACATGCGGATAGGGACCCCCAAGTTTTCAGTTTAGAACTTGCTTGCTTCTCTTTTACTAAATTTGATTCAGACTTTCATATTTCTTTTATATTTTTTATTGAATCGTAAGTATAGTTTCAAAATGTAATGACAAAGGGGTGGAAATTGTTTCGTCCATAAAGATAGGTTAGTGATTTGATCCGTAAATCTTGTACTTTCCCCATAATAAATATTACACTAAATGTTTAAAAAATTTCTTCAGAAAAGTATTATTTATTTAATGACTATTTTTACACGATTGAATTTTATTTGCGAAATATACGCTTGTATTTAAAACTTTTTTTTTAATAGTAACCTATCTTCGGAGGGCAATAAAAATATGATACCATTAATATTATATAAATTAAAATAAATCCGTTGTGCAGATTGTTCTGGAACACACTATACAATTCATACTTCACTTTATTAAACACGCAACTTCACTAAGACTTAACGCACTTTCGGCGTAGTAGAACGAAGTGAGAACTCAGTTAATTCACTTTAAATACCGTATTGCAAGATTTTTAATTTAAGCTTGGTTATTTACATGACAAGTAATTACATTAATGTACCCGTTGTTCACAGGAGAACGTTGGTGGTACTACATATTTCTATTCTACCAATGATAGTTTAAATACTACAGGAGCCCTCAATTCCTCTGCTTCAATTGGTGAGTTCATTATAGTTCAGACTGTATATTGATATATATAAGAATATAAGTTTAATGATGTTAATTGGCAGGCAGGTCAATTGATTACGCCTGGACCGATGTGATTATTTTTTTAACCCTCTTTGGGAAACGTAGTCCGAAAAATTTTAAAATTCCACAAAACCTGTAAATGCTTTTTTGTATAGGTTTTGAAATATTAACGTCTGTCAACACATCTAGTAGTGAGATAACGTTTCAAGTGATACAATACCTGTCTGTATACTAAAATTTGTTAAATAATCATGTTACATACAGTCGATCAGGGTAACTTAAGCCTTCAATATAAAATTGGCCCAAAATTTCAAATGCATATTATAGATTTTTTTTTGCTATGATTTTATGTATTTCAAACTAGATTTGTAAACATCGATTCTAATATATCTTCGTAAATGCTCAGATTCTGCCAAATAATTGACATCTATCATTGTTGAGACGTCAGTTGCTTTTTTCTGTGGTGTGAATAGAGCGGTTTGTTACGAAAGCGCCAAAAAGTTGCCTGCTGTGTTGTCATTTGAATACTTAAGGAGGCAAGTGTTATTTTAAAGTGTCTCATATGTGTCTATCTATTATTTCTTTCAAAAATTACGAGAGTTAATTAGCTAATTCCCATGATATTGCCATAAATATTGAACAGGTAAATTATTACCGGTGAATAAGGGTAACTTGAGCCCGGGCCAAAGTTCAAAATTCTCAAAATATTGAGAGGAGATATATTCGATAAGTGTGAAGAAAGGGCAGAGAAAGGAGACATAATACATGAAGAAGAATGTGGTTTGGATATAGCACAGGAGGTTTTTTTTTCTATAGAGACATACGAAGTATATGACGGTAGACTGGAACTTCAGATGATTAGTGATAATGTGATAAAGGCCGTGGCTCAGTTTTGCATAATGAATGATACAAATATCATACGAATGCTGAATGACACTAATATTCAAAGAAAGAAAGGTATTTTATCATATAAGACGACTTCCTGGCCATGGAATGGAATGGAAATTTTTCAAAGTTTAACCCCATGATGTAGATGTAGATGTAGGATTAAATAAAATTTTAATTATTTTGATACTTTTTTCATTGTCTTAGCTATATGGTAAGCCAGTAAATAAGTTAAAAATGCATTGTTCACCAAAAAAATAAGATTGAATAAAAACTGTGTTGATTTTCCTATGGCAATAATTTATTTACCCATTTTAGTACTAATAAATGAAAACGAATGTATACATAATTATTGTCTATGGCCCTCAGCTGTAGTTTTTATGGTAAATATGCAGGCCAATGTTAGCAAAATGCTTTAAATAAAATAAAATAAGCAAAAACAACCTAAAATTGGGACCTGGGCCAATCCAAGCCCAACTCACAATCTAACATTGGCCCAGTGGTTAAATGGATTTTTTGAAACTATTTTCCTAGAGATTATTGGTAAATGAGTAAATTTTTTGGAAGTAGGCTACATAAAGCCACCATAACAAGTGTATCTTTTTGAGTAACGTATTATTTTAAACATTGGTCTAACTTTTTATGTGCAAACTGGGCCAAAGTTAGCCAGATTGACTGTAATGTGTACGTTATTATGTAAAATAATAATTAAAAAAAAATACTATGCTTAGTCTGGCCATAAATACTGTTACAATTAAAAATAAACAAAATATTACATTTGAATTTGGAATCTGTCATTTTTATATGATTGTTCATTGAGTTTTCTCATTTTGGCGCCAATACATTGTACAATATTTGGCGATATTAAAATAGAGTGGGGTGATAAAGAGAACCGAATCGCTGTGATTGCATTACACAAAGTAGTTATTGAGCCAAATGCAATTTTTAAAACTCCATACGCTTGGTAATAGTAAAATGTTTGTGTACCGGGTTATTAATAGGTACAATGAGACCTCCTCTGTTTGTGACAGAAAAAGATCTGGCCGTTCACGTAGTGTTCGTACGAAAAAGGAGGTCAAAGCAGTAAGGGAAAGAATTCGAAGAAATCCTGTCCGAAGGCAAAAGATTTTACCTCGGTAGATGAAGATAGCACCTAGAACCATGTCGCGTAGTTTAAAAGATGACTTGGGACTTGCAGCCTATAAGAGACGTACTGTTCATTTCTTAACTGATAATTTAAAAAAGAATAGGGTGGTAAAATCTAAACAACTACTGAAGCGGTACGTAAAGGAGGGCACAGAAAAATTTTGTTTACGGATGAGATTTTTTTTACAATTGAGCAATATTTTAACAAACAAAATGACCGTATTTATGCTCAAAGCTCTAAGGAAGCTTCCCAATTAGTCGACAGAGTACAACGTGGGCACTATCCGACTTCAGTGATGGTTTGGTGGGGTATTAGCTATGAAGGAGTGACAGAGCCATACTTTTGTAAAAAAGGTATCAAAACATCGGCACAAGTGTATTAAGATACCATTCTTGAGAAGGTAGTGAAGCCCCTTAACAACACCATGTTCAATAACCAAGAATGGTCCTTCCAGCAAGACTCGGCGCCGGGTCATAAAGCTCGGTCTACGCAGTCTTGGTTGGAAACGAACGTTTCGGACTTCATCAGAGCTGAAGACTGCCCGTCGTCTAGTCCCGATCTTAATCCGCTGGATTATGATTTATGGTCAGTTTTAGAGAGTACGACTTGCTCTAAACGCCATAATAATTTGGAGTCCCTAAAACAATCCGTACGATTGGCAGTGAAGAATTTCCCCATGGAAAGAGTGCGTGCTTTTATTGATAACTGGCCTCAACGTTTATAGGACTGTATGGCAGCCAATGGAGACCTCTTCCAATAAGCTTTTTATATTTTTAATTGTTTATATTTATGTATTAAACTAACACACTGTAAAAGTAATAAATGTTATTTGCAATAGATTTTTTTTTCTTTGTTTCAGTATTTATGGCAAGCCTAGGAATATACAGACTAGTAACTATTATTATAGATAGACTTGTTAATTATATATTTTTATTTGGACATAATTCTTCTACATTTTAATCTGATTAAATTCGTTGTACGAACCAAGGCAGCCACAGTTTTATTCATCCGATTTTTACAATTAATTTTTGTGCCTAGTCCAGTCACCAAATGAGACTTGGACGAAAGGTCGTTGGGTATGGATATATTTTGTTAGGAACTATCTGGCAGGGAAACTGTCTTCTACTCATAGATACGCAGGCAAGTAACAATTCCTAGAACAGTTCTTTTAGTCGTCCATGTATGTGAGATCATAAGAACTCCGAAGGAGATAATGCATTGACATCAGAGGTGTCAGCATGTTAGCGATATTTATTGTGTTGCAAGCATCTATAACGTCTTGGAAACACATCGAGTCAGAGACAGAAAATAACAATAATGATGGCATATATTTTTACAATAAACACTTAAAAGTGTAAAAAATAAAGGTATCTCTTTAATATTTAATTTGGACTCGCTTTTACGATAAGATAACCAAACGATATTAAAAACGTCGAGAATAATTAAAAAATCCATATTCTAGGAACGGAGTCATGTATGGGCCCCGGCCCCAGCGCAGGGGCGTCGCCTTACGCTTCGCAGATATACGCGGGGACACCTCCACATATGGGTCCCATGACTTCCAAACCAGGTATTATTAATTATTTTACATTAATTTCACAAGCTTTACCATAGTTCACGTACCAACTTTGAAAAAAATAATTAGTGTTTAACCTAGATGCCGTCCAGTACACATAAAGTAATATATTGTGTAATTACATTATACAACTTACTTTCTTATTTTCTTGTAATGCGATTCTTAGTAAGTAAGTACTAAGCTTTGCATTTCTCCGATTGCCGTATCCCATATACATGTTGTATATGATTTTCATTTTCGTTTTTCAATTGTCAAAGTAAAGTGTGTCGTGGAATATCGGCGCAGAAATAGGACCGCTTTCCATAAAACATGATTTGGTTTAAATTATTTATTATTTTAAACTAATTTTCGATTTGATTATTACGACTAAGTCGAATTTTATGACAAATATTTTAAGGGGAACCCTTTCCATCAGCGTCTCGAGTAAAACAAAACGTCGAATTCATCATAAACGTTGGCAATTGAATATATTCAGATAAAAGTATGATATCACGAGGTACGATATTTGGAGGTAGTTACGAAGTAATAAAATCTCAGGAATTTCACCATTTTTGTTGTATGAGGGGTGGATTAAAAATAAAAGGTACGCGGCCTCACAGTCAAATACATTTTAAAATTTTTATTACAGTACCGCCATTTAGCTAGTTGTAATTATTTTTTACTGTAGAAATAGGAATTTTTGTGTTAGAGCTATTTAAGCTAAATTAAGGGCAGCATTCTCGGAAAACAGAGAAAGTTTTACCATAGGGAGACTTTGTACAAGTCGTCTGCGTGCTACCTCTGTTTCACCTATTTCTATATTTATATAGCTGTGTTCCGGTGTGAAGGGCATATGGCAGAGAAATTACTGGGTACTATGTCCAAACAGCCTTAGGTCACAAGACAAGGCAGCGCGCGAGTACCATGTGTTGCGAGCGTCAATAGGCTGCGGTGACCGCTTACCATCTAATGCGGGTCGCATGCTTGTTTGCCTATCTAATTGTATAAAAAAAAGTAGAATTGTATGCATATACTGTAATGCGTTTATTTTTGCATTATGGGGTCAAATTACGTCATCGCAGTTTCTTTTATTTATTTTTTTGCTTGTTTTTCCACTGCATTTGAGCTAGGCAGTGAGTACCGAGCTTCATGGTCCTTATACACCGTACTCGCTTCTTAACATGGTCAAATCATACGTTAGTTTTTCTACGATGATCGTAGTAACACAAAGAGAGATTTATAACAAAGGACAATGAGATAATTTTTTGGATATAGTGATGTTCGGGCATGTGTGACGGTCAATGTTGCAGTAGATTCGCATGTTTAAAAAACATACAGGTAACCTCGTTTTACGTGAGTGAGCCGCTTGTGTCTAATGTAAGTTGCTCACTCAAGTAAATTGAAGCCAATCTAGATAAACCTCTGAATAATCCCTATAGTCCCATGCCAATCATCCTACCTCCAATTTTACTTTTTATTTTTTTGTATTACCTGATGTAAAGTGGTTACCACAGCCTATGAACGCTGGTAATACATTAAGTATGACTCGCGTGATGCCACCTGTGCTGCTAACTCAGCTACTTCTTACGAGCTTACCGTTTGGCTAACTCACACGTAGGAACACAATAACTTTCCAGAGAGGTGCTATTCGTCCGCGATTTTCTGAGGTGGCGGTACATGCTCAAACGGGATGCTTTGATGCGCTCTACCTCTCTTAAACTACACTCTACACCCAGACCAAGAAACAGAAATATTCATGCACACAAATATTTGTCCTGTGTGGGAATCGAACTCGCGAACGTTGGTGTCAAAGTCGCATTATTAACTGCGGCGCCACCGAGCTCGACCTCCATGATCATACTAGCTCGTGGGTACTACATAAGTGTACTGTTTTCGGAACGACGGCATTGCGTCACCCCGTTCCCCTGGGGTGATCGCTTCAGATGAAGCCTTTGTAGCCTTCCTGGCTAAAGGCAGTCCCAAGGGGTGTTTTAGTCGGTGTGGAACGACGGTCAAAAGGTTCACGGTGATGCAAGAATTAGTAGATTTTAGAATTCGTTTCTTTAATTCTACTAACTACCTCCTTCATCATACCAGCACTATAATATTGAATTATATTGAACGTTCAGTTGCCAATTTTCCCTATCATACGAGAGCGAATTGAAGAGTTCGCTAACCAACAAACCTAATATGTACGAAAATATATTCTATTTTTATACGACTCATTCCCATCTTATAATCTAACCGTCTAGGTTTGATGTTGGAATGTTGAGTACCACTTTCTAACGTATCTCAGCCGGGGAATGGAAATACAATATCTGAATTATTTTTGTTACCATCAACTAACCTGTCAATCATGAGGTACAATAACACTTAGAAACATCTTTTACATATTCGAAAGGTTGAATACAATTAACACAAAGGTATTTGAAGTATTTTTAATGCTGTTTGCGTTGACGGTGAATCGCATGGATGTAATGCTATTAGCAAAAATAAACCACACTACTTGATACAGTTATATACATATTACATATTTATGCAAGAGTTCCTCCTTTAAAGTAATAGGATTAAAATCTGTTTCGGAGAAACAAGTTCACTACAGCACATCGCTCTGAAATGATGACTATGTAATGTAAGACCTGTTTTATGTACGTTTGTCAATCAGTTTTCGAGAAAACCATAAATATAGAAATCACATGATTAAAGAAGATTAATTTTACTTAACGCGTATGCTTAACAATAAACATATTCGTATGTAGGCTTAGGACATTGAATATCGAAAGTTTTGATTTATGCATTCATTCGTGCTAAAACGTTTTCGAGAAAAAATAATTACAAATAACAGACATTAATTTACCATAAATATATAAATTACATGATTAAGAAGATAGATTTTACTTAACGCGTATGCTTAATAATAGATGTACATATTCGTACGTAAGTTTTGCTTTATACATTCAGTCATGCTAAAACGTACTAACTTACATATTGTGCATTAAGTTAGCAACTTTCTTAGCATTTAATAAATTAACCTAAGGGAGATGGCATAGTATTAAATTATACCTTTGTATTGTATTTAAATGGTTATTTTCTAATGTGTGAGTGTACACTATTAAATATTATAAGGATAAAATGTATATATATGTTACGGTCCCTGAAAAAATCTATTTTTTAGATAGAATACCGTGAAGAAAATATTATATTTCGAAATACGTGTAATCTAATCTAAAAAAGGTGTTGTCGAGGTCTTATGGCAGTCGCTCTATGTAAAAATCTGTATCTTTGTCAAATCCTTATGCTTAGGTAGCAGATATCGCCAGTCCCAATGGTTAACATTGTTTTTTAAAATTTAAAACCTTGAGCCATAAATTCTGAAAGCATTGAATGGTAGTAATTTCCTTGTAAGATATTTGTGAGCCTTGACCTTTCAAGACCTCTAGAATCAGGACTATTCAGAGAAGAGTAGGTAGTTCGAGCCGTCATGTCTACGATGTATTGTGCAACATAATGACATGTAAAGGCCAGTATACGCTTTGTGTGTGGCTTATTTATCTATTTACTTATTGTGCCGGTGCCACATGTTTGCCACCTGCAGTGGAACCCAAATGCGACTAGACATTTGGGTTCTCCAAGTTCTTTTTATGCGACATCGGGAGGCATACGTGCATACGGTCCACCTAATATAAAGCGGTTACCGTAGCCTATGAGTGCTTGTATAATATATTACACACGAGAATAAAGAAGCGAGTGAGATATGTAAGGATCGAGTCACGTGGCGCTCGGTTATCTCTGCTTACCCCGTAAGGGATTTGGCGTGAAGTTATAGATAGATAGAGGTATTTGTTGTCAGTATAAACCGGCGAGCGTACATGAAAAAGCTACGAATATTAAATAAGCGAGTGATGTGTGTAAGGACTGAGTCGTGTGGCGCTCGGTTCTCTCTGCCTACCCTGCAAGGAACTTGTATTGGATGTTCTTCGGTTTTAATGTACGAAATGTCGACATTACACGTTCTCTTTTTGATGCCATTTTTCGTAACACCCATGGTAAAGGACATTATCGTTGTCTGTCAGTCGTCCGTTCCCAAGCAATACAACTACTTGATTTTGGGGTGTGAGTCACTATCGAAGTCCACTTGCAAATATACGCTCGTGGTGCATTCTGTTTATTATCAAACGAGGCTCTTGATGCATTCTGCGCATCAAAGCAGTGCGACCGGGGAAGTATCTCCACGTACAGACTACCGTAGCCAAATAATAACTCGCTTGTCTGTTGTTGTGTTTCTGCGAGTGAGTGAGTTTACCAGTAAGCATTTCTGAGGTTACTGTACTAGCGCGATAACGATAACCACTTTATATCAGTTCATATAGAGTTAAGTAAGCGTGTAGGGTTAGCCGTATTAAATATGTTAATAAGTTCTGCCTCGCATAATGGTATTCCTTTCCGGTATCCGTTACAAGGAAATTAATACTATTTAATTCTTTCAGATACGTTTTTATTCAGAAGATCCATTTGCGACTTGTGTTTTTGAGGTTAGGTCTATGTAGTTGATGGACGACAGTCTACAACGACGTCAACTACCACAGTGTTTTTTTATACAAGCACCCGAACCGTCTGATTGCATAGCAACTCCTTGGGAGCTTACTAGCAATCTCACTCACAGGAACACAACAACCGACCTGTGAGTTCTTAAATGGCTGCCGTTTTGGTACTTACTCAGTAAGAACTCTTTGGTGCGCCCTACCTCTCTTAAAATCACCTAGACTAAAACATATACTCGTATGTTCCTACACACATTTTTTTTACCTATATATATGGGAATCGAACCTATGTGGCTTGGTGTTAAAGGAACATTGCTAACCATTCCGTCACTCGTCAAAATGCTTATTGTACTAGCTTTAAACAATACACCAGCCGAGCGTTATAGTTATTTATATAGAGACGTTCGCTATTATGCACTTTTATGTTTGTGTTTGTGAAAATGCATTATTGCTCTTTGCGAATATATTGACACTATAAAATGTATTGCCAACTACTTCTGACTTGTTTTTTTAGGAATACCATAAGACTTTCATTTTGCAATAGCTTAAGGAATCATTTTAATTAATATATGCGGTTCACAGTAACCTTTCGCTTGAAATTCAAGTTTATCATATAACACTCCTGCATTGGTTTATTCCAATGTACATTCCAGTCTGTCATTAATTTATAACTTATACTTCAGAGTCCTCCATCATATTGCACGCCTATGGCAGGTCGTTCACGATTGGCAACTCGCGAGTGGTCAGTCTGTAAACCAGGACTGGAAACTTCTTTGTGAGTTCCCAACATAGAACCCTGTGTGAAGTTCAATTCTCACTTTAGTTGCATATGTTCTTTATTGTAAACTTATTACATGAAGGTGGAATAAATATATTTCTATTTAAATGTATTCTATTCCTTGTTTGCAGAATTGTATCAAATAAATTAGGGTTTATTTAGCTTTAGTTATAGCATGCAAGTATGCTACCACTCGGATTGTTTCTGAGACATTCCCAATCTTCCGATCGAAATAAAGAGCTTCACCTCGGTACGAGATTAATAAAATACATGCTGTGCGATATTTGTTATCATAAGTACAATCGTTGTATATATATATATATTTAAATACTTATGATCGCTTGTCTATGTGATGAGTAGTAACATGGCGAGTTTTGACGAGCTCGGTGGCGCCGCGGTTAATTAAGCGATTATAATACCGACGCTCTTGGGTTCGATTCCCACACAAGACTAACATCTGTGTGCCTGAACATATCTGTTTGTCTTGGTCTGGGAGTTTTCAAAAGTGGTACGGCGCATCAAAGCAGCCCGACTAGAGAAGCACCTCCACCTCACAGAAAACCGCAGCGAAATAATAACTTCCTGGAGGGTTGTTGTGTTGCTAGGTGTGAATGAGGTCACCAGTAAGCTCCCAAGGAGTTGCTGTGTTAGCAGCAGAGGTGGCATCACGCGAGTGATACTTAATGCGTTCATAGGCTACGGTAACTAATTTACATCAAGTGGACCGTATGCTTGAATGCCTCACGACGTTGTATAAAAAAAATGAATATGCCTTATTAATACGGACAGATAATACGTCCTAGGACAATGCTATGCTTTAGCGATTGATCATGAAACAAAGCGAATGTAATACAAGCACCTGTTTTCCACAAGTCCACCTTTTTCAAAGCAAACATTTAAATCAATTACTGCAGCAGGCGACCGCTTAATTTTTTGTGTTCTAGTCAATTAACCCCACGATGTCATCGACAACCATCATTTTACAAACTATTGGCATGTAGGTACATTAAATTGAATTTATTTTTGCTATGTCTATTTAGACAATTAATCTGTTACATTGAATTGAATTTTGTTTGCTACGACGGTTTGGATAATCAAGCGGTTACATTGAATTGAATTTATTATTGCTACATCGATTTGGTCTGTTGAATTTGATATCAATCAATATATCTGTAAATTAGTAGCGTTACGTCTTACGCAGTGTAGGGAGTTCTGTTTCTTTACGGTAATCATATTTATTATTAATCTACCCAACTCTAGACAAGTAACTTTGTCAAGTATTATCAAAATTAAATCAGGTCTGATGTACGTAAACCTTGCTGAGAGTGGATATGCTAGCAGAGGGCATACACACGATCAATTATAATATATAGCAATGTTATATACATAGAATGTTTTTTTCTAAAACATTCGCTTTCCTTGGCATTGAAACTTTGTTAGCGACGAAGGGCGTAACCTATAATAGTACCTACTTCCCCACCAAATTCATCTTCTATTATCGAACCAGTAGTAGAATGGAACAGATTATGACGAGCCATGACGGATTAACACCATGGCGCGTGGATTCGATTCCCACAAAGGACAAACATATATGTGCTGGAAGATGTCTGTTTGTCTTGGTGTGGATGTTTTCAACAGAGGTAGGGCTAAATAGCAACTAACTGGAGGTATGTTGTTTTAGCAAAGCAGCCAGCGACCATAGGCTACGATAACCGCTTTACATCAGGTAGGCCGTATGCTTGTATGCCTCCTGATAATAAAAAAGAGGAAAGTACGTCCCAAACATAAATAACGCGAAGAGGGTGGAGCAGTACAGATAAGCAATAAATATAACATTGTAGATAAGTAGTCGATTCATAAGAATGCCTTTCCTATGTACCTACGCGAAGATTGTTTATACTCTCGTATGGTTATTTTATTATTATGACTTGTAAACAGCTGCGAATGCAAACTATGTAGTTGCGAATTATTAAGCAGTTATCGTTACGAATGATTACATACATTGTAAGCGAAGGTTGTTTTTATTTTGCAAACTGGTTATAAATTCTGTCGGGCCTGCTGACGGCGTGGTTAATATCAAGCGTCGTGGGTTCGATTCCCACACGCAACAAACATTTGTTGTGTGCGTGAACATGTCTGTCCGTCTTGTACTGGGTGTTTTAAGAGATGTAGGGTAGCTCACCTCACAGAAAACTATGCTTGTATGTGTCCCGACTATGTGTAAAGAAATATTATTGCTGAGCGAAATGTTTTGTATTCATTTCTTATTCGTTTCACTGCAAGTCGCTTACAAGCTTTCATTCGACTTAATACCATAGATTTGTTTGTTTGCTTGATTATGTTTATTGTCAATTAATAACGAATTCGCCAATCCCCAGGGGCATAATTTACCATATTATTTATATCGAGTTATATCATAAAACGCATACGCTATAGAGATTTCCCGCAACTTAGCGCATATATTGATATCGGATTAAATTATCTTATATGTTCTTAGCCTTAGCGAATACTTTCTTAGCCTATAGCCATAAAAAATCTATGCAAAAAGCAAGCCATGAACTTTTTGGCTGTGTATTGATAAATGTGATTAAAGGCACATCTCGCTATACGCAATGCAGTGCTGGTCCCAACGCTTGCTTATGGAAGCGAGAGCTGGATATGGCGGAGAGACCATAAAAGTACGATACACACGGTCGAAATACGAGCTTTGCGCAAAATTTGGGGCGTAACGCTTGTAGACCGTATTCGCAATGATGATATTAGAAACAGAGTTGGTCTGAACTAGGTCGGTCGATGTTAAAATAAAAAGAGGAATACAGGATGAAAGAATAACGAAGCCGATATACAACGCAAAAGTAGGGATGTAGAAACCGAGGAAGGCCCAGACTTACCTACCATAACCAAATTGATCGTGTTCTATCAGAAGGTGATGTCAGTAGGCCAATTCTACTAAAATCTTGCAGATGCACGTTTACGCTTACCATTCGAGTCGTGCAGGAGCAGTGCAGTGCAAATACGTGTATTCTATTAAAATTTCCTGCACCGCAACGGCACTGCAACTACGCTGCAACTGTCCGTATCCTGCGAATGAACTACTTAACACCTATCGTGTTATCATATTTCAATGTAATAAATTGGATTTTTAAACAATTCTCAAAAGTTTGCTTAACACTAACGTCAACAAAACTGTAAATAAACTTCTTCAAAATTTCTGTCACCGCTGTACAAAAGTCGAAACAATTTATCAGAATACAATCGTATTCTGATAAATTGTTTCGACTTTTGTACATATTATTTTTGTATTATATTGCAGGTGCAGTTGTAGGTTTTGTAACAGAATAGCGCTACGAATAAATAATAAGTCGAATAGCGAGTCATTTAATGCAGCGTTGCTGCAACGTCGCTGCTGTCAGATCGCTTAACAGAATAACGAAACGTCAAAATGTACGCATTTTGACACACCCCGCGCTGCTGCAGTTTTATTGTAGAATCGGCCTACAGCAGCCTTAGAAACCGGCGGGCATGCACGAGAAGAGTAATGAATGTTATAGAAGCGAGTGAGGTGTGTAAGGATCTAGTCACGTGACGCTCGGTTCTCTCTGTCCACCCCGCAAGGGATTTGGCGTGAAGTTATACACACATCAAAAGTGTCTAGGGATCAACATATATTTTTGCAATAACTTTTCTCCTGATTGATATTAATTAAAATTTTCTTTAAGGATTCATCAAATAAAGTGTTTTCGTTTGTCTACAGTAACGATAAACCAAGTCACCTTTGCATTAATAAAGAAATTTGCCATTTTCATAATAAAGGGATTTTTGACATTTGAACCACTAACATTAAAGTTCGAAAAAAAGACTGAAATAACAGTTTTCTTTAAAATTTTATTGGGTAACTTAAACAATTAATAATCCGTGTTTCTACCGCGAACACTAACAACACAAGAACATCGGTTTGGCATACTCAAAATGAGTTCATCCAAATCACGCTGTGGAATGGCCGCCCATGTTCGTTGCAACAACAAAAAAAGGTCTTCTTGCGACTGGATACCCTCCATATTCGGCAGAGCTCTTCTCTGTAGCATATCCCATGCATGCTCAATCGGGTTCAAGTCTAGCGACTGAGCAGGCCAGGGCATGACATTGATGTTAGCTGCGGCGAGAGTCTGTCTTACAACTCTTGCGGTGTGCGGTCGTGCATTATCATGCATTAACTGAAATAAGGGACCGATTTGCACTTGTAGAGGAACGATGACGTCTGATACCTTCGTCTCAGCATAAATTTGAGCGTTGAGGTTGCCTCTGATCCAAATCAACTCAGTTCTTCCGCCGATCCAAATACCCGCCCATACCATGATGGTTCCACCACTATAAGGATGGACTTCCTGGTAGGATTTTAATCGCTGTTGGCGTCCAGGGGTTCTCCAGTGTCGTACACGTTTATATATTTTATATATTTTTTTATTACAAAGCCACATCTCAATCTCAAGAAATCCGCATAAAAATGCTTGATCCCTAGACACTTTTGATGTGTGTAGATAAATAGATTAAAATGCTTGGTCATCTATTTGTTATCTCTACTATTTGGCGTTCAACATGTAAGCGTCTAAATACCTGAGTATGCGATTTCATTTGCAAAGTAACGAATGCGTACGCTATGTCTGCAACCGAGTCAGCAAATTGTGGAATGCGCTACCGCTGATAGTGAAGTCTTGACTCATTTAAGTCTCATGTTGAACTGTTTCCCAAAATTATTATTTAGCAATTTAATATTATATTTTTTAACATTGTTACTCTGTATCTTCATGTATAAATGTCTTTGTTATCTTTCATCCTTATTTTATTTATTATATATAACCGTTATTACACCTGAAATTATATATAGAATGTCTGGCAACAACATTAAGATTTCTCATCTCTCTCTCTCTCTCTTACTTATAAACATTATCTGACTGTCTATATTTCCATCATAACATTTATCTCAAAGAGATTAAGACGTTTAACGGGAAATAAACTTTCACAAATTCGAGGAGGAACAACGTACAAAAACCATTTTTTCTAAATAGGTCGTGTGGTGATGTGAGCACGTACATTCATGTACTTCATTTATTTTAATATATGTTGGCTAGTTTTTAAATATATTGAAAATCTTCATATTTAAATCATCCCCCCTCTCCCGTCGCGTCTTCAAACTCTAACATCAGACAATCAGAAAAGGAAGCATAAATATTTTTTATATAATTTAAACACTATATATTTTAAACACATGTTTAAACTAAATAAAGTACATACATGCATTCATAACCCACACGATCTAGAAAAAAAAATCGATTCGTGAATTTTCATCTCTTCTCAAATTTTTTAAACTTTATAGATGATTTGACCTAAGTAACCCGATATTTCCTAAATAAAAAAATTAAAAGTTTTGTATAACATCGGGAAGCATAGGAGCATACGGTGTAAAGCGGTACCACCTGATGTAAGGCTATTACCCCACGGTAGTGAACCCCCTATGAACGCTTGCAATACATTGAGGATCACTCGCGCGATGCCACCTCTGCTGCTAACACAGTAACTTCTCGGGCGGATCACAATAACTCTTCAGGGAATTGTTGTTTGGTTGCGGTTTTCTGTGAGGTACTTCTCCAGACGGGCTGCTTTTATGCGCCCTACCTCTCTTAAATGTTTGTCCTGCGTAGGAATCGAACCCACGAGCGTTGGTGCCAAAGTAAGATTATTAACCGCCGCACCACCTAGCTCGTCAAAATTTTTTAACTGTTCTTATTTATCTTATGCATTAGTATATGATTTATTATGTACTTGTGGATTAAATTATGTATTTGTATAATTTATGGTACTGATCGGTTTCGAGGGTGCATCAATCAATTTATACGTAGTTGATGTCTTTGATCAGAAATTCAGAATAAATAGCTGAATTACTTTTTACCCCTTTTGAAACTCAGTCACTCGCAGGAACAAAACAACTCTCCGGGGAGTTGCTATTTGGCTGCGGCTTTTTGTGAAATAGAGGTACTTCCCCAGTTGGGCTGCTTTACTGCGGCCTTTCTCTCTTTTTTAATGTAACGCCGGGAGTCATACAGGCATACGATGCACCTGATGTGAAGTGGATACCGTATCCCTCGTACGCGCCGCTTGCGCGATGCCACCTTTGATGCTAATGCAGCAGCTGCTCAGAAGCTTACTCGTAACCTCACTCACTAGCAGAAACCCGACAACCCTTCAGGGAGTTGGTTTTGGTTCTAGTTTTTTGTGAGGTGGAGGTACTTCCCCAGAGGGCCGCCTTGATGCGCCCTACCACTCTTAACAGCGTCCAGGCCGACATGTTCATGCTTAGAAATGTTTTTCTTGTATGTAAATAGAACTCACGTGCCTTGGTGTTAAAATAACATTGCTAATCACTCCGCCACCGGTCTCGTCGCCTCTCTTACAGAGCTTCGTTTATTTATTACCAGGGTGCACCACGTGCTGGTGACGTTAGCTTTGAGTTCAAAGTTAAACGTGAATCACTTTTATTGCAACGCCTTATGAGTTTATTGGTACCCTTGCTCTCCAGAACTCATGCTTTACCTCTCTTCTTGCTTTATATTCCCTCTCTTCTCTACCACTCTTAGGTTAGTTTAACAACTAACATCGTTATAAACTAACAGCCGTGACGCTCTCTAAACGTACCCTCTAAAGCAAGGAGTTCGCGTGTTCGTTTTGACTACTAGGATACAGCCTATCTGATGTAAAGAGGCACTCACCTACCCTAATAGCATTCATTACCTTCTGCTGCAGTCGTCCTTACAATTGCCCACCATCTGGAACAAGAACCGCATACTCACCTATGCTTAACCTACGCATATACGCTTGTAAATAAGGGACTCACGCGTTTAATGAATATAATTTGATAATATTTATGTTTTATTCTGGAACAGGTCTTGCTGCGTCATTTTATATGCCAGAGACGATCCGATCCGAGATATATCATAGAAACGAGGATGTCTTCCTTCAAACAGACTTGCGACAATACCCAGGTAAGGTTAAATATAAACTCGATTGTTAAAATGCATATATTTACCGATACCCACAGAGAAGTGAGAAGGATTCAATTTTACTTTTAATTTATATAGTCGCATAATAGCCATTTTACTTGACTACTACTACATTGAAATTCCCATTTTTTGGATGAGTATAAAACCATGGCGATTTTAGTTACACCCTATATGAATTCTAAGTAATCGAATTTTATGATGATAGTGTCTACAACTCTTTAAAAGCAATGATAGCGCAGTAGATTAATTATCGACCTATTATCTGACGGTCTCTGGTTCCAATCCTGGTGTACAATTATGATGCACAATTAAATTCAAAGTCGTGTTTTCAGATTTATGTAATTTTTTTTAATTATCACTTGCTCGGCGGTGAAGAACAATATCGTGAAACCGGCATGTACTAGAAATTATATTTTCAAAAGAACCTAAGAAAGATCTGGTTTTCCCTTTCTGTTGTGGACAGCAGTGGACGGCAGTCCCTCTACGTAAAAATCTCGCCTAATCTTTAGTCTTAGATAGCAGACCCCGGCAATCCTAATGGATAAGGAAACTGGATAACTTTAGAAATAATAAATATATACAACTCTTATAAAACTTTATATCATCTAACTTGTCAGTGGCTTGTAAGAAGATAAAGATATTTAAATTAGTTGAAAATGTTTTGATGAAATTATTAGTGCCCGGATTGTTAACAAATCACTGTATTTTTAGAGCCACATTTCCCGCAATGCTTGTAAAATTAAGTTACACTTGCTTAAGAATATTCTAGCAAGATTTGTAAGTCTGTTTTTATGTCCATCGAAGCTTGGAAGGCGATGGGCCACGTGCTGTGAGAATTTTAACCGATATATGTAACCGTATACTTTTCACCGGAAAATTTCCGGCCCTATGGAGGCTGAGCACCATCACTCAGTTATCAAAGGTCAGGATTAAGTGCAGGAGTGTGGCAGGTACTGCGGCATAATGGTCATATATCACACCATGAATCTCTTCGAGCGGATAATTGACTCCCGGATCCGGCAGACGTGCACTGCCGCCACACCGCGCGGAGTGGAAAAGCTAAAGTAAGAAAGCGGACACTGGGCTCCGAAGCGAAAGCAACACAACCGGGATTAACGCTCGGATGATGATTACTGATATAAATTTATAGTAATAATAAGGGATGAAATTGTCATTTTATAGTAATAGATACTTTGAATGGCATTAAACCTTCATGGTGTGGGATTTTAAGTGAAACTTTTTTCATGTGATACCTAAGAGGTGTTTCTTTTAAAAAATGTGCATTTGTTTTTCGAATTTCAATTGTTTTTTTTTTTAATCAGCTTAGACTGGAAAGATGGATACTTCGGAAATCCGAGTATTTTTTGAATACGAGCTCCGACGCGGAACTAATGCGGCAGAAACGGCTCGCAATATTAATGCTGCGTTTGGAGACGAAGCTGCTAATGAATGCACCGTGCGTTTTTGGTTTAAACGCTTTCGTAATGTAAACTTCGACGTGAATGTGACACACAGGTGAATAACGCTGAATTAGAGTTGATGGAAGCCGAGTCAAACGACCCAGTAATTAACCGCATGGTTTAATGTTACTTTACCTACAATATGTCAATATTTGCATCAAATCAATAAAATAAAAAAAAAACATGAAAAATGGGTGCCTCATGATTTGACGGATCTGCAGAAAGAAACGCGTGTTAAAACTTGTGTTCCCTGTTAAATCGATTCAGAAATGAAGGAATATTGAAATCGAATTGTGACATGTGACGAAAAGTGGATTCTTTACGATAACCGTAGGCGAAAAATGCAATTGCTGACCCCAGGTCAAACGCTGCAACAGTACCCTAAAGCAAAGCTTACCAATAAAATGATAACTGTTTGGTGGGCTTTTCATGGCGTTATTCACTATAGCTTTCTCAGGTCTGGTCAATTAATAACAGCAGATGTTTACTGTGCCGAACTTCGAACAATGATGGCAAAAATAGTGAAACAGCCCCGACTCGTGAATCGATCTTCACCATTATTACTCCATGATAACGCAAAACCTCACACTGCACGAGAAACCGTTGTAACTCTACAGGAGGTGCAGTTAGAAACCATACGTCATCCTCCGTACTCGCCAGACCTTGCTTCAACTAACTACCATTTTTTTTCGGGATTTGGACAATATTTTTTTTTAAATTTTCTTCTCAGCAGCCAGTACAAAATGCTTTCACACAGTTTGTCGAATCTAGATTCCCATAAATAAATTTCCGATTAGATGGCAGCAACGTATAGATAATGAGGGTAAATATTTTGATTAAATAAATATGTTACATCTTAGAAAAAAAAAGTTTTAATTTTTCAGTACAAATCGGCAATTTCATACTTTAACCCCTAATATCAATTCAAAAAGGACCTATATGGCAAGTTTGCTCTTCGCCAATGATCACGTTGAAATGCTGGTAAATAAAAAAAGAAAGACGTAAAGGAAAATCAATAAAGTACAATAAGATTCCGTTTAAAAAATGTAAGAGGTATCTAAGTGCCGCAGTAGAGAATTTAAGTCTTCTTTTCTTTTATGTGCGTCGTTTTATACTGTGTTAAAGCGCACTCATTCTGTATGTATAGATTTGCCAGAAAACGTTGAGATGTATTCTGACCTGACGCCTCTGGAGTCTGCTGTTCCCCACTCTATGGCTACGTCGTATCGTGCGGCCCACCGACACAGCGGGGACCACTACGCACTAAGACGTCTGCACTCCTATGGCGGCATGGCGACAAAGCGCTTAGAAATGTGGAAGCAAATCGACCATCCCAACATAGTGAGACTACACGACTATTTCACGACAAAGGCGTTTGGTGACCACTGTAAGTACTCTAATACTTTTCGTTTACATTCTTATATATTTTTAAGGAGTTCCGTGGAGGAGAGTTTAGCAATGCCACTTGAACACCAACGCTCGTATGATTCCCACACGAGACAAACATTTATGTGCATGAACTGTGTGTTTGTCTTGGACCGGGTGTGTTTTTAAGAGATAGGGCGCATCATAGCCGTACTGAGGAAGTAACTACACCTTACAGAAAATTGCATACAAACGACAACTGCTTCGAAGGTTGTCATGTTCCTGCAAGTGTGTAAAATTACCAGTAAGCTGTTATGCAGTTGCTATGTTATCAGCAGGGGTATCATCGAGCGATACTTATGTATTACAAGCGTTCATAAGCTATGGTTACCATTTTACATCACGTATGATGTATACTTTGTATGTCTCCCGACGTGATTTGCTACATGGGGTCACAGATGGTAAGTAGTTTGTTAAACTGGAGCATAAAGGCATCTTGGTGTAAAAAAATCACAACCTTTTTTATGAAACCCATGAGATAGTCTTCACTATATTTTATCAATCATTTTATGCACCAGTTAGAAGTGCAGTGGTCGGGACATTGCACTTCTAATATTTGACTAAATTCCCTGTCAATGGCGGATTGTACGTTTAAATGAGGCATGAGACGGCCCTGGAAGGTTTGTAGCGTTAGGTGAAAATTTTCATTTTTATACTATAAACGCATGGCGTACAAGCAATCGTTTCGTCTGTTGCGAGGTGAGCCTAGGTACACCCATATTATGAGAAGCATATTTGCTCCGTTGCTACCCCCACTGCTCACTCGTCAACTCGAGGCATTAATGATGATCATCTTCTTTAGGGTACTTTCCCAGTCTGTCTGCTTATAACACACTAACTCTAAAATATATAATATGTTACTGTAACTCAAAATTGTGTTAGGAATATATTTTTAATAAATCCTCTGCCTCCATCCATCGTCATGGATGCAGGATTGAGGCGAGGTCTATGTTCAGCTGTGGACGGATATGAGCTGAAATGATGATAATTCAGAAACAATAATAATAATAAAAATAAAATGCAAAAATAAATACTGGATGTGTTTAGCAAAACTTGATAAAATATTCCAAACGGGCAGAACGGGCCAACAACAAATAATAGTCATGACGACTATTATTTTTCTGCGTGTATTTTGTATTCTTTTCCTTTGACGATGATTATTTTTTTAGACATGCTGTTGCGAAGTGTTGCGTACTATTTAAATAATCAGAAATCATTTATGTTATTTTTCTAAGATATTGATAGTTATCACGTTCGTCTTATAAAATGTTATAAACTCCTTTACATTGAACTTTTTGTGTTCATAAGTATATTCCAACGTGTCTACAACCGGTGATGAAAGGACTTGATATCGTTATGATGGTTTGCAACCCAATCGAATACTTAAACCTTGAACCCTAACTCTTTTAAGAGTCTTAGACTCACGACTCGAGATTTCATCTGTAAGACTATCGTTTTAAAAAGTCTCCTATTTTTAAACGACTCAAGCGCAATGAAAACTTTCTAACCGTTTTGAAAACAACTCAGTTCGTGAGTCGTGCGAGTCGCCCGTCGCCGTATCATGTTTACAAACAAACATACATAAGTGATCCATTGAGACATTGTTTTCCTTGCAAGTGGACCTTGAGAATGCCCTTTAGCAGTATGAATAGAGCGTTTTCCGTAGTGCAACGGTTACACTTGATGAGTGGGCGTGGATTTAATTACAGGTTTACGGTTACTTATTAAGTATCTAATGATCTGTAATAAAAATGCAATAATCATACACTGACGTTTACCTTATTATGGTCTCATGTTAAACAACTCGCGTTGTTAAACGACTCGCGTTCTTTACTTAAAAGACTCACGACTTAGTCTTGAACCTCTTAGTAAACAACTAGAGTCGTTTTATTGACTCGAATACTTTCATATTAGTAACAAGCCTTAAGTCGTATTTTTGGAGTCGAGTCTTCAAAATTGAGGCTGGTCATTAAACCTCGAGGGCTTTCGTTGCCGACTTCAACCGATCTGACCAACTGAATACGATATGAGTAGAGAGCACCACACAGTGTGATTTAATTGGATTTTAGGGTCAGCGACGCATGAGTGACAGACACCCCTGGTGTTGCAATGCCATCAGACAGGCCGTACGCTTGTTTGCCTCTAGTGGTATAAAAAGATCTGACAATAGTATTCACTGCATCACGACGATCAGCTGGCGTATTCACATTGTCTCAAAACGTAATATTCGAATCGGAAAGTTGTCTGCCAAAATGTATGGAATCGGAGTGAAAACATTTCGAATTCGTTTCGAATATGTCTTTACGAGGCAATGTGAATACAGCCACTGGTACCATCTCATGTGTTGGCTTTATACAGGCGGACCATATTCATATGAAGATCAAAATGATGAGTGATAACATAAAAATGATTATTCTTATAAGTCACCTCGTCACCGCCACCTGGTTTTGTTTACTATTTCGGCCCCATAGCAAATTTGTGCATATTTAATAGATAGTATCACTTTCAATTCTATATTTATTTTTTTACAAAATCTACACTTATACAAGCATACAGCTTACCTGATGTAAAGCGGCTACAGTATTCTACGAATCTGCTGTCAACACAGTTACTCTTTAGGAGCTTACTGGTGACCTCTCATTCACGCAGAGATACAACAAACCTCTAGGGAGTTGTTATTTGGCTTTCTGTGAGGTGGAGGGACTTCCTCAGACGGACTGCATTGATGCGCCCTACCTCTTAAAACACCTTGCACAAGTCAAATAGGCGTGTGCATGCACACAAATATTTCACCTATGTGGGAATTGAACCCACGAGCGTTGGTGTCGAAGTATCGTTACTAACTACTGCACCACCGAGCTCGTCATATATATCACAGATACCTAAAAACATACTATATACTGATGATTTACTGTTCTTATATAGCGATGGTGTTAGTATATGACTACCACCCAGCGTGCGTGACTTTGATGAACAAATTCCTCGCCGGTGGCACCAGCAACCCCGTTGCGGACGCCAACGGGGCCTTCCACGACCCATTCTCGTCGGACCCGGACGCTCCACGGCCCTACACACATCAGGTTAACTATACTAATATATTGAATTCCCTTGTCACATCGGGAGAGGATAAAGTCATAATGTTTATATTTATCATCTTTCTACAATATAAATAAGTGCTAACACGTCGTCCATTTCTCATTAACAATATACTCTATCTATGCTAAAGGCTACTCTATTTGGCGACTTACAGTTGCCAGAAGTAACCATGTTACCGACGATATCACCGTAGCGTCTGTATAAAGTAGATCCCTTATAAAGGACACAAAGCGGTAAGAAAAAAATTAAGAAACAAATATACAAGCCAATATAGATGCCGAGAAAGTGCAATACTCACCTACTATACCTTATCTTTATATAGGGGATGGGACCCGACGAGCGGGCATGACAAGAGTTATGAATGTTAAAGAAGCGAGTGAGGTATGTAAGAACCGCGTCATGTGGCACTCGGTTCTCATTACACTACAAGGTACTTAACGTGAAGATTTATATAGATAGATAGCTATTATCTAAGCCTTTCAGCGGCTATCAGAAATAATGGCAGTATCCTACAATGTGTATTTGCAATATCATAACAAAATCGAATGTGTCTATTGATAATCTAGGGGCTGAAATGAAGGTATTTTCTTTACAGAACGAAAAATGACTTTAGATAGTGCCCGAGCTGTAAAAGTATCGCATCGTAATGACTTCAGATTTGAAAGAGGTGTGAATGTAATTATTTAATTGTAGAAAAACGCTATGTTACGAGCCGTAGCCTGCGGCGCCTTGCTGCCGGAGGCTGTGCTGTGGAGTCTACTGGTGCAGCTGACTGCCGCATTGCGCGCTATACACACCGCCGGACTTGCCTGCAGGTACTTCACTAACATTTAAAAAGCAATGGAAATAATGGTTTTACCTTAAGAAATAAATGTAATCGTATATGATTTTTATAATGTTTATTAACACGATACCTTTCGAAGGGTTAAAACGAGTGGAAATATATACTTAAAATAATGTTTTATTTTATATTCTATTCGTTTAGGGATTAACTCAAATAAAATATATCACAAATTTTCTGGCCTTACTAATACATTATATGATTGTACCTACTTAATACCGCACTTGATACTCTCAACCATAAATTGTTAATAAATAAATTAGATGATAAATTAGGTGGTATACGTGGTCCGCTATCAAAATGGTTTGAAAGCTACCTCTCAAATCGTACTTTTTCTGTAAAAATCGCAAAAGATGTCAGTAACATTGTTACCGTTTCTGCGGGCACTGCACAGGGGTCAGTCGCAGGGCCATTACATTTCCTGTCTTATGTCAACGATATGAAAAACTGCGTGAAACGGAGTACCTGTTACCAATATGCCGATGATACTTGCCTATTAGTTAGTGATAAAGATCTAGACAGAGCATATAATATCTTACAATCGGACTTTAATATGCTTTGTAGATGGTCCCATGATGTTGGTCTTATACTTAATGCTAATAAAACTAAATTATTGCACATCAAATCACCATACTTAAAAACCACGTTAGTGACTAAAGTTATAGTAGCTCATGACCATACGTGCTTACATAGCTCCAGTAGTAGAGGATGCTGTTGCCCTACCATAGAACTTGCTGACTCGCATACACTCCTTGGGCTAGTAATTGACAATAGACTAAATTGGAAACTTCACATTAATGAAGTGTGTAATAAATTACGACTTTTTCTTGGAAATATAAAGATCTTAAGCCGTCGTATTCCATATCACGTAAAACTATTACTTTATAACTCTCTAGCTGAGTCCCACATACAATATGGTCTGAGCAGCTACGGACGGACATATAATACATACTTAAACAATATATATAGATTACAATTAAAAATACTAAAGTCGATTGTATCCACTCAAGTTAAATTACAATATCAGAATGATGATTTGAGTCTTTTTAAACACTAAAATTTTACCAATTCACCAAAAAATACACTATACTATGTTAAAAGAAAATTATTTTAAACTTGACTTTCATCGTAAAGTGGAATGCGCTGTATTCACACGAGCAATAGCACAAAACCGGCTGCAAACATCACGCGCCACCAACGTGTACGGCGAGAGAATGACGCGTTACATTGTACCGCGCTTAATTAATAAACTACCACCTGATTTAAATAAAAATCTTGTTAGGAATAATATAAAATATAAATTAAAAAAGTACTTTTTAGACAATTTAAGTAGTCAAACAATTTAATTTCACTTAAGAACTTGTAAACAAACTATTTATACTACATGATTATTGTTATTATCTGCAATAAAATAAATCTTAATTAAATTATAATTCATATTTACCGTATACTTAGTTGCTTATTGTATGTGTATGTATTATTTATGTTACTCACTTATATCCTAATATATGTCTTCGAACGTACTTGCCCGGTCACCAATGAATCTCATTGTTGTAGTTAAGTACTCACTATTCTATAGTATTCTTATTTTACATTGTATCATTGCATTTGCGTCAAACCTCAGTGGTTTATAAAATGCATTAATATTGTTTTTATAAAATGTTTATGTAAACTGGTATAATAAATAAATAAATAACTTAATAAAGTTATACGAAAAAACCCAATTTCGACTCAACTGAATAGGTATAACAAGTATTCAAAAAATAACTTCATAGATTTGATGGAAATAAACAAAATAATATAAGAAGCGGAGTTAAATAAAACTTAGTAACAACACTTGATAAAACGTGTAAAAATGTTTTCTTAAAAAAAGTTTTATTGCTTCATGTATTATAAAAGTAAAAACAACTTTTAAATTGTTTTTAGCTTCACGAAAATTGTATGGAATTGGTAGCACCAAAGAGCGTATAGAAGGTTTCTTTTTGTATGTATATAAATAATATTGTATACTTTGTATCCAGTCCTTTTATTTTATTTTTTTTATTTATTTATATACATTTATTTCTCTTATACTTTCTTGTGATGGTATCCTACGGAAAGCGCAAATTGATTTGGAGAGTGAACTATGACGTCTCCTATGCCAGTGGGTACCGCTAGCAGTCTTCTGAAGAAACCGAAAACTGTTTAAAAACCATGCACGTTGAATTGTGTTTTGTATACAAATTGCATTTAATATTCGAAATAAAATCAAAAGTTTTGTTTAAATTAACACTCGAATCGTCTTCTATGGCTATTTGGGTCAACTAACGTCTAACTAACGGAGATATCTTCATACATTTCGTATGTTTGCAAAACACTCAATGGATAATAATAATCTCTCCCTTTCTGCCTCACTATACACTAGTATGGTAATTATGAACTTATTTCATTTCGAAGTATGTTCACAATTTAAAGTTTTATAGGAGTTGTTAACGCTATAATCATATTCAAAATCGACGATGAGTCAATCAGAACATTTTCCCTTTATATACAATGCATATGGATTTATGAATAATAAAAATAATGTTATTTATTAGGTGTTTGGACCCGACTAAAGTGGTGATGAACGGATGTCGTATAAGAGTCTCCTGGAGCGGAGTCGCCGATGCTCTGCACACCAACGCAAGTGACGTCGGCCAGGTATGTCCAGATTACAATTTTATTGTTTATATAGCGCAGAATCGAGTAGAGTAGTGTTGTGATTGTTTCTTTTTAATGAAGTATGGTTTTGGTAAGTAAGCCTTTCAGGTGTGTAAGTGTGAAAATCCTATCCTGACGCCATATGAAATAACTATCAATATTTTAGACTCAAAATTATGAGATTGGTATTGATATCGACACATATCGACAGTTCGTTAGTGTCATTATAATGTATGTAACTTGTCGAAACATAACATAAATGTGTAGGGTATAGTCTACTTTATTTTTCATTAAAAATGCTGCGTGTAATGGCTACGTTAATTAAAAAACAGATTTTTTTTATACCACTAAAACAAGCATACGGCCTGCCTGATGGTAAGCAGTTACCGTAGCCTATGGACATTTGCAACACCAGGGGTGTCACTCTTGCGTTGCCGATCCTGTAAGAACCTCTTCACGCCTTTCTTGAAGAACCCCATACTGAATCCCGTCATAATATCGTTCCCGTTTTTTGTGTATATATATATATATGTATATATATAGTTGTTTGACAAAGATTATGCCAATGCAAGAATGCAGATATGACACTCTGCTTGACCGATCCAACGATAAATAACTGAACAGAGGCAGAATTGTATTGCTTTTCAATACTACTATACTGCGTTCAGTGCTCGATACGTTTTTGCTACCTTTTATTTCACCTTCACTCAGTTTGTTTGTTTTCTTGTTGGAATATAAATTCTATGCAGCTGCAAATGATGTCACTACAATGTTATGGTGTTGATGAAGTTTAAACGACGCTGAGGCCTTTGCATAAGAGCTTCCTTTACTCCATATATTTTTCTTTGTACTAGTGCTGCGGGAATGACAACGTTCAAGCGATACTTATGTTGCAAACGTCAAAAGGCATACCACTATTCTTCGTTCGAACCGTTTTTTGTCCGACGTAAACAATGATGATCCTGTGTGTCAGGCCCAACAAGAAGACTTGACGGCCCTAGGGCGCCTGGCTCTGGCGCTAGCTTGCCGCACAATCCACTGCGACAACCTTTCGGCTTGCATGGATCTCGTGGCGAGGACTTACTCCGCGGACCTGAAGAACCTCATACTGTATGATGACTTTAATACTTTGAAATTATATCACTTTTCGGGTTCTTTGAAATTTGACTCAGTATCATTATTATAACCGAAATGACGAAAGAAAATCGACTGTATATACTTAGCATATACATATCATTCAGTACAGAGTAGAACATCTATGACATAGCCATTCTATTCCAAGATGCTATACGCATATTTGTATAAAAAGTACGAGACAATAATATATTTACAGTTGGTTTGTAGAACCTTTACTATTTTTATATTGTCTATTAGTAGATATTCAAAGATATAGTACAAAAAAAGTATATGTATTAGGCGTGACCATATATATATATATATATACGTGTTCCCATACATTTCGCGGTCGTATTCGACCAACCGGGTTTCGAAGGGAAGCTTTTAAATTTGAAGATTTTAAAATTGTTTTAATACTTTTTTATTATAATTACTTTTCTATTTTATAATGTATGCAGTGAAAAATCAAAGTACTAAGTAAGACATTAAAAATAGCTCCTTCGTGTGATGTATTTTTATTAGTGGAGCATATTTTGCCTGATTAAAAAATATATCGAGGCTCGACTCGTCGGCCCCCTTTTAGGTCATCTTACCCGTGGTCCCACTGCCATGTTCGACCAGTGGGTTTACGTCTAGTAATATACTTAGTCTGGCCATAAATACTGTTACAATTAAAAATAAATAAAATATTACATTTGAATTTGGAATCTGTCATTTTTATATGATTGTTCATTGAGTTTACTCATTTTGGCGCCAATACATTGTACAATATTTTGCTATATTAAAATAGAGTGGGATGATAAAGAGAACCGAATCGCTGTGATTGCATTACACAAAGTAGGTATGGAGCCAAATGCAATTTTTAAAACTCTATACGCTTGGTATTAGTAAAATGTTTGTGTACCGGGCTATTAATAGGTACAATGAGATCTCCTCTGTTTGTGACAGAAAAATCCTGTCCGAAAACAAAAGATTTTATCTCGGGAGATGAAGATAGCACCTAGAGCCATATTGCGTATTTTAAAAGATGACTTAGGACTTGCAGCCTATAAGTAATATGCCTATACGTATAGTATAAGTAAAATATATAGCCCATAGTAAATAATATACGCAGTCTTGGTTGGAAACGAACGTTTCGGACTTCATCAGAGCTGAAGACTGGCCGTCGTCTAGTCCCGATCTTAATCCGCTGGATTATGATTTATGGTCAGTTTTAGAGAGTACGGCTTGCTCTAAACGCCATGATAACTTGGAGTCCCTAAAACAATCCGTACGATTGGCAGTGAAGAATTTTCCCATGGAAAGAGTGCGTGCTTCTATTGATAACTGGCCTCAACGTTTAAAGGAATTTATGGCAGCCAATGGAGACCACTTCGAATAAGCTTTTTATATTTTTAATTGTTTTATATTTATGTATTAGACTAATACACTGTAAAAGTAATAAATGTTATTTGCAATAGAATTTTTTTTTCTTTATTTCAGTATTTATGGTAAGACTATGTATAATCGTAGTGCTACTACACTTGAATGAAAGAGCAAGGAATCATGTGAAGATTATATATAATATAAAAGATATACTTGTTTGAAGAAACTCTTCAACACTTTGAAGAGTTTCTTTTTAACTTCATCACAACACGCAAGAAATGTAATTTATAAGTTTATCAAATGTACAAACTTTTTTCGCAAGTTGTTTCAAAATCTTTTTGTTTGTAATTCGGCGCAGTTTATGTATACGTATTTATATATACGTCGTGACTAAAAGAGTACGCGTATACCAACTGATGCAACATGGTAGTGGTACTACAGGCAAAACATGAAAATAAAAAATATTGTCTATGTATACATGTTAACCGTGTTTTGATTCCAATAGATATTTGTTGTCGACGACAGCTGCGCGCCGCTCCGTTACAGATCTCATGCCAATGATTGGAGCAAGGTTTTATACACAGGTATGTCTCTTAAAAAATTAGTGTTTTGAAATGGAATTTACAAACTTGTGTCGAAACATATTCTCTGAGAACTCTTTTTATGTATTTTTCTACAAAATGGAATGAAACGTTTTACTCGTTTTTTGGAAAAACTGCGTCTGGAATTTAATTAGTTAGATCCTTCTTTGTAACGCAGTATTAAATGCGTCAGGGCTTACGTATACTACGTGTCAGATTTTCATTTTGGTCCTTAGGACATAACAGGTAAAATTTTGTCGACTAAGTTAACGTCAATTCAGAGACGACAGCAGAGTCATACATTATCATTAATCAAGGGATTTCATTGAATTGAACAATTTTTAACGGAAGTAACGCGATACTTCCGTTAAAAATTGTTTCATTCAATGTTCACAATGTTAACAATCGCGAAAACCTAAGACAATACTAAGGGATTTCACGTCGAATGTAACCTTCGTGTGGGACATTGTTTAATAGAACTGTGGACAGAACGTCACAATTAGATCAGAGCACTATCTCAGTAGGCGTGGCTAGATTATTGATCGGTGGTTTTCTTTAATTCTCATAGAAGACAGACTCTTTTAGCCGCACTCGCGTACTCTTGTCAATCGCCGCCTGCAAATGCCATGCTGACATCCAAAAGGTTCTTTTATTATTTTAGATTGAGAGTGTTCGCGTGGAGATTGTTACTCCTACTCTTAATTACTTAGTTTTGTCACAGTCGTGTTTTCATGTGAAGAAATACAATAGTTTTTGCTTAAATTAAATATTTGATAATTTTTGTTTTATACGAGTACTAGCTGACCCGGCGAACTTCGTACCACCTCAGGATCAATAAATGGTGTGTTAACTTATTAGATGGTATAAATTCTTTTAATACTTATTATCCTATTCCGGACGAAGACAAATCCAAAAACACAAAAATCATAAAAATCGGTCCAGCCGTTCTTGAGTTATAAATGGTGTAACTAACACGACTTTGTTTTATATATATATAGATGGCATATCTATATATATTAATATGATAATATAATTCGTACTTGACATATCGTAAAAAAAGAATTTCATATAAAATATATGAGAAATGTAATTTGCTTTATTTTTATTTTTATTTTTTGTTATTTTTTTCCATGTTTTAATACTTATTATCCTATTCCTGACGAAGACAAATTCAAAAAACACAAAATCTTAAAAATCGGTCCAGCCGTTCTTGAGTTATAAATGGTGTAACTAACACGACTTTGTTTTATATATATAGATTATGACAGCGTGAAGTTTATTACACGATGCCATATTCTATCATGGCCCATTTTGCTATAACACATCCGATTATCAGTTGCTGTAGTGTGGTAAATTAAATACGACGAGATCGCAACGCAGTCTGAACGTTGGAATATTACGCCACAGCCGACTCTCAAATAGCGCACTTTGAAAGTTAAATATCTCCGAAAGAATTTAACATATTGAAATGACTTCGTAGGTTAGTAACTCCAACATTGATGTAGGGTAGTGAAACATGGGTATACCGGAAGAAGCATCAAAGTAGCGTGAACGCCGTAAAAATGAGAGCGCTGACGCGTACGTGTGGAGTGCGAAGAAATTGAAATTGATAGCGTAAGAAATAGCACGATACGAGAACGATGTGGAATAAATGATGATGTAGTGACAAAAATTTAAAAGGGTATGCTGAGATGGTTTGGTCATTTAGAAAGAATGAATGACAAAACAATTTGGAAAGAAGTGTATCAGGCAAGAGTGAATGTAGCTATCGGTTAGGGCCGCCCTAGAAGCACACATATAGATCAAATTGGTGATGTGTTGAAAAACGGCCAAATCAAAAGCATCCAAGACTGAAGGCATACATGAACAGGTTGATAAGTGTGGAAGAACCGAGAGCGGTATGTTTGGATCGGTGCACAAGGCGTTAGATAGTCTCTGCCTACCCCAATGGGAGACAGGCGTGATGATATGTATGTATGTACGTGGTAAGTTTGTAAATGATGAACCAAAAATAATAAAAAAATACTAAAATTCTTCCTTGAATATAGGTTGAAGCATTGGAGCGACGTGCTGACGCATTCGAGGAGCAACTGGCGCAAGAGATCGACAACGGCCGCTTACTGCGCATTCTCGTCAAGTTGGGAGTCGTCAACGAGAGGCCAGAGTGAGTGCTTGACTGTTGTCATATTATTCAGATCTGGTCGGATCTAGATGAATTACCAGACGTTTCTGTTCTGGAATTCAGGAAGGCGAAGTGATAAATCAGGTAAGCATCAAACAGGGGTTTGTAGAATTTCTTTCTTTTCGTTTCTTAGGAGTTATTACTCGTTTTTCTACCTAGTCTCCCACTAGATCAATGCACAACGTTTCTCTAATTTTTCAATGCCTTTAATGTCATTGAATTTAGTAAGACTTCAAATAGGCGTTGGGTGCAATAACCATCAACTATTGGTGTTATAAAGATTATAGAAACCTCTCAGAGTTTGCTATTTCTACTTCATTGGATTAAGATCAAATCTTGTTTAATTATTCACGAACAAAAAATAGTCGCTGTTGGCTAAATCCGTAAAATTTGTTGGTAGAATATAGGTAGAAAGCAACTCGCACGCACTGGTATCCGCTTTAGTGCGATGGAAAGGATTAAAATCCTATTCAAATGCAGCCGTTTTTATTTGAAATATTTTTGAAAATGTTACAAAAAGTGACATTATATTTACCGCCAGTTACTACACCCCTCTGTAAACAATCATAATGAATAAGAGCTCGTTCGTTTAAAAAACTGTAACCATCACATCGGCCGATAAAACACTTTCCTTCATCGGCCAAGAACCAAGTTCTTGTCTTACGTTAGTTCACAAGTCTTTCGAAATACAATTGCTTGGAAAAATTCTGAAAATATGAAATATTCATATTTTCCAACTGCAGGTTTTCTTCACGTTGTTTTCCTTCACCGTCAAGCATGTGATAATTACAAATATGTATATAAATTCGAAAATACGAATTTAGCGGTACATGCCAAAATTAGAACCTGGGACCCGTTGGTCAAGAGGCCGGTTCTTTATCCACTGGACCATCACTGCTTATAGGCTCAGGTTGTAATATACATGTATGTTGACCTGTACTCAGACTTTTGCCTGACGACTGTTAGGTCTCACGGAATTTATACTGGGGCACGTTCTAGTATTTAAATCAATATTTCTAACTTTGAATTATGATTTAGCTAAAAATGTTGTTTTAAAGCACATACATATTTTAGTAACCAAATAGCAATCGCTTTTGCTTGTTACGCATGTACTTGTATAAATCTAAATAAATTTACAAGGAATTTTGATTAGTCTTTTCGTTTGCCTACATTTCTATATTACATTCAATAAATAATCTGTCATTTTTAAACGTTCGTGATAACAACTTGGAAATAACTAGTAAAATTTGTAATTATCAACAGCACACTAGTTAGACAAAGTATAAGAGCTCTCTTTGCTTTTCGACCACAGCGATTGCATTCTCGTTAAAAAAAAAATCCATCATTATCTTTGTTGTATTTCATAAGTATTTTATAATCAAGCATGTGGGGTGTATTGCAGAAGTGCAAGTTATGACGCATATTCGACAAAAGACAAAACATAATTTTATCTATAAAGGTAATATATGCATAAGCATAACGTAGGTATAGACGAAACTAACACGAAAAACAAAATATTTTAGTTCTACAAATTTGTTTAAAATTTACTGATAATTGATAACTTTCCAAAACCGAAAACATAAAATTATTTTATCATTAAAACTAAAATGGTGCGCTGGCGCCCTTTTCTCTGCCGATTGTAGTGTAGGCAAAGCGCGTCAATGAAAGCTTGCAGCTCCCTGTATGTTACAGAGAGTTGCAAGCTGCAAGCAGAAATGTAATCGGGTCGTATGCATATTTGCCATTCGATAAAATACAAAAAAATGTTTATAATAGAATTCGGTTCCAAAACATACAGTAAACCAAATTGAATAATTTGACGTTGATTTATGTACTTTGAGATGAAGAGATGGAAGTAGATATGCAAGTTCCCATATGATAAATGCGAATGACACCGAGCATTTGCATAGCTACCGAAATTCTTCACTATATAAAGAACTGTATCCCCATTCGGTAGGGTACAAACTTGTGCGAAAGAAATAATCGCTCGATATTACCACTGACGTGCGCGGACGAACGTATCAACAAGTTAATATTCGCAAGTTGCACCTTTTGAGATGTAAACATGGAATATATACGATGAATTTTTGAAGCGGTCGAATCCGAAACTACAGAGAATTGTTAATAATACTTAAAAATGGTCTATAGCTGATTTAGATGACGCACTATGGTTTCGCACCCCCTGCATGGCGCCGGCGCTGCTTGTCAAATGTATGAAAACGCGTCTTTCCGCTTTAATAGAAACTGGTCCTTAAGCGGCTAAAGTCTTCAATAAATTAATTCGATTACCAACCTGTCCTATAAACGTATCTGTTAAGACGCAGGAAACTTAAGTTTCTCAGATTTTAAAAGTTGCAAGTGAACGAAACGCTTAGACGGCATTCTCATTGAACGTATTGTCTGTTACCGACTGTGATTAAGGACACTATAAGCTCCAATGTAAGCGCAGGAAAAGCTCCTTAAATGAAAGAAAATAGAAAGAAAGAAAATGATTTTTTAAATGCTTGGTCATACTTAAATTTACTTAGATTAAATTTTATTTTCAAAGACGCATATAATAAGGCTAGTCTCGAGATAAGTCTAGCTTTTTAAAAACAATTAAAAATTTGGCGGCCCTATTGGCCGACAATCTTAAGGCGTTTAGACGAAAGACATCGAAAAATTTGACGATCTCGGTGGGGCAGTGGCTAGTAAGGCTACGTTGACACCAATGCTCGCGGGTTTAACTCCTACCCAGGACAAACACACAACCTCCCAAATCAAGACAAACATGTTCATGCAAAACAGGACATGCATGCCAGATCAACATCAAAGCAGTCTGGGAAAATACCTCCCACCTCACAAATAATCGCAGCCAAATAAAAATTACTTTGAGCGTTGTTTTGTTCCTTCGTGTGAGTGAGGTCACCAACAAGCTTCTAAGGAGTAGTGTTAGCAGCAGAAGTGCCATCGCACGAGTGGTATTTTGCAAGCGCTCAAATGTTATAGTAACCGCTTTACATCAGGTGGCCGGTAAGAATGTATGCCCTTCTTCTCAGCCCTTGAATATAAATAGAAATTATCAAACAATAAAGATTACTTACAGACAATTAAGTATTTTACCTTATTTTTAGAACCAAACTTTAGGTGTGTAACAATTTCAATGTTGTATAAGTGTTGTTACCCGCAGACTGAACATGGACGCATCGTGGTCGGAGACAGGGGACCGGTACATGTTGAAGCTGTTCCGTGATTATTTATTCCATTCGGTGACCGCTGACGGACGACCGTGGCTCGACCAGGCGCACCTGGCCCATTGCCTGAATCAACTAGACGGAGGCACCTCCGAAAGGGTATGTTGAAATTGTCTTCATAATTTTGTATCGGTGAAATTATGAACTTTAATTTGGTTGGAATATGGCTGTTGTAGAAAGATTTTTTCCCTTTAGGACTATATTAGCGTATTGTAACATATTATATTTACAGTATTATGACGTCACGATTGTATCCTACTCTAGTATAGTTTTTATTTCCTAATTATTTACAATATTTGTGAAATGTTCAGTATACATTCAAAGCATTTTTTGTAGCGTTCATAATAATACCGTAGGGCCTGCCTGATGGTAATCAGTTGCAGTAACCTGTGGCCACTCGCAACACAAGCACAAGCAACAGAGGCGTCACTCATGCTTTTCCACTCAAGTTTTTACTTATATTTATTTTTATTTGTCAAGTAAAATCACAAGGATGCTAATTAACTTACTAAAATTAATCAAAATCTCAGTATATTATTGGTTGTCGTCGTTCAAAAAGTTTAAATTTTGATACGGACTTTGTTACGTTGCAAAGAGTCGGTAGACATGTTCTAATTTATACACTACTAGCTACTCAACCCAGCTTCGCATGGGTGATCCAATCGTTACCAAACTTCACAGGATCACCTACTGGGCTAACCTGAAGATTCACTGAAAATTTTATCAAAATCTGCCCAGCCGTATTTGAGTCCATAGAGGACATACAGACAAACATTCATTTTTATATATATAGATAACGTATACTCTTGTTATTATAATGTATTTTTTGACACGCTCTCGGAATACACTAGGTCACCTAGAATTATTCCCTGAATTGAATGGGATCCAGTTGAGAGTCGATCCAAGAAATGTCGCGCGGTGACGTGTTGATTCTGGAAATTATTACCGACGCTGGTCCAGGAAGAAAACACACGCTTGCCCTGATTTCATAAAACAGTTAGCCACTACTTTGCACTATTTCTCTGTAAACAAATAATAAATTATCATTAATGTAATCTAGTATTATGCATTTAACAAAATACTTATTATTGGCATGTTGTGGTGACAAGTCCATTCTAATGTCATCAAACAAAAATTTTTCTGTCTGTTTATTTATAACTTTACGTCAAACCGCTTGTGGGAGTAGGCAGAGAGAGCACACGACTCGGTCATTATCAGCCTTACTTCCTAATGTAACAAAGTTTTTTTAACCTTTAATATTTGTGTCTTTGCTAAAATTAAATTTAATATAAGTTTTTTATTATTTCCTTAATCAATTTAATTTACAAACGGTTTGACTTTATAGTTTCATAATACGGCAAGCGTAATTTCGCCTTATGGCTATCATGTTAAGGATCCCATTTCCTTGGTCAATTAACTTAATTTCCTCATAAAGTTGCTCAGAACCAAAACATCAGTAAAGTGGTCAGGTATTTCAGGTCAGTCTGGACATGCACGTTTTAATGTTAATTATTATTTAATGAAGTTTAAACCCTTGCCTAAATTTTGATCCCTTAAGTCTAAAGAGACACTGTATCCATGGGTTACGGTCATTGTCTACCATCAGACTTGAATACTCTCCTTTCGTACTTTAATGCTATAAAAAAACCACATATAAAGAAATATCATCATTATTTAGTTACACTGAATCTTCAGGAATTGTGGCTGTTCCCCACCCTCCATATCAGTTAAGAGCCTTTTATGCTCATTGACATTTGCCATTTTTGCAATACAAGGAGTTACTACAATTATATGAGACTTGTTATTTCCCAGGTGGAGCTGATGTCTCGCGATGAACAAAGCGTACTAGTCGTATCGTACGCAGAATTGAAGCATTGTCTCGAACAAGCATTCGAGGAGGTAATGCAAGCGGCCGCTTCCCCACCGTAAATGTCGATACCCACCGCCGCGTCCGCACTGAGGGCTCATCGCAATTAACACAACCACATGTAGGCTACACATACCCGACATACACAAGGCGGTTATATTTCATTGAAGGACGTCATTCACCATACAAAAGGTTTATACGGCAAACATAAAAGTTAAGAGAGAGCGCTAATTATGTGGCGCCCTCATTCTCTATTTCATTACGATGAAATTAAGACCAGTTTAGAAAAAACTTGTTATGTTGAAAGAAATTGCATATTTTGGGGAAACAAGGGTTAGGTAAGGTACCTGCCAGGTCGTCCGACAGCTTTGACGTGAGACCACATTACTATTAACAGTTGCATAGCAAGACCTTAACTTAAGTTCAAAGCTCGATGACAAAAATATAAGAATAGATGACAAAAAGACATGATACGTCCTTTAAATATATAAAATCTTTCGCTACACTTTACAGCGCCTTACATAGCAAATGTTCTATAATTTGTTTACAAAACAGTATTAATTTCATCTTATTTATACTCAATGAAGCAAACAGCTACTAACATTACGAAGCGGTCTCTTGAAAGTTATTCAAAACTTGAGTCACGTACAAATTATTTATGTAAAATTATTTTCTTGACACTTGCTCATAAACTGTCTCATAACATGTACTTAAATGCCGCATGATCTTTATAGCACATCAAATAGAAAATATTATCAAGAAAAAATATAATTACTGTGACGACGACAGGTGACAAAATATTAATTTTTACGAAGAACTAATCTACACACGCGTTATACTTGCGTGCCTCGCTAATATGTACAGCTAGAACAATCCTCCTTGTTTAAATATTTTGAACAAAATGTTTGTGTGACATAAGTTTTGTAGAAAAACTTTTAGAAGGACATTATCAAGTGCTCTTTTGTAAAATCATTGTTTGATGTTGTTTATGGTAATCTTGCTATTACCAAATAATTGTTATAGATAATTTAAATTGTTCTTTACACAACGGAATACCATTAAATTATAATAAAGGGTGATTATTCGCCATTGGCTAGCACATTTAGTTTGGACTTTGTATGAAACCCATAAAATTTCGAATCATAATGACAAGTTAATTGTACCGGCCTGAATGTGTGTATAACATCCGTAATATAGTTTCCACTGCAAAAAATCTTCTTAAGTTTATTTCAATCAAACAATGTTTGTAGGGAATTGCACTTGTTTGCAAGAGTTTGCAATACAGCTGGAAATAAATGCTTCAAAGTCATATTAATTGTGTCCATTAGAAAGTCTCTTAGACGCATGAGCAAGAGTGCTGATTTCACTAAAACTAAGGAGCTTAACTTATATTTTAAATACATACGGGGCTCATATATTGAGCAATAAATATTATGTAAGAGTGTAATTTTGTGTAATCTGTAAATTGGATGGTATTTCTATAACATAGATAGAAAATATATACATCGTTTAGACGTTAAGAACAAACTGGACATGGAAGACCAATTTTAAGGAAGTCGTAAAAGTACGCTAGTGATATAAAGCTTTACATTAATGTTTGTGAGCCCTTTGAACAACTACTCCATTGTATCTCTATTATTGTACTTAAAATTAACCGTCGTATTTAAATATAAATTTGTATGGAGAATGATAACTTCACAGAAAAAAAGATTTCTCATGTAATGGCTCTTGCGTGCAGACGTATTAGGATTTTATCAAGTATACACTACTTGCTTTTATTGGACAATACATACACATTAACTATAAAGTTAGAAATGTACGTTTGAATGAAAACTATCGTCTGCCCGTTCCAGCCTACGACACTATCATTAATAATACACTTTGACCGCTAAAGCTAGGTTTGATTTATCTGTTACATAGAAATGAAGTCCGGAATAAGGTTTGGATACGAGATGATGGCGAAGGCATTCGCGTAAAGAGTGGTGCTATCATGGCTTGTTTGAAAACAAATAACGTAAGTTATATCAAAATATTTTTGTGAAAACACCTCTTCCCACACCTAAATCAAGCACTATTCCTCGAAGCTACTATGAAGGTTTGTCATTTTACTGCTGTAAAGTCGCAGTGTCGCCACCCAGGTCACTTAGACGCGTTGATACCATAAAAGGATTTTTGTTGTCTCTGTTCTGTTTTATTCTAATCAAGTTGACATTTACATAGCTGAATCACATCGAATTTTATTTATTAACCAATAAAATAAGTAAATTTAAAAAATATGCGATAATAAGTTTTTGAGGGGGAAAAGTGCTGCACAATTACGCTTGTCTATCATCAACAATCTCTTCGATTTGCAAATATTGTCAATTGTAATCAAACAATTTTATTTCGTTAAAAAGTACGTAAACATGGAGTCTTTGCTACGTCTACAACAGACTACACTAGTTATGATGCCTACACCTGTTACAAAACAGGAAATTAACGTAACTTGATAGCAGTTCGTAAGAAAACTAAGCAAAATAATGAAGAACATACTGTTTTTTTAAAACTAACTGACAATTAAGCAACACAGCAATTGTTTCTTGTGTATGAAGAGCCGCTATCTATTCTCCTTGGAAACAAATTTTGACTATGGGACTTCTATTACTAGTTGCTGATTTATGAAGTATTTTAATTCCTTGGCCACTTACTTACAATTTCATAAGTATGTATCATGGTCGTAGCCAAAAAAATACACTGGAAACTACTTCCAGAAATACGCTTCAGCACATTGCTTTTTGTTCGATAAATTGAATCAAATCATGCAAGTATACTTTTGTCGCAATCACAGAAATCTATTGTTTTCACATACTATGAATCAATGAACAAAAATTTGACAAGAATGCCGTGTCGTATCATCTAGATATCAAAATACGGACGCTTGCAAGTGCATTAAAATGTAGTAATCGTGTTCTATGCAAAGGGGCAAAATCAATTTAATGACACGTTTTAAAATATATATTTTTTTAACCAAGGCCCCTTGCCTATATTCTATAAATTATATTATGTCTAAAGGGTAAATAATCGATGTTTATTTACTATATGTAAGTGTGAGGTTATTAAAATTTTGGAACTTTAGTGCACCGAAAAAAAAGTCACAACGATATATTTAAAAAAATATTATTATAGTTTTTAAACATTAATAGACATGGGTACTCGGCTACACAGAATTATCGATGATGAAGTTACAAATATAAATGTCGAACTTTAATTCCAATAATTCGCCCATATTTTATACATGAGTATAAAATTATTATCAGATAAATTTACATAATTTTAAACGATTTTAACTCATTTAGCGATTTATCAGAGAATCTTATTCTCGTTCAATTAGGGCGACAGCAATGTACGTATTTACATTGTGGGTAGCTGTCTAAATATATTCTATAAATTGTACATTTATTGAAACTAGCAAATTCTTGCGACTTCGAAGCGTGCTAGTATGATGAGATGTAGATATCGTGATCCCTGACGTAATCGATTTAGCCGTTTTGCCCCGATACGCGTGAAAATACACAGAGAAATCAACAAAAAAACTTAAATACTTTTTGGTTGAAATCCAGGAAGTTAGTTATTGATATTTCGGTAATTAATTTAATATGGAATATTATAAATATTATAGTATTCGATAACCCGCGTTAACCCGTTAGCATTTTACTCATTTATCTATTTTAGTTTTATTTACGAAATGTGCATTAGATGGTTAGTTTTGCTTTACATAAAACTTGAATAGAAATAGGCAAGTCGGTGTTAGAATTATGTGGAAATTAATTGTTATAAATAATAAAATACATAGTTTATTACAATGACTAGATTACCCAGTATATACAATCAGCAAAACAGAGCATGTTACTGTCTAAGTCAAGAAAATGAGGTATTGAAATTGCATGAAACTTTCCTCCTGCGGGCGTTTTTCCTCAAATGTTTTAGTTCTCCGTAATACTGGTAGATATTATGTTGTATCAGATAGACTTTTAGAGAAAATAACAGTATATATTCAAGCCACTATATCGCCATCTATTTAGCGTTTGCTTTCACTTATCCTACCTAACGTGTACTGGGATTCAAAATGAATCCTCCGATAGGGGTTGTGTGGAGCGGTAAGCCTTTGTAAACTTTGCAATAATAGACAGTTCAAAGTCATTGTTATGGCATGCCGATTCATGTCGAGCGATGTCGAATTAGTGTAGTAGATTAAGTACAGCTTCGCCGAATCGAATTGTGTCGATGTCGGATGTATGTAGCCATGTTAATCATGAAGAGAAATGTCGCGGAAATGTTTCGCCGCAAGATGTCAAAGCAACAGTTCTTAATTACGTGACTTTACTACTGAAATATATTATATTAATGTGGAATATTCATTCAGTCGTTACAGCATATTTTAATAAAGTTTCTGTACATACTAATATATGTCCATAATATACTATTATAATATACATACTTTATCACTAAACATACAAGAAAGACGATCCATGTTCAAACGGTATTAGAAACCACATCAACATATAACAGTTTTGTTTAATGCAACATAATCAAACTTAAATTTACTTAGTAGGAACAAAGTTAATAGTATAGTGAATGTATAAACGTTAATCAAGCATTCAAAAATAAAATAGGATTTATTAAATTATTCTAAATAAAAAAAAAACTGTATCGTAGTGATAGTTTTCGAATCCATAAAAAAGAAATATCAAAATAGATTATTATAATCTGAGATTTTTACTAAATGTGAATGACACGTATATACTTGCTGACGTACATTTTACAAATGAAAATTTAGACCACAATTAAAAAATAATCAAAATCGTCAACAACGATTTATTTTCAATATTAAAAATGGATGAAAAAATTGTTTTCTTAAGATTATGCCTACGATAAGATTACTTCTGTCATTTAAATCTAAGGCTGACAAGTACATGGCGAATATGTTCATAAAGAAAGGCATATTAACGATTTGTAAATTTAGCGTACGTAAAATTGACAATAAAACGTCCACTTATTTTCATTGCCGCTGCAATATGTACTTACCGTAGTTACAATATGACTCTTTTTCTTTGTTTACAGTAGGATATTTTGCATTGTACATAGTGATGTGAACATTACTCTGAATAATTTTTTTTACCAAACCTACCAACGAATAGTGTACGAATACAAGTGTAAAGAACTGTATTTATTGAAATTAGAGTATTGAACATTCTTTCTTTCCAATAAAAAAAACTATTTTGCACTATAGCCCCTTTTCATCTATATTAATGGTTTGTTTTCGACTGGCGTGATGGACGTTTAAGTAGACGGGGAAACATACTTAAATATGGAGGTATTATGCCGAATGTTACTTAACCATAATCTACTTAAGAACTACCCTCGTGTCGGCGGAGTTCCACCACCCGCTTCTTTGTGTACGTTCTACTTCCGTTACGATATCACTTCCACATTTTCCTTGACTTCTTTAAAACCTCTATACCTTGGTTTCACTTATTTCTCTTTAACTTTCTAACTTGGACTGCTCCTGTATTTTTTGTCTAATGAAGTTTTATTACGTCAAGTAGTCTCTTTTGTTGCTGTCTCTCTTCTGTTTCTAATATTTGAAAACCTAATATGTATATATATATAGTTTATAGTCATACGGAATATAGAAAATGTAGACACGTAACTATAGTACACAAAAGTTTAATAGCACGTTAAATCCGAGAATTAGTTGATGTGGGTGACTAATTGTTTGTCATTTACGGTCTATGGTTGAAACATGTCACGTAAAAAGGCGCCACGTGCAACGCGACATTCGTCTTCAAGTGAAATTATGGCTTGGTTTTCAACGAGGCATACGATTGCCTCTCTGCTGCTTGTACAGCCAACATTCTCGATTCGTTCAATATTAAAAGCTTGTGATCGAACATAACGTATCGGCGATTAACGAAATCTTAATGTTTTATATTCAACCTTCATAATTAAGTCGACTACACAACAGCAAAAGAGCCTTACGAAACAGGCTCAGGTTACGCTATGATGTTACAAAATTATACTATTTTTTCTTTTTTTTGTACCACTTCGGTGGAAAACCAAACCTACGACCTGCCATGGCAAGCAGTTACCGCAGGCTTGCTACACCAGAGGTGTCACTAGATTGACGACTCTTAAAACAACGAATTTTTCATGTAACAACATGCTACAGGCATAATAAATGATTATTGAAAACATCACATAATTCAATTTGTATAAAATACATGGTGTTTTGTTAATTACAGTGTTATTATATTCAACTAAAGGCGCGGCTGACTTTAGATAATATGCCGTATGATTTCGCGCATATTGTTTTTGTGCTTACGCATCGAGAATGTCGGCTTGTCCTTTCTCTAGTTATAACTTATATTGCGGTACGTTTGCGGATTATGTAATTAATATTATAAGGTCGATAAAATCCAGGTGCGGCCATCGCTATGTGGCTGCTACCGGTGTGTTCACTTCACAGCCATTATCCGTCACATTGAAATGGTTTTATAACCGCACAAACTCGTGTGCAGTTTATAATATCAAAGTGGGATAATGGAAACGCTGCAGAATAAAGCTGGTTTTGTTGCGAACGCCCATTTGTGATGAATTTTTACGACTGCCAAGGATGGTAAACTCTAGAATCTGACAAGTCTCTAGCAACGTCGTAGTTACGTTAGTAATGAAGAGATTATCCACTACAATCAGCATTTGACTATTCAAAAATTAGAATAAAGGTCGCCTGCGCTTGGCCCCTGTGTTCAGTCTGTCGAAGTCTTATGAAACGAGTTTACCACCTGCGGTAGACACTGAACTGAATTGTAACGCGATCTCATACTCTCTGAGACGACGCATTCGTAACGTGCGTGCTCCGTTACAAAGTTCGATATTTTTATATTGTGTGGATAACGAAATGAACTACTATATCACCCACTTAAAGCTTTAAGTGTCCAATTATAGTTTTTGATAGCGCCTTATCAATGTACCGTAACGAATAGCCGCCTGAACAAACGCCACAACATTCCAAACTAACAACAAAAACGATCAAATGACTGTTTGTGAACGCAGCAGTCGGTGTAAGGACGCGTCGTGCGTTATGTCGACAGTAGTGTGAGTCTTATTGGTGGTGCCGTGGTTCTATATAGTATGGTTATTCTTTGAGCATATAACTCATAGAGTGGTAATGTACTTTAGTAAGTTTGATAAAGATTCCACCAGTATAATACTGGCGATGCTGTGCTTGCATTGCACACCACACCGATTGGATGAGCCAACGCTTTGATTAGCTAAAATATAATCGTAGGTATTGGACCTGCATTTTCGAAGCAGCGTTTGTCACGAATACACTTTTGGTACAAATCAATGATTAGTGGCAATGTTGCATTGTTCTGCATTACCACTCTACTATGTATTGTGTTCTATACAATTATATCAGTACTTCAGCGTTTTCACTGCATAAAAAGTGTCGTGCACCAGTTATCAATGGAAACGCTTTAAACTTAGTGGATGACCACACACTTTCAGGGACTGCATGCTTCAAAATTGTGTACCTATGTAATTATACGTAGATCTGAATTTGTATTTTGCAAGGAAGCTCCTCGCGCCGACGACTCGCGGTCAACTTTACAAGTATACAATAATTTGGTAGCAATAAATGACTATGTAACCGCGGTCGGGTCACGTCGAGGACCCTTCCCGTATTTAAATTACGCGTTACATGTTGTTCAGTTTTATTTACCATGTTTTCTTGCCAACTTTGTTCACTACCGCACCCACAAATCCGTGTTTTAACCATATCGATTTACCATAATCTTACTTTTTAATATTCCGCAGATGCAGTACGTGTTTTATTCATATTTGGACGTTGACACTGTATCGAATGCTAAGCTTTTAGTATTTACACAGGGCCCCACTGGTATGCTTTGAGTGCTTAGTTACTAGTAACATCTAAATCAGCCAGTCATGACCTTTGTTCAATATAAGCACACCGCACGGGTCAAAATAAAATCGTGCTGGTAATTTGAATCACATTATGGCCTATATGAATAAAGAGCCATTGAAATAGGTGTAACCGCTTCCATGCGATGTACATTAGTACACCCGACAACACTTAATCGACCGAAAGTTAATATTTATATCCAGTATTATATATTCCCAGTCCAGCAGTCAACAATTTGCCAATTTGAAAAAACATGCATAATATATTTAATTTTATCAAATATTTACTACAATATCTTACACTAGATTTTTTGTTTAATATTATGATTGTTATATTTAACAGCCATAATTTCGTATATACATACATAAATATATATTTCTTAATGTTAATGTTTGATTATGGCAGTAACGGTTATTTTTTACTGTCCTATGAATAAAATAATTCTTGAACAACGATATACAAGACTTAACATTATTTTTTCAGAATTCACAAAGCAATAAAATAGTTTATGTTTACTTAGTTAAATGAATGATTATTACTTTATTTTATTGTTTTGTTTGATATGTAGTATTAGTACAGAAGTGGTGAATGACCATGTACTTAGTCTGCGGAAATTTTCTTGATTAGGCTAATTTCCACGAGTTCGCTTGATCCTATCTACCAATCTTTAGACCCCGGGAACTTAGTAATAAGTATTATTTGTTACACAGCATTAGTAACAAAAATCTGTTACATTTGTTTCTCTATGGAGTCAAGATTATGCGCTCCTATCGATGGATAAAACGGTAGGTCCGCGTGAATTCGATGGATAATTATATTGTTTATATCCTCGTAGATGTGTAATTTTAATTCGTTCTTAAATTATGTCATACGGATTTAGTTGAAGACGTCGCAAATTCCGATCTATGTAGTTGATGGTCACTCCGATGTTCTACGGAACTTGAAAAGGAAATATTTTGAGATATTTAAGTGTATATTTTTTTCTAACAAATAAAAATGTTTAAAACCATAGAATTTCTTTTATTTTCAAATTTAGGATTGCACCTGAAATGTTCCATAAAAAAATAACGAATGCACAAAGCATACAGCGTGAACTGATCTTATTGCATAAATTAAAGTCCAATCATTTGAAGTTAAATGTAAACGATTTTATGGCATGGCAGACATGAGAGTGATTCATCAGATTTTAACGAACATAGTTTAAAAGATATGGTCACAAAGACATTATATGCATACTGGAACAACATACCTAATGCAATGAACATTTGCGGTAAAGACGCGAACGAATTGGAATTAGCTGAATAAAAAAAAGTACGAGCTAGACTCGCGCACCGCGGTTTCCGAACAGATGTGTTCAAACTCAAAAAGTTCGCCCATCACGGGAATCGAATCTCGAAGATTGTCCTGTTTTTAGGGTTCCGTACCTCAAAAGGAAAAACGGAACACTTATAGGATCACTTTAATAATAAATAATGTTAAATAACAAAAATTATCGCTTTTTAAGGAATATAATATCAGAAAAATAATATACATACATATAAAAACAATTTTTGGATATTTATACGAAATATATTATATACGAAAATGAATAAGTTTATGGTGAAAAAATACAAAAAAAGTTCAGAAATTCATTGGCAAATATGAACGATAAAAGTGACATTGTGAAAATGTCAACAATTAATAAATAACGAATTTATGTACGAAAAAGATAAAAATGGACAACACGAATGCTGACACGAGCCAGATCACTTACAGCACGCACAACACCGCAAGACTCGTCGCTCAACTCCGCCTCGCAGCCGCCGCCACCACCGCCCTCCGTGCAGAACACACCCGTGACGGCTGCAGTAGCGTCGAGTTCGAGTGACGTAATCTTTACTCCCGCGGCGACGCCAAGACCTGTGCGCCGGAGAGGACGACCGCCGATTGGCTTGGGACTACGTGGGCAACGTACCGCGAACAGGGTCCCCGCTGTCGGTGGTGCATTGCCTCGCATGAGATGGACTCAACTAGATAATGAAAATGTCATGCGAGCGTACTACGAGGTCACAGAGGGGGGAACTAACCTCACTGCGTACCGTTCTAGAATACTTTCTGTGTTTCAGGTTCTTGAACCAGTTGTCAACGTATCGGCCTAACGAATATCGGACCAAGGGCGAGCTATCCAACGTTGTCATCTGTTGGACGACGCCACACTTGAGAGACTGCGTTTACAAGTGCAGGATAGTCGTGTTACTTCTGAACTAACACAGGTTCAGGTTGGTTTACAACCAAACGTAGCTACCCTGAATCCGGCATAATGAATTGAGGAGCGCTTTGGAGCATGCGATGAGTGAGTTCCGGTATATGCCTACGAATCTTAGACCTGCTGTACCGCGTTTGCCCATGCATACACGAAACAAGCAACTAATGAGAGCCTTGGATTCACTGCTACCAAATTATTTTGCTAGTAGTGAAAGCTCGGTGGACTCGCACTCAATTTTGTATTGTGCAGCGGTCGCGGCGTGTCGTGTAGCTAATGTCAAATTTCCCGTTTGCGATAGAGCTACACGAACCGTTCATTGTACGCCTGCTTTTTTTTTATTGTGCGTTAACTTTTAATAAGCGACTTATCAGGCAAATCGGTAGCGAGGGCTTTTCTATGGGTGGCAAGTACTGTAATACAAGTCGCACATAGCCAGAGACATGTAACTAAAGGACCAGCCTCGTAGGATCATTCCCCTCTGTCATGGTACAAGGTATTGTGATCCATTGCGCGCATAAATACTTCGTGCGTAATCGATTCTCTAACAGTCTTGTAATCGTTATCGCTCAGGTAACATCATAAAGTGTTACACTGAAAATGCCAAACTGTGCAGTTATGTCATGCAAAAAAAGGTCGAACACTTCTAGTTTGCAAAAATATTGAGTTACCTTTCACATGCAAGTATTATTTTATTTGCTTTCATATAAAAGAAATTAAAATGGTGTGATAACTATTAATACATGAGAAATCGATTCAGTAATCGAGTACTGATGCAATCGAATCATATTCCGCGACTTTGGTCGCATATCTCCTATCCTAAATTAGCGTAAATTATACAAACTGCAAAACAAAACAGTCCTTCATGCTGTATAATAGAGTTCATTTAGCTAAAGACAAAAAAAAGTATATAAGACGCTTCGATTTACGAAGAAGTTCAGCTATTCCACAACAGATGGCAGGCAGCGGTAAGAAAATAACTTTGAACTGTAGGCGCCTCGAAATAAGGTTGACATTTCCTCAAAACATTATTTTCTCTTCTATGTAGTAGTTACCTCGTCCGCCGTCAAAAATGGCAGAATTATTTACTAACAGAATCACGCGTATGGCGTGTCCTTTTGTTGAATTGTCTAAGCACATAGCACAATGAGTAAATTATGTCATAGGCGCTATAAATGCGTAAATGAATTAACACGAGATACACGAATATACGAATAAATATACTGTTTTTGTAAATATCATATATATTTTCAGTAAAATCAAGGTAGGGCTAGGGTCGTGTAGACGCAGTAGGCATCTATACTCGCGGGCAACTAATTTGACTCGGATTTAGTTACTTGAGAGTGTAGATGAAATTGAAAATCGAAAATTCGAGTATTATACGTAAATTTAGGACAAATTTATGTACTTACATTATTAATAAATACGTAGGTATAGCAATGTAAGCAGTTACGTAGGTAACATTACTGAAGTTCAGAAAATATGGAATTTTATTTATGACACAAAAAGTATTCGACACGGGAAAGTTTCGTTCCATACATAAATCTAGAATTGACTTACCTGTTTCGGTTACTTTCTTATCTCCATAGGGACCAAGAACAGCTTCATAGCTGTCTAGTTTAGTCCATTCAAATTTCCAAACATAATCATCCTTTCATTTCCCTTAGCTAAATCCAGAACATCTCTCACAGACTCCCAAAACTTCTCTAGTTCTTGGGTACCCGCTAAGCTTACGGGAGCGTATGCTGCAGCCAGAAATACTCGCGTGATGCCCAGTTTTATACGAACCCTACGAAGAGAAGTCCAGGCCCTACCAAATAGTAATCTCTTACACTAGATGCTAAGTGAAAGGGGAGTACGACACCTACACCGGCATTAGCGTGATCGTCCCGGTCTTCTCCAGACCATAGGACCCTCGCCCCACCGAGCAGATTATCACTCAATCCACCTCTCACATTCCACGTGCCTATGCAGCACTCGGCTCTTCTTGGCCCGCTGGAATTAGCGCTGCGCGGTGGGTGGCGGCCCCCACTGTCGCATGCAGATATATCCGCACCGACGTGGGCGTATCTATACGCGTCGTTTCCGGGGTACACCCTAATCCGCACATCGATGCGCTTTCGAGCCAATCTAATTGAGGTCCTAAATGAGCACGCTGCTGGCACATGACCCCATTATTGTTTATATAAAAAAATTCAAAATGGAGGCGACTAAGCCTAATCCGCACCGTTTGACACGGTGTTGATATTGGGTGCCACCTGTAATGCGTTAGTGCTATGACAGAACGAGTATTTTCGACTTTTATATGATCTCAGAAATGACGACACCAAAGAAAAAATCCGAATAGAGAAAACATATTTTTTCTTTGAGATTCTATACTTACAGCATTAATCTACTAGAGTAATATGTATTACGAGTATGTTTATCATTAAATCCTATGTGTTACGAAGTAGAGAACAATCTGCTTTAGTAAAACGTTAACCCTTTACCGCATGGATTTTTATATGTAATATATATATATATATATATGTGGTTCTATACTTTATCCTTATTATTATAAAAATATAAAAAAAAATCCTACATGATTTTTAATAGTAAAAAATAATTAAATAATTTTGGTTCCAAATTTGGAACAAAATGCATTCGCGCTTATAAAGATACATGTTCCATATTTGGTACTTTATGCAGTGTGTTCTTCTTTTGGTTAAGCATGTTTTTTTTAAGGTCACGCTATGTTTTTTATTCTAAAGGAAAACATTATTTAAAGAAACTAATTACTTGTGCCTGTATATAGTGTCATGTCGTGTTTGTTTATATAGTTTGATTTTATAGGAACTAAGGCAAAATAATCACGATTTCTACAAATTATGAATTATTGACGTAGTGTTATTCCTTTACAGCATACTGTGACAAATTCGGAAATAAATAAGATATAAATAATTGTGAGATTTAATAAGTGCACTGCATGGAGTTCCAAATTTGGCCAAATAAAAAGCGCCTTACTGCATTTGGTTTCGGATTTGATACAAACTTTAACTGATGAATTAAATATGATAATAATAGATATAATTACGTTTTTTACCATATAAGCGTTGAGGATCCCTTTTTCTGCAACATTAACTCTGTTTTGTATTTTTTTTAATAAGCATAACAATGTTAATTCGTATTGTGAAAATTTGTACGTGCAACTCCTACGAAATGGCGGCCTCGACTGCTTTGTCACGAGATGACAGCGTTTCGAAATACTAGAAGGACGTTGTTTATGATTTTTTGGTTAAAGCAGACCTTGCTTTTGTTTATTGATGGGGATTGAGGGAACAGAATAAATAGATGGCGATGGTAAACTTTTACAAGGATTTGTCACAGTATGCGGTAAAGGGTTAAGTCATCATACTTGCAAGATGTTTAGTGATGTGACGGTGTAGGTCTGGTGCAGCCGAGAAGGCCATTAATCAATTATTATAAATGAGATTAATTATTACATATAATCAATTAGTATAATTACTATTAATGATTTTCGATGCCGCGTCGTACATAACTGTGAAAAGATTGTTAGAGATATGTCACACTTTTTTAGAGCGCGAAAACTTTTTACTGTTTGCCTTTTACTTGTGTTGTGGATTACCAAACAGGCGTATGTAAGTCAAGGTGGCATAAGCGCACTGTGTATCTATGCTCCAGGGATCAAGCGACTTTATAGTTATTAGTATTATTCTTTTTGTTGTTGCGGTGAAATAGATACTATTAATCAAAAATTATTTAATAATTTATATTATGTACATCTGTCATAGAATAAGATAAATACATTTTGACAAAGGCATATTTGTAAATAACGAGTCCTTCCATAAAACATTGTTAGGCTACCTCAAAATATAAATTCTGTTAGAAATGGTTATGCATTTATTGAAGTTATACTTCTTTAGACGCGTTATGAAAAAATGATGAGAGTGAAATTTTAAGATGCGCGCGCATCACTGTAACACAAAAGTAACAGGTTGAAGCTGCTAAATGTTTCACGGTATTACCCGTAGATAGCGCTATAGTTAAAAATGTATAACATTTGTACTTGACATTTGACTTGAATGTAATACATTCCATAAACATCGCCGCTACTACTTGAAAGACGTTTTTTTAATTTTACTCTAATAATCCTTCTTATAAATTAAAATATTTTTATTTATTACAATTAGTACATACTAAATATTATTAAATTATTAATGTTAAATATTTATTTAATGATGCCAAAGAAGTATAACTTCTCACGCGCGCGTACATAAGTACACGCACCTTTTTTTTTATGAAGTAGTGTAAGTAATCGTAATAAAACTTATATGTAAAATTATTTATGTTATGTGAAAAAAAATGTCTACCTACTGAAAAGATATAGACAAGACTTTAAAATAGGTATATATATTTTTTCATCAATTGATGAACTATAATAGTAGATTGTTGTATCGAGCAATGCACTCGTGCTAATTTAGTGCATTAATTACTCACTTTAGCAAGGTAGGTAGCAAGGTACTAGGTACTCAAAATAAAAACTCAAGTTAATGAAAAGAAAGTTTAATTCATCTTCTTCCCAAACGTTTAAAACTTATAATTATTAAATGGGCAATTATTTAAAAGTGAAATTTGCACTTTTGTTTGGAACATTTATTCTAGTATTTGTTTGGTTTTTTTGTGAATAATAATTATTAACAGCAGAATCAGACGCTACAGGTAGACGCAAGCTCAATCTCAAATAATTTCCATGAGAAGTAGACGGACTTGGCGATGTTGATCGGTGCAAATGAATTGATTTCGTTATGTTTGAGTGATTTTACTTTTATTTTGTACCGATTCCTCTATGTAACCTTCTGCCACTTGGTCCGATTTCCATCCACCATGACGCATGAGCGTAGTTAAATTAGCACCGGAATCAGCTAGCAGGGTTGCTGAGGTTCGGCGGAAACAATGCCCAGCGTACGCTTCCGGGTTTTGTAGCTTCAGATAACTGGCAATTTCATAAGGCAATTTTCTAAATTCGTTTCTGTTAATGGCTTGTTTTGGGCATTTTCCATTCTGGTAATCTAAGAAAAATCGCTTTGTGTTTAGAGAACTTGGACGCAGCGCTATGTATTTCTGCACTACATTTTAAAATTCGCCACGTATTACAAATTGACAGTCTTTCTTTGTTTTCGTGTTCATAAGTTTAATTAGCAGCATCTGGTTATGTGTATCGATGTTGTCAATTATATTAAATATTCATTAATTCAGAGCTTCTGCAAGCACCGTTTATACCGAAAATGTGAGCAACCTGTAAAAAAGATTTAAATTTGACGTTACACACAAATTAACACATAATTTAGAAGCATTAAATTATATTAGTGGCAAGTATTTAGTAGAAATATATTGCAGGGTAATTAGATACAATAACTTCAAACATGTCCAAAGTAGTTATTCTACTTAGCTGGCAATGTACTTCTATTAAACTCTTGGACTGAACAGTGTTTATACCGGTCATAATGTGTCAACGTCTAAATTATATACTTAAAACTTACCTTTGCTGCTAAATATTTATTGTCAGATGCTTCATTCAAAAATGTTTCTATATCCTGGGCTGTGAGCACTTTCGACTTTTTACTCATATACCCATCTGATAGCCGCTTTAGAAGCGATGTTAATTTAGAGGATTCTTTTATATCCACGTTGTACTTGGTATTAACCGTGCTTTTCGACGAGCACGGTGGCGCAGTGGTGAAACGCGCTGTTACGCTACTTTGACACCAACGCTCGTGGGTTCGATTCCCACACAGGACAAACATTTGTGTGCTTGAACATGTCTGTTTTTCTTGGTCTGGGTATTTTCTATGTATAATAAGTATGTATTTACAAAAAAAAAATGTATTTACGTATGTTTATCAGTTGTCTAGTATCCCGTAACACAAGCTTCGCTTACTTTGGGGCTAGATGTGTAATTTGTCCAACAATATTTATTTATTTATTTTCAACATTGAATATATAGACCACAATGAAGATGGTCTCATTTTTTTTGGACATCTCACTGAAATACATTAAAAACACACTTTCATATTCGGACCGTGATTTTACACGTCTTTCGTTTCTCCACTTAATAAAATTTTCATAAGCTTTTAAATATTGATCCCGCGTCTTTTGCGGCAAAAGGTTATTAACAATTTCATTTGCAGCTATTTGTATACTTTCTGGGGTTGATTCATATCGCTATCGCTATCTATTTCCATTTTTTTTAACATTTCTTGCAAAAATTGAAGTATCAAAGTTTTACAATAGTACAAAATGCGCGCTATTTGTTTTTTTTCCCGAAGTCGGTTTTATTCGCCCGTTTTTATTTACAGCCAGTATCTTTTTGATCTAATACATACGTTTTATATTAAACTTAAATGGGAGACATTAAACCTCTGTGGTAAATTTATGTCTAAATAAAAAACAGTGCATTAATGAAAAACTGTGCAACCATGAGATTTCATATAACATTTCTGCACTGTTTTGGTTCTAAGCAAAAAACACGTCCTTTGTGATCGGTTTTGTAGTGATTAATGATAACATTGGTCTTTTTTGTCCAGCTGTAAACACACATCAATATTGAATATGTAATAATGTCATGTGTCATAAACGGCATACATCATATAATTTATTGCTTTATTATTAGTTTCTATTAAAATTTCATTAATGGACAACTCTGCCACTATATCTATTATTAATAGATACCAACCTGGCAAATGTACAGGCATGATTCCCGTACCAAAATTTAGGACAGTAACAATTAGCAGTTACGCCGCCGTTCCCTGCCGGCGAGAGAAAAAGACGGGAATACTTATAGCTTGATTTGTAACGAAATTCAGTAAAGGCCAGAGTGTTTAGCATTCATCTTCTCTTATTGAACGCCCTTTACTCCAACGTTGGAGACTGGAGTGGGAGGGGCGAAGTTTCCACTTTCAAGTAACAAAAATATAAATTTTAGTGTGTTATTGTATAGACGCGCCTTTTAAGTTCGCTGATAGACACCGCGCCGTCTCCACTCTAAATTAATTCTATCAAATGAAATATTTTACTTACTGTTTCATTAACTACTGTATTTGACAAAACAAGTAAATAGATATTAACTCATGTAATACCACTCCTTTTTGTATGTTTCTCCTTTACCTTGATACAAGATTAACGCATGTCGGTTTTTATCAAAATTTTTACAACGCGATACTATAATATAGTAGCGCTAGTGATAATGAATGACAGATCTCTAAGCGGACTATACACGGAGTTTGTGAATTGAGCTGAGTTTTGAGAGGCATAGAACGAAGTCGATCGAAGGTTATTGTAAATATATGCATATTTACAATAACCTTCCCATGAAATATTAGTTTGACAGTGATTATAAAATAACGTTATAATTTATGACATATCTCATCGCATGTTATAAATAGTTAAAGTTTAATTCATTGAGGCCCATTATATAGTTGTTGCCATAACGCGCATGGCGGAGTTCAACGGTCTGGGCCTCAACGGGTAAACTTATTTAAAATAGATCGCTGTAGAAAAAGAAAATCTTATTTACATTATGGCTTGGAGTAGTTTGTTTAAAGTACCTACCTAAAACATCGTTTTTTTATGATTTTCTGCAGCAAGTGACGTAACGTTGTTTTTTTTTTTTTTTTTGAGAATCAGAAGTAACGATTGTGAAAAAAAAAATCTCACGTCATTGTCGTAATTGTCGGCTCGGCAATCTCTAACAGATATGAAAGTTAGTTCAGTACTTCAGTTCAGTCAGTCAGTTCAGTCAGCTACAGTCGTTCATTTGCGTCGGAAATGTCATACAAACAAAATACTGGCAAAGTGTGTGTGTTACTATAGTATAATTAATATTATACCTTAGTCAATAAATATTTATCTAGATGCATCTGTATTTGATACTTCAATCCATGTAGCCCGCACTTTTGCAACAGTTTGGTTTCAACAAGCGGCGACAACGGAAGTGCAATGAGTGTCGTTTGTTACAATGGGGCCAATGACAGACTTATACATGAAGCTGATCAGCTTATTTCTTACATAGAACGAGGCTCCACGGTCTTGAAATTTTATCCCAGAAAGCGGCCAGAGCGTCGATCCCTCTTGGTTCGACGGGAAACACACCAAGTGATATGGTTTAGGACAGGGGTGCCTCAACGTCAGGTGTACGAAGGAGCCCTTGATATTCGGGATGTGAAAGAAGTACGCATTGGAAAGGCTTCCAAGGATTTCGAACGATGGCCAGAGGAATCGAAGAGACTCGAAAATTCAAAATGCTTCACAATATACTACGGCACAGAGTTTAAACTGCGCGCGGCGTCTTTCGCAGGTAATGTTTAGAGCTAAGTTTGATAAACATGTCTATATTTACCACCATCTAGATACTGACACATAAATCTGCATATGTACGGTTGTGTGTGAAGTGTTGTATTGACATTTCATTGCTGTTTTCTGGTATGCAAATTTCAATTCCTAAAATACTCTATAGTAGCTCTAATACTCGCTAGTGTTAGAGTGTATTGTAGACAGGCACTTATAATACACAACTGATTTGAATGCGAACAATTGATTTCCTCTAAAAATAAACTTGAATTTCATTACAGCTCAAACGGACAAGGAATGTGAGGCTTGGGTCAAGGGAGTCAGATTTTTGGTAGAAGAGGCTATAAGTGCCTCATATCCATTGCAAATTGAGAGATGGTTGAGAAAAGAGTTCTATGCTATTGAGAACTCCCAGGAAAAGTGAGTATCCATAATTCTTATTGTCATATGCTTCCCTTTTTTAAATCATAATGAATAATAATCATGACTATTTTAGTATAATGGTACAGTTAAGTATTGGGAATTGAAATCATAATTCATGGTTCATTTTATTTCTTATATAATCCTGTGTAATTTACAAATATATATATGTTACGTCCTTACATATGAAATTAGCTTTTTCTCAAACTGGCCACTTTGATCTCAAATATCTGACGTTTGGTTAGGAATTCAAATTTAGGCTTGTATATTTGTGTTTCGAACTTAGTCATTCATTTGTTTTTACACCACTTGTTTTTTCTTTGACATCAGTCTGTTCACAAAATGAAAACGTACAATATCGCAGTAGTTATGAATATGCATACCACTGTGGCACCAATGCTGCAGAAATAGCTAGAAGGATTAATCATGTGTATGGTGAAGCTACTGTAAAAGAAAACACAGTACGTTTTAAGTTCCAACATTTTCATTCTGGAAATTTTGATGTACGGAATAAATCCCATGAACGGCCGGAGACCCTAATTGACAACGAAGAATTAAAGATGATTTTGAAAGCAGATCGCAAACTACATCAGAGTTAGCGGCAGGCTTCCGTGTGAGTGACAAAACAGATGTAATTCACTTGAAACAAATTGGAAAACTGAAAAAACTCAAGAAATGGGTACTGCATGAATTGAGTGAAGCACACTAACAAACACGCATTGAGTGCTATATTATATTACTCAACCGTCACAATTATGAGGGAATTTTGAATCATATTGTTACTTGTGGTGAAAAATGGATTCTGTACGACAATCAGAAACGCTTATCACAGCTGTTGAATCCAGGAGAAACCGGCTCAATCTTATCCCAAGCGAAAGTTGAGTCAGAAAAGGTATTGGTGAGTGTTTGGTGGACCAGTCCTAGTGTCATACCCTACAGCTTCTTATTATCTGGCCAGACAATTAGGGCAGATTTGTATTGTAAATATAATATTTGTATTGTAACACTTGCCAACCATGATGGCTCGCTATTCAACAACCGAAACTAGTCAATTGCTCTAGTCCACTGCTGCTTCAGGACAATGCTAGACCTCACACTTCATGACAGACGGTCACTAAATTAGAGGAGCTGTGATTGGAATGTCTCTGACACCCTCCATACTCCCATATTTTGCAATTTGTACAACTTTTTTTTAATCTAATATTTTCTGAGGCTTTTAGTCATTTAGCTTGACTATGTCGGCCTTATAGGGAATGTGCACATGCTGCTTACTTTACTCCCTATTTGTAATAGCAAGTGATACAAAGAGATACAGTTTATTTGCCTCACTTGATAGAGGGTCACTTAATATTACATTAATGCTCCCGTTGGTTGGATTGAGGCAAAATCCTGTCCCTTAGAGAAGGATGTCGACTACAGTCTGCTACCAAATGTGTGATATCCTCAATTGCTTCACATATCACTTGCCACTAGAACCTCCCTAGAGAGATTGACAGTCAAACCATGAATATAAGAAAGGGCTCTCAGTAAACATACACCAAAAACCTTTTGCTGGTAAACACTTATTAAAATGTTTTTTCCATATCTTGGCACAATGTTCTTTGATTTTATAACCATGTTCAACAGTTTAAGGTTTATTATAGGTTATTTCAATTCATTGGTCACTGCATCTCCAGCCAAGGCATCTGCCATAAATGTTTGTATGTGTTGGTATCCACTGGAGTTTTATCAACACACTGTTATGCTGAAGGTGACACATTCACCGCAGGTGCACCTAGTCATATGTTGAAGAGCACTCCTAGAATCCATCAGAATCACAATTTTTGACACTTTAAATGATATGGCATACGAGATTGCCTTCGCTATAGTCACTAATTCTGCGCTCATTATGCAGATTGTTCTATTTGTTCTCCATTTGAGAGCACATTGGCTCTGAGAATCTAAAAGTGCTGCCCCAACACCTTCTCTCTTCGAAACATCTGTGTATATCTTATAAAACCCAGTGTACATCTGATCCAGTTCTCTCAATACCAGCTGCCTCAGATGAATCACAGTGAGATCACACTTGGCCGACATAAGACCTTTTATTTCTTGTCTAATACAAGATATATCCTGTCCTGATACCCAAGTATCCAATGTGCACATGCCCAATAAGGAACTCTTGAAGAAGTCTGAATCTTTTAGATTTGCGTATAAAGAACAATATTAGCTTATTGCTACTCCAGGAAATTCTGATTTGCCAGTTTACCAATTAGTCTATAAAGATCACCAGAGGAGACTGAAGGTAAAGTAACACATGTAAACGAGGAAGGCAGATTTCGCTTTCCATTACATGGGTAGGAGTACTACATATAAAACTGACACAAGTTATCAGAGCTCTATTTTGTAGTATGTTCAATTTGTTTAAATGAGTTTTGCAGCATTTGCATAGAGAAAACTTCCATAATCTATGCGACTATATACAAGTGAAATATATATATATATATATATATATAACTTCATGCCAAATCCCTTGTGGCATATCCTTTCTATGCACGCTCACCGGTTACTAGGACAGACTAGGACTCTTAACATCACTTTATAATAAAACATCATGTCATGGTAGGTTGGTCTTGGTCATAAGATAACATAAGGTACATAAGATTTTCCCAGCATCCTTAGTGAAGATATCGAATAAAAGAGGAGATAGCAGATGAGCTTTACTCGCTTCAATATCACTAATGATGTAATGTTAACATTGTTGTATACCTTGTCAATATCATAGATATTGTGATAGAATTTTTGACAGAACCAAGCTGAATACTAGTTATTAATTTAGTAAGACTATCAAGGCATGATTGAGCTCGTCTGAAACCTACCATAGAAGGAGAGAATAGACCTTGGCTTTCTACATACCATTCCATTCTTTTCATGATAATGAGGTGAAAAATTTTACAAACACAGGACATCAGTGAAATAGGTCAAAAAGATGGAGACTTTTGGCCAGGTTGGGAACTGGTATAACCCTAATATCTCACCAGTGATTAGGTGCATCTCCAGTATTCAGGATGCTATTATATATGTGTAATAACCGAGTTATACCAGAAGGTGGTAAATTATTTATCATTGAGTACGATATGTTATCTGCACCAGGGGTAGTATCCTTTCATTTTAGGTAGTTATTTTTAATTCTGGACTGGTAATTTATTTCTCCAAGAAAGTGGGCATAGTGTTGTTTAAAACTGGTGGAAATACTTTCACTGTATCCAGTGTTAGTGAGTTTCATTGAATTATCAATGGTTGAGCAAAAGTCAATCCATCCCTTACGTCGATTTCTTTTATAATTTAATTGGCTGTGTACACTTTATTTCTCTAGCAGTCATAGTTATCAGGGTTTGGATTGCGTCTTAATTGCATCAGTGCAAGATGCCTTTCTGCCACTGCTTTAGATGCATTCATATCCCAGTAAGGTTGTGGAGGGTGGGTTTCGGAAACATGGATTCATGGTATTGTGTCTTCAGCTCCGTTTTCAGTATAGAAATGAAGCATAATATTCTGATTGTATGTTGTGTCTAATGGTAAGAGTACTTAAGATTTTTCGACTTTAGCTATTAAGTCCTCAAATTGTGCCATTTTTAAAATTTCGCCTTTTTATGTATAAGTTAGATTTGCCATAGTCAAACCTCATTGATGAACGAGATGGTCACAAACCAGTGACTCTTTAGTGGTATGCCTGAAGAATTTGTCTGCAATGTCGGCTGATACAAATGTGACATCTGGAGATGATTGTTGCAACACTCTAGTTACCATTTTAATTCTAGTAGGACTGCCATCATTTAAACATTTGAAATCATTTTTGAACATTGATCTATAGATCTTTTCCCCCCTACTATAATTTTTGTACTACCATATGCAGTGATGAATATTCATGTCTCCAAGAATAATTGTTTTAGAGTTGTAAAACCCAAATATGTAATCCCAAATACGTTGATCAGTTCTCGCAGATGGAGGACTATACATTGATATGACATTCTTTATATTAGGTACATTAAATACTTCTATGACTATGTTACGTTCTATGATTCTATTTCAGAATTAGGTATAATAATAGTTTTTTTAGTCAACTTAATTGTTTTATTTAATATCATACATAAGCCAATAAATAGCAGTCCTCTCTATCACCTCTCATAACATTATAGTTGCTTATTCTAACTCTATCCTCTTCCGACAACCACGTCTCACTAACAAAAGCAATGTGTATCTTCTCCTGACACATAAATAATTTCAAATCTGATAATTTATGCTTTAAGCTATTTGCATTCCATTGAATTATGTTGATCATTTATATTCTTTCTATCCATTAAGGTTTAAATTTAATAACCTTAATAACATTTCTGAAGTAAAATAATTTTCTATCATTGGCTATACTTCTTCGAATATGTATTTAATCATGGCCTTTATTTTGGTTTGGATCCTCTTACTAGTAAAAATAATTCCTCCATATCATTTATAAATTTCTTTATGAAAGAAAACAAGAAGACTATTTTCTTATCTATCTTTTGGTTTTCTTCATCACCATGAGATGAGTACCTCTATCTACAGTAGTATCAATTAGTTCATCATTTTGTTGTGTTGTGTCCTGTCTCTCACTGTTTTTGTTCTTTTTCCTCGATTTAACTTTTTCCCTTGCTTCTGGTGTGGTTCCATATCTCCATTCATATTCTCCTTGTCTGAACCCACCAATGCCTCTGTGCATGTTTTGGTAGTGGAGAGTGACTCTGATGCCATTCTAACAGGATATGGGTTAATGTATGGCACAGTTCGACGAGGTGCAGCAGTTACTTTCGCTGCATTTTCCTATCTATCTAGAACGTCACGCCAAGTCCCTTGCGGGGTAGGCAGAGAGAATCGAACGCCATAAGACGCAGTTCTTACGCACTTTACTCGCTTCTTTAACATTTATAATTCTTTTCATGCACGCCCGCCGGTTTCTAGGACTCTTAACATCTCCTTCTGATAAAACACGCCCAATTTGGTCATGGGAGGTTAGTCTTGATCTTCCTCGGCTGCTACATCCTTCCACTTTTGCATTGTATATCTGTTTCATCATTCTTTCATCCTGCATTCTTTCTACATGTCCAAACCAACGTAGCATGCCTTTTCTTATCTTAACACCGACACTCTCTTTTAGACCAACTCTCTTTCTTACGTCATTATTACGAAGACGGTCAGCAAGCGTTATGTCACAAATTTTACGCAATGCTCTCATCTCGACTGCGGACCGCGACCGTGTCTCTTTTAAATACCATTATCTTGGTTTTCTACGCATTCAATTGTAAGCATTTCTTCATATAATCATCGTTCATTACTGTTACTAGTGTTTGCAGTTCTGCTATTAAAACCGCGTCGTCTGCTCAGTGATCAACTGTCTGCTTTATAGTAGACAGTTGTCCACTGAGTCACCCATTCACGTTCCCACATTCACATTTCTTATTCTCTAAAGACAACTGTCCATACATAGGATGAATAGCCGAGGCGACAGCACGCATCCCTGTCTGACACCAATGTTGGTATCAAACCAGCGCGACAAGCTGCCGTCCAGCCGCACACATGCTATACAATCTTCATACATGGATTGCACAGCACAGAGCAGGCCACCGTCAACCGTGGGTAAAATCTGGGCAAAATGTTCCGGAGATTGTTTCGCACGACACTATCAAAAATCAAAAACCCTCTGGTCCAGAGCCAGATGTTTCTCCACGATGTTTCGGAGTGAAAAAACCTGATCGGTACATCCTCTGCCGCTTCGAAATCCACCCTTTGCTTCCCAAAGCATTCCATTGGATTTCACCCTCATTCTCCTTTCAACGATTTCCCATACACTTTAGCTGCTAAGCTGATCAAACTGATTGTCGCTGCATTTTTGTTTCTATTTATTTTGATAAGAGCCATCTTGCATACACAATACAATTATACTCTGACATCACAACTCGTATTTTTTTCTCCCTGTAAAAGACTGGGCATGTTTTTTTTAACTATAGTCATACAGAGACATGTTACTAAAGGACTCGCCATACGCGTGATTCTGTTAGTAAATAATTCTGCCATTTTTGACGGGGGACGAGGTAACTACTACATAGAAAAGAAAATAATGTTTTAAGGAAATGTCAACCTTATTTCGAGACATCTACAGTTCAAAGTTAATTTCTTACCGCTGCCTGCCATCTGTTGTGCAATAACTGAACTTCTTCGTAAATCGAAGCTGGTAGATTTAAAATTACGAAACGTCTTATATACTTTTTTTTGTCTTTAGCTAAATGAACTCTATTATACAGCATGAAGGACTGTTTTGTTTTGCAGTTTGTATAATTTACGCTAATTTGGGATAGGAGATATGCGACCAAAGTCGCGGAATATGATTCGATTGCATCAGTACTCGATTACTGAATCGATTTCTCATGTATTAATCGTTATCACACCATTTTAATTTATTTTATATGAAAGCAAATAAAATAATACTTGCATGTGAAAGGTAACTCAATATTTTTGCAAACTAGAAGTGTTCGACCTTTTTTTGCATGACATAACTGCACAGTTTGGCATTTTTAGTGTAACACTATGATGTTACCTGAGCGATAACGATTACAAGACTGTTAGAGAATCGATTACGCACGAAGTATTTATGCGCGCAATGGATCACAATATCTTGTACCATGACAGAGGAGAATGATCCTACGAGGCTGGTCCTTTAGTAACATGTCTCTGTAGTCATATGCTCCTCTTTGTAGTTTACATACTGGTATTTGTTGGTAGTTTTCATTATCCACCACATTTGGGGCAGATTTGCATTTTAATTGGGCAACGGTTTTTCATATGAACATATTTCCAACATTTGGAGCATTGGGTCACTGGAAATGCGTAAGGCTCCACCTTTAGACAATATCCATATGTATACACATATGATAGTAAGGTAGATCCTTTGAAGCATAAGCATATTGTCTCACTTTGCACCCATTTCCCTTATATATCTCTTTTATTTAATATTTTTACTCTCAATACTTCGTAATCACTCTCCAAGCTGTGTTTAACATCTTCAAGTTCGATGTCAATTTCTCTTATTAATCCATATGACGTAGGTCACCTCACCTGTTTTTCTAAAAGTCGGACCGCTTTTTGATTAGCCGCTGAATCACTTTTGAAACGCATTAAAACTTTGTATTTGTATATAATATATATATATTTGTTTATAAAATTTTGTATACAACTCTTACTGTATCTTTTATAGTCTTAGGTTTTCGCGATTGTTATACATTGAATTAAACAATTTTTAACGGAAGTATCGCGTGTTTTAATTATTTTGTTGAACCTGACGTTTCGAATGCTTTGCAGCATCCGTGGTCGCAGGAAGACTTCATGTACGAAACGACTATGATACTTCCGTTAAAAATTGTTTAATTCAATCTTTTGTATTCTCAGATTTTAGAATTTTTTGCCAACCCTATTTGTTTTGGTAGCACTTCTGTAGAACTAATAGACACTTCATAGTTATTGGGTGCAGTAAAAGAACTGTTTTCTGTATTATGTTGGTGAATATAAATTACCTCTGGTGAGTTTTTCTTATTTATTCTTTTTTTATTTCTATATCTCACATCATACTCTGCTTCCTCGTCCATATCAGAACAGAGGTTCTAATACGTTTTCCTGACATAACAGGTTGACTATTCACTTCCATATCGATATCATTGTTATTCCATTCCAATTCGGAGACAAAGATGCTCTGTACTTAAATTGTAAGCTTCTCTTCTTCATCACTATTACTCATTATTTATGCTTCAAAACATTTTTTTTTTCTGAGGGTAGATATAAAGTCACTATCTTTTATATTATATTGTTTGTATTCACTAAAATTACATGAAATACATTCACTACATTGTCACAGAATACTAGTTTTATCACAAATCAAAACATTTATAATTAGGCACTTATAAACCACAAATTGTAAATTGCAAGAGCACGTCTATACCCTGCAGAGTCAACATTGACACTTTGGACCACTACTTGCATGCAAAAAATTCAATTCCGATGGGGCAGTCCAAATCGCCTTCAAAGATTTTATTGATTCTCGCTCTTACAATTTTTTCAGCAATGAAATCAATGAACTACATGCAAAATAGCGAATGTGCATAGATAATAATGGTGCATACTTCGATTGATTAAATATATTTTTTCGTTTTACTTTTTCCATATAAAACGCCGATTTCATATCTAAGGAGCTAATATTTATATAATTGTATGTTTACAAATACTACAATATTGTAGTTGTACTAAACTAGTTAACTACTTTTTGCACTGCCATTACTGAAGAGAGACTTATATTCCTCCAGTGGGATGAGCATGGGTTGAAGTGGTGATGCTTAAACTATGTACTTAAATAAATTACAATAAATAAATTTAAATTCATTTATTTCTCCCACAATTTTACATTACAAATATTATAAACTAAAACAATATTATGTGGCCGTGTATTATGGAAGACTGGGGACTAAACTAGGAATAAGCCTGTATACCAAGTTTCTCCTCCAACATTCAAGGTATATAAATATTGTACAAATCTGTGTTAGAGAAGAAATATTTTTTTATTATTATTTATTATATATCTATGTATTATTATATATTTATTATATACACAATATCAATAAGCAAACATCTGACATTTTATTGCACAAGTACCAAGTGAATTTTTTTTTTCGCCTTTTTATCCCCGAGGGGAAAGGCAAAGGGATCTAGCCTAAACAGCCAAGTCTTCAGTTTAGAACCATTTGAAAATCTTAATTCTATGTTCCAGCTTCAGGAACTGGGCTGAAAGAATACATGGGAAGGGTACCTAGACCCAATCAACCCAATTTAAATACCACCCGTAAAACGATAGTTATTTTTACAAGGTTTTCTTGATGAACTTATTCACGTCTTCCAAAGAGTGCATAGCCGTGTTATACTTGAGTTTTTTCATTACTGTATAATTTCATGTTACAAAATACTATCGAAATTGTCACACAAAACTAATTTTATATTGAATTGTAAAAATTTCAAGTAAAACAACAATGTCACTCGTCAAAAGCGCGGGAAGAAGACCGTACCAAGTGTAAATGATAATTGGTAATATAGTTAACACAGATTAAAAATGAATCCTATACTTACATAGCACTATATAACAGAAAAATATCTATGGCTCATCTGGAAACATACAATTAAAACTAAGTGCATGAATACTTTCAAAATTAATGCACTTAAGTTTTCACTGTATGTTCCTAGATGTGAATGAAACTCAATGTGTTTGGGATGGGGGAATGCATTATGATTGGTGTGCGGAAATGTTAATTATCAACAAAAACCATGAAAGTCACATAAATATCATAATAGTGTTAACCCACACTATTGGCCTTATCTACAGTTTAATAAATATTAAACAATTCTTTAACCTTCTAGTAGACAAGTCTCGGTCCTATGCGCTGAATAATAAAACAATTGACTCGTCCATATGTCTTGTATTTGTTTCCTCTATGAAATGAAACATTGCTTAATTTTGACTCTACTAGATATCAGTCCCGGCAAAACTATGTGAATTAGCTGTGCGTCGATGAGGCTAAACTAAAATTAAGAACTTCTTTAAATATTGCTTTTATAGGCCGCACTGTATGTATAATATTGATTAAACAACATGTTGTCTTCACTAAGCCAGTGTTCGGCGATATTTTTATGTTTAAGATACGTTAACGAAATCGACAAACTTTAAATGTACTTACACCAAAGTAAAATCTAATTTTTATTTAACATTTACTTACTATTAAAATCAATATAATATGAAAAGATTTTAATAATAAAGGGGACCATGCTTACATAAAATTTTGTATAACTTTTTAATTTTCTGACAAAACTGGCTATTTTTCTGTGTCACACCTATCTAATGATCCCGGTAAACCAGTGTGCCACGGCACATAGTTTACATAACACCGCACTAAGCTATACTTCATATATAATTAATTACTAAAAATAAGCGAGATTCATATTAGACACATACATATTGGTACAGATCTCATCAAACTAAACTTCTAGCTTAACTATTAAAAATATTGCAATTGTACTTTTTGAAGAACGTATTCACGTTGATTGTAATAACTTTTTTATAAATATTGGGTCTCTACCAACTGATAAATGTACAACGGTCTTTAATTAAATAAAAATAATTACTAAAATTAAATCAACAAAATTACTAGTAGGTACATATTTAGATAACTATCAAAACTTGTTTAACAAAATAAACACAATGTCAACTAAAAATGCCTTTTTTATTTAGAAACTATTATAATAATAGTCTAGCAGGTGATATGCTCTAGGGGTGGAAGTGTTAAAGGGCATAACGCCGCGAGTAACTTCGGAGAAAGCGCAGCACACCTCTCGACACCCCTGAGTCACATCGGTTTTGCCCCCGGCCGACTTTTTCTGGCATTTCGGGGGTCCATCTAGTGAGTGGCGAGCCACCGGCTGCCGAAGTAACATCAGATAGGATAGTTATGGCAGGTGTCCGTCTCTCTTCTGTAATAGCCCAGTAGGTACTAATAATCCCTCCAGATCTCATTTCAATAGCTCAATTATTTCCGACACATTTGCAATAGTCCCAATACCTGCTGTGACCTGTTCCTTGGGATATCCTCCCATTGATATCCCTCAGAGAAAGTCACAGCTGGTATAATACATTACATCATTCTTTTAGAAGGGGCCTCTACGCGTTGGATTTATATCCCCGCGCCTATCAAATGACCGGGATTAAAACCCGTGAAATAAGACAGATAATAATAATAATATTTTGTGATTCCCAAATCCCTTTTCGAAACTGAAACCTATAAATACCTCGGTATGGCCGAATGTTTAGGTATACAAGACGGGGATATAAAACAATCAGTGAGAGAACGTTTCTTTAGCCGACTTTCAAAAGTACTGAAAAGTCTTTTGTCAGGCGGTAACAAAGTGCGTGCTTTCAATGCTTGGGTTATGCCCTTGCTTGTGTACACTTTCGGCATACTGAGGTGGACTCAAACCGAACTAGACGCTCTGGATCGTAAAGTCCGCAAACTGCTGACAACATATCGTATGCATCATCCACGCTCATCAGTGATGAGATTGTACATCCCATGGAAGTGTGGGGGTCGTGGGTTGCTTAATGCTAAGAACCTACACAACCGTGAGGTGTACAATCTGCGGGAATATTTCCTACATGTTGAGAGTGGAATGCATCGAGATGTTGTAGCAGTTGATAAAGGACTGACGCCGCTCTCCTTAGCGAAAGAGGACTGGCATATACCGGTCATACTTAGCACTGGAGATCGCTTGAACGTATGGAAGAGCAAGGAGCTACATGGACGGTTCCATCGGGTCCTTCATGGGCCTGATGTTGACTTTCTGGCGTCCGTGGCCTGGCTACGGTTCGGTGACCTGTTTGGGGAAACCGAAGGTTCTGTTTGTGCAATTGCTGATGAGGTTGTAAAGACTAATAACTACCGGAACTACATCATGAAGGACGGTACGGCTGACATTTGTCGTGCTTGCCACCATCCTGGTGAATCAATCAGACGTGTTATTTCCGGTTGTTCTTACCTTGCCAACGGTGAGTATTTGTACAGACACAACCAGATTGCCAAGATTATCCACCAGCAGCTTGCTCTTCGATATGGTCTTGTAAGCTCCGAAGTGCCTTATTATAAGTATGTACCTATGCCAGTACTTGAAAACGGCCATGCGAAACTCTACTGGGACCGGTCTATCATCACAGACAGGACTATTATTGCTAATAAGCCTGATATCGTGCTGGTAGACCGGTTGGAACGAAGGGCATTTCTTATTGATATCACCGTCCCATGTGATGAGAACCTCGTGAAAGCTGAGAATGATAAGTTATCAAAATACTTGGACTTGGCTCACGAGGTTACCGCCATGTGGGACGTTGATTCAACAGAAATTGTTCCGATAGTCGTGTCGGTCAATGGTCTAATAGCGAAAAGTCTTGACCGACATCTCCAGAGACTTTCGCTAAGTCCCTGGATCAAGAGCCGGATACAGAAGGTAGCAATTTTGGGAACTGCACGTATTGTGCGGAGGTTCCTCAGTCTGTCGCCCTAACCACCGGCGACTCAGATAAATGTTCTGCGCCGGCGGGATTCCTTTTTATATATTTTTATATTTATAACATTGTATTTTGTATAAATATGTTGTACATATAACAATGTAAAAAACAGAGAAAGAAATAAATAAGAGAATAATAATATTTTTATTGACAGACATTTTTTACATAAAATCTGAAATTGATTTAGTTCCCACACTATTATATTTATAACGTCACAGTCTTTCGATTAATCAAATCATAATTACTTTCACTATTTTCTTAATTTAAGCATAGTATGCCAACTAAAACTACCCGCAAAGTAATGAAGAAAGAAATCAAATTTTAATTCATAAAAATAATTTGCTCATTATAAAATAGGCTGCCAAAATTGTTAGTTAGTGTATTAGTTACCTAGCGCACGGAATTGATTTCTCGAGGCGTTGAGTATTTTTTCCCGTCTCAATCAAATACAAGTTTCTCGAGAATTCTGGAGCTTAAACCCTATTCTATATATCTAGACTACCACTACATTATCAACCATAAACGTTGCGTTTCTATTTGTTTCCTCTTTTAACATTTTATTTGTTTTCTCGACCTTCAGTTGATTTCTTCGTATTTTCATTATTATATGATATCCGCACACAATGCAAAACAACAAGTGCCTACCCCGCAAGGGACTTTGCGTGAAGATATACATACATACATACGCATACAATATGAGAGTTTTGCAATCCATCAAAATTGCAACATACTTCATTGTTTTTAATTCCAATAATGTTACATAGAATACATTGCATACCACATATATTTTATAATTAGTCATGTAGGCACTGAAGTGAACAGTCGTTAATAACTGAGCTAGAAGAAATAGTACAACTTTAAGACACCGTACGAGAAGAGGGACTGTAGCAATACTACTGTAGTTGTAATTATCACTTGCTGGCCGGTGAAGGAAAACATCGTGAGGAAACCCGCACGTCCAAGAAATTATATTTCGAAAGACGTGCAGTCTAAGGAGAAAACTCAGTACACACCTCCGATATCTGTAGTCTACACAATCGATGACCTTGTTATATTCTAAGAAGCACGTCATAGGCAGGGTATTATACGCGAAATATTTCTAAGTGAACCTTTCCTCCTGCAAACAATAAGACTTGCCTGTTTTTATAATATGTCGCAGTTCAGAAAGTGTCGAATGTGATGGTTGATAGTATACAGTTGGATCTTGTTGCTGTATGACATCAATGCGACAGTATTGTAATATTCTTACTTGTTTGTACAGTGACACCGTGTATAATGCCAATAGTAATATATTCCAGCGTCAAGATAAGCTGCCTTAATGTTGGAACACATCACCAGTACTTCAATACTATATCTCTTCGATATTTCTAGCTTTCCGTGTCAAAACGATGAACCAAAGCAATACTTATGGTGTGACTCTGTCTATCTGTTTGCCACGAAATACTGTTATCACACCAATTTATGAAGTTTTATTTTAAAAAATGTTTACATTTGGAGACGGTTAATTTAAGTATTACTGGGGAAAGAGAATGATGTTTCTAAGCAACATCAAAGAAGCCATGCATGAAAAAAATATGGATGTTAAAGAAATGTGTGAGGTGTGTAAGGATCGCGTCCTATGGTACTCGGTTCTCTCTGCTTACACCGCAAGGGACCTGACGCGAAGATATACATACCTACGTATACATATATCTATCTATATCTTCACGGCAGGTCCCTTGCGAGATAGGCAGAGATAATGCATTTGATAATATACTGTAGGGTTTTACTGCAGTATGAGATCAGTAAGTAAGAGCAAGAAACAGTTAACAATTTGACACAAACTATTTTATGCAGTAAAAGCTACATTATGTGGTGTTTTTGGACTAGATTTTTGAAATTTAATTTGGTTTTTGTTAGAGGCAGGTTTTAATTAAGGTCGAAATGAAATAATAAAATAGAATAATGTTGTTTAACAATGAACAAAATATTTCTTAAACATATCATTATGTTCTCTCAGTGTCCAGCCCAGATTGCATTAGGACTGGTTTTAGTTTTAAAGTCTTGAAGTAGTTTCATGTTAAAATCCTATCAGGGAAAATGAGATTCATCATTTGTTTGACTTACCTGAAAAAAGTTTGCGAGTATCCATGGATCGCATGTATAGTTGTCTCATAGTATAGTTGCATCATGGCTTCCGTAATAAGATCGAGTGCCAAGCGTGATCTGCTCTTAGATGTACCGTCTGTAGGCATTATATGGAAGTTTCCTAAGAGCCATTTAATTATATTAGTTATGCTGTACATAGGTCATACAACACCATTACCTCTAACTGCATCGATTCAAATTCTCTGCGCAATTTTTTTATAACGTTGGGAGGGTTACATGCCTACGGCCCATCTGATGTAAGATGCGGTACCGGAGCTTATGAACGTTTGCACATTAAGTATCATTCGCACGGTGCCACCTCTGCTGCTAACATAGCAACTCTTTGGAGCTTACTTGTGACCTCATTCACTCGCAGGAACGCAACAATCCTCCGTTGAGTTGTTATTTGGCTGCGGTTTTCTGTGTTGTAGAGGTACTTCCCCAGACGGGCTGCTTTGATGCCTTAACTCTCTTAAAATAATAGGGGTTAAGGTATGAAATTGGCGTTTTATAGTAATAGATATTTTTAATTGACGTTAAACCTTTTTTTGATTTTCGAGTGAATTTTTTACACATGATACTTATGAGGATTTCTTTTAAAAAATATGTAACATTCGATTTTCGAATTTCAATTGTTTTTTATAATTTAACAAAGATAGATATTTCGAGAATCCCGAGTAATTTTTGAATAAGAGTTTCGATGCGGAACTAACGCGGCAGAAATGGCTCGCAATATCAATGCTGTGTTTGGAGAGGGGACTGCTAATGAACGCCGTTTTGGTCACCGTGCGTTTTTGATTTAAACGCTTTCGCAATAAACAAAGAGAAGCATAGGTACTCGAGTGAAAGAACACATTGCTGACATGAAGAATAGGCGCGATGAAAACTCTGCAGTATGTGAACATACACTGGACCGGCCAAACCATTATATGCGGTTAGATAAACCACAAATTCTCGCCAAGGAGAACCGCTACATGCCTAGAATGCTACGCGAGGCTATTGAAATAAGAAAACACCCCAATTTCAATAGAAGATGGTTGGCAAGTACCACCTGCTTGGGATCCAGTTCTAAAAATAATCAAATCGCAAACCCAGAGATCTCAAAAACGTTCGGACACCGTGGGCGATTTTTGTGTGAATCGGAACATATATAAATAATTAATCCATCCATGTCGGTAGATGTAATAATTGAATAACCAATGTAAGACAAATGCCACCTTAGTCTTCCTGCGACCACGGATGCTGCAAAGCATTCGAAACGTCAGGTTCAACAAAATAAATAAAACACGCAATACTTCCGTTAAAAATTGTTTAATTCAAAATGACCGTATTTATGCTCAAAGCTTTAAGGAAGCTTCCCAATTAGTCGACAGAGTGCAACCTGGGAACTATCCTACTTCAGTGATGGTTTGGTGGGGTATTATCTATGAAGGAGTGACTGAGCCATATTTTTGTGAAAAAGGTATCAAAACATCGGCACAAGTGCATCAAGATACCATTCTTGAGAAGGTAGTGAAGCCCCTTAACAACACCATGTTCAATAACCAAGAGTGGTCCTTCCAGCATGACTCGGCGCCTGGTCGTAAAGCTCGCCCTACGCAGTCTTGGTTGAAAACGAACGTTTCGGACTTCATCAGAGCTGAAGATTGGCCGTCGTCTAGTCTCGATCTTAATCCGCTGGATTATGATTTATGGTCAATTTTAGAGAGTACGGCTTGCTCTAAACGCCATGATAATTTGGAGTCCCTAAAACAATCCGTGAAGAATTTTCCCATGGAAACAGTGCGTGCTTCTATTGATAACTGGCCTCAACGTTTAAAGGACTGTATGGTAGCCTATGGAGACCACTTCGAATAAGCTTTTTATATTTTAAATTGTTTTATATTTATGTATTAAATTAACACACTGTAAAAGTAATAAATGTTATTTGCAATAGAAATTTTTTTTTTTCTTTGTTTCAGTATTTATGGCAAGACTAGGTTAGGAAAATATGTTGCATCTTAGAAAAAATCGTGTTTTAATTTTTCAGTACAAATCGGCAATTTCATACTTTAACTCCTAATATGTTTGTACTAAAATTTGCATAGTAATAATGCCACTTAGAAACTTCCGTAGTATTTTAACTTCTTACTATTATATACTAACCACTCTTGATTTTTTTTTGGAGTTGTGTTTCCTAAAAACTTAACATAAGTTCCTTTTTAATACTCGAGTTCGATTCCCGAAGCGCATCTTCTTCTTGAGCTATCCCATTTCCTAACCTATTAGGAAGGATTTGACGAAGACATTGTTTTTTATATGGAGCTACTACCGTCAGACCTCCACGACCCAGAGGAAGAACCAGATCTTTCTTAGGTTAGCTCCCACATCTTTCGAAATATAATTTCTTGGACGTGTGGGTTTCCTCACGATGTTTTCCTTCACCGCCGAACAAGTGACAAATATGTACATAAATCCGATTCCCGAGGCGCATATGTCTTTTTGTTTACCTTTATGAATGCTGTTTGCTTAAAAATGTTAAAAATTAGCGGCTGTTAAGGAACCTTAGCGCATATTTTTATATCCGTTATAGTTTTCAACTTTCTATTACTGGCTATTTTCGACGTTACATCATATATAAGTACACAAGGATAATTCGTAGTAATATTTCAGGATAACTTTGAAAGAGGTTAAAGCGTTTCTGCCCAAAATCAACTGCAAAATATCTACCAGTAAACTGAGAGATATATTTCAAGACGTGGACACTGGAAAGAGAGGGGAGATTGGATTCGACGATTTCTCTCTATTGTACCATAGGTTGATTTTTGACGAAAATGTAAGTACTATCACTGCCGCCCTAAACATGTAGGTTAGTGGGACGGCGAAGTAATTAAATCCTCAATTTTTAAGTTATAACGTTATTAAAGTTCTTTTGTCAAAGATATATATTTTTTTATCATCATTGTAAAAGTTGTTTTGACTATTAATCCTATTTAAAAAACGATAACGCGGTGTTTGACATTTTCTTGTTTTTTTTTATTGCTATACTGACCACAGATTTCATCAGTGAATTGTCTATATACTACTCTGTGTAAAAAGTATCGGGAATATGTCAATAAAAAGACCCGCGTAAAAGAGGTCGTTCTAATTTTTTTACTGCATGTTGGTAGCACTGTACTGATTTAGCGCGCAAAATTTGAGCGGGATCTGTCATTTAATTTGTTTTAAACTACACTTTTTGTTGGTCATAGTTTTGAGTCCTCGGCGATTTTTACAATGGAAAATATTGTTGAACAAAGAGTGTGCCTTAAATTTTGTGTTTCAAATGATATTTCATGTGGTGAATCACTAAAAATGTTGCGAAATACCTACGGCGAATCGTGTATATCGAAAACAAGGGCTTATGAATGGTATAAGGCTTTTAAAGAAGGCCGAGAAGTAGTAGTAGACTTGCCTCGTTCTGGTAGACCTTCAACCGCTACGACCAGAGAAAACATCGGCAGAATCAAGAAGCTAGTGCTCGAAAATCGACGTATGAGTCTGAGAGAGTTGGCTAGTGAGGTGAACATATCTTTTAAGTCCGTCCACAACATTCTCATTGACATTTTAGGCATGAAACGCGTCGCCGCTCGACTAGTTCCAAAAGAACTCAATTTTGTTCAAAAAGCGCAGCGAAAGCATGTCGCTGAAGACATGGTTTCCCGAGCTTCTACGGATCCGACCTTTATGAAACGTATAATAACTGGCGACGAGACATGGGTTTATGAGTACGACATGCAAACAAGCCAACAGTCTTCAGAATGGCGTCTCGAAAACGAGCCGAAACCCAAAAAACCGCGGCAAAGTCGCTCCAAAATCAAGGTGATGCTGACAGTTTTTTTTGACTACCGTGGTGTGGTTCACTCCGAATTCCTTCCAGAGGGAGAAACAGTGAATAAAGAATATTATTTAGGCGTCATGAAGCGTTTGCGTGAGAGTATCCGCCGAAAACGTCCAGATTTGTGGCAACACAACTCATGGATGCTGCACCATGATAATGCACCATCACACACAGCCATTATAGTGAAAGAGTTTTTAGCGAAAAATTCAACAAAAGTTCTCGACCAAGCACCGTATTCACCTGATATGGCTCCGTCTGACTTTTTTTTATTTCCCAAGTTAAAATTACCACTTCGAGGAAAACGTTTTGAGTCGATAGAAGCCATAAAAGAAAATTCGCTGAATGAGCTAAAGGCCATACCGCAAATAGCCTATGAAAAATGTATGGAAGACTGGGTGAAGCGGTGGAGATGTTGTATTGCAAGCGATGGGGCCTACTTTGAAGGCGATAAAATAAATTTAGATGAATAATTTGTATTTTTTGTTTTATTGACAAATTCCCGATACTTAGTACACAGAATGTATTTCAAACTGAAATTGTTGAATCGAGACTGCATCAAAATAATATAATATACTTTTCGACATGTACAATACTTTTACAGAACCTATCAAGATTATGGAACTTCACATTGTAAAATGATTAAAGATCTCTAGACTCTATACTCTGTCTACGCTGCTCATCCGATTTTATTAAAAAATATTTTAAAAATGTATTTATTTCGTTGAATCCATTTCTAATCTAACATAGTGTTAGCGATAAACAGAAATAGTATAACTATCTCATCCACTGTAAATATACTTTTATAAGATAACATACAGCTTATTTTGTAATTCTCAGAATGTCCACGACATATTTGATAAGTACTCGCTTTACTGCTCAAATGGCAGTACGATCACACTTCGAGAATTCCAAAAATTTTTGCGCATCGAGCAACATGACAAACTTGGAGACGATGAGATACGAGCTTCGCAATTCATTCGTGATTACTTGAGGGATCCGCAGAGGGACATTTATGAGCCCTATTTTACATTAAATGAAGTAAGTAGTGTTAAGAAGGAAACTATAATTGTATTGTTTGATAGTTCTGCCAATTAACCACAAATTATGTAAATATTTCAAAGAAGACTGTTTTGAAAAGATTGGTGGCAGAGAGGTTAGTAATGCTATATTGACACCAAAGTTCGTGGGTTCGATTCCTACGCAGGTCAAACATTTGTGTGCGTCTTTCTCATTACCTATATCTATATGTTCCTTATGTAAAATCTTTCAATTCAATTGAGAAAGCAACTGTCTGTAAACATAATAACTCGTGTATATGTGTTAGCTAATAGTCTGCGAATCGAGAGATAGATCTAGGTTACTTATTATCCAGTTCCCCATTCAGGCTATTCCATGAGCCATCTCATCGAATCGAATACGAATTGCAGACGTGGTACTACCACAGAACAGACGGTATTTTTGTAATCATTTTAATTATTGTGTTATCTTATTCTTCATCTTGTTTCCCATTCCATGATTTGACGTCCCAACGAATCAAATGTTTGTTTATTTTTGTGTTGATAGTACACCAAGGTACGGTAATACCCAGAACGCACAGGATTATTACTAATTCAGTCACTGTTATTGCATTACAGTTCATTGAAATGTTATTTTCAAAACAAAATTCAATATGGGACAGTAAACACGACAAAGTTACTCAAGACATGTCCAGGCCTCTCTCTCATTACTGGATTTCATCTTCACACAACACGTAAGTAACGGCCTTAGTGAACAAATTATTACCAATAGTTTAAATGACTAAAAGAAACATGCTCTATTGTCCAAGGGTCTGTTAAGTTATATGGGCTTAAATTAAATGAACTTAGCCCTGCGACTTCCAATGTCCATTTGTCATTGCAACTACACTTGCCAATATTAATAATGATAATGATAAAACAATAAGGACACAGACACACATATCGATTTCATATCATAGTGTTTAAAAAATCTTTATTATGGTATTTTATTTACTAACGAACCAATTTTTAGGTATCTAACTGGCGATCAATTCTCGAGCGAGTCTTCATTGGAAGCTTATGTGCGATGTTTGAGGACTGGTTGTCGCTGCATTGAACTTGACTGTTGGGACGGTCCAGACGGCACTCCGTTCATATACCACGGACACACGCTTACCACTAAAATAAGGTTCATGGATGTTCTACGAACGATAAAGGAACACGCATTTGTTACTTCCGATTATCCTTTAATACTTTCAATCGAAGATAATTGCTCCCTCCCACAGCAAAGGCGAATGGCTAGCGCCTTTCAAGATGTATTCGGAGACATGTTACTGGTACAACCTATTGAAAAGAACGAAGCAGCGTTGCCCTCTCCTCACGATTTACGCAGGAAAATAATATTGAAACACAAAAAATTGCCGGAAGGCGCTGAAGAAAACTCTTTTGCTGTGCGCCAAGAGGAGGGACGGGATTTGGATTTGAGAAATTCTATAAAAAATGGTATACTTCTCTTAGAGGATCCCGTTGATAAAGAATGGAACCCTCATGCGTTTGTGTTGACGGAGAACAAGCTGTATTACACGGAAAATTATAGCGCGCAGCGTGAGACTGATGCAGACAGTGACAGTGAACCAGACGGGGACAATACCAGCATACCGCAAGACGAGTTACATTTCGGGGAATGCTGGTTTCACGGAAAACTCGCGGGTAATAGACAGGAAGCTGAGGATCTCCTCAGAACGCACGCACATCTCGGTAACGGAACATTTCTAGTTAGAGAAAGCGTGACTTTTGTCGGCGATTACTGTCTCTCATTCTGGCGACAGGGAAAAGTAAACCACTGTCGCATTAAGCTGAAGCAGGAAAGGGGCATCACAAAATACTACCTTATTGATAGCATGTGCTTCGACAGTCTTTATAGCCTCATCACGCATTACAGACAACATCCGCTTAGAAGTCAGGTAAGTGAAGCTATGTTCATTCAAATATGTCGCTGTTAAAATATCACTATGAATAAATCAGTTTTGGTTAGGTATTTGAATGCAAGGTGTCAGGTATTGGTATTATTTTATGTCGCAAATAAGTATATGCCCCTCTTGTTTCGTAGCAGTTCCCATAACCTTCGCTTTCAAGACAAAGAGCACGCCGCTAACCCTCAAACCTTCCTGATGACCTTATATCACGTCACCTCCACTTATTGTTGATTGACTGTCGTAGAAGAAATGGTAAATGAATTTGATTTTTTTATAGTTTGGAATAGGGCAAATTAAAGTTTTACCTGATGGTAACTAATTATCGTAGTCCATAGACACCAGTGGACACGGTCACTTGGACCCTTGTCTTATTTGTCCTTGATATCATCAAGAGCCCGTTAAAATACGCTTTGTGAAAATACATTCGGGCAAATATAGAACCATTTTACCCAATTTGTTAATAATATAATATAATTACTATATATTATATTACACTACAAAATGACCTCCCAGTTAGGAAAGAATTAGGCCAATTATTCCCTCTTGTAAAATTTTCCTTGAATGCTAAGAAGTTGAAGCAAACAGAAACAGTGAGTTCTTTCCCCATGACATTCTCAAAAGACACCACTTGGCGAGTGGTAGGGAATCACTATACCCATGACCGCTTTTTCTTACTTCTTTTTTTTGCTCGGCTTCTAAAGATCGTATCGTGACGTTGAATAGTATATAACAGTATATAAAAAGACTTTTTCAAATCTGACTGGTAAGTTTCTGAGATTAGCGTTTTTAAACAAATAAACTCATCCACAATATTATATTAGTTTAGATGTACAAGAATTACTCGTTTAAAGAAACAGGTTTTTGGATCTGTTACGGAACCCATTTACTTTTTTTAATAGTCTGGTTTTTGTTTTTTAATATAAGTTTTCATTCCTTGTTTAGGAGTTCCTCATTACGCTGAAAGAGCCTGTCCCCCAACCGAACAAACACGAAGACAAAGAATGGTTTCACCCGCAATGTACAAGGGCGCAGGCCGAGGAGTTACTTCGCAAAGCGAACACTGACGGCGCGTTCATCGTCAGACCCAGTGAAAAGGACCAGGGCTCCTTCGCAATCAGTTTTAGGTAACAAATATATTACTATAAAAATCTAGTACCTTATACCTAACATACTTTTATGAATGCATTCCATACCAAAATTGTTTTATGCTATTGCGAATGCCAAGCAACGAAAGTCAACGAGTTCGGACACACGATATAAAACTGTGATTGTCTATGGTCCTCGGTTTCACATTTAATATTATAGTTTTGTTAAGTAAAAGTTATTTTATAAAACCAAAAAATCCGACTGACTAGAAAAACCTAATAATAATCTGGGGATGGATTTTTACGTCCTATTGATTTTTTGCTACGTCACATAGCCTATATATAGCATTTAGGTCAAATACGAATCTAATGACACCTCACTCTTCAAAAGCGATCGAGCCGTTTTCACTACAGGAGGTCACGATATAACAGACATATATACCCACATACATACATGCGCGCGAAAAACATTACCCTTCTTTTGGGTCTGGTGGGTAAAAACACCGCGGTTAATGTACTTTTTATTTGTATAACACACATGCAAAAAGGTTGTGAACGTGCTATACTCATTACAGAATAACACAGTGCGTTTTATTGTGATTTTTTTATACAATGTCGGGAGGTATACAATCATAACCACCTGATGTGAAACGATTACTGATAATACAGCAACCCCTTAATCAATTCCAAAACTTCCTACTCTTACAAATTTCTTCTGATTAAATTCGTTGTGAGTTCCAAGGCAGCTGTAGTTTAACCCCCGGGACAGTAATGGACTTTATTGTTCATTGCCTTTTTGGTGGTCCCCGCTGTTAATTCTGGATACACAGGAGATACAGTGGTGGGAACGAGTGGTGGGCCTGTCCCAACCCCTTAATGAGAGCTTCTAAGATGTTGCTGTGTTAGCGGCAGGGGTGTAAGGATTCATATCTACACAGTATAAAAATTTGTGAACACAGTAAAGTAATTACCGAATACCACGAACGCTTGCATTAAAAGGAGTATCTCGCGCTTTGCCACCCCTTATTTTTAACACAACAGCCCTCCAGGATTTGTTATTTGACTTCGTTTTTCCGTGAGGTGGAGATACTTCCCCGTTCCTAACCGGCCAGTTTATATGGGCCCTTACAATTCTTAAAATTCATCATTATTATAACGTCTGGTAATAGCAAATAATGTTATTATACCTATATACCTGATTAGTAAGCATAATGGTCGTATTTTTTTACACATACAACAATTTATCTTTGCGAATTTTTTTGATACATTTGCTGATCAGAACGATATCTCCATCTCTCTCTCTCCATTAAACTGGTACTACTGAAAAGTACTTTCAGATTTGTCTTCGCTTGTGCGAGTGTTATAATATTTGTGCGTTGATTGTTATTATATTGCGAATAATTATTCTATTGCGAAATTCTGTCATAATAACATAATGCGAATTTAAGAGCAGTTTGTGTTTTTTTGCGTAATTTTGAGCGGTTGGGTACTCTATATACCATTACAGGGCTCTTTAGTCAACTGAACCCACTTAAACCTATCCTGAAGTTCAATTAACTTAAAGCCTACTTTTAATAATAATGTAAGAAAGAGTGCCGACGTTAAGAAAAGGCATGCTCCGTTGGTTCGAATATGTAGAAATAATGCAGGTTGAAAGAATGATGAAACAGAGACGAACCTACCATGACCAAATTGGTTGTGTTTTATTAGACGGTGATGTTAAGAGTCCTAGAAACCAGCGGGCGTGCATGAAAAGAGCTATGAATGTTAAAGAATGGAGTGAACTGTGTAATGACCGCGTCTTACGGCGCTCGGTTCTCTATCTACCCCGCAATGGACCTGGCTTGAAGGTATAACACGGTAGGAAGGTACACGTATATATACATACGTGTTTTTAATTGAACAACCCTGGGATTAGTTCGATATGGTTCAATAGATCAAAGAGCCCTAAAGTCATGCTTGTCATGAGAGCTCAATGACGTCGTTGCGGGTATCATTGTAACAAACACGTAGGTTAAGCAACGTGGACCGCAACCTGGCTATGGGTGAATTTATCTATCTGGAATCACGTTAAGCCGTCGGTCCCGGCTGTTTTCGATAGACGACAGCCGTTAAGCAAAGTCAGTGCCTTTCAGGCGAATTGAAAACACTGGGCTTCGCCAGTCCGCTGTTGAGCAGCATGGTGGAGTATGTTTTAACCCTTTCGGTTGAAGAGATCCGTAACCCTGCAGTTGGTGTAGTCATGCTTAAATCCATAAAGCAATGTTGTTAATGTTCTTGCGTTTCATGTATTTATTTATATGTTGTGTATTTTTATCTTATGGACAATCGCATGACTCGCTTGATGTGAAGCGATTACATAACTTACAGGCGCTTATGACGCAAAGAATAATCCAGAAGCTTTGCCACCCCGCTGCAAAGCGCTTCCTTAAGATTCTTGGTGTTAAGAGCTTCATGTTGTTATCACTCGTTTATAGAATCGCAACAACATTCTATGCGTCTGTCATTTGGCCGCGGTCTACTTCTAATTAAAATGCGAGCGTTTAACCTGTTTCTCTAGGGCGTCTTTTCCTAATTGGTAGGGTTCACCATGGGACATTGGTTGTGGTTTTGCAGATGACTGTGAGCAGTCTATCTTCCCTTCGTTTTATGTAGTGATGAAAAATTATCTTATATAAGCATGGTATACTAAGATTAGTATATCAAATATACTATAGTCTTTCGTTTCATAAAGTCTAAAGTATTAACTTAATACCTCGATAATTTACATTTATTTTTACTACTTTGACGAGCTAGGTGGCGCAATGGTGATTTGCGCTCGTAATTACCTTAACATCAACGCTCGTGGGTTCGATTCGCACACAGGACAAACATTCGTGTGCATGAACATGTCTGTTTGTCTTAGTCTGGATGTTTTAAGAGAGGTAGGGCGCATCAAAGCAGCCCGTCTGGCGAAGTACCTTCACCACACAGAAAACCGCAGCCAAATAACAACTTCCTAGAGGGTTGTTGTGTCCTGCGAGTGAGTGAGGTCACCAGTATGCTCCCAAGGAGTTGCTGTCAGCAGAGGAGGCATCGCGCGAGCGATACTTAATTTTATCATCAGAGACTACTTAGATAAGAACTTACAATAAACAAAAGAATTCCGGTTATTGTACAAAAAATTCTCTTGTTTGTTGTTCTCTTTCCTTAAATACTTGATGATACAAAGGACTCATTTACGTTATGTGTAATATTTTTGTGTATTGGTAATGAACGCTGGACTCTTGTGTCTACTATATATACCTATATTTATGAGTATAATAGTGGCTACTATTATACTCACATATTTGTAGGTTATTGCCTAAAGCGCAAATGAAATGTCCGCGTAGATCATTGAATATCGAGAATATTCTAGATCATTGAATATCGAGAACATTCAAATTTCGGAGACTTTACATTTCCTTTAATATATTAATTTATTTCCTCGATCCTCGTGGTCGCCTTGTACCTAGAGTGTTATATAGACCAGCGATCGCAAAATTTTCTAATAGTTGTAGATTTATTACTAGTCAATTGCAAGAAACTGGAAAATGGTAAATGAACAAACTTCCATACATCATAGACGGATGCATTACGTTCCTTGCTGATGCGACAGTTAATAACAATTGATTTTAATGTTGTAGTTCAAATGTAGAATATGTTTCATGCTTTGACATCTATATGATGCTCCCCGTGTTGGTTGCGATACTCCTTCCATTGTATGCGTTTACTGGCTACGATAACTACTTTACATCAGGTGGGTTGTATATGTGTTAGTTACCCGACGTTGTATAAAAAAAGTGTGTTATTTTTAATTCTATATTTACAATAGATGATTAATAGCCGTCCACTCTTTTTTGCTTTTGGCAACACTTATTGTAAACCTTATCTAAAAACAAAATTTGATCCATATGGTTAGAGCCGTTTCTGAGATACAAGTAATATGTATATAAATTAAGAATAGGTAAATGGGATATATAACGAAAAGGGAAATTTTGTTCCCCTTTTCTTTATTGGAAGGTATGATGGGATTCGGAAGAAATTTATATAGATATGTTATTCCATTTTTATATTTCTCTTACTTCGTAAGTTTATTCTTAGTTTTAGTTGTGAAGCTAGAAATAATAATTTTAATTTACCAACACTCCTGCCGTTGGCACTTTCTACATACAGACAACGACAGATTATGCTATACACCTATGCATTCATGTTGTAGTATGAAGGTGAGATTTGCATGATTTTGCATACCCAGGCTGTCATCATGTGTACAAACAGTATGGCTATTTCTTGCACTGTCGAGTCGATCTAATCACGCTGTATGTATGTCTGTGTGTTCACATAAAAAAGAAAGAAATGACGTTGAATGACTGTGGTCGGATTGTATAGCCTCTTAAATTTATTTTATATTTACATATTACAGAACAGAAAGAGAAATCAAACACTGCCGAATCAAGCCGGAGGGCCGCCTCTACACTATCGGCACGGTGAAATTCGAAAGTTTAGTGGAACTGGTATCATACTATGAGAAACATCCGCTGTACAAGAAGGTCAAACTATGGTACCCCATCAGTGAAGATATTGTGAGGAGAATCATCGCTGTGAGTGTTCATGCTCGTGCATTTCATAGAGTGCAAGAAACGTATGTAAAAAATGTACTTAAAATATGGAACCTACGAATCGAACGAATGGTTCGAAAACGGGTTTACATCCCTACAGTACAAACCAATAAACCAATAGACGCATAAAGGCACCTGTCACTCACAAAAACGTACTATTTATCGCCTAATATTTTAAGTAATAAGCTGATAATTGACGCGATATCGATTCGTGAACCAGCCAGTAAGATCTGCGCGTTCTACTTTACTTTTTTCCATTCTCTACAATATCGTAGCGTACGCACATCTGTGAAGCTCGCGCGATTTTCGATTCTGTTGTAAGTACGTGGTATGTTGTCTTACATATAATGGATACTGGCTACGAATTACAAATATAGGATAATGTTCACACATGCGAGATCCTAGTATTTAAAACTTTTCAGATATTCAAATTGTTTATAATTAAAATATAGTTGGTTGTTATTATAATTATAGCTATGATATCCTATTGGTATTATATAGATAACGATATTAATAGGACATACCTCATAAAAGCTATGCTCAAAATAATAATTACAGTGCTACAAGCCTGTTTTTTATTATTTTTGTAACTAAGGGCCACGCGGCTTGTTATAAATCCGTTGAGCTACAGACAATATATACAGATGTGTTATTCAGAAAATCAAGATGTGTTTTCAGCCTATCAATATCGATTATGTTTAAATACGTGACCAGTAAGAGCCGATTGTTTTAGTAAGATTCATGTACGGGGCTAATAATTAAATACACCTCACGGTATACATGCTCTTAGTCAAAATAGAGATAGCCGGGTTTCTTTTATAGGTGAGCTTTTTATCCCCTTCCAAATATAAAAAGTTGAGATCGCAATTGCATAGTTGATTCGAACTGACCACGCACGCTTACGCTGTATTCATTTAATTTGGTGACTTATTTCAGGAGCCAGATGACACTTCGGTGTATGGTACTCCCGGATATATGGATCCCACTTCATTCACATCCAAGGTAAGATATTTTCTTGTAGAGATTTAAAATAAATATAATTAAATATGTCGTCAACCCACTTAACGTTATCAGAATTTAAAAACTATCTGTCGCCGCGAACTTCACATTCAACTACAGCTACGCAGGCTGGAAACTTAATATGTATTAGATTTTAATATTTCCTATTTTATTATTTATTAAATCACCCTTTGTTCATGAAGTTTATAAAAAAAAATCTTAACAATTTATAGAATAACATGAAATTGATATACATTCTCAGTTGCTTAATTGCATATAATTACAAAATAACATTTATCGAAAAATAACGCTGTTCTCCACATCTTGATTTTTTACCTTTACATGGTTAAATATAAATAAAAACAGTCCTTAAATTGAACATATCGGATAGGCTACTACGATACGACGAGCTCGATGGCTCAGTCGTGAATGACGCGACTTTGACACCAACGCTCGTGGGTTCGACAAGGCAAACATTTGTCTGCATGAACATGTCTGTTTGTCTTGGTCTGGATGTTATAAGAGAGGTAGGGCGCATCAAAGCAGCCCGTCTGGGGAAGTACCTCCACCTCACAGAAAACCGCAGCCAAATAACAACTCCCTAGACTAGAGGGTGTTGTGTTTCTGCGTGTGAGTGAGGTCACCAGTAAGCTCCCAAGGAATTGCTGTGTTAGCAGCAGAGGAGGCTTCGCGTGAGTGATACTTAATATATCGCTAGCGTTAATAGGCTAAAGTACCCGCTTTACATCAGGTGGGCCGTATGCTTGTATGCCTCCCGACGTAGTATAAAAAAAACTGCATAGAGCGACTGTCAATGTAAAAAACGGCGAATGGTTCCAATATTAGCGAAACCCGAGAAAAGCAGCGCTATGCTCTTTACTTAGATCCACAGGGCCTTAACAGACCTGATTCCCAAAATCGTGAAGCCAAATCTCATTATTCGGCCGTCCCAGATTCAACACATAGAAAATGTGTTGAAAAGGTTAGGTGTCACCCCAGACGCCGGAATGACCTTTATACCTCACATAGCCAGTGTCAGGAAAAAAGCCGCGTATTACTTAAGCGGGTCTCTCCGATTTTCAAGAATCGTAAAATGTCACATATTTGCACACTCTACAAAGCCTACATAGGCCCTGTCCTCATCTACACCAGCGTCGTGTTAGCACAGCCAACGTCTTCTCACCTTGTTAAGCTCCCAATCTCGTTTAAAACGAGCTTTCCTGTAAATATTTTAGAGTTGTTAATAAATCAAACCGCATTGATTATTGGTATATCGAAGTGTTGAGGAGTATATATGAAAACGCGACCATGTCGATCCGACTACAGGACCAGAGTACGAAACCTATTCAATTGCAGAGAGGAGTGAGACGGGGAGACGTTGTTTCTCCGAAACTGTTCACGGCTGCATTGGAAGATGTTTTCAAGCTACTGGACTGGAAAGGATACGGCATCAATATCAACGGCGTGTATATCACTCACCTTCGATTTGCCGATGATGTAGTAATCATGTCGAGATCGCTGGACTACTTAAACATAATGCTTGAAGATCTCGACAGAGCATCCCAACGAGTGAAAGGTCTTAAAATGAACATGGACAAAACGAAGATCATGTCGAATGTACATGTTGTACCCACTCCAGTTTCAGTTGGGGGCTCGGTTCTCGAAGTTGTTGATAAGTATCCATTTAACTTCGAGGTCGAAAACGAAAGGTAACTCGGATGGGCAGCGTTTGGGAAATTTTGCGAAAGATTTTCTCATCTAAAATACCTCAATATCTCAAGATGAAAGTGTTCGACCAGTGTGTGTTGCCAGTGATGACTTACGGCAAGGAACGTGTTCCCTTACTATGGGCCTCATACGAAAGCTCGAGGTTGCACAGCGTGCGTTGTAGAGAGCAATGCTCGGAGTTTAGGCTCAAAAATGAGCACATCCGCAGCAGAACTGGAGTTACCGACGTGGCTCTAAGGATCAGCAAGCTGAAGTGGCAGTGGGCAGGCCACAAAGCTCGGAGAACCGATAGCCGTTGGGGCAGAAAAGTTCTCGAATGGCGATCACGAACTGGAAAACTCAGCATTGGACGGATGATCTTGTGAAGATCGCAGGGAGCCGTTGGATGCAAGCAGCACAGGATCGATCGCTGTGGAAGTCTAAGGGAGAGGGCTAACAGCCGAAGACGTCCACTGATGAAGTGGACGTCTTCGGCTGTTATGATGTTGATGAATAAATCAAACATATTTTAGTGAAAATCTAAAACTAAATCTATTTTCCTTGATAATTTTACTCGCTCCTCGTATAAACGGCCGGTTTAGTACTTAAAACTCATTGACGTATGGATAACGAGCACGTATCCGACTCGTCCTTTTTCTTGTCGGTCAAATTACACAGCGCCATTCGCTTACTTTGGGGCTACCCAAAGTACGCGAACCATGTGTTATGGGTACTAGACAACTGATAAAATGCTTTTTTTTATAAATACATACTTTAGATAAATAGAAAAGACCAGACCCAGACCGAGACAATCATATACGTTCATGCACACACATGTTTTTCCTGTATGGGAATCGAACCCACGGGCGTTGGTGTCAAAGCAGCGTCAACACTGCGCCACCGAGCTCGTTAGACTTGGTTGCCCCTTTATTTTATTTCAACTTTCTAATGTTATTCATGTAATATATACTAGGTATGTTGTAATGGCTGCGTTCCTTCAATCATTTATTTCCATTAAATAAAGTAAACAATGTGAATTTTACATGATAGCGATATCTGGACACTCGAGCCATATACAGGTTATAGATAGCGTTCCAGAGTAGTATTTTGTGTTACATTCCTTATTATGAGTTTACATGTAGATAATGCACATTGATTTTGTGTTTGATAAACTATTGCCATTATACTTTTTATGGTTGGTCCTATGAATGTTAAAGAGGCGAGCGAGGTGTGTAAGGACCGCGTCTTATTGCGCACGAGTACCTGCTGTGAGGATATGTAGCATAATACGATAATTTTATTGCACAATCAATCACAGTTCATTGGATTTGAACAGAACATTGAATACATCAAAGATATTTTTATGCAATTTCAATAAATTTATATATATATAAAAATCTCCGAAACGGCTCGACCGTAGTGAAGGTACATATATACACATATTTATATGGTTCTCTAAAACGGTTACCATAATCTTAATGGCCAACATTTAAGTGAACTACTGGAGTATCTAAGAAGTATAGATACATTATTTGGTTAGAATTGTCTACTAGATGAAATGTAATATACTTTAAATAGTTAATAGATTCAGGCGTTATTTTGCGAAAGTCACATTTACATGCAATTTGATCTAACCTGCTTTGTGTGCTTCCGCCACCAATTAATTCATGCGGCCTAGCGCCGACCGGCACCCATCCACTACTGTTAGTTGATGCAACGTGCCGACGCTGGGAGGGAAATTTGGAAATAGTCATAAACGTTTTACGGGCGTTCTAAAATGAGCTAACTCAAAAAAATTCTTGAAAACTGAACTGAAAGATGATGAATGAAAGAGAAATTGTGGTATGAAAGAGAATGTGATGGATGAACGTGTATATTGTATTGTGTAATTTGGATAATAATCAATTTTGTATGGTAATAATAACTTAGCCATAAAAAGAGCTTTGTCCATGGCAGGGGTGCAAGAAATAATTAAATTAAAAAAAAAACATGCCGACGCTGCCATGGCTGCTCCGGTAGTCTCTGCCTCGGCTGCTGCGGTCGTCCGCCATCTGGAACAGAATCCGCATGCCCCCATCACCATCGTCGCTGCCACGACTGGCCTGGTCGTCGCTGTTTATATACTTTAATTCCGAACTTAAGATACAATTACTATGTATAATAATATGAAAATGAATTTATTGTAGCCACACTACACTAAAAAACTATATTAAAAACTATAAAAAAATTTATAATACTATATTATTGGCGCATACACATGCTTAAATAGTACAGCTTCTTTTAGCAGTAGATCACAACTTTATAATTTTATGTACTATTTTAAGAAAGGAAGGGCACAGTAAAGCATCCCTCTGGGGAAGTACCTCAACCTCACAGAAAACCGCAGCCAAGTGACAACTCTCTGAAGTGTTATTGTGTTACTGCGTGTGTGTGTGTGTGTGTGTGTGTGTGGTTATCAGTACGTTCCTAAGGAGTTGCTTTGTTTGGAACATGGGTAAGGAGGACATCGCGCGAGCTACACTTAATGTATTGCAAGCGTTTATTATCAACGGTAACCGCTTCAAGTCAGGCGGCCGCATGCTTGTTATGCCTCCCGACGTTGTATAATAAAACCTGATTACTATTTGTACTAAATAATTTTAATGTGTAGTATAGTATGAACAGTGGCGTGCACTCCACATAGGCAAAAAGACATTGCCTACCCTATCAATTTAATAAATACCATCCGATGTTTCTTAATTCGTAAACATAGTTTTTAACTAATATTTCGTATCAAAAACAAAATTTTAAAAACAGCTCCATCTATCGGTGTCAGTGCAAGTTATTAAAATCATCGCTAGTCATATTCAAATCGCAGCTAGGCGCTAGTGTACGCCACTGAGTATAAAGATCTTTTTGCCGCTGTGATTGCATACAAATCATATCAAATTGGGTGCTAACATAATATATAGTTTATAAAAATGCTACTTCTCAGCGATAGCCTTCCTTTTACATTTTTACTAATATCTATGTATATAAAATTCGATTGCCGTAAATACGCTAGTCAAACAGAGACTTCTCGTATCATCCATATCTGTATCTTCGCGACAATTTCCGTGCGGGGTGGCCAGAGAAAACCGAACGCCTCATGACTCGGTCGTTACACACCTAATTCTCTTTATTTAACATTCGTAGCGTAGTGTTCTTAGGGCTCTTGCCTGACACCATGTTCTGACACGACGATTTTGGTCGTCATAGGTAAAGTCTTGGCCTTCCACTTTCGCGTTGTATATCTGTTTGTTATTCTTTCCTCTTGCATTATTTCAACATTTTCGAATCAACTATACACTGTCCAGCCTATAATTTTACTTTTGACAGGTAATAATTTCAACAAGTCAAGAAAAAGTCGGGTAACCTTTAAGTGTTGTGTATCTCATAAATCCGAAAGAGATAGAATGATCTGTCAAGTTGCTTAATAAAATGGACGCAGTATAAGCGTTCATCTTCTTAACTAAAATGATCTTCCTACACCCTCAATGTTTTTAAAAATCATTTATAACGAGCCCAAACCATGGGAATGCTAAATAAAGCGAGTGATGTTTGTAAGGATCGAGTCATGTGGCGTTCGGTTCTCTCTGCTTACCCCGCAAGGAATTTGGCGTGAAGATATAGATAGATAGATATTTATGTCTACTATCAACACATTCAACGTAGGCAAGTTGGACATCTGGATTGATTGCCAGTGAAAAAGAAAAAAAAGGGTTTAAATTATACAATAAAATATGACACAACAAGGTACATTGGTTATCCAAATTTAAAGTAAAATTAATTGTGTATCGACCAAACAATAAGCTCTCTAATTACGGCATATTTTCGGCTGACTACGGATACAAATTCACGAACGCTTCGGTATATCGAAGAAAACAATAAATCAGAAATAGGTGGTTATATTTTAGTTTGAAAATGATCAAATACTTTTCTTAAAACTACATTATTGGTCCGTTGAAGTACGAGAAAACCAATGCCACAAGAATCCAATACAATAATTTAAATTTTGTAGGTCACAGTAAAGGCTCTTTACGACTATCGTGCACGTCAAGACGACGAACTGTCGTTTTGCAAGCACGCCATCATCACAAACGTCGACAAGCCCGATGAAGGTTGGTGGAGGGGAGATTACGGGGGCAAGCGACATCATTGGTTCCCCGCTAACTACGTACAAGAGATAGAGGTGCCGCATATGCCCGACATTGTAAGTATTTGTACTTAAAGATATTGAAATATTTACAACTTAAAACTATATTCCACATGATCAGTCTATAATTGATCAGCTTCAGAGTTCAGGGTTGGCAACGTTCCTTGTGTTGTATACGTATATACGCTACGGTAACTGCTTACCAGACAGGACGTAGAGGAGTTTGTATAAAAAATTACCAAGGCAGTGTGAATAATAGTCTGGTAAAATTAAACAAAGATATTTATTTTTGAATTCTATTGATTGATGACATTTGCGAAAATGGGACTTTAAAACGGTTTAATATAGATTTTAATATAGACCAAACTGCCATCCAATTTTCGCAATGGTGGCATGAATGGGAAACGCAAGTTTTCGTCAGTAACTATAACGAGCGACTAGAAAGCCCAGAAGGAGTAATGATCCTCTTACTGGACCTCGAAGCAGCGTTATAAATCAGGGCATCAGGGTCCCTCTTAGCAGCGTCGTAGTCATAACCTTGTAAGCAGCCTGCTTGAGAATATAACAGTCTCTGCAAAGCCGATTAAACCGTAGTCGCTTATTAGCTCTTGCAGCTGTTACTAAACTATAGTCAGCAGAAGATCCAGCAGAGAGTTTGCATTGTCCTCTATATGCGGTATTCTCGTTGAAGAATCAACCAGTTGAGGAAATCATTAACTCCACGTGTAGATACTGCTCGATGGCTTTGTCAGTCAGTTATAGTTTATATGAAGAAGTCTTTTTTTTTTACAATAATGCTTAAAAATACTTTGAATTAATAAAAATAACATTACACACACATGTGTACCTACTCCTTTGTTTATGAATAAAGTCCGTGATCAAACTGAGAAGATATTAATATTATTGTCCTATAATATTATTTGTCTACACTCTTACTGAATGTCTAAAATACTTTTGTTTATTGTTGAAATCTGTGGTCAAACTGAGAAGAGATTAATATTATTGGTTTTTAGTATAATTAAAGTACATATGGAGAAGAAGCGCAGAAATATAAAAATTATGCATAATATTTGTTAAAAACCTACTAAATTAAACAAAATAAACTCTTCAGAGTGAAATACAAATAGTTGATAATTAAAATCTGTCAATGTCAAATACATATTAGACTGTGATCAAACAGTTTACTTTGTACATACGTAGTATATTTTGTGAATGAATGAATGAAAATGGAATTGACTTACTCTGGCTAAAACTTAGTATACTTTATAATGTACTACTATATTAAAATAGACAATTAACTGAGCACACTGGCGAACAAAACCCCCAAAAAAACTGTCAAACAACTCGTAATTGTTTTTTTAATAGATTTGTATAATAGAAAGAACAGAGAGAGAATTTGTTGATACTGGCAGCTTACGTAATGTATTAAATTATAAAAATATATGTGCAATGATAATAGAGGTATATTCTTTGACAAAAGAAACTTAATAACTTTTAAACTTAAAGATCGAGGATTTATGGTCGAACTTCGACCACGGGGCGACCTCTAGTACTGTTAATTGTATCACCTAACATAAACCTCAACTACCTAAGTTGGGTTTAGTAAAATTATATTTAAGCCGACATGTATCCTATTAGGGTCACTATTTTGTCAATTTTCAGGGCTGTCTGGAAAATGAGAGTGCAGCTTTAGGATCACTTCAAAAAGGCGTCGTAGACGTATTGGGTGCTGTAGTGGAACTTGTAGTAGGAGAAGAGAATGGTTCTCCGAGGTGGTTAGTACGAATTCAGACTCCATCTATGTGCGCACCTTTTGATATGGCTGCACCGACTAACGAAGTCGCACTGGAATGGTTGTCCGCCATTAAAGAAGCAGCACATAGTGCCAGCGCCCGTTCACTCCAACATAAAAAGATGGAGCGTACCTGGAGAATAGCCAAAGAAATGTCCGACCTCATTATCTACTGCCGCTCCGTAGCTTTCAATCAAGATAGACTCCGCCAAAAAGGTTTCATCTTCCACGAAATGTCATCCTTTCCGGAAACCAAGGCAGAGAAACTGATGTGCTCACAAGAGAATACGTTTTTCGTCAAATATCATACTATACAACTCAGCCGCATATATCCCAAAGGTCAACGGATAGATTCGTCCAACTATAACCCTGTTCCATTTTGGAATTCTGGTTCTCAAATGGTCGCATTAAATTATCAAACTCCGGATAAACCTATGCAGATAAACATGGGTAAATTTAAAGAAAACGGAGGTTGTGGTTTTATTCTGAAGCCGGAATTTATGTTTGAGGAAGGTCATAATCCTCTGGACAAACGGAGTATAGAGAAGAAAGTTAAACCCGTGATGGTTATGCTTCGGGTGATCGGTGCCAGGCATCTGTGCAAGTCTGGAAGGGGGACCGCTAGCCCCTTTGTGGAGGTTGAAATCTTGGGTGCTGATTATGATAGTGGCACTAAATTGGTCACAAAGACTGTCAGTAAGTACATATTTTTTTTTGTCAAATTAAGATAACTATTTTTGATATACATACAGGGAAGCATCAACAGAGAGGTCTTGAATTTAAAGGCTCGCTAGAGAGTAATAGTCTACTGTTACTAGGACAATTACAACACTCATAATTATTTTTGTCCTAATCATAGATTCTGCAAATAAAATTATTAATTATCGTAAAAGTAGTGGATATAAATGAAAGATATAATACCCTTCTCTCTGAATTTTATAACCCGCAAAGATATCTTCAAAAATTATGATTGTGAATTTTAAACAGTTATTAAACTATTTTTAAATGTCTGAATTATCTTCATTGCTGTTAAAAATTCATTCATTTTGAGCTTTTCAGTATACCTACTAATAAAGTACAAAGCAGGTAAACCGTGATTGTGATTGGAATATTTAAAAACTATTTTTAAATTCGTAATTTGAAAATTACGATATGCAGATATCAGGGGCGTGCACAGAGATTTTTGACAGGGTAGGTAGAATTTTTTTAAAGCTATTAACTTACCAAAAAATACAGCATGTTGATTTTGGTTACCCAGTCTTGTGGAAATAATCATGTATGTGATTGGTTAGCCACCTCAAATATCTATAGATTGATTGATTTTATATACATTTCAATTTGCAGATATTCGAAGCGGCCTTTCGGTTTTGCATTAAACTTACTATTAACTTTGCCTTTAGTTTGTATTAATTTCAAATCCGAATGATAGTTTTGAAAACGCATCATTTTTTATTTTCCCTACACACACACCACCTGAATAACTTGAATAAACAAATAAGGGCGGCCCAGTTTAAAAACAAAATAAAATTTAACATCAATTTTATACGAAAAAAAGAAATGGCAGTTTCTTTCACTCTAATTATATGGAGCAACTACTACTCTTTAAAATAGTTACGTAGCAATGTTCGCGACACTTCGGTAATTTACGTCATGGTTCGGTTGAAAAGACACTGTCTAAACTATGTGATTGTGTGCGTTATTTGTGTTACTGTGGGCAATGTATTTACAGGAATGCACACTACACTATTCGTATTACCAACGCGGCACACATATGTAAATTTAGTCAGAAATAGTTTGCGTCTCTGCCGTTAAGCTCCCATTGCTGCGCTAGTGTATCACATCAATGTAGCGAGTATTAATGAATCTATTTTAATAACTTGCACTGATACCGATAGATGGAGCTGTTTTTAAAATTTTGTTTTTGATACGAAATATTAGTTAAAAACTATGTTTAAGAATTAAGAAACATCGGATGGTATTTATTAAATTGATAGGGTAGGCAATGTCTTTTTGCCTATGTGGAGTGCACGCAACTGGCAGATATGTAGTATTTAAGATTTTTTACGTTTTAGTCTAGTTTGTTATCTAGTTTTGAGTTGTTTATATATATGGTAATACTTCAATGTTCCTTTCACAGGTGACAACGGCATAAATCCAATTTGGAATGACATCTGCGAGTTCGAGGTGGCAAATCCGGACTTGGCATTAATTCGATTTCTAGTGCAAGACGAAGACATGTTCGGTGATCCTAATTTCATTGGTCAGGCTACATATCCTTTTAAATGTCTTCGGACTGGTTACCGCAGTGTTACTCTCACGAATGGCTTCTCCGAAGAATTAGAATTGTCGTCTCTGCTCGTTCATATATCACTTATGCATCATTAGAATATGTGTATTTCCAATCTATGAATTATTTTTAAATAAACAAGTTAATATGCGGTGATGAGCCATTTTGGCATTATGCTTCCCTTATCGGCACATATTTATTCATTTATCGCAATTGTTGATAAAAGTAATTATATTTCTCATGAGTTACGTAGTTATTGTTACTAGACCTTTCTGATGGATAATTTCATTGAGTTTGCATTTTACATCATCGTGCATCAGATAATGTGCAATAAAATGTTAAATTAAAAGTAAATAATCTACTATATATAATATAATGGGTGCCTTAAGATTGAGACTTACCTAAAGAATTTTGTATGTATATATTAGTAAAAATGTAAATATAACTTTTTGGTCTAAATATCAATCGTAGATTCGGGCTGATTAGTTTAATAAAATATTCATAGATTGGATATTTTTAGTGAATTTTGGTGCACTCCACGAGGCTTTAATAGGAAATGTTAGAATCAGTTATATTGCATACATGTATGTATGGCTTTAGAAAATTGGATAAGAAAGATACTATATTCATAAGTAGACTAAGGGTATAGGGTCTGCAAAAAGTCGAATTGCAATGCAGATACCAGTATATAAATAAATAACTTATTAACCTTTAATATACACCAACACTTAGTATAACGAATAAACGATATCGCAGCTTAATTTTTTGATATGATCAAATATAAATAACGTTAAAAATATATAAGTAACTCAAAATTACAAAAATAAATAGTACATTACAATTACACCACATTTTGATATAGTTCCTTTGGGGGGCTGTACAGTACGTAGATCTTCTGTTTAGATCATAGAATTATGATAGTCAGCGTTACACATTATTTTTCTTGTTAAACGGTGGCGGGCATATATTATGAAAAAAGTTTAATTTTTATTGTAGCCTACCGTAAAATGTCTGATGGAAAATGTAGATGAAGATCAAACAGGGACCGGTATCATAGCGTTTAGCTATGCGCTAGCGGCCCATCTTAATGTTATAGGTTATTGTCATGGCTACTGTAGGCGGCATTATAATCATTGATAAACTATATTGCCGCAAAGAGCCGGATCTCAAAAAGCATTACAGCCGTGGAATTGTTGCAAAGTATTTGCACATTCCATTGATTTGTTAAAAGTATTTATAAATGTCTTACAGGGAATTATTTATGTTCATTGTTCAATTAAAAGCTGGTTCCCTACCAGCCTGGGACAACGATCTGGTCTTAGCGTATAGTTATGACAGCTTTATATTTGAAAGTCTCAGTACAATCGTACACTTTTCATTTTTTTTTATTGTGAATGTGTCCCTACCGTCTGTGGTTGAAGAGTGATTTCAAATATCAATATATTTAATGACACCTATATTAATCTTTCCGTACAGAATTTTCAGCATTTGGCACACCAAGCTGGATGATATCAATATGATATTTCGATGTAAGGTCTAGTTTGTGTTACCATTTTTTTACTTTATGATAAATGTAATAAAATAATATGTATTTATCCCGCACCTTAGTTTTAATGAATAATCTTTTTGAAATCATCACAGAAGATTCAATTCGATTGATTTGATTATATTAAATTAGAAATCGACTTTTTACACTGTCACTATGTTTACTTTATGTTTAACTCCGTAGTCCGGAGTCAACATGATTCGTTGTATCCGACATTATCTAACTCTCTTTTTGTGTATTAACGAGCAAACATATTTATTTGGATTTCTATCCTATATCATAGCGCCAAGTCCCTTGCGTAGTATGCAGGAAGAACCGAGCGCCACATAACTCTACCCTCACTCAGTATGGCAGCATAGTATTTGAATATATTGTACATATATTGTTTTTGACAGTAATAGGCGTTGCACCATATTGGCCCATAATCTGTGCAAACTTATATCCAAAATTATTTAAAAAAAAATGACATTGAATAGAGCACTCTGTAACAAGCAAAATAGTTGCAATATTGATAATACTAGTTTTTATATCAAATGTGTCGAATTAATGGAAAAGTATCGTAGTTTAATAAATGATAAACATCTGCGTTAACATTTTTCAATTGATTTGTGATTTTATCCGATAATCATGATCTTAGAGTAATTAAGAGGCTATTATATAATGATACGATGTAAGTGTGATGATGCACCACAGAAATGTATTCTCGACTATTTACGTTTAAATACTGTAAAAGTAAGGAGAATGACATAAGAAAATAATTGGTGCATTTTATAAGTTCTCACGAAAGTAAATAAATAGAAAGAACAATCAATACGTTGGCCCAACGGTTTGGCATGCTGTCATAAGTAATGTAATATATTTATTTCGTCATAGATTACATAATGATAATGGAGTGCGTAGTACTTCGGGCTCTTGCTCAAATATGAATCCTTTATACCTGGTTTAATATCGTTCGCGTAAGCTGACTGCCTTTGGCTCATTCCGTAGTGAGGGCAACGTAGTAAGAGGGGCTCAGAATCTATGACTAAAGGAAATTTAGCCATGGCGGATGCTGATCTGTCTTTCAGGCAAGCAGAAATGAGAATTAGTGTTTTATTTCGTTTATAATTATTTACATTATAATTTTCAGAACATTATTATAAGTCGTAAATTGTATCTGAAATTGATAAAGCACACGGTGTCAGCGAATTTTTAGTGATTATATTATTTATTCTGCGATTTTTTTAGGCGTGTTTTTGATTTAACGGTATACTATTAAATCACCAACTCTTGACGAAAAAGGACATGTCCGACCGTCGCCTATACTACTCCATGGTCATTTATGCCCAAACATGGGGATTGGACACGGCTTGTTGTTCTGAGACTTCTGTGAGGTGGTAGTTTACGACTCCCTAACACGCCACTCTTTACGGCCCTCATGGTGTGTTACGACAGCGAATAGGCCTTCTTTTTACAATTATTATACCATACACATCACTCTTAATAAATTCATCCGCTTTTTATAAACTTTAAATACCTGCAATGTTAAAGATAATCGGTTTTAAGCCTTTGTGGAGTCCACCAGTGTAGTGATTATACATATAAGCATTTCTTCCTAAATCTTCCACTGAAATCACAATATCATCCAAAGCAAATATAAGTGTAAATAACATACATTACGTATGTTAACAATTATATACATTAGAAATCTAATAAATATAAGGTATAATTTTTGCGCTTCGAATATATTCGATTGAAAGCTAGAACCAGTGCCTTGGAAGATTCTTTCAGAGGTGTCGCTCTCCTAAGCGTCGTGACCCATGCCACATATTACGAGTCTCTCGTCGACTGTATAGCAGGAATGTTGATTCACATTTCTCGTGTCGAAGTACGGTAAGTATAAACACGGCATGGTAACTAACCAAGTAATTGAGTTAACGTCCCGTATCTTATCCTTAAACATCATATAAAACAATCAAATCCCTTACATAATTATGTTTTAATAATCATTGACAACCTATATTCATTCTATTGTTGGTGTATGGTTCCTTCAATCGGAGGAGTTAAAAGCATAACCCACCACATTGTTCAACTCTAGACTGGCGGGCAGATCAGTGGTTTCATGTCTCACACGACACATGGATGACTAAACTCTCCCATATACAGTCGACGGTCGGCGTTACTTGACTTGTTAGATTCTACTGACAGCTGAGTTTTACTAGCAATTATGTGGTTGATATAAATTGAAACTTGTCTCTGGTTGTAGCTATTAATCTGATAGCAACCGTAACACCATGATCCCACGATATGAAAAAGTAACTTTATTTACTACATTTTATAAACATTTACATACGGATATTAGTACTATATAACAATAATCAACCGATTTAATGTTGGATCTCATCATTATCAATCAGCTTATTGCAATTACAAATATTTGAAAATACAATGTGCTGCAATGAGAAAATCATTTAGACATTTAAAGTTTCAAAGAACTAAAGACAAGATAACGAGAATTTTCTTTTTTGTGATACATAATCTCAATATTAAAAGGGAACTCGTAGGGGCAGTGTGTATTTACAAGCCTACCAAGCACTTAGAAATCTATTGAGATATATATTTATGGCATTTCTCCAACATATTCTATGTATTTTCATAGTAATTTTTCATGATTATAAGACTAAATTTTTCAGGGGGTGATGATGACAAAATGGTCCACTAGTTACGACTGAGTGGCTAAACTAAATAAAAAAAAAAATTAAAGGTAAAGGCAAAAAGATTTAAAGGTTATCAATAACAAGTGCTGGAGTTCGCGCTTCGCGCAAATCCCACCACTACTTTTACAAAATGTACTTTTTTAAATACTTCCGGTTATCAAATTAACTCCATTTTGATACCATTAGAAAGATGCAATTTAGTTTGACTTTCTGGTGAAAACCGCATCTCAATCGCATTTATAGTTTTATTTCTAGAGGCCAAAATGTCAGTGCAGAGAAATAGAGGGAGAAACTACTATTTTATGGGTTAGGGATATTTTACATTTCTTTTTTCACTTTAAATTTTAAACCTTATACTTTTAAATCTGTGCGTACGTGGAAGCATTGATATAAATTAAAACGTTTCAACCATTTTATTGTATCACATAAAATGATATTGTTTTGGTATGTAATATGTATAAGACAGTATTTGTCTTTTATTTCTATTTTGTGGGATTGAGGTGTTATAGTCTGACTGATAATACCAGTACAATAGTTGTAGCAATATTATAGGATAGGAAGCGAAAGTAATGTGAACAATATAATGTGACTTCCGAAAAGTAGTTAGTATAATATTATTTAATTAAACGTTTTATATTATCTTAAAAAGAGTAACATGCAATTATGAATTTCATTTTTGAATATATTATAACGATTTTATATATTTTTATTACCCATTAACAGGTGATATTTATAGTACGTTAGGTTTATCATCGACAAACAAGAATCCTTTATGTATGTGCGATCTATGAAAATAAACTGGACAAACTTTATAAGGATATTTGTATATGTCGTACGAAAAGTTATACAATTTTGTAAAGAAATGTGTCACAATAAGCAATGTCCAGGGGCACACTGTGAGTGGAACGTCAGCCGCGCTATTGCTATTGATCGTTTTTGACACGTTAATTAACAAAACTTTGTATGTTTTCGTAATGGGAACAACATATTATTGAGTTAATTTTGTTAGACCAAAACGAGGTATAAAAGATTATTTTGATAATATACATATAATCGATTATATAGTCCAATATTTATTACATCTTTGATTCTTTTAATGTTATTAAATAGAGTTTCCGTTATTAAAATATTGAATGAACTTATCTAGAACGTCAAATCAAAGTAACAATCGCAAATTCGAATTTGATAAATAATAATTATGTAGATTTTAATATCTAAATGGTTTTACCGGCAGCTTTGCATTTATAATGGTCACAATGACAGTCACAAAATATGTATATATGTGTAATAAATTCTTATTTTTTGCATGTACAGATAAGGACACGTCGTACATAACACTCACATGTGTGCAATTCTGTTGCAATATAGGTGTAAACGTATTTTTGTTTGACATTATAACAGCAATTTTGTAATGTTTCTACTGCTGTTAATATGTATTTGTATCTATCGCAATAAAAAATAATTGAATGAATGTGAATGAATGACATGAATATCATTTGTTGTTAATTACTGTTATTTATTTATTGCAAAGATTAAAAAAGTAACAGTAAATATATAAAGTAATTGGGGTAGCCACGCAAATATATACGCATTCGTAGCGTGTTCGTGGGTTGATGGTATCAGATATTTTTCATAAAGCAAAGCTAAATTAACATTCGTAGCAATGGAATAGCGCCTTAATGATAAAGATGAAATGTTACACATAAATATTACTTCAGAATGAATAATATGTATGATTAATTCGTAAATAAAATTTATTTTATTTACATATGATTACTGCCGTTACATTATTTAATAATGTAACGGCTGTAATCATATGCAACTAACAATTACGTCGACACGGCGGATGTCGATGGTTTCGTGGCTGAACGCAACAGTAAACAAGTCGCACGCACTTGTGTGAACCACTGACGTCAGAAGGGAATCGAAGAATGACCGACTATGCCTCCGGCGTGAATATCCTTTTAAATGATTATATATTTCCTAATCGATAGTTATAAATTGGTGCCTTAGAGAGTATTTGAAATAAACGCACAATTCTAGACTGGTGGATAGTTAGATGTTGATTATTATACGTGTTCGAATTTGTAGTTTAATATATCAATGTTTTTAGATAATAAAGTTAAAATTTTCTCAAGTTCTTAAGCAATTTTACGAACGATGCTTTAGATGTTAAATTCATTAAGGAGTGCCCAGTCGTTGCTTTACTTGCACATTCAAAACCATGTCGCTTGTTTGAATTATGATTCGTTGCGTAGTAACAGTATTATCACAGTTTAGTATAGCACTGTCTGACCTGTACAAGCGCCTGTCTTTTATAAAATCAAAACACAGATTCCTGTACACAAAGCCGTAGTATGAATTTACGTGTATGAGGCGAAGCCATCACCGATGAAAGCTATCAATGAATTCTAGATAAATTGATAGTTGCTATCAATCTAAAAAACTTTATCAATTAACATTGACCGATTTAGTAACACACGTAAACAAAATCAGTTAGTTAATAATAGCAGGGCTTCTTAGTCACTTTTCTGGTTCTTTTTGTAGGTTAAATTAATAATTAATGGAGTGCCTTATTTAGATAATAAAATGGAATTCTTAACTTCAATAGGCGACCGGATAACATTTCAACAAGTGATTCAAATTAACCATAATGGTTATGAATCGCCATAGAAAATATCAAAGTATGTATGTATTTAAAAATACCAATGTATGTATGTATTTAAAAATACCGCATAAACTACGTATTATTTAATCTCAGAACGCGTAACACTATTTGTGTAAATGATTACCAGCCGTAATTGAGTGCTGTTTATAAGTTTGTAACACTTAACTAATTTGTTTGTTGGATGCACTTAACTTCAGTAGTAGCTATTGCGAATGGCGATTTGTTTACACATAAATAACGTGACACGTTCTGAAATTACATAATGCGTTTACGCGGCATTTTAAATAAATTATGCTTAAGCGTAGTCTTGCATCACTTAAAAGTTTATTTATTTAAAATGATATTTTTTTTGGTGAAATCCATTATAGTTAATTTGAAGCACGTTTGGAAATGTTGCTTGAAATAGTGGAACAATTTCGGAATCTGAAATTCCGCCGTACTTTTGCTGCTTAATAAGTTTATAATATGACTCATAAAGCGCAAATAAGAAGTGAAGTTCAACGTCATATGATATGTGATATAGTTATGCACATATGGACATTTCTGCTCACGGACACGTCATGTGGCTTAGTTTCATAACAGATCTAGCCCTAGTGCCACGCAAGCGATTTCTAAGTGAAAGCTATCTATGTGTGCATTGCTTTATAAAACACATATTATTAAAATATGAGTAATTTCCGTTTTATTGTCACGACTAATGCCTACATGTTACAGCAATCAAAACACTATTACATTTTTCTTGTATCATAGACAATAAAATAAGTAAACTCCAATGAGAATGTAAACATTTTATGCTATTTCTAAACACAATATCCGCAATAGCTGCCTGCTACTATATATTTATATCTAAGTTTTAGCAAAGCTGACCATGGCATATAGCATTAGTTAGTTTCGTCAAAGTAAATTATAATAAACATTGTTAAACAACGATGTCTCTAAGGACAAACACATTGCAACATTAGCATATAATTACTAGTCTGCAGTTATAGCACTTATACAATATAAGAGTTTATTAGGGCGGGTACGCACTTAAATCTCAATCTACACTATTATTATAAAGAGATGAAGTTGGTTTGTTTGGATGTTGGGGTAATCTCTAGAGCCACTGATCCGATCCTAGAAAATCTTTCATACTTAGGAAAGTACATTATCTTTGAGTGCTATAGGTTATTTTTATAGACTTTGAAAAAAGAGGAGGATTTGTTTTCGTCGCGTATGTTTCTATTTTATGTCTGTGCACCGATTTCTCGAAAAGGTCTAGCTTGCTTTCGGGCAAAAGTTTTACCCAGTTTGATGGCTACAATTACGTGCATTTATGCCTTAGATAACAGTATCTAGGTGACCGACCTTTGGTCAGTGTTTATTAGATATTTTTTTTTATAAAATCGTGTTTTCCCGGGAAAGACTTTTTTAAAAAAAAAACTCTTAAAAAGTAAAACCTTATCTAAATACTGAATCTGATTTAAGATGTTAGAGCCTTTTCCGAGATATACGAAATGTATTTATTATATATACAAGAGTTGATAATATTTCTCATATTTGAGTACATGCGCGGTTGTCTACAAGGGTACATAGAGGTACATAAGCAAAGTAATGATATATGCCGAACAAATAATAAGAATTGTAGCAATAAAAATGTTTTATACCTTAGTTTGTAGTGTTAAATTTTATATTGTTATTGATGAATTATGTTTGTAAGAGAAATATACGACCACGATTTTAACCTTTATATATATATCGATTTTGCTAATGTTTGTACCGTTAAATTGTTTTCCATCTAAGTACGAAGAGCTACTGTATCTACATTTTAAGACTTTCTGTACTATCTGCTGATGCCATTGATATTTAATTATTATTTGTAAAAATACAAATGAAAAAAATACGAGTTGAGTACTTGAGACGCGTGTTCGGAAACGCTGTTTCTAGGGTTCCGATACTAAAGGGACACATGTAAAATGGACGGAATTCGATGAACTAACCCAGAATCGGTATACTTTGACTAAACTTCACATGCTTCGCGTTTTACCCAAGTTCACCTACGTTTCACAGGCACGCGAAGAGCGAAAGAGCTTGTCGAGAGGCTGGCTAATTAAAAAATAAATGCGTGAATTTGAGTGTTGATATAGAATAGAGGATCAATTATTTGTAGCGAACGAAGAATTGCCCACGTAGAGATTCAATAGATAACTTGTGGCGTCCAAAGAACTGACTAATTTCTTTCGGCTTTCGGAAAAATACTTCATAATTTGCGAAGGTTTACTTAATGCAAAGTAACGTTTTCACTAAAAAGCATTATTTAATAGAAAAAATAATTAAACAAATCCATTTCATTTATTTCAAATGTCGATGGTAAACAACCGGATGGTTAAATATGACCGTAAATATATTTCAAAACAAAATTAATTACGACGCTCTAAGCGTATTCAAAAAGAAACATACTCTTTCACAAAAATTGGGATAACGACAAAATGTTTATACACGTTCGCTTAAATGTCCAAAATGGTGAAAGCAGTGGTTACACACATTTTTCTTATCGCACTAAATTCAAGGCGTTCAGATAGGCATGCATAGTCCGCTGTGCAGAGCCTACCTGATATGCCTGATGGGCGAATAAAAGCTGCCTACGCCTTGCTATATTGCAAGTAGATTGCAACTCGATGGATTCCCATCCTTGTAACCTGTATAGGGTTGATTAAATGTCATCAAACCTTTGTTATACCAATTAACTCAAGTTGTGTCGTATGAAAACACATCTCTCCAAAGGTGCTGTGCATCGTCCGTTACATGCAGATATTAGTATAGTTTTACATATGTTGTTGTAGCTTACATATACACACTCCGCCTTATGCTGAGCAAGTGGCTCTCCTTTCATGCCTCTGTTTAAGCGATGCGTTTGGATCCTAGACAGGATTTGGCCCACATGTTGGGTACATGAATAAGGCAGGCCCTGCTCAGTGATTTTCCAGCATGGTAGCTTTACACCGGAAACATAATTTTAATTTGAGAGCGCAACTTGATATTGCATAACAATAAAACTTGGGTAGACACAATGTACAGTATACCTCTTTAGAGGGAGTCCCTACACCATTGTAGTAGAGTTCCACTAGCATCTCGATTAAGCAAAATGGCCTAAATGCACGAGTAAATAAAAAAATAATAATTACACGGTTGGCTAAATAATCTATGATGAAGATGTAGTTTATTAATTACTAATAAATATGGTACAAAATTTTATAGACTTGAAACGGTCTGATGGCCGCATACATATGAATGAACTACTATTACCTATTACCTTGATTAACTATGAAAAATTATAGGGTTTACCCATTGAGTTATTATTATGTACTATGTACTAGAAGAGCTATCCATAGATCTCTAAATACACAATCGGCGCCCAAAAACGTCCTCATCAAAAGAGGAACCAAATCGGAATTTTGTTCTCTTTTAAAATTAGTAGCATTCGGTCGCTCAAATAGTAAACATACTACGGTGTTCCCTTAAAATTGCCGAAATCTTATGCCTAGGATGTTAAAAAGGGATGGAATTTCATATTTTCAGTAAGTAATTAATACCAGTTTAATATAATTCCGATTAATTGCACATAAATTTAGTTTAAGTGGCTGTTGCAACGCAACTGCAACTGTTCAAATTATTTTTCAGAAAGTGATAAGTATACTATTGCGAAGGCCATTAAAAGACTATCATGTCGCTACTATGTAATTTTGAAAATCATGGCTGCATAATATACGAATTGCCCCGGATCACCATATTCGACCGTGAATCAAAAAGTTTTCACTCAAAATGTATGGAATATGTGTGTAATTAGTTTCAAATCCGTTTTGAATATAGTTTTCCAATGCAATATGAATCAGGACATATTATTGCATCCAACTTACAAATGTGTAAAAAGTTTTAGCTCAATTGAACATCAGGAAGTTAATAAAGTTTATTACTAGCAAAATTTAATCCATCATGCTTATTTAACCAGGCAACTTTATTATTTAACTTACTTGACGCCTTGAGGCCCGTTATATACTTGGTGCCGTAACGTGCATGGCGGAATTCAGCCACGCGGGCCTCAACGGCTTAATATAAAGTAGGTTAAAAAATTTAACTCCTGCTAATATGGAAAGTTTAATAGTAGTACATGTTACAATAGTACGGGTCTATGCCTTCCCTGTTCAAAAATGTTATAAAATTTTATGACCGATACATCACACCATTCGTGTTCTCTATTTATCTACCTTCCATATGTTTGTCCTTGTTATATCATTGACGATAATGACAGTGACATAAAAACAATACAAGTCTTTAAATCTTAATACAAATGTGTAAGGTTCAATTTACAATGCATGCAATGAAACTCCTTTCAATTGTTTTCATTGATCGAATAGCCTTTTTAAGTCTTATTATTGAGACGTTACGGAATATGTTACACTGACACGTAATAACAAGAAGTATAAACACGTATATCGATTATGCCTGTTGCGGACAATAATTTGCTTATATTTTCTTAGCGATTGTGTATCTAGTATATTAGTGATCGATGGAGCTATGCTAAGTAAAAGGGTTATGTTGGTAATAATTAAAACTAAAGCCCGCTGCAGCGCTGCAATAATTTAAATGTCTTCTAATAAAAATATTTTTCTCGCGACCAAAATGTTAAAAGCGCCGTGATTTTCATGTATTTAACGTAGTACGGCAACATATCACCTCTATAGATAATGAGTTGTTGTCGATCGGCAACAAAGCATAGCGCGAACATTTGGTTCGCGGTGTCGGTTCTAGTACACTAGCACAGTAGGCTTATAAGCTTATAAGTCTACTGTGACACTAGTATATAATAATTCAATGGGTTCACCAAAAAATCGTATAATTAATCAATTGTATATTTACCGAATTATTAATTTTTATTTTAGTGTCGCTAGTGTACCTGTAGGGAATCCGTTAAAGGGCATTTAAAAGAGATTCTTAAGAGACCACACTTAACGGGTTATCGACGATGATCGGCTGTGATGTGATAAGAAATAAAATCAACAATGGGTATTGGATGAAATCAATTGCACTGGATCTTGCGGCGATCTTGGTAAAGTTCAAAGATATACAAAGCAATCTCGCAAGGTGGTGAGGCATCATCTCTGCTTAATAATATACATGTTATTAATTAGTAATCGTGCACTATAATTGACAATAAAGAAGTAAGAATTTTAATTGCAATATGCTATTATTATATAAATAAAATGGATAAATAAAACGTATGTCTATATAAATAAAATGTGTAATATAAATACGTTTTGAAATAACAGAGACATGAAAGAGTTTTAATGTCCGGTCATAGATCGATCGATCGAAAAATGCATAATAATTAATTATTGTGCATATTAATTAATGCATAATAATTATTAATTAATTTATTGAGTAATTACGTAACCTTTTCATCGATCGGCAGTGTTTTAACTAGTCAATACCTCTGTTATTTGACTTATTTGTTAACAAATTATATCATAATTGTTGTAGTATATTTATATAAATCAATGTTTCCGTTTACATATAACAAACGATATGGACTCGTTAAAATAATTCCAATCAATCGAAATCTTAATTGCCCAAGAGATCACCCTTACACGCATGTATAATCTCTCTTAAACTTATAGTTATTACTTGTAAAGTGATCGAATCTTTTTATATTCTTAGCTGTTTTGTAAAACTGTGTGTGTGCGTAGATTTAGATAAATATTATGTTTTTCATACATATTTCTTTTATTTCGGAAATTTGGTGTGCACGTGTCACTATCATCTTTAGAGCCAAAGTCAACCTCATCTGCACGTGGTGCCCCCGGTAATTATAAGCGAGGCTCTGGCGAAAGAGAGGCATAGCGCAGCGCAGCGTAGACTGAAGAAGTAATTCCACCTCACGGAAGACCGCAGCCAAATGATAACTCCTTGAAGGGTTGTGTTTCTACAAGCGATGAAGTTACCAGTAAGCTCCTGAAGTGTTGCAGTGTTGACCGTGGGGGTCGCAAAGCGCAAGTGATACTCCTTATACTGCAATCGTTCATAGACTTCGGTAACCACTTTACCTTAAGTGGTGGTGGTACCTACGTTACACTATGGTTGTACAGCAGTTCATATATGTTTGGAATTGTCTTTTTTCGACCATAAATTTGTATAAGCATGTATTATTTTTTTATACTACGTCGGGAGGCATACAAGCATACGGCCCACCTGATGTGAAGCGGTAACCGTAGCCTATTAACGCTTGCGATATAATTAAGTTGCACTCACGCGATGCCTCTGCTGCTTACACAGCAACTTCTTGGGAACTTACTGGTGACTTCACTCACACGCAGGAACAACCCTCTAGGGAGTTGTTATTTGGCTGCGGTTTTCTGTGAGGTGGAGGTACTTCCCTAGACGGGCTGCTTTGATGCGCCCTACCTCCCTTAAAACATCCAGACCAAGACAAACACATGTTCATGCACACAAATGTTTGCCTTGTGTGGGAATCAAACCCACGAGCGTTGGTGTCAAAGTCACGTCATCCACGACTGAGCCACCGAGCTCGTCAAAAATGTATGGTGTATTCCCGCATAATGTAATAAGTTGAAACCAGCGTACATGAAAAGAACTATGAACGATAAAGACGCGAGTGGGGTGTGTAAATACTGCGTCTTGTTTGGCTCGATTCTCTGCTTACACCGCAAATAATATAAATAGGATGCCGCCGCATGAAGGTATAAATAGGATACACCCGCACCGCAGGCCGTGCAAAGGAAAACCTTTGATAAAACACCACTCCATCTATCTGTCTTTGACATTAATTTGTGACAGACAGCATCAGCCATTCGATAACTATGCTGTTCATATAATATAGGTCATAGCGTACCTACGTGTTTTTCTCGTGCCGGAAGGAACGGGAGGATTTCTTTACATAGTTGCATGTAAAAACATGCTGGCTCACAAGTTCGCACATTTTTCACGGGAAGTTAAAGCTTTTTGTGCATTTTTACACGTGTAGCCTGTGGGCTAGACGTAGGTACAAAAGGGGCTCACGGTGCCTTCGTGTAAATACAATAACGCGTTTAGGGTGCTGTTGGGACAGCCTCGCTACTGTAGTCCATCGGGGATGTCCGCGGAAGTCCGAGTAGACTTCTTCCTTGCAAGAGGTGTGCGTCTCTGGTGCGTAGGGTGCAGAAGAACATAAACATGATCGCCATCAGACATGACTGTTGATACGTGAACCGTTGTTGTGACATATTGGGTGGCTGAAACTGATCACAAACTAATCTAAGGTTTATACTATTTCATTTTACTGATAGTTTGTATTAGTATATATATCTTATACAATAACATATAAAATGTGAATCCTAGTTACTTTCATAAACATTATTATCGTTCATAATATAGCAACAAAATGCACGTGCCGAAAAAAGGCAGTACGAGAATTACCCCGTCACGTATGCAGAGACTTCAAAACTAGAAACTACTTAGGTATATAAAATTCCGCTTACACACTTAGTTTATTCAATTCAATCAAAAGTAGGATAAAAACAACATATTAGGTAGATTCCAATGCAGCTTATACACACTGAAATTAAACTATACTATGAGAATAATTTAGATTATTGCTATTAAGAACAAATAAAAAATGTACATTCCTTCCTTATTTATTGACATTGTGTACATTTGTCTACAATGTCAATAAAAATAAGGAATTTGCATACATTTTCATTATTCAGCATTTAAAAACTGAGTTTTAACCATTGGCGCCTTTTTAACTCGTCAATACATTTTTTTCAGTCACACATGCAGGCTTATTCACAACCATATCAATAGCATTCTATGTACGCACGTTTTACGATCATATTTCGCGGTAAGTGTTGATGCAATTCGGGGTGTTTCACGCGCGACTTGCGTTTATCCCAAATTTTCGTTATCCGAACCAACCGCCGCCATCTCGATCATTTCTGATATTATTCCTATTTATTGTTACCCAGTTCTCCCTGCCCGCCTGGTATACTTAGTACCTACTCGCTAACATATCAAAGTTGTTTTCGTTTGAAAACGAGTTTATGTGAAAGCGTTAGAAGCAGTAATAAGTTGCATAAGCCAGTACATCAGCTTGCCAGGGCTAGTTCTTTTGTTATAAATAGTATTCGATTCTATAATAAATTGCCTGTTCCGTTCTTTCCTGGCAATATCTTTAAAAAATGCACCTAAAAGTCTAGGAATGATTCAGCACATTCAACGATATACCAATACCAGTTCTCAAATTTGCTTCCAGATATGCCATTTTTTTAAATTACGTTTGGAATGAAAAGCCTATAGTCCCTCTAATGTACCCATTGCTAACATAGCAACTCCTTAGGAACATACTGGTAACCTCATTCACTCTTCAGGAACACAACAATCCTGTAGCGAGCTATTATTATTTAACTTAACGGAAACGTTGTAAATCTAACCATAGCTTCACTAGTATCATTGTTACATCAATATTTATGATGGTACCTGAATCAAAATTAGCGTCCTTATTACCACTGATGGTGGATTTTGAATAGCTCGTAGGCACAGCGGTTAATAACGTGATTTCGTCACCGACTCTGGATGTTTTTAATAGCTGTAGGGCGCATCAAAGCAGTCCGTCTGGGGAAGTACCTCCACCACACAGAAAACCGCAGCCAACATCAACTCTCTGGAGAGTTGTTGTATTCGTACGCGCAAGTGAGTCTTTCTGCATTGCAAGCGTTCATGGGCTACGGTAACTACTTTACATCAGGTGGGCTGTATACTTGTATGCCTCACAACGTTGTATAAAAAAAAGCTGTGTCACTTGCGCCCCCAATGGCAAGGAAAATAAACTTTAAGAGTAAATATGCTTACAAGGAAATTACTTCCCTGCAGGCGTCGGGAGAAGCGTCGCGGTCTCCCGACGCTACTACTAGTCAATAATGTGTCCTTTTAAGTAATATTTACAATGTAATTGATCTAATTTTGTCAACATCCCCATTGGCCATATTATATGTACAATTTTAAAGGTAAAAGAAACGTAAAATGTTGTTCTGCATTATTACCATAGTGTGTTTGTTTTAATAAGGTAACTAGTGATTATTGTATGATGTGTGTATGTTTCATAGTGTGCAAATAAAGTTCATATCTATCTATCTATCTACTGACATCAAGGGGTTTTACCAGTAATTACCTCTAATAAGATATGAGTGAATGCTATAGGGTAGGTACTCATCACTATTATTAAGACGATATTTGTGTTTTTTTATACTACTGAGGTGGCAATCAAGCGTACGTCGTGCCTGATGGTAAGCAGTCACCATAACCTATGGACATTTGTAACACCAAGGTGTCCCTCATGCGTTGCCGAACGTGCAAAAACCTATTTACGTTTTTCTTGTAGAACCCCATGCTGTAGTCCCTTGGGAACACCTCGGTAGGGAGTTCATTCCACAATTTGAGAGTTCTCTGAAGAAAACTTCGCTGGAACCGCACAGTACGCAATCATTGTGGTTCCAGTGTGTGAGGGTGAACTCCCCGCCAACGGCGAGCGGTGCGGTTGTAAAAAGAAGCTGTCTGCATCATATTGAGCAATTCCTCTGAACACAACCCATTGTACAATCGGTAGAAAAAAAGGGAGGCTATGTCTCACTTTAAACTTAAAGGCTCAATACCGTCTGTAACCTTTTAGGTTCGCTGACAATTATCACAGCTCGTCTCTGAAACGGCTTGTACCTATCCAGGTGCGCCCGCCCAAAGGTGACTACCAACACACACCAACTTACTTGGACGCCAGTTTGACCTTCTCCATGTGAATTTGGTATTGACCATCGCTGGAGATCTCGTCACCGGAAACCCTGTAGGAGCCCTTATTACGTACGGCATATGAACAGTAATAATAATAATATAATAAAGCCTGCCGAAGTAACATCAGATAGGATAGTTATGTGTCCGTCTCTCTTCTGTAATAGCCCAGTACTAATAATCCCTCCAGATCTCATTTCAATAGCTCAATTATTTCCGACACATTTGCAATAGTCCCAATACCTGCTGTGACCTGTTCCGTGGTATACCAGGTCACAGCTGGTATAATACATTACATCATTCTTTTAGAAGGGGCCTCTACGCGTTGGATTTATATCCCCGCGCACGCCTATCAAATGACCGGCATTAAAACCCGCGAAATAAGACAGATATAATAAAAATAATTTTATTTCTTTAAGATGTTTTTTACATTTATAATATAATGACCGAGGTCACCTTGTAAGCAAAAAATGCCCGTGCCAGGTGACTTCGCTCTTCCATAGCTTCTTTAAACTAATATGAAATAAGGTACAATATGCTGCTTTATACCATGTACGTGTTGTGTATGTAGTTATAAAGACGAGCTCTTTAGCACATGTGGATTTGTATTAATATATCGGAGGCTGTGTCAATGTGTCATTTCGTGCGTTGTAATAAAGTCTCTGTTTCCTCATAATTTAGTGGTGTCAGTAGATTTATAATAAGTTTCTTACATTCATATAGTGTTTTACTATAAATTTCTAATTTCTAATAGTTTCTTTTCTTCTTTGCATTTCTTCAGTGCAAAGGTCAAAGCGCAAAGCTTGGCGTACACTTAGCTGTACTGTCGCTTAATCCGGGGTCCTATACGCTAGTAAGTAATATCGCATACGTTCTTCTATCTATAACTTCACGCCAAATCCCTTACGGGGTAAGCAGAGAGAACCGAGCGCCACGCGACTCGATCCTTACATACCTCACTCGCTTCTTTCACATTCATTGCTCTTTTCATGCACGCTCGCCGGTTTCTAGGGCTCCTGACATCACCTTCTGATAGAACACGACCAATCTGATCATGATAGGTAAGTCTTGGCCTTCCTCAGCTCCTACATCCTTCCACTTTTGCATTGTATATCTGCTTCGTCATTCTTTCATCCTGCATTCTTTCTATATGTCCGAACCAACGGAGCATGCCTCTTCTTATTTTAACACCGACGCTCTCTTTCAGACCAACTCTGCTTCTAACCTCATCATTGCGGATACGGTCTGCATACGTTCTTATACTGTACAAATTGTTTGACCACAAAAATATATTGCATCTATGAGCTTTAACTACAAGGAAACATCGGAAATAATCGCACATGCACTTCTACACCAACCCTAACTTATCCTACTGCAGGGATACGTGTCTCCATTCAACCGAAGGGGTTTAGAGCATACTGCACCATGCGGCTCAACTGCAGATTAGCGGAGGATAATCTTAGCGATTGTCATCCATCGACAACAGCCAGGACCGATGGCTTAACGTGCTCTCCGACGTACAGTTAAGTTAGAGATAAATAAACCCATCTGTAGGCAGATTGCGGCCGACGTTACTTAACTTACGTATTCGGTTATAGAATACGTGCAACCACTCTCCGACACCACATATACCTACATGGATAAGAGTTAGTAGTATAATTACTCATTTATCTATGTGATTTCCCACAGTTGACAATTCAACACTTCTTGTCTCTTAGTGTAGCGGGTCACGTAGGTACTTATAATGGAACGAACCTGACATTGTAAGGTGACAATTTTATCAAATTGAAACTTTTTGAGAAAATAGTAAAACAGACTTAATTGAAACAGACACCTATTCACACAGTAGCTTGTCGTAACTGATGTCGATCACAAAAAAGTCGGTTTCACTTTTTTTTATTTAGAAGTTACTGTTTCATAACTTGATCAAATCTTTACAATATCTCTACCAACATTTTTTTTTTATACAACGTCGGGAGTCATGCAAGCATACGATCCACCTGATGTAAAGCAGTTACCGTAGCCTATTAACGCGTGTAATATATTAAGTATCACTCGCGCGATGCCTCCTCTGCTGCTTACACAGCAACTCCTTAGGAGCTTATTGGTGACCTCACTCACACAGGAACACAACAACCCTCCAGGGAGTTGTTATTTGGCTGCGGTTTTCTGTGAGGTGGAGGTACTTCCCCAGATGGGCTGCTTTGATGCGCCCTACCTCTCTTAAAACATCCAGACCAAGACAAACAGACATGTTCATGCACACAAATGTTTGTCTTGTATGGGAATCGAACCCACGAGCGCTGGTGTTAAAGTCGCGTCTTTCACGACTGAGTCACCGAGCTCGTCAAGTACTAGGAATTACCAAGGGCTAAACCGATGCAAGAACATAGATACGTTGTACACGCTCTAGAATGGCAATACGAAAGTAAGGTAATTGCCCACCTCGCATTCAGTTGGGCACGCTCTCGCGTCCCGTCTATACGTACTTCGCCACAAAGCGTAAATAAATTATTTCTGGCAAAAATGTCTTCCTGTGTTTTTGGATGGTCCACAAATTACACGGCAACTGTTAAAGACAAGGAAAACGTGTCATTTCATTTGTAAGTACAGTTTTTTTTTATTAAAAACATAGTAAATGTATTTAGTTTTTAGCAATATTAAAGCGGGTCTAGTGGCAGCCGTTGCTAGGGGAAGTTGAGGAAAATTTAACTATCACGTTATGAACACAGAATTGTGAATTAAATTTATTCCTAACTTTGTTTTATATTAAGTAATACGCCTACCTACCTTATTTTCAATTATTAGATACTAATAATACTAGACGTTCTAGAAAAGAATGAAGCGAATAGAATATTACTTATCATTTATTTCTTTCCATTTTAGATTAATTAGATGGTTTGATGAAAAAAAAATGGTTAAATATTTTTTATTCTACGTCGGGAGGGATATAAGCATACGGCCCACCTGATGTGAAGCGGGTACCGTAGCCTATTAACGCTTGCGATATATTAATTATCACTCGCGCGATGCATCCTCTGCTGCTTACACAACAACTCCTTGGGAGCTTACTGGTGACCAAACTCACACGTAGGAACACAACAACCCTCTAGGGAGTTGTTATTTGGCTGCGGTTTTCTGTGGGGTGGAGGTACTTCCCCAGATGGGCTGCTTTGATGCACCCTACCTTTCTTAAAACATCCAGACCAAGACAAACTGACATGTTCATGCACACAAGTGTTTGCCTTGTGTGGGAATCGAAGCCACGAGCGTTGGTATCAAAGTCGCGTCATTCACGACTGAGCCACCGAGCTCGTCAAATTTCGAGTCGTCATTTAAAGTGTTTCCTATATCGCAATGATGTATTTTACTCTTTAAATTGTCATTTCCTAGAGCAATATCCGACTTATAATCACTGGCTTCACCTAATACGCGCTATTATAGTGAAGTTAAAATATATTTCGCGCGTTAAAATAGTCTAGATTAGAAAACTGATTAAAAAAGACAAAAAAGGAATAAGTTAAGTTTATTTGAATAATATTTTATCAAATACGTATTTTTTTTATTCACTCACAAACTGACTCGATATTATTTTATAATTTCATTGTTCACAATTCATATTACAAAAATAGATGTTTTGTACATAATTGGTTTTATTATTTTAAACACTAATTAAATTTAGAGCTTTTTCCCCAGTCTCCTCTATATCGGTAAATCAGTGCTCGCGCCAATGAGCGCTCAGCAGCAATCAATACGTAACTAAAGATGTATATTCATCTCTTTCTAACGGCAGGTATTCCCTATCATTTGTCTCTTTTTAGAGCAGAGTGTGATAATAAATAACTGTACGTAGATATAGTAGTACTTGCGCCATTTTAAAATACAAAAATGTTCGTGTATAACGTGTCTACCTTTGATACGTCGCTGTGCAAGAATCTAAAAATTGGATCGAAACAAATATACAAATAAGTCAGCTTGGAGAACCACGATATTACACAGTAAGTCAATTTATTGCTACGGGCGCCGGAGGGTAAAGTAGAATGCACAGCTCTTATTGGCTAGTTCAACATTGCGGCAATTGTTTTTTTTTTTTTGACCTGACTATGTAGTTAGCCCCGAGTGGGCTGTCACTACGTCACCGGACTAGATTTGCGGCAATTGGTTATTGGTTAAAATATATAACAGTATGCTCATATCTGTCTGCTGAGCTGCTTCCGATGTTTCGTGAACATACATAAAAAACATAGAACATCCTTTCTTTTTAAATCTGTTAAAATTACGCAACAGCTTTTTAATACAAAGTCGGAAGGCATACATTGGAATTGTGACGGCGGTGGCGCTTATGACTCGAACGCGACGCTTCGTCTTTGATGGCCCTTGTCAAAGACTAAGCTCAATTTTCACTGTGCAGTTCGATGTGCGAGAAAGCTAGCAAATCTGCCAAAAAATCTCCGGATCCCCGGGTGAACCCGGGGATCACTTAATCTCCGCCCCGGGAGGCTGAACCGCCAGCCTGTGAAAAGTCCCTGTTGCAGTGGTCATGCCGGAGAAGGAGACCGGGGTGGACCCGGCTGCTGCAGCAGGGGGGGACCGGGAGCCCTTCCGCCCGCCGCGCCATCAAACCGCATTACCCGCACGGTACTGTGGTGAAAGACACCGCGCTTTTGTCCTTCACTCTGTCTGTTCATCGACCTCTCATTTTATTTACCTCATCACAGTCATCACACATGAAAAAGCAAAAAAAAAAAACGGAAAAATGGTTCCACAGCGGCCACCCCTTCCACAATGTATATGGACTTTTGCAACATCAGGGGTTTGCACTTGAACATCAACGCGGTCCATCATCACATGGAAACCGCGCGGCCGACCATTCTTTTCCTCACGGAGACACAAATATCCTCACCGGCCGACATTTCTCACTTGCATTACCCCGGGTACAAACTCGAGCACTTGTTTGTGCGTCATGCCGGAGTATGCTTGTTGGACGAACAAGCATACCCAAACATTGTAGTGAGAAGTGTCGGCCGGTGAGGATATTTGTTGTCGACGATTGCATAATCTTGAAGACAGGGACCTGACGATATTATGGGTACGAGTGGATCAAGGCGGCTACACCCGGATCTACGCGTGCCTTTACAGGTCTCATAGCGGTGATACAGGCACAGCTCAGTTATTCGAGCGCCTGCAAAGGGCGACTGTGAAGTCATCGAACAGTATTCCTCCACAGAGTTAGTGATTTTGGGTGACTTCAATGCTCTCGATGCACTGACTACGCGGGGAAATCTGCTTATGAATTTGCTCTGGCCTATGGTTTCTATCAGCTGGTTCATTCTCCCACGAGAATACAAGATGTAGAGGACCATGCAAGCTCTCTACTGGACCTTCTGCTGACCACACGTCCGGATGAGTATAACATCTCAGTGGATGCGCCGCTTGGCTCGTCGGATCACTGCCTCATCCGGACTCAAGTGTCTTGTACCAGACGCGACCCACTTCGGCCTGCCGGATGTCGTCGCGTATGGCACTATAAGTCGGCAGACTGGGATGGATTCCGTGAATTATACGCATCGTACCCGTGGAGGCAGCTGTGCTTCGAATCAGAAGACATTGATTCCTGCGCAACCGCAGTGACTGCGGCGATATTGGATGGCATGGAATGCTTCATTCCTAATCGCCTTGTAGCTACTGCGGGAGTTAAAAAGCGGCCGTCGTTTAATTGGCATTGTAAGGAAGCCAATCTTCTAAAGCAGGCTGCTTACAATGCTTGGACCACGACGCGTGCTAATGGGGATCCTAGTGTCTCTGTTTTGGATCGCAAACTGAATGCTGCCTCGAGGTCCAGTAAAAGGGTGGTTGCTAGAACAAAATTCGATTTCGTCCGCAGAGTCGCTCGCTAAAGCTGCCGAGGGGAATTTCTGTCCCGTCCGTCCGTCCATGCCACCACTGCAAAAACCGGATGGTAGTTTGGCCCATAGCGCTAAGGAGAAAGCCAATTTACTCGGTAATCTCGAATATGAATAACGGAGGAGCAGTGCCACCTACCGTAGTGCGGTAGCTCAATGCCGGAAATCTCCATTACCCTGCGATATGTCCGGCGGGCTTTACTCTCTCTCGACATTCATAAATCGAGTGGGCCGGATGGTATACCGACAGTGGTGCTGAAGCTATGTGCTCCTGAGTTGTGTTCTGTACTAACGCACCTTATTGTGCTTTCCTACTCCACTGGGCAAGTCCCGACTTCATGGAACCCTGTGCTCAAAAAAGGCGATAGATCAGACCCATCGAACTACAGGCCTATCGCAATAACCTCCCTTCTCTCCAAGCTGATGGAGCGTGTGATAAACACACGACTCCTAGGATACCTAGAGGATCACGACTTGGTCAATAAGGTTTCTGTCACAGTCGCTCGACTGGTGATCTTCTAGTGTATCTTACACACCGCTGGGCTCTGACGATAGAGAGCCAAGGTGAGGCATTGGCTGACAGCCTGGATATGGCGGAGGCGTTCGACCGGGTCTGGCACCGGGGTCTTCTATTGAAGATACAATCATACGGGCTGCCCGAGGGTTTGTGCAAATGGGTCGCTAACTTTTTATCCAACAGATGCATAAAAGCTGTAGTTGACGGTGGATGCTCCGATAGTATGGATATCAATGCTGGCGTCCCTCAGGGTTCTGTACTGTTTCCGACGCTGTTTCTGCTGCATATTAATGATATGTTGTCAATTGATGGCATTCATTGTTATGCGGACGACAGCACCGGGTGCACTTATTATACAGGCCGTGCAAACACCCCCCCTTTCCCCTGTGGAGCAAAGCCGCGATAAACTTGTGTCTGAAATGGATGGTACTTTGGCTAAAGTATCCGGAGACGGCTTAACTTAGTCGAATTCAACCCCAAGAAGACACAAGTTTGCGTGTTCACCGCTAAGAACCGGGAGCACCTGGATACCAGCTTGGACCGTGTGATTCGATTCAGAGATGAACTGTGAGAATTGTCGACAATCCTAAGCTTACACACGGTATCGAACCCTTAAGTTTAAGGAGAGATTTTGCCTCCCTTTGTGTGTTCTACCGATTGTACAACGGGTTGTGTTCTGAAGAGTTGTTCGAAATGATGCTGACAGCTACTTTTTATAACCGCACCGCTCGCCGACGATTTTCCCACTCACACGCTGGAACTGCAATGGTCGCGTACTGTGCAGTTCTAGAGAAGTTTTCTTCCGAGAACTCTCAAACTGAGGAATAAACTCCCAGCCAAGGTTTTCCTAGGGACTACAGCATGGAGTTCTTCAAGAAATGCGTGAAGAGGTTTTTAGAGGGTCGGCAACGCATGAGTGACACCCCTGGTGATGCAAATGTCCATAGGCTACGGTGACTGTTTATCATCAGACAGGCCGTATGCTTGATTGCCACCTTAGTGGAATATAAAAAAAGCATATGCAAATTTACTGCAATTATTATATAACCTTCATCAACCATTTCAAAGTGCAGTGTTTTTTGAAGTTATACTTTTTTAGGCGCGTTATGAAAAAATGATGAGAGTGAAATTTTAAGATGCGCACCATCATGGATAACATTTGTACTTGACATTTGACTTGTATGTAATACATTCCATAATCGCCGCTACTACTTGAAAGACATTTTTTTATTTTACTCCAATAACCCTTTTTATAAATTAAAATATTAATATTTAATATAATTAATACTAAATATTATTACATTATTAATGTTAAATGTTTATTTAATGATGCCAAAGAAGTATAACTTCTCACGCGCGTCTCTGTGCGCGCGTGAGAAGTTATACTTCTTTGGCATTACATTCACCCATTTTTTTTATTTATTATTATATCATTTTAGTAATTAATATTAATCATTATAGATCTGTGTATACTGTACTTATTAAACCTCAGACCCCACAAGCATTTTTTTATTAATGTTATTTAAAAATGTTTTCTTCGATGCATTGAATGAATCGACATTTAAAATTTGTGTGTTGTATGTATGCACAATTCTTGTAAAAACAGCGATTTGTTTGACCATTATGACTGTGACGTTGTATGTGGTGACACATAAAGCATGGCAGTATGTCTAGTACGGTACGTCGGTGTAATAAATTTAATTTCGGATAGTAATTCTGGACTACGTCCATTTAATATATCGTAGAGAAGTCCTATATCCATCATATCTCGTCTTTTCTGCAACGTGACTAGGCCATACAAATGACAATTATCGACGTATTAACCTGTAGGATTTCTGAATTTATAATTTAAATAGATGAAATTTTTTTTACGAATATTTTCCAATTTATTAATTATATGTTACATAAAATAGTGACCATATTGGACTCCCATATACTTCTGACATAGGCATAATAATCAACTTTAAAACTTAATAAGTCTTCAAACAGCTTACATGTACGCAGAATAAATCCAAGGTTTCTGTAAGCTTTGTTTATGATATTCTGAACATGTGCCGTCATACTCAACTTTGAATCGAGATCGACACCCAGGTCCCGCACACTAGTCAACATCTTAATCGAGTTTCCATTAAAATTATAATTGTATTGTAAATAGTATTGAGTAGATTTTTATGAATATTTTTTTGTCATCAGTGTATAAGAGGTACTCAGTATTTTTAAAGCAAGTATGTATGTTATAAATGTAGGATATATAAAAGAGAGGACCAATGTGCGAGCCCTGGGGTACGCCTGACGGCATATGAACAAACTCTGATTTATACCCCAGAAAAACAGCTTATGAACGATTTGAGAGATAAGAAGTTATCCATCTCAATAAGTCGCCGTGAATACCCAGTCAGTATAATTAACGTAACAGGATGACGGGATTATTGCGGTGGAACGCTTTTTCGAAATCCATGTATACCACATCAACCTGACCACCATTTTCCATGTTGTTCAAAACGTAATTAGTATGTATTGCAAGGTTAGAAATTGTTGAGCAGCCACGAAAAAAACATGCTGTGTGATTGGGATACTTTTTGAAATAACTGGACACATAATATCAAAAACGAGTTTCTCGAAAATTTTACCAAGATTATTTAAAATAGAAATCTCTCACTTCATCATCGTACCATTCGTGGTCTGATCTTCCTACCATACTTTCTCTTATTAACTCCACATATTTTTCTCCACTCATCACATACATCTTCTGACAGTCCTTCGACTTTCACTCTCCCTGTTTCGGTCATGGCTACACTTGGATGATGTCGCCATTTATTAAACAACCCGGTTATTCTTGTGACTACAAGAAAGTGGCCTGTTCCGATATCGATACCCAGGTATACCCGAGTATCCTTTACGTTCGCTCTCAAACGTTCATCAACTATCCCAAAATCTATCGTACTCTTCTCTACATGCCTTTGCCTGAATCACCAGTAAGATACATAATATGTACAAAAAGATTACAAAAAGACAAATTTGTTACAAAAAGATCCATATTATGGATCTTTTTGTGACTGAGCATAGTGTTAGTCACTGTAAGCACCACCTCTACATATATATTTATCAAACATTCACCATTTTCATTCACTCTTTCATCTCCGAACTTTCTAAAATTCTTTCATATCCATCACGAAGTACACCCATCCATTCATCTAGCATAATTATTCTCTTATTTTCCAAGTTCATCTATAACATTGTCGCAGAACTCCTCCCTGACTTTTAGTGCCTTGGACATGTCTGGAGCGTAAACGTAAAAGACAAATACTTTTGTCAGGTCAAGTTTTAACCTCATCCAGAAGAGCCTGGGTCTCACTCATTCATAACTTTTCGCGCAGTCGTTCATTCTGTTCGATAATACATCTCCCACTACTTGGCACTCTCTCAGAGTTGGTAACTCCGGACAAGTATCCATAGAACTGCATGAGTGGTCGATGTATACATCCTTTCTTCTTCGTTTCCATCAAACCTAATATATCAATTTTGATATTCATCGTCTCGCAAATTTCCTCAATCTTACTATCCACACATCCGCAAACATTTAAGGTTGCGAACCGGCATTCCTCAGTCTGCTGTTTGCCTGTACTAGGCGGGGGGCAGACGTGACATGTGCCAAAACGCGTCGCGCCGTCGGCTGTTATTGACATTGAAAACTATAAGATTTCTGGCTATATATAAGATCAGTCAGGATCACGAATAATGACTATTTTCAGTACTCCAGTGTTTCACGGTGGATTCAATAACAATCCATCTGTTTAGGATACTACAGTTTGAAATAATATAAGACCAAAAATCATTTAATTCGCATAGATTTAAGAAAATTCATAAGAGTAATTGATTTTCTTAAGAAAACATTTATGTTTTGCTTCATTGTTCATGTACTGGAGATATAAATATGTCAACTAGAGAATAAAGGTCACGAGTTGATGGAATGAGAGACAGAAAGTTAATTCAAGACTACAAAGTAGTGTACGTGGTTAATTAGTTATTTACTCTACACCAATGACTTGTGTAAAATGTCAAGATATGCTTCTATCGAGAGATAAATATATAGTACATATATAGTCTTCTCGGGAATGAGACTTATAGGAGTAACTGTATTGTAGTATCGGTAGTCTCACAGAATTTTTGTCTCGCATAGAACATCGCTATAATAGATCTATATCACATATAAGTAAGATACATACAATTTTGCTTATGATCGGCATAACCGGCCGTAGGGATATGCACGCTTTATACCTTGTCTACGTATACTCTAAGTCTTGTGCAGTATATTATTTTTATACATCTACTTTTACTGTAGTAATTGTGGATTCTTTTATGGATGGATCCTTGTGTTAGTTCATAGTAATTTGAGGTAATTAAGGTACAGATGGTTTCTCTGCACTTATGCGTATTATGTACCTATATAAAATTATGCAACTCAATAAAGGTGCCTGGAATTCTGCCTTTGTACATAATATTATCTTGTTGTTAGTACTATTATGTATAAATTGAAAGTGTAAAATATTACAACAACAACGTTCATAAAATTGCACACAACTAGGTATGTATATGGCATGGTTCTGTAGTTTTCCTTTTTGGGACTGACTAGAGTGAAGCCAAAATATTTACCTTTTTTCGATGTTCTTGTACTAGGTATCCAGGGCCGGTAAGCCATTAAAAGTAATATGCATACGATTATCTGTGGGTTCAAGGAGATATTTTTTTTGTTTCTACTACGTCTACGTACGTCTTGTACTTGACTTCTAATCTATACATATGTACCTACAAATACCGCAGAAAATTTCTAAATTTTGTAATATTTTATTGGATTTGTATTGTGTATTAATGTAGGAAGTTAAAAATATTTCATTAGAATTTGATTTCTAAGAGTTTTGCAATAGCAATAACCAAGATTTATGTCGAAAATGTGTAATTCTAAAACACTTCAATGGCCGTGCACATCGTGTGTCAATAAAAAGTGTTTTGCTGTTCTTATATTATAAATTGTCATGTATCTGTTCAAGAATGTGATCATGGACACTTTCGAATGGCGAAAATGGTTTCTATTATTAATGTTTGCCCTTTACCGGAGGTTGGATGCAGTCGAAGGTAAGTCACTCCAATTAGATAGTATCATCATAACTACTCATAGTTTCCTTAATAGATTGTTCAGAAGTGGATACTATAATACCAGCTACTACGTCTATGTGTATTGGATACACTATTAAATACTTAACCACGACGTGTATATGTATTATTCCTCTTGTGTGTATTTGTTGTCTTGTGTTGTCAAATCTACGGCGCTATCGCAACATTGGTCTTTTCAGTTCTTTAGAATAGAAACGATATCAAGACAAGTATATATTGTCTAGTTTTTAAGCGCCATATAATTGTGGGTAAATAAAATAATAGTGGTGTGTAAATAATATAATACAGATTGTTCCTATTTCTTTATACCAAATTATTATCTCTATCAAACTTTCATTTAATAAAGTTCACTCACCACAGAAAACTGCAACTAAATAGCCTACTTTAACGTTTTTTGTGTTTTTTGTTAACGGTGAGCCCCAGAGAAGGGTTACAGTAATAATCCTTGAATTGCATGCATTCATAGGCTATGATGGATCCTACATCATTTAGACTGTATGTTTGTATGCCACTTGTTGTATAAAAAATAAACCTGAATGTTAAAAAAAAAAAATTCTTTTTCAATTCAATTAATTTCAAATCTATGCAATAAGTGATATTTTATTTGCAATAATGTTTCAAATTCCGTATGTCACAACAAAGTCATGACCCTGTGAATGTCAACGATATTGGGTTCGCAAGTTCCAGTCACTGCTATTTCACCCCTCCGCAAAACATGTATGCAGATTGAATCCATTAAATGCTAAAAAGTTAAAATATTTTCTAGAATGCTATAACAATGACTGAATAAATTTTATGCAAAGATTACACACTACTCGCAAGTCGTAGTTAACCGAATAACAGAGTGTAGAGAGGTACTTTGTGCGCTTCGTGCAACCTCGTCTCGACTCAAAGCATCACGAAGTTCTAACACGAAGCATCCTACTACACTGTATCTAGACGTTATTGTAAGCGCATGCATTTCATTGAAGTCATTTTCCATTATTTTTCTGCATTTTTTCTTAAATTTCGTCGTGTGATAAACACATTGCAACAGCAGCTGAGCAGCTGCCACTTGAACGACATTCGTATTATACAGCGTGTGAGCCTGGGGTGACTGAGCGCCTTATGAGGTTAAACAAGTATATTTCCTACTTCCAACTTTGAGCAATTTTGACAAGTACTTCATCGAAGCAACTTCACCAGTAGTGTAGTGGCGCCTTAAGTTTTATATCCATAAAATTTCAATCTACAATGTAGCAGATTGTTTTAACAATATAATTGTGCCACATGTGCAAAGCAGTGGTTTACTATTGGCAGAGTGAAATGGGGTTGATACAATTGTTTAATTTGTGCTAAAAGAGATATGCAAAAAGAAATGCAGAAAGACAGATATGCAAAAATACATAAATGTGGAATGCCAGATTCACAATCATATACCAAATCTTACAGTAGGTAGGTAGGTTAGGTAGTAGGGATTTTTAGGGTTGGGAGAAATTTCATTCCTATATTAAAACGCTCTAATGTAATTTTTTTGTTAAATAACCAGGAAAATAACTTTGTTATTTTTGGTTCTACAGCTAAAAGTTATGGAATCAAAGTTGTAGAGAATTTTATTTGCAACAAGAAATATTTATTTTTTAGCCTATTAACACTAATAATATGCCAATGCCTCCTCTGCTGCTTACACATCAACTCCTTAGCAGCTTACTGGTGACCTCACTCACACACAGGAACACAACAGGGAGGGAGTTCGAGTTACTTCCCCAGACAGGCTGCTTTGATGTGCCCTACCTCTCTTAGAAATATCATGTAGAACTGTACATCCTTGAACTGCTGTTCCTTAATTATAACTTACCATTGGCTTGAGACATAAAGACAATGCTGTTCCAGAAGTTTTTGATCATAACCATGTACACAGTTGAGAACAAAACAGATCTATAGATAAGATTGTACATAATGTATTATAACAATAATTGACAAATAGTTTTGCTTCCAAAACTAATCACCAATTATGTGCTTATGATATTGACCACATGTGAATCATACCACTATATTTTTTATATGTATACAGTTAACTATCGAATGATATGATGATCTAAGGAACATCAAAATTGATCATTAAATACAATTAATAAATATAATAATAATATAATAATAATCCTATAGATAAAAGAACTATTTTTTCACAAATTTTCTTTCCTTAAATTTAGGACTTCAGTCCTAATTTTCCAATAATTCTGCAATTACGAGGGTCATTTGAGAAGTTCTTAGCCTAACATACTTAATGAAACCACACGATTTTGAGTTTATTTTTATTTTTCAACATACTCTCCTCCGAGCTCCAAACACTTTTTCCATCGACCCGGTAAGGCTTCGATACCCGTTTTAAAAAATCCTCGTCTTACTCCTCAAAATAAGCGTCCACGGCGGCTATGACCTCTTCATTTGTAAAAAAAATGTTTACCACCTAAAAATTTTTTCAGCTTTGGGAACAGATAAAAGTTGTATGGTGCTAAATCCGGTGAATATGGGGATGAGGTAACAATTCGAAGCCACATTGATGGATTTCTGCCATGGATTGTACATAGGTGTGAACGCACACATTGTCCTGATGAAATAAGACTTTTCTTCTCAATAAACCTGGCCGTTTTTCTTTGATTTCTTCTCTCAAACAACGCAACAGGTTGCAATAGTAATCGGAGTTTATTGTTTCACCCTTTTTTAAATAATCCACGAGAATTATACCCTTTGCATCCCAAAAAACGGATGCCATGACTTTGCCCGCCGATAAAACCACCTTTGCCTTCTTTGGGGTGGGCGATCCTACTCTTTTCCATTGTTTCGACTGTTCTTTTGTCTCGGGTGTATTGTGGTGAACCCAGGTTTCATCCATGGTTATAAATATTTCAACAAATTCTATTGGGTCAGTTTCATATAACTCTAAACAGTCACGAGAAGTTGTGAGTCGGTTGCGTTTTTGTTCCACTGAAAGCAGTCGCGGTACCCACCGCGCAGACACCTTAGAGAATCCAAGTTCAGTAGTAATTATATGATGTGTTCGCTCAGATGAGATGCCTACAGTCTTAGCTATCTCCTCGACAGTCAATCTTCGATCAGATAAAATTAAATCACAGATTTTTTCTTTGTTTTGATCAGTGGAAGCAGTCGAAGGCCGGCCACTACGGGGCTCATCTTGAATGGTCTCACGACCACATTTAAACTCTGCCACCCAGATTTTAACAGTCGCATACGAAGGAGCGGTCTCACCCAACGTAGCAGACATGTCTTCATGTATAGCTTTTGGAGTTAAACCTTTCAAATTCAGGTATTTTATCACTGCACAATCTTCAATTTTATCCATTTTCAAAAATAGCTCTGACTTGACTTATGGTATCACGGTATCACGTGTAAATGAACAATGAGTTACTGTGAATAAACTAAACTGTGCATACTTGTTGCTAAATAATGTAACTACAAAATGAGGGTAGTTATAAAAAAAACCAATGACTTTAACCATGTTAGGCTAAGAACTTTTCAAATGACCCTCGTATGACTATTCATAGTCATTATTGTGGATATACTGTATGTGTATATGATTCAAATAGTGTTTAATATTAATTTGTTAGGTGCCTTCCAATGAAAAGAGAATTTAATTGCCATATTGTACAAGAGGATTTCTATGTAGACATCATTATTTTAGTAAGCAGGTGACAATATGATGTTTGTTCCACATTATCACTAATACATAATAAAAAATGTAAATGCATGATATGTAAATGTTTAGATTGAATTGACCTAGTCATCCATTTATGCATGAATATGTACATCCCATGTAAACATTTACACATCATCACAGTGACATTGGTCAAAACGGACCAAAATAAAATTTACTGCGACACTGAAAGAAGTATGTTTCATTTCATGAATTCACTGTACAACCATGAAGATTTTTACTATGTAAGTGTATATAAGTATTATTATATTACACTGATAAAGAACTGGCTTAGTGTCCAACTGATCTCCAGTTCGAATCTTAGCATGTACTACTAACTTTCAGATTTATGTACATATTTTTAATTATCAATTGCTCAGCAGCAAAGGAAAATGTGGTACGGAAATCAGAAAGTGTGAACTTACCTAAGAAAGATCTGGTTTTCCCTCTGTGCGGTGGTGCTCTGACGAAAGTCACTCTATGTAAAAATTTGTATCTTTGCCAAATTCTTAGGCTTGGGTAGTAGACTCCACCAATCCTAATTAGGAAGGAATTTTCATTAGGAAACGCTAAAATGAAGAGGGAAAGCACAAATGTATTTAATGTTATTCCGAGGTGGTACTTTTATAGAATTAAATAAGTAGAAAAATTGAAATTGTTTGACTTTGCATTATTTTAAACCTTAAAGTTAACACTACATTTGAATGTCTCAAATAAATCCTAAATTATTTGTAGAGGTGATCAGTTCAAGTCAGCTTGAACCTAGTAAGTGAATTGAAGCCGATGATCTTTTCCCATTACTTAATCTCAGTTCAATATAAAGACATTATGTAGTGTCAAGTTCATATCCATAACTTTTATCTATATATTCATACCAGGTTAATAGCGGGGTAGGCAAAGAGAATCTAACACCACAAGGGGCAGTCCTTACACATCCTCTTACTTGCTTCTTTAATATTCATTGCTCTTTTTATGCACACTCGCCAGTTCCTCAACCAAATTGATCATGACAGAACAGTTCTGGCCTTCCTCGTCTTCTACATATTTTCGCTTTGTATATCTGTTTCATCATTCTTTCATCCCGCATCTTTTCTTCATATCTGAACCAAGGGAGCATGCTTTTTTTATCTTAACATAACTTATTTTAGCATTTGTAAAGCCTCTGTTGTCATGCTGGCTAGGAAAATTAAATTAAAATTTATTTTATAGGAATATATATTAGGAAAACTAAATTTAAGCGTACTTGGCAGCTGCAATGGGTTATCTTAAGGCCAGATTGGACATTACGTATTCATATATTATTACAACCTTTTATTCAGTCTGTAAAGTGTAAGTGATGTCACAAGCAAGTATTTACTCCATTGTTTGCACACCATCAGTAAGGCCGTAGTCTTGTTTCTTCTTCTTCTTAGTGTTATAATCTATCATAATTGACAGGGTTTGCTACCTAAGTCTAAGTACGGATTTTTACATGGAGTGACTGCCATTAGACCTCCACGACCCAGAGGTAAAACCAGATCTTTCTTAGGTTAAATCATATGTCTTTCGAAATATAATTTCATTGTCGTGCGGGTTTCCCCAGATGCTTTCCTTCACCGCGGAGCAAGTGATAACATGATGTACATAAATCCGATTCCCGAGGCGCATATGTTTTATATTTACCTTTATGAATGCTGTTTGTTTAAAAATGTTAGGTAAGGTCACACGTCTTCCGAAATATATTTTCTTAGTCATGCAGGTTTCCTTCATCAACATGGAAGTGATAATTACGAATATGTACATAAATCCGAACACACGAATTTAGTGGTAACTACTACTACACTACTATAACTTCACGCCAAATCCCTTGCGGGGTAGGCAGAGAGAACCGAGCGCTACGTGACTCGATCCTTACATATCTCACTCGCTTCTTTAACATTCATTGCTCTTCTCATGCACGCTCGCTGCTTTCTAGGGCTCCTGACATCATGTTCTGATAGAACACGACTAATTTGGTCATGGTAGGTAAGTATTGGCCTGCCTCGGCTCCTACATCCTTCCACTTTTGCATTGTATATCCGCTTCGACATTCTTTCATCCTGTATTCTTTCTACATGTCCGAACCAACGTAGCATGCCTCTTCTTATTCTAACACCGACGCTCTCTTTCAGACCAACTCTGTTTCTAACATCGTCATTGCAAATACGGTCTACAAGCCTTGCGCAGCGCTCGCATTTCGACCGCGTACAGCGAGCTGTGCCTTCTGGCTCAAATTTTTACTGCCAAGAAGTTTTCCCAACGTCCATTCACACTATTCCCGGCACTCACTCGTCTTTCCACATCTGCAGTGTACCTTCGATCCCTGCTGATAGTGCATCCAAGATATACAATCTCATCCACTTGTTCCAACACTTCATCATCAACCGTAATCCTTACATTAGTTCTGGATTCATCTCTTTCAAATACCATTATCTTTGTTTTCTTCGCATTCAGTAGTAAGCCTTTCTTGTGACCAGTATTTGCAGTTCAGATGGTGTATCTACTAATAGCACTGCATCGTATAGACGATTGTAACTGCTAATAGTAGCAGTTACAATTGACAATTTAGTGGTATATGCCAGTATTTGAACCAGTTATATCAGTTGTTCAATAGGCTGGTCCTTATGCACTGGGCTATCACTGCTATTAAGAAGGCAGTAGTCTGCATGTTTGTTTACCTAAAAAAACCGTCAAGTGCGAGTCCGACTCGCGCACCGAGGGTTTAGTAGTATTTTTTTTTTTTGTAATGTACTCGTAACTACAAATTTACGGTTTTCAGATTTTTCCTTTATTTCACCTACATGACACTGCTTCTTACCAAATTTCATGAATTTTCTAGGTCAGCGGGAAGTACCCTATAGGTTTTGATTCCCTAACGAGTGTCCAAATATGCGCATAAACCAGACATAAACAGCCATATCTTTAGATTGCATTTGACTTAGAGGTTTTATTTTTTTCACTGCTCGAAGGGATTGCAGATCTGAGTATTTGATATTAATTTTAGCTAATAGCTCCATCCGTCCCTGAGAATAAGGGTCTTGACAGACGTACAGACAGACAACAAATTGATCCCATGAGGGTTCGGTTTTTTCTTTATATTTATCACTCCTCTTGATAGTGCCTGCGTGCTACAGAACACTGGAGTCAAATAACAATTTCTTAGTGGTTTGTGTCCTGTACTTTTTCTTCTGTTACAGTATTCATACATACACTGGATTTAGAGGATTTCTTGCTGAGGGATTTAATATATTAAATGAATACTAAATATGATTACAGGATTGAAGTGTTACTGCAACAGTCCAACGTGCCCAAACCAGACTTGCGAGACAGACGGTCACTGCTATGCCTCCACAAATTTAGAAAATGGCATCCAAAAATTCACCTACCAGTGAGTATACATTCCTGCATAATGTTATATTCATTACTGGCATTCAAAATTAGCAAAAAATTAATTGAAATCCCAAATTTTATTTCTAAAATATTTAACTCTTTTTTTTAAACGATTTATCATAATAAAATTTTGTATGTTATGAAATTAAGATGGCTTACGTTTTTCAAAATTTTAATTTTCACTTGAAACAGTCCACTATGCGATTGGTCACAGGTACATATTTTGATTCGGTTTTTAATTAATAATCATATCTATCCACATTTTGGACTTACAATTGGCAAACTCAATTCAACACAAATCTGCTTGCTCATGTGGCGCTAGTTACGTTGTTAATCTATTTTTACCGAATACTTGCCCTGTGTAGAAAGGTGGAATTGAGCTGTATGAGCTTGAAATCAGCCTTCCCTCCCGAAAACCCAATAAAGTGCAAAGCACTAGCAAACTATTGCTGTAAATCCGAACTCTGCAATTCCGATGAGATTGTCCGAGAAAAATTGTTCAAAGTGCTTCACGCCTCCGCAATGGGTAAGATGATCTGCACTCTCTTGGGCGTGTCATATCTACTTTGATAATGCAGAGTTTGAGTTTGTTTGATGTACTATTAGAATTATAATTGCATTACCATTTCCTATAAGTTTTGTGTTGAGATGCCAATACTCTAACAATATCGCTTTTGAATTAGTGATTTGAATATGTACCTACTAAGATATAAACGTACATCGCCAGACGATGTCGTGTGACATAGTATGTTTTGAATGATGTGCCGTATCCTTAACAAACACTATTTTCCGAGTGTGCGTTGGTTTTGCTTTAACGTACTAAACATAATGTATGGTGGTTCCACTTGCGGCGCAGCTGTATCGAGCTCAAATCACTGATACCCATCGAGCACCCCTTCAGTTGCTCCACGACGAAAACTAGAAATGAGTCGGTGGTGATCGAATGTTGTAAGTCTGGTGACATGTGCAATCGAAAGCTGCGTCTGGACCTGCAACGGAACCCGCAAGGTAGGCGCGACGTGGACTTGCCTCGATGTGCCGCTAACTAGCACCCTCGCTTTCTGCCACGCCGCCGCCGCACAGTAATACCAGCCGACGAGCCGGCGCCTGGCGCCTCGTGCCGGGCCGAGGCGTGCGCTACGCCCTCGCTCATACAGCTTGGTATTTGGTGCGAGACTGCATGGCTACGCGATTTTGACTTTTTTTTTGTTCTAATACCACTAAGTTTCCTTCTGTAGACCGGCATTGATCACACGTAGCACAAACACGTAACTGTGCACTAATGTAACAATTTGTGGATGTAGATGTTGGAACCGGAGTCAGTCGTTCCCTCCTGGCGACAGGCCTATTTGGTGTCGCAAGGACGAACACCCCGATATAACTTGCTGCGCTAAGGACTTCTGTAACCGTTACATCTTCCCAGGTACGGTGATTTAGGAATGTGCCGTCGGGGCGAGTTCTCTGGGTAGCTTACATTGTGATGTCCAACTGAGCGTACTGTCGCGTCCACCATGTACCACCCATGCCCATGGTGTCTTAACAAGGACATTATCATTAGAAAGTTCACGGCGCTCGACGGTTGCATGTGAATGTCCGCTGCAACAGTTGCAATGTTACCTAATGCGCTAACTCTATATTTTATTGAATGAAGCATACTTATGATGGGATATATTATGAAAAAGACTGTTAAATGTACGGGATGTACACTTGAATTAGTAAAATGTTTAAATATTCGTGGCATGAAAGGAAAATTTCAAATATATTGAAAAGAAGATGTCAACATTTTTTGCTTTATAGGGAAGACAATTTATTAAAGAATGACAGATCATTTTACATCATAGGAGACTTGAGATACAAGTAAGTGATCACGAGCCGGTACACTTTATTAACTTGCATGATTTGTTTATTTACGACATGTTGCATGATAACAAGCAATTTTAATAATAAACTATTTAAGGATCTTTAACCTCCAGATCTTTTGGGAATAGGTGTTCAATTGTCATTCACATTTAACCACTGGTTATGGGTTAAGCCATTTTTATTATAAGATTTGTAAGGGCTCGAACTATGTTTTCTCTTTATATTTAAGTGCAAGTGAACCTTATGAGACAAATGGAAGGTGCTGCCTATTATTCAACGAATGTTGCATGTTTGTGTGAGCTTAATGCACTTGTCTTGTGTTTTATATTGTATTTTGTTATACTACAATGGTTATGGAAATAGGTTTGACGAAATCACTTTTTGAATTGCTTAAAATAGACTATGATTGTTCTGCTTCCAGCCACGTGATCGTAAGTAAATGAAATAATTCTTCGAGCGTTTAACTTACGTTTCTCGTTCACAGACTGCTGTTGACTATAACATAGCCGCTATTTTTGTAGTTTAACGAATAATGCTAAAATTTTACTCGGTAGCAAGTCATGTATCATTATATTATTTGTCCTTAAGCCTTCAGAACCCGTTATATACCTTTTCCCATACATTTCGCGGTCATATATGACCACACGGGTTAAGGCATTTATGCGAGTTACCCACGTATTTACTGAAAAAGAGCGACTAATAACCTTGGAGATTAACGTTAAAAATCTGAACTACAAATTTGAATATACTGACCAACAAGACCACCCTTTCTATGAAACAAATCACTATACTGCGTCTATTTTATAAAGCTACTTTTGACAGATCATTCTATCGCTTTCGGATTTGAGTGATACGCCACACTTGACAGTTATCTGTCTCTTTCTGACTCATTAAAATTATTGTCTGTCAAAAGTTTAATATAATTGAAACTTTTGATTAATTAAACTTTGGATGGACTGTGTATAAACATTCATTAAGCTTGTATTTGTTAACAGCGTAGTCGTGCTCTTTCAGGTGTTTCTACCGTACCACGACACAAATAATTGTTATTCGCTTTTATATTTTACATGCACGTAACTGCTAATAAACAGAAATTTGTTGTCCCAAAACTGCTATTGCAGTGTTAGTTAGCGACTATATCCCCAGGTCTAGCGCCTAGCGGACACTTTTGTTTTGAGTACATACCTAGGCACATTCAAAATATTTGTAGCACATTCTTTACAAATGTTTGAATATAAAATTGGCAACTTGTCTGGGATTTGTGTGGCGTTGCCAAGTTGTCATTTTTTTTATAATTATATACTCCATCTCATCCTCCTCCATTCAATTTTTTATTTTAAACTCATTTGTTTAACTGTAAATATGTTGAGTAAGTGAAAATAACCGAGAAATCCAGTAGCGACGATAACTTTACCGCCTGACTTATGCGCTACAAAGCTTTTGAAATTTGACAAATGCACAAAAAACCAGCATAGTTTCCGAAAACAACTTAGCAGCCTACATTATTATTTATCAGATAAATATACGCCGGTATGTAAATGTCGTCATTCGTTATAGTGAGCACAAAACAGGCAAGTGACCATTCTGTCACACACTACGTTACACTATATATTATTGATTGCGCTGTAGATTCTTATGTGTATTAATACACTGGTGTTCGTTATTACTATTAGATACTTAACTAGGCATTATGCCACTCATTTGACACTTGTAAAAGGTACGATATCAGCTTTTACGGACATTAATCTCTTCACCGCCACGTCAAATGCAAAAATCACCAATCTCACTCGAAGCCTATTTGAAATAGCATAATGGTATAAATAAAATCTATTATTTCATTTATTTAAAAGTGTAATAATAGAAAATAACGCATATGAACGGGTTACACATTTACTGCATTTCGTGGACAAGGAAAATGTTACATTTGTTTATTGTATCATACTGATTATACGAGTAAGTATCATTGAAATTTAGATTTTACTCGCTTGTTTGCAACGACGAAAGATTGAACCCACGTACGTCTTAATAATGTATGCATGTATATCTTTTTTGTAACACCATGCCCCTTGCGGGGTAGGCGGAGAGAACCGAGCGCCGTAAGACGCGGTTCTCACAAACCTCAATCGTTTCTTTGACATTCATTTGCTCTTTTCATGCAAGCTGCCCTGTTCCTAGGGCTCCTGATAAAACGATAATAGTCTTTATAATAACCTCCTTTATTAGATTGTACTATAAACTTAGTGCTCCAATTATGTACTCAAAAATGTCAGTCTTAAAGTGAAATGAACAAGAGATGATCATATTTTCGTATAGGTACTCCCAGACAAGTATTTCGTTCACTCCAAAAGCTTTTACCATTATTGAATATTCATGAATGTCATCCTAATAAAGGTTCCGCCATATTGAACACCAGATTCTTGAAGGATATCTTTATAGTTCCATGTATTTAATTGCTGCTAACTCTTTCGAGTGGCCTCACATATGGAGCGGGGAGCTGGAGGCCTGGAAGAATCTGCTTTTCAATATGCTATCGTCGCGTTGGTACCTCGCTATCTTTTTACCATATTTTAGTCGTACTGGTTGACCTATATATAAATATGAAATAGATTCTTACATACTGAATTTACCACTTCTAATCTTCGCAATTTGAGCGTAATTGAATGATGATAAGAGGGCTATTAGGGCTTTTTAAAGTAGGACGTATTTTATAGTTTCAAAATTATATAAATAAACCTGTATTATAATTTGAAGGTATGTGAAATTCTAGCCATTTGTGTATACTTTAATGTTATAGCCAACAGTTGTGTTATTAAAATACCTTTTACATAGTTATATCTTTTAATATTTTTATAGTCAGTGACAAGTGATTTCGTTCGTCTATCGAAATATTTGTTGCTTGTAGATCTAGTTTAGATTGTCAGTAATTGTTTTAAGGTGTACTTAGTAAAGAAAGTATTTTATTCTGTAATATACATTATTTGTTTCATCACAGTTATATGTATGATAATTTTGTGTACCCATTTTGTTTGAGGATTTCGTAATTACTATGCAAATTATAGTAATGTACTAATATATGTAAGCAGTGTCTGTTAATCGGTTACTCTTTGACGGTAGGATTATTATTAATAATCTTTGTTTTAGTAAAAAATGATTTACTTATATTAAAGTCGCTATAATTTTTACTCGCAGAAATCTATAAGTATAGCCATATTATGAATAGGAGTTACTGTTTCGTAGGTTCTTCAATTACAGTGAGGGGATTCAATCACCTCACTGTTTCACCTGAAATCTGTACAAAATGATATTTTTTTAATATAACAAGTTTGATTTATAACTATTTACACAATGACAATTATAATTACTCTTAATTATTTTAAATAACATTTAAAATAACTAAGAGTAATTGTCTACATAAAATTTTAGTGTGTACCCACATACTTTAAAATAAATTGTCAATAGTAATCAGTTAAAATATCTGAGAAGATATGACAGGAGATATGACTTGAGATATCTGAGTTAGTTACCTGATATTTAAAGTATGACTCTTTAATTTTTGTCATAGAAAAATCCACCTTTGCTTATCCTAGAAGGATATATTTTGCTTGTTCTTTATAGAGATGCGTTCTTATGCATTTTATCAAAACATTATTATATCTTATAATAATGTCATTCAGAGAGACAACTATTTAGTTGTACCATGATTTATTGTACTACCTTTCTCATGGTCTAAGTATAATACTTATAATGGAGACATGTGTGGTTAATTCGAGTTTAAATAAATCATACGTTTATTATTATTTTAGTTTGCTCTTTTTTTATTCTACTGCCAAAAAAAGAAGTGTATTGTTGTCATGTACATTTATAAGTGTGTAAATTTCTTTTTTAACAACCTTTGAATGCATAGTGCATAGAATGCAAAGTGTTACGACATCGCAAACATAAATGTTGTAACACTTCCCCGCAGGTGACTTAAGATAGGCTGTATGTAAAATAAGACACAAGGTCTATGATGTTCATGTAGCCTTAAAAATATTAAATTAACAGGTAACTGTTTCTTTTTTAATTTTTAAAGTTATTACTTGTCATATGTTTTTATGACGGGAATGAATTAGAATCCGGCCCAACATCACAAACGGTGCAAGCGGTGATATGGGCGTTGAGTCTAGTATTCCTTGCGGCGTGTGCGGTATTCATCATTTGGTGCATAAAGCGGTCTCGAAGGCTGGTGAAGAGGGGCTCGAGGCCACTGTATCCTGTTGAAGATTCATTATGCGAGACCCGTCATCCTATCATGGGGACCACGACTATACGGGACATGATCGAATTGACCACCTCTGGTTCTGGATCTGGTGAGTTTCACTAACTTTTATTATTCTATATTCAATTTTTCTGTCAATCTCCATAGAAAATTGCATTGAAGTTTTCACTTCTGAGATAATGAATAGCCTGGAAGACATTGCGTATGTTCATAGGCTACGGTAACAACACTTTACACTACGACGGAGGGCGTATATGCTTGCCGACGTATTAAAAAGTTTGGTAAGTATTGTATTACTTTATACGTCTCTATGTCTATCTACAACTCCACGCCAAATCTTTGCGCGATAGGCAGAGAGAACTGAGCGCCACATGATTCGATCCTTATATATATTCCTCGCTTCTTTATCATGCATAGCTCTTCTCATGCATGCTCGGCGGTTTCTAGGGATCGAGACATCACTTTCTAGCTTATACGTTGTAAATCAATACCTATATTTATGTAACCAACATTAAAGATTGTTTTGCTAATACTTAGTCATGGAGTGTCCCGTTCTCTCTGTCTATCCCGTACATATATATATATATATGTATATATATATATATATCCCAACGTAAGGTTGGTTTATAGGTTTCAAGCTAAATATCGGCAGTCCTTATCAGACGTCAGAATTAATGATCAATATTTTCTATTTACGGCATGCCTGGCTGGCGCCAGGCTAACCTTTTGTACTTTGGTACATGATACATGTACCTACTCGATAGGTCGCCCATAACGACCCACGCTCATGTCACTTATTATTGCTGAAGGTGGATCTCAACGAGTTATTTTTGTATATTTTAACGGGTATAACGTTCAAAGTATGCCCCGGCTAATTTTGTCTAATTTATACAAGTGTACATTGGCTAACGATAACGGTTTACCATCAGACAGGCCGTACATGTATTTGCCACTTTAGTAGTATGAAAATGTACCTATTGTACCTACACGGTGAACATGACACTAGCGTTTGCCATATTAAAATAAAAAACATCCCAAAGACATTTTGAATCATTAACCCAATCACCATAAACCTATCTCTGATTCATCATTACATCCATCTCTAACACACTCTTGAACCATCCAGCCAGCACATGTCAAGATCATTTGCAACCCATCCTCATCCAACAGCACATGGCAAAATCATTTGTAACCCTAATTTTGAAAGCAATTTCAACTCATTCCAAACCCATCCTAAACGTTTCTAAAAAAACATGCACAGTTAATTCTATTGACAATATAGGTACATTAGTATCAAGGAGAAAAAATAACGGTACCATTGTTAGTGCCACGTAAAAATGAATATGGGAAAACAAGAAGTTTCGGGGCATATCAACCATCAGAACCATCAACATCAGAGATCCAGAAAAGGCACTATCGGTTGCATCTGCATTCAACGAATATCTTCTATCTATGTGAACCTATGTTATCTATAGCAGTGTTCCGCAAACTTTTTGTGTTCAGGGTACAACCTACCAAATTAATTCACATCTATGTGTATATTTATATGTTTCTGACAAAACGTGTCATTATTACTCTGAACACCGTCTACGGTATGTCAATGTGCCTGGACACGCTCTTTGCGGAACACTGATTTGTAGTCCAAAATGACGAATGTATTGATGGTATTATCCAGGGCTGCCGCTGCTCGTTCAACGATCCATCGCCCGTCAAATACAGCTGGCGGATATCATAGGCAAGGGTCGTTTCGGCGAGGTGTGGCGAGGCCGCTGGCGTGGCGAGAATGTCGCCGTCAAGATATTCTCATCTAGGGAGGAATGCTCCTGGTTCCGTGAAGCTGAAATCTACCAGACGGTTATGTTGCGCCATGAAAACATTCTAGGTTTTATCGCAGCTGATAATAAAGGTAAGACAAATTGCTTATGCGATTCTTGTGTGTTTGTAATATGAACTCTTAAAGGTGAAGAACGAAAATAAATTAATATGGACGTATATTACAACGTCCATATTAATTTATTTTCGTTAATTGTCATATGTTGTACATATATTTAGGTATTAAACATAATGGTAGTATTGGTATCTATACTAATATACAAAGCGAAATACTTTGATTGTTTGTTCATTGGAAACTCTTGAAAAATGATTTTTTTTCGTTAGTCGGATTTGAAAAATTATTTCTGCATTTGATAGTCCAATTTTTGAGGAAGGTTATATGCTATTTAACACTACTATATGACACTTAGAAGCAGAGAATAAACAAGAAAGTAGAAAAAGCCAATTCTGATTCCATTTCCAAAGCCAGGATATCGGGACATGCGCAATATGGACGAAGTCGTGAGGTTCAGTTAGTTAATTATAATTTACCTTTACAAAGCATTTGCAATATTGGTACAAATTTATGCTGAATGCCATTAACATATTTAAATTTTTTAACTTCTAAAACACTACACTTTATAAAGCAAAATTAAATAGCGATTAAATTAATGTTAGATGTAAATGAGAGTCCCAAACAGACAAGATATTAAAATATCGTAATTTCGGTCTTTCCCTTATTAACAAAGTCCTCGACAATATTTAATTATAGTCTTATGTGTCTGTTTAGTGTTATCCCATTACCGATTGGGTAATGGGATATTAGGATTAGTGTGGTCCGCAACCCAATCATACGGCATACGTTGGCGAAGAGTCGTAATGGTCACGTACTGTGCGTTTCCAGAGAAGTTTTCTACCGAGAAGTCTAAAGTTGCGGAATGGCCTTCCTGCCGAGGTTTTCCCTAGGGACTACAGCATGGGGTCCTTCAAGAAAGGCGTGAGGAGGTTTTTACAGGCTCGGCAACGCAATAGTGACACCACCCTTGGTGTTGCAAATGCCCATAGACTGCGGTAACGGCTTACCATCAGGCAGGCCCTACGCTGTTTGCTACCTTAGTGGTATATAAAAAAAGACGTCTTTTGAAATATAAATTCTTGGGTGTGCGGGTTTGCTCACGATATTTTCCTTTACCGCCGAGCAAGTGATAATTACAAACATGTACATAATTCGAAAACATTAATTTAATAGTACATGCCCAGGATTCTAACCATTCTAACCTGTCGGTTATACGTTTGATAATACCTTTGTTCATTGACTAAAATAAACTCAAATAGATTTCTTAATTACAAATTGTACATTATTTTTGTCTGTGTATAGTTATTTGTTATATCCAAATGGCATCGCACAAACGGAGTCGCGGGCACAGCTATCTATTAAACATATGTGACTTACGGGTCACAGCGACTAATACGCCTTTCATTTTATGTATTCCAACATGACAATCTTGCCTAATTTGTATTGACCTCTCGATAAATATTATTTATGTAGCAACATAATATGCAGCGGACGCAACATACGCTGCCTTCGACCTTGGTTGCTAGTCACATCGCACGTGAGTTTCAATGTAAACACTTCAATACATTGCCATTTGTTTGACATTTTGCACCGGCGCACACTGGGGCCGGCTGTATGACAATAATAAACAAAACTAGAGAACATGTCTGTAAAGAATGGGTTTTAAAGAAAGGTGGACTGTATGTAATAAATAGGTAAAGACCAGATATCAGAATATTTTCTATTTATTTAGGATATAGGAGTTACAATAAAATAATGCTTACCAAAAGACGAACGATGACAATAATAATATGACAGCAGAAAACAAAAGCATAATACCAGAGTGTAAAAACATAGAGTTTACAAAAGTATAAAAAGGTTATATAAAAGCTATCCTCAACAATGTCAATCATGTGTCAATATGAAAGAAAATATGTATTTAGTTATCATTTATATTTCATCTTCTAACATATTAATAGAATCACTATCGAACATTCGTTTGTCACCTGAAGACAAATTCCGCATTAGGCTTATTAAAGGGTCAGAGGATATAAATTATCTATTAATTATAACGGTTAGATTTTCTGCCCTGGATGTTTTCCTGGCAAAGAACTCTCTGTAGTATTTAAAATCTTTGTTTCTCGCTTCTTGTGCTTCTTCACTACGCAATCACTGCGTAACGTTTAAAAGTATCGCATTGACATCTTTGGAGATGATATTAATGCTGTGTAATAACCTTCACGGTGACCTTTGTTGTCACTAACAGATGTGAAAATACCTTAACTACAGCGTTAATGACGTACAATTCATAAATACCCTCATTTTGAGTTTTGGTTATGCCTCCGTACAACGGTTAAATGTATTTTTTGTCTTTGATTTTAAAGGTTGTTACATAAAATTCAATAGAATATAATCGGGTTTAGGCACAATCCAATAAACCGCTTGACTGCGCATACAGGCACACCTTACTCACCAAAACGTAGTGTATTAGCATTTAAATATCTCACCGATACTGACCAATGGGAGGATATGTGAACCAATAAGTCAATAAGTGACGCGATGTTTATCCGCGAACAAGCTAAGAGCTGCGCGTTCTAATTTACCCCCCGACCTATAGCGGCGAGTAGATTTGCTAAGTAATTTCGTTTCATTAGTCCTCCATTGGTTACTTCCTTCAAGGTTTTAGGGTTGCGTAACTCGATAAGTAAAAATGCAACCCATATAAGAGCACTAATGTGTTCGTCTGCAACAGTCTATCTCAGAATGTGTTATAGATACATATACCTACCACTGAACGAACTAAAAATGAATAGAAATATCATTTTTTATTTTAACATAACCGAGTTATATTAACAAGTATTTAAATAAAAATGTATGAACTATAGAAAGTAAAGGATGAAAGAACATACGGTGCCCACGAAAGCGAGTCAGACACACACGTGACCGGCTTTTATATCGAGTAGTGTAGACTAAAATACTTACAAGAACGCTAGGAGTACAGGAAGTATTGCTCCCGTGTTGCCCCTACTGCTAACACTTCAGGTAGACCAGGTTTGCCCCCGCCTGGATTCGAACCGGGACCTGGTTCGAATCCAGGCGGGGGCAGGTCAATAGGCCGGTTTCTCATCCACTGGGCTATCACCTCTCTATATTATAGCGGTCTTTAGGACATCAGTAAATAATCCCACACTTTCCTATAATCGTGGATTTGTGTAATAATCCTTCTGCCACAGATTTTTGTCGTGGAACCTATTCACTTACTTCGTTCGCTATATTCTACTCCACTATTTTCTCTATTTGATCATAATTCTTCTGTAAATCCATTCCGATTGCGGTCGAGGCCTAGCTAGTGGTATAGATAACTGTCCTGCAGGTACGTACGTCGCTTGTAGTAATAATTATTAGGAAAGGTTTGTATCCGACAATGGGTAGTGGACTGATGATTATACTATATCGATCAGTAAAAGCTCGCTGATTGTCTCATAAACTTGCATTCGATTCTCCATTGCGTATTCCTACGACGACGAGCAAATACAAGAATACCTATGCAACTGCAATGTATTTTTTTAGATAACGGAACCTGGACACAGTTATGGCTAATAACAGACTACCACGAGAACGGCTCGCTGTTTGACTTCTTGACAGCGCGTGCGATAGATCACAACACGCTGATCAAGATGGCCCTCTCCATTGCAACGGGCCTAGCTCATCTCCACATGGACATTGTGGGAACAAGAGGTAAGCTTGTAGTAATTATACTTTTTCAGGAACACACTAGACGGCTTTAAGTACTACGATAACTTGAGTGAAAACTTTGAAATCGTCGCGCTCGCACAGATGCGCAGATCCTTGGAAACGATTGGTCACGTTTAACATACTGTATAACAGGTGTTCGCTATATTGAAAAAGTGGTAACCCTAGCGCTCATACGTGAGCGTCGGTAATTATGTTAATAAAAGCTCCAGTGCCCTAGTTAACCTTTTGCTTATTCTCTACTGTGGCATGGCTTATGATTTATGAGGCGGCACATATCTCAACCAATGAAATTGAATTCGGCAGCTTGATTAAATGAGATAACTGGCTCAACGCTTGTATTTAGGAACTTTGTTCCATCACTATATGACGTACACTGAAAATAGTCCACGTGTAAGAATTACCTACCTTATAATAAACTAAAAATACGCTGCATTGTAGATGGGTTCACAAAATGAGCTCAAACTGAATGAACTTACTGTTATGCCATGGAGGACTTATGGCAGCTTAGTAAGTCATCTTCGGACCGGTTCAATGGTACCCTATTGTGTTGTCGTCAAAATTATATTCAATTGCCAAGTAGGACGCAGTAAGTAGTTGAAATTCTGTTACAAGTTCCTTGCAGATCGATTTCATATGATTGATAAGAATAATCTAAATAAATGACCCAAGTTGTAAATAAATAAGTTTGTTGATACTGCGTACATCTTTAATGTGAAGAAATAAAAATATTTATATTCCTTTTAACTGTGTTTGTTAAAAAATATATAATCTTGATCGTATATCGATTGAAACCAAGTAGTTTATCAGGACAACTTGTTATAACTTTTCAACGCCGGACTCTTAATTTATGGATATAGACATAAGTTTTCTTATTTGTCTGGGCGGTGAAACTTCTTAGTCTTCCTCTATCTCCCATTTATTTTTCCTTAGATCCAACCTGCCTATCAAATGCGTGTCTGCTGATAAAATAAGCACCTGAACAATACACTACTATGAAATAATTTGAATTTTGCATTTTTTCATTCGTTTGTTTATTTTTAATTTTATTATTTCATTGCTAAAGTAAGTGATTGACTAAACTAATGTCGTAAGGTTGGCAATGTGAAACTTCAGTAAAGTTATTACTGTATTAAAAGAAAATAAAGTATTGTAAGAAATAATGTAATGTAATGTAGTATAATTATGCTAAATACAGCTCAATTGCACACATTCAGTTGTCGCTGCTTAAATGTTAAAGAAGTATTCTTATACTAAGACTGTATTCTGTATATTTCTTCAGTTATGTAAATCCTCCTCCGAAAATACAGACTTTTATGTATATTAATTTTCATTGTGATAATTTTATTTTTCTTATTCGAATTCCTAATATTTCCATCAAATAAATATACATATAACTATGCCACATAGATATGTACACAAGAACTTGTCCATAAATTCAATTATTCATGACAAATGCACTTCACAGCTAGACAAACAGGACTCAGGTATCAGACAACATTTCGTGTTTTAATATACAGTATTCGCTCCCCAGGTCAGACGTAGCCGACCGGTGCAGCGGTAACGTACATACGCTACGGGTTACCGTACTTTACATCAGTAGGGCCGTGTAACCCCCGATGTTGTATAAGAGGAGGTTTTAAAATATCGGTCAGTTTAAACCGATTCAGAGTGAGTCAGTTAAAATTTGTGTCGTGACATAACGATATTGACTGAGACTGACTTATTCGAAGGTAAATTGTACACTAAGTGACTAGTTATAATGACATTCCAGATCGTTCAGCGAGAAGCGCACTTGCAACTGATTCAATAGGATCGATTTTTATATGTATTGGTTTATATTCGTTTTTGGAATTATTTATAAGACGCCCGATGCGTGCGCCCTGTACGTTGGTTATAATTAGCCTAAACTGGAGACAGCTCTTCTACACGTGTGTCTTGTATGCTTAGGACTAAAATGTATAATACATTGTCGAACTTTATAGAAACACATGACATTCCCGGATTAAATATACATCAAGTTTCTTAACGTGTAAATGTTATCATTTACCAATTAATTAATTAATAACTGACAAAAATATATAATACCTGAATATTGTCTAAATTCAAATTTATTTATATTTAATTTGGTTGCGATCGTTAGCTTATACATAAAATTCGATGTGTATATGCGTATACTTAGTCTGGCCATAAATACTGTTACAATTAAAAATAAACAAAATATTGCATTTGAATTTGGAATCTGTCATTTTAATATGATTGTTCATTGCGTTTTCTCATTTTGGCGCCAATACATTGTACAATATTTTGCGATATTAAAATGGAGTGGTGATAAAGAGAACCGAATCGCTGTGATTTCATTACACAAAGTAGGTATGGAGCCAAATGCAATTTTTAAAATTCTCCATACGCTTGGTATTAGTAAAATGTTTGTGTACCGGGCTATTAATAGGTACAATGAGACCTCCTCTGTTTGTGACAGAAAAAGATCTGGCCGTCCACGTAGTGTTCGTATAAAAAAGGTGATCAAAGCAGTAAGGGAAAGAATTCGAAGAAATCCTGTCCGAAAGCAAAAGATTTTATCTCGGGAGATGAAGATAGCACCTAGAACCATGTCGTGTATTTTGAAAGATGACTTAGGACTTGCAGCCTATAAGAGACGTGCTGGTCATTTCTTAACTGATAATTTAAAAAATAATAGGGTGGTAAAATCGAAACAACTACTGAAGCGGTACGCAAAAGGTCACAGAAAAATTTTGTTTACGGATGAGAAAATTTTTACAATTGAGCAACATTTTAACAAACAAAATGACCGTATTTATGCTCAAAGCTCTAAGAAAGCTTCCCAATTAGTCGACAGAGTGCAACGTAGGCACTATCCGACTGTATCAGTGATGGTTTGGTGGGGTATTAGCTTTGAAGGAGTGACTGAGCCATACTATTGTGAAAAAGGTATCAAAACATCGGCACAAGTGTATCAAGATACCATTCTGGAGAAGGTAGTGAAGCCCCTTAACAACACCATGTTCAATAACCAAGAATGGTCCTTCCAGCAAGACTCGGCGCCGGGTCATAAAGCTCGGTTTACGCAGTCTTGGTTGGAAACGAACGTTTCGGACTTCATCAGAGCTGAAGACTGACCGTCGTCTAGTCCCGATCTGAATCCGCTGGATCATGATTTATGGTCAGTTTTAGAGAGTAAGTACGGCTTGCTCTAAACGCCATGATAATTTGGAGTCCCTAAAACAATCCGTACGATTGGCAGTGAAGAGTTTTCCCATGGAAAGAGTGCGTGCTTCTATTGATAACTGGCCTCAACGTTTAAAGGACTGTATGGCAGCCAATGTAGACCACTTCGAATAAGCTTTTTATATTTTAAATTGTTTTATATTTATGTATTAAACTAACACACTGTAAAAGTAATAAATGTTATTTGCAATAGAAAAATATTTTTTTCTTTGTGTCAGTATTTATGGCAAGACTAGGTATATAGGTATATGTTTTATTTATTTAAAACTTTATTGACCACTTTACATTTTGGTTACAATACGTCGGACTTAATGCTAGTTGCATTCTCTACCAGTCGACCTTTGGGAGTGCAGAGAATCACGATTGCGGCTTAACATTATCCTACTAATATTATAAATGCGAAAGTTTGTATGTATGGATGTTTGTTGCTCTTTCACGCTTAAACGGCTGAACGGATTTGAATGAAATTTGGCACGTAGATAGATTATGATCTGGATTAACACATAGGCTACATTATTTGACTCCTAACTTATATTAAAATAATAGAAATGAAAAATAATGATGACGGTCTTACTGCCTTGTCGAGCTTTCAAAAAGATGTTGGTGTACCTTCTTTTTGAAGACAAATTAGCTGCACGATTTAACAGAAACTGGTAACGCATTCCAGAGTTGATTGCCGAGTGAAGGAGTTGGACATGAAGCCTGAGCGGAAAAGAGGGATAGAGAGTAAGAGAGAATTGTAGGAGCGTAGTGGGAGATTATGAGAGTCACTGAGATACTGAAACTTGCATTTCAAGTATTCTGGAGAATGAGGGTTGGAAAGAATAGAATAAAGAGTACAAAGTAACCTCAGATTTCGACGCTGACGAATAGGTAGCCATCCAAGCTTAGACCGTTAGGAAGAAATGTGGTCAAATTTACGAAGACAAAAGATAAATCGGATGGCATTATTAATTAACCGGTCCAGCTTATCAAGCAGATGTGCATTGAGATCAGGATAACACACATCACCATAATCGATTACGGGCAGGATGAGGGATTGCACAAGGGTAACTTTAGTAGCAATAGGGAGAAAATTTCTGTATCGGTTTAAAAAAAAATCGTTTACAAATGCTGATATGACTTTACGACTAATTTCAACTAGTTGATTAGTCCAGCTAAACGTACAGTCGATATGGAAACCAAGATTTTTTATTTTTGTTCCAATACGGTCGGACCGATTTCGATGCCATTTTTATATATGACTAGAACTATAACTAATTGTACATGATAAAGTGTATTGAGTTACTGCTGGATTCAGTAAATATTAATTAAGTTGAGTTTATTTTTGATTATATTTCAAAATATTAACACTGCACTAATATGTATTTTTTATACGTCGGGGTCATAAAAGCATACGGCCCACCTGATGTAAAGCTGTTACTGTAATCTATGAATACCTGTAATACATTAAGCATCACTCGCGCGATGCCACCTCTGTTGCTAATACAGCATTTCCTAAAAAGCTTACTGGTGACCTCACTCACACGCAGGAGCTTGACAACTCTTCAGGGATTTGTTATTTGGCTGCGGTTTTTCGAGAGGTGAAGATACTTCCTCAGACGGGACTTTAAAGCGCTTCACCTCTCTTAAAACACCCAGACTAAAACGATCAGACATGTTCATGCACACAAATGTTTGTCGTGTGTGGAAATTACACGCACGGGCGTTGGTGTCAAAATAGCGTTCCTAACCAGTGCATGCAGTGGTTAGTAACGCTATTTTAACGCTTAAGATTGTCCTGTATTAAAACGTATGTTTAACAAATAACGTTATTTATTGATTGAGCGCGGAATATTGCAATTCAGGAGACTAAGTAACCAATAAAACTAAATAACGTTTATTTTTCTTTATTAAACTTCTAAACTTGACGTGGTATCCTTATAATGGGTGATAATGAACTAACATGAATGTTCATCAATTAACAGGGAAGCCGGCAATCGCCCACCGTGATCTCAAATCTAAGAACATTCTAGTGAAAAGTAATCTGACGTGCGTGATCGGCGATCTTGGACTGGCGGTCCGGCATAACGTCGCCAACGATTCTGTCGACGTGCCCTCGACCAATCGTGTTGGCACGAAGCGGTACATGGCGCCGGAGGTAAGTTACTGTTGGCCCCAAAACCCGTCCTAGGTGGTCGCCTGGCGACAATAAAAAGTAAACCGACAGCTTCCAGTTCTAAGTCAGGGCAATATTTCACCCAAAAAAAATAAGCGTTAAAAATTACCTTGCTATTTGTGCTCCTATTTTTTTTTACTTGTAGGCAGATAGGTAGTCTCTTAGGCCATGAGAAGAATTCGACATTTTACGAACGTGGCTCCTGCACGCAATTGCAGCTACTACCATCATAAGAAATATTCAACATGTCTAATTGCTATTTGACTAGACTTGCAAACCTCGCCAATCGTCAATGTTGTGCACGGTGGATTGTAATTTCTTTATTATTCATTAGGTTTTAGACGAATCGATGGATACACGGCAATTCGATCCGTACAAGCGTTCTGATGTTTACTCATTCGGGTTGGTGTTGTGGGAGATGGCGAGGCGATGCGGCGCCATGCCTGATGAGTACCAGCCGCCGTACTACGAGTGCGTGCCCCCAGACCCCACGCTCGAGGACATGCGACGGGTCGTATGCATCGAGAAAAGGAGGCCCAATGTACCCAACCGGTGGTATTCAGATTCGGTAAGTTTCAAAAGTTCAGTCGCCAACAATCAACAGGGCCAATTTTGTTCTTCGTGCCATGGCCCTACCCTATCATTGCTATGAGTACTAAACGATGCGCTGGCGATAGTCGCCTATTGCTGGCGTAGGGGAAAACTCCCTTTGAACCCCAAAGATTGCACACGAATATCCGAGAGTTTAGTAGGATACATACGGGCCACCTGATTAAAAGTGGTTATCGTACGCCACGGGAAGTGTTGCTTGCATGTTAACACCTCTGCTGCTAAGACGACATCTACTTAGGAGGTTACTGGTATACTCATTCGTAGGTACACCATTCGAATAACAACTTCCTGGAGTGTTCCAGGGCGTTGTTAGTTGACTACGGTTTCCTGCTGTGAAGTGGAGGAAACTTCACTAGTCAGACTGTTGATTTCTAGCAATGGCGGGAATTCTTGGAGATTGCAGAAGATGGAAAGCGTTAGGGAAGGCCTACTTCTAACATTCGGGTATATACGGGCTAATGGTAAATTATCTTTAAAGACAGTTTTCGTTACTATTTTGTTCACGCAATATAACCATAGGTCCTGTAGTGTCGTTGCGCTTGACAATCTAATGATCATGCAAGTTAGGCAAAGTCTACCGCAGCCTGCCAATGATGAGTTTATTTTTCCGTGCTTCGGCGAGCACGTTAAGGCGACACCTCGATCGTGAAGCTTTAAAATGGCTCCGCCCAATCACCCCGCGCCCCTCGATTGACACTCGACGCTCGATTTGTAAAATTTGAAATTAGCGCCTAATAGGTAACCTGGGGTCAACGTATAGTCAATGCAAACGAACAGAAAAGCTACAGAGTCGCGTCACACTTAAATAAAATTTATAATATCAATATTTAATAAAAATTATTGATTTAATTATTATTTAGCTTTATACATACTGAACCAAACATATTTATTTAAGCTAGATGGAAAATAATAGTAATAATAGTAATAAAAAACTACAGAAACGTATTCACTTTTAAAAGTTTATTGAAAGAGAAATCAATGACATCGTTTTATGTTTATATCTCTATAAGTTAACATGTCTTGGTATCTATGTTGTTCTTACTTAGGTCTCGTCCAGTGGCGCCCTCATTGAATAAAAAAACATATTATAGCATAGAAGATAAACATTATGAAATCTTATGTTGCATTTATTACGAAGATAGTAAAGTATTTTTACGTCATTAAACCAACACTCAAAATATTCCACTATCGTTGTTATAAGCAAAAGTGCTAAAAGAGGCCGTTTTTTGGCAATTATGCCTATAACAACGAAAGCAAAACATTTCAATTGTTGGTTTAATGACGTAAAAGTACGTTATTGTATTTGTAACACACGCAACACATGACTTTATAATGTTTATCTTCCACGCTAAGATACGATATTTTATTCCTTGAGGCGCCACTGGACGGCATGTATCCCCCTTAAGAAGAATGAAACACTAGCTACATAATACAACATTGTTTATCGAGAGGCTAAAGCGGGCCATTTGTTGATTCGGACACATATGTTTAGTTAGCAGATACACCATCTAAACTGCAAACACTGGTCACAGCGATGAAAGACGACTGTATGGAGAAAGGCTTACTACTGAATGCGAAGAAAACAAAGATAATGGTATTTGAAAGAGAAGAATCCAGAACTAATGTAAGGATTACGATTGATGATGAAGTGTTGGAACAAGTGGATGAGTTTGTATATCTTGGATGCGCTTTCAGCAGGGATGGAAGGTACACCGCAGATGTGGAAAGACGAGTGAGTGCTGGGAATAGTGTGAATGGAGCGTTGGGAAAACTTCTTGGCAGTAAAATCCTGAGCCAGAAGGCACAACTCGCTATACACAATGCAGTGTTGGTCCCAACGCTAACTTATGGAAGCGAGAGTTGGGTATGGCAGAAAGAGCATGAAAGTAGAATAAACGCGGTTGAAATGCGAGCGCTGCGCAAAATTTGTGGCGTAAGGCTTGTAGACCGTATTCGTAATGATGATGTTAGAAATAGAGTTGGTCTGAAAGAGAGCGTCGGTGTTAAAATAAGAAGAGGCATGCTCCGATGGTTCGGGCATGTAGAAAGAATACAAGATGAAAGAATGACGAAGCAGATATACAATGCAAAAGTGGAAGGATGTAGGAGCCGGGGAAGGCCAAGACTTACCTACCATGACCAAATTGGTCATGTTCTATCAGAAGGTGATGTCAGGAGCCCTAGAAACCGGCGTGCGTGCATGAGAAGAGCAATGAATGTTAAAGAAGCGAGTGAGATATGTAAGGATCGAGTCACGTGGCGCTCGGCTCTCTCTGCCTACCCCGCAAGGGATTTGGCTTGAAGTTATAGATGTTCGAGTGTCATAATGGCTGATAGCGCCGAGTAAACACAGGATTTTTTTATTTCGAATAAATAAGAGAAATAAAATTATCAGATTGAATTAGATTGAAATTGAAATAGAAAATTGGAATTTTTTTGCAACTCCCTCCTGGTGAAGATTCACAAGTTATTTTACACAGTTAGGTATAGCTCTGGTAGGGATCCTAGCTTTTTCCCTAAATATAATACACTCTCGAATGACTAGGTATGCGCTTTCACTAACAGTCAATTTAACTTCGCGAATTTTATAAAAAAGTACAGGAAGAACTTGACGGTTAGACGGTAATTTTGCGCCTATTATTTGATCATTTACGTCTCCAACTAAGAAAATACTTGATTTATTGCTTCTCAATTCCACTGCCATCTTATAAAAGTTAAAACATTACGTATTAATCACGAGAATAACTGACATTCAAAATTAATAGACTGTTAGGTAATTATGACGAAGTTAACGATGCTCTCTCTAAAGTTATTCATTGGTTTAGTGTTAATAATCTGCTTTTAAATGATAAAAAGACTAAAGTAATTAAGTTCTCAACACCTAATGTAAGGCAGGTGGCTACCAATGAACATGTTAATGGAACTAATTTAGCCTCTGTGGAGACAACTGTGTTCTTGGGTATAACAATTGACTCCAGACTACAAAGGGGCCCACAAATTGAAAAATTATCAGGAAAACTAAGTTCTGCAGCTTATGCAGTGAAAACTATTAGACGGCTCACTGATATTGATACGACTAGAATAGTTTATTTCAGCTACTTTCATAGTATTATGTCATATGGAATTCTTCTTTGGGGTAACTCCGCGGATATTAACACCATCTTTTTATTGCAAAAGAGAGCCATAAGAGCTATCTACAAACTTGGTCCCCGTGAGAGCCTTAGAGAAAAATTCAAAGAAATAAATATTTTAACAGTCGCATCGCAATATATCTATGAAAATCTTTTGTATGTCCATAAAAACATAGACTCATTTTGTAAAAAGAGTGATATTCATAGCATAAATACTAGATATAAGCATAATCTTGTGTTATATGCAAGCCGTCTCCACAAAACAAGTAATTATTTTATGGGGCAATGTATACGGTTCTATAACAAACTTCCCAGCAATATAAGAGATTTGTCAATAAACAAATTTAAAACTACTATTAAAGCCAAATTGTGTAGCAGGGCATATTATAAAGTATCTGACTATATTAATGATAAAAATGCCTGGGAGTGAGTCGATCCAATTATAATGTAATTAACAAAATATGTAAATTTGTTTGGATACCAAAAGAGGGATGCCTGAGTTTTTTGGCAGTATTTTTATCAGTGCTCACCTAGTCATAAACTGCACGGTAGGGAAAAAAAATGTGACGATTCCAAACAAATGTAGCCATTTTTACGGAATAAAAAGATTTTGACTTTGAATTTGAACAAATGCATACCGCGAGTACGTGCGGCACTGCCGCGCAACTTGTATGAACATGTTTCGATGTAATTCGGCACGGATTATCGTAATCCAAATAAGTTAAAAATTAATTTCCGAGTGTTTTAAAAGCAAATGAACAAAACTAAGACATATGCGTTAGAAAATAAAAACTTTGAAAAATAAGGGACACCCTAATATACATATATACAAATAGATTTTATAATCTATTCATATTTAAAAAAAACATGTGACAAATGATTTTCTTGCTGTTTCATAACTTTAACTTCAGTATAATGACATTTATTGTATTTTACTTATGTATACTCTGTGTTTTGTATTGTTGTACGTTTCCTTGTTATTTATTAAACTCTCAAGAAGAAAGAACCAGGACCATCTCTGATGTTGCAAAATAAATCTAATCCGTACAATAGTTCAATACTAACCACAATGTATAGAATAGATGATTTTTTTGTGTTTTCAGTGTTGGTTCATAGTAAATACACACATCAAAAGTGTCTAGGGATCAACATATATTTTTGCAATAACTTTTCTCCTGATTGATATTAATTAAAATTTTCTTTAAGGATTCATCAAATAAAGTGTTTTCGTTTGTCTACAGTAACGATAAACCAAGTCACCTTTGCATTAATAAAGAAATTTGCCATTTTCATAATAAAGGGATTTTTGACATTTGAACCACTAACATTAAAGTTCGAAAAAAAGACTGAAATAATAGTTTTCTTTAAAATTTTATTGGGTAACTTAAACAATTAATAATCTGTGTTTCTACCGCGAACACTAACAACACAAGAACATCGGTTTGGCATACTCAAAATGAGTTCATCCAAATCACGCTGTGGAATGGCCGCCCATGTTCGTTGCAACAACAAAAAAAGGTCTTCTTGCGACTGGATACCCTCCATATTCGGCAGAGCTCTTCTCTGTAGCATATCCCATGCATGCTCAATCGGGTTCAAGTCTGGCGACTGAGCAGGCCAGGGCATGACATTGATGTTAGCTGCGGCGAGAGTCTGTCTTACAACTCTTGCGGTGTGCGGTCGTGCATTATCATGCATTAACTGAAATAAGGGACCGATTTGCACTTGTAGAGGAACGATGACGTCTGATACAATCGTCTCAGCATAAATTTGAGCGTTGAGGTTGCCTCTGATCCAAATCAACTCAGTTCTTCCGCCGATCCAAATACCCGCCCATACCATGATGGTTCCACCACTATAAGGATGGACTTCCTGGCAGGATTTTAATCGCTGTTGGCGTCCAGGGGTTCTCCAGTGTCGTATACGTCTTGTATCCGGTCTCATACCAAAACGAGACTCATCAGAAAAGCACACGAAACGCCATTGTTCTTCTGCCCAATTTCTGTGTTCAAGAGCCCATTGATATCGAATCCTACGATTGTGCATTGCTATAGGTGGTACCCTTAGCGGTCTTCGGGAATGAAGGTTCACTTCATGCAAGCGGTTTCTGACTGTTTGGTCGTTAATTAAGTTCCCTGAAGAGTGATGAAGCGTCACGGCTAACATCATGGCGGTTATTGTTGGAGCTCTTCGAGTTGTGATTTGAATATATCGGTCTTGTCTCCGTGTCCATGCATGGGATATGCTACAGAGAAGAGCTCTGCCGAATATGGAGGGTATCCAGTCGCAAGAAGACCTTTTTTTGTTGTTGCAACGAACATGGGCGGCCATTCCACAGCGTGATTTGGATGAACTCATTTTGAGTATGCCAAACCGATGTTCTTGTGTTGTTAGTGTTCGCGGTAGAAACACGGATTATTAATTGTTTAAGTTACCCAATAAAATTTTAAAGAAAACTGTTATTTCAGTCTTTTTTTCGAACTTTAATGTTAGTGGTTCAAATGTCAAAAATCCCTTTATTATGAAAATGGCAAATTTCTTTATTAATGCAAAGGTGACTTGGTTTATCGTTACTGTAGACAAACGAAAACACTTTATTTGATGAATCCTTAAAGAAAATTTTAATTAATATCAATCAGGAGAAAAGTTATTGCAAAAATATATGTTGATCCCTAGACACTTTTGATGTGTGTATTATTTGTTTTCACGAGTACCATGGGTATAAGTATACTATCTATCTATATCTTCACGCTAAATCCCTCGTGAGCGCCACATGACTCGGTACTTACACACCTCGCTCGCTTCTTTAACATGAAACATACCGAGTTTTTTTAAAAACTATCAAAATATACTATTTTACTAGTAATTATTTTAATACAAAAAAAAAAAAAAAAACCTCCACTGGTTTTCTATCTTCTGATTGGATAAATTTCCAACGTAAACTAACCTTCACCTACGTACAATGTCTAAGTCGGAGTTCGGTGAGCTTATAATGGTTACTATGAGTTTGTCGTCCCGTATGACACTTACGTTAAAGTAGCATATAAATCGAGTAGTGATTCTTCTAGTGGAATATGTTTATTTAGTAAGTTTCTCCTAAAAAACAAAACAGCAAAAATATTCTATTTTATAAGTTTTTATTTTAATACAAAGAAATAAAGAGTCTCCACTGGTTGCTATGTGCTGAGAACGCGAACCTTATTGGTATAAATTTCCAACGTAACCTGACCTCCACCGACGTACAACTTCTAAGTCGGAGTTCGGTCAGATTATAATGGACATAATAGGAGTTTGACGTCCTATATAGGTACGCGGTCAGCCTGTGGATAATGTATACTAATTATCAAATGTTACTGTTTATTCCTGCAAAAAATAACTCTTATTTAATTAATGCAGTTTTATATAGAGTTATTAAGTAAGCAAAATTAAAAAAAAGTTTGAAGAGGAATTAAATAGCTTGGGCCAACCATACCTAGGAACTGTTCTAAAAACTAGAAATATGTCTACACAATGTTATTATAATATGTTTAATGAATATAATAATTAAAAAAAAAAATACCTTGTCTTGTTCGCCTCCCCCATTCTACGAACATTTTCTTTGTATTTTTATTCTATATATTTTCTTTTTAGTGTTCCCCATTATTACAACAGTATAATAAATATATATAAACCTATAATATTATTTACTACTTATATCTAATAATAATACACTTACGCTAAATACTATAATATTGAATATTTACAACTATTAATTATAAAAACTTCGGTGTCGCGATGTAAATGGAGCGAGCTCGAGCAGACAGTCGACATAGGTCTTACCTCGAAGCGGGCTGCAGCCGGACTGGCTGGATGTAGTTAGTCAACGCGTTTATAATCCTCATTACCGCACAATAAGGTCGAAAACACGTAGCACCCAAGACGAATGTGATCGCTTAGAAATTGTCAGAAACTTAAAATATCTTTAAAAAATTTCATGTTTCACTTATCAAAATATGCAGCAAGCATATTATAAACATAGATATTACTAATAGATTTAAGTAATTTTGAAGCGTATAAACAGAACAACTTCGTTGTAATTTCAAAAATAATGAATTTCAGGAGGTGTTTTCGAAAGTAATTATTATCGAATCAATTTTACACAATCGCGTATTTGAGCAAGCAAATTCAAGATAAAGAAATGAAGTTATTTATATTAAAATCTTAGATCCGTCAGTTTAGTCATTAGCCTATACTATTCGATGAAAGTTGGTCTAATTTTTCGATGTGTCGCCTTAAGAGACATAAAGCCATTTTGTTACAGTACAGGCACTAAAGAATCATATTTTTGTTTTCTTGAAACATATCTTGTATTTATTATCTATGTACAAGTAACCATAATGTTCTTTATTGCATATTGTGGCCACTTATAGCAATAATCAAAATTATGACTACACGTACATAAATAATAAAAACAGGATATGTCTCAAAAAACATAAATATGTTTCTTCAGTGCCTGTATAATTGAGTTGTTTGCCATTGGGCCCTCGCGGACACTTCGACACGCCCTACATTTTTTAATCTAATCTTATTGTATCATATTCATTTTTCTTTTTTAATCTACTAACATTTTGGAAATGACACTTGGCGAAAAAGAAATGTCGAAAGTTGACCAGTTTGGTCAATAAAGGTCTTTTTTTTTCGAAGTGTCATTTTATGTACAATATGCAATAAACTTATGTCAATATTATACATTTAAATTAAATATATATTAATTCATGTGCCTAATAATTTCCAGACTTCTCTGTCTGTCAGATATTCATAATTTCTTATAATACGCCTTTTTGCAAAAGGTATTTTGAAGTACCTTTTGAACATATTATCAGGAGGACCAAGCCAATATACAGGCATACGCAAGTTAGTCCCCTTCTAAGATTTTCACAGAATTTGTGATTTTAACAAACATAGATTACGTTCATTCTAATATTCCTATTGTTGTTGCAGGTGCTCTCGTCGATCTCGAAGGTGATGAAGGAATGTTGGTACCAGAACCCATCGGCGCGGCTCACCGCCCTGCGCATCAAGAAGACCCTCGCCAACATAGGCACCGGCGACCACATTAAGTTGTAACCGCTGGAAGGTATACTCATTCAACCACTTCTGCATTGACACTACCTATCAGTACATAATTAGAAAAAGGAATATTTTTATTTAATTCGACAATCTCATCAATTTCATTCTCTACTTCGCGGTCAAACTAAACATATTGCCAGCCGCTGACAACAACCAAGCGTTGCGCATTTTATTGGTTTTCTAACCATGTGCAACTTTTCGTTCATACAAATTCGAAAATAGGCTATATTGTGTATTTTCAGACTTTCGGCGGTGGATTATCGTACAGTGGATTTGCTCACAATTAGCGGCTGACTATATGTTTCAAACTATGTATTAATCAGCATAAGAAAAAAATATAATACATTAAAAGTAAACAAAGGAAAAAATATGTTAGAGGTTTTCATATGCCATTGATAATCCCACAGATGCATATTTATATACTCTATATGAGTTAATGTAGTGTATTTGGCGGTTCAAAAATTAAATAATGATTTAAATATTGTCGGACAAATTACACAGCGCCACCTATCCCCAAAGTAAGCGAAGCTTATCTTATGAGTACTAGAAAACTGATAAACATACGTAAATACATTTTATTTTTTGTAAATACATGCTTATATGTACTATAATTGCTACTCTACTATAACTTCACGCCAAATGCATTGCGGTGCAGGCAGAGAGAACCGAGCGCCACATGACTCGATCCTTACAAACCTTAATCGCTTCTTTAGCATTCATTGCTCTTCTTATGCACGCTTGCCGATATCTACATCACCTAATAAAACACGATCGATTTGGTCGTGGTAGATAAGTCTTGCCCTTCCTTGGCTCCTCCATCCTTCTACTTTAATACTTATTCTACATAGAAAACACCCAGACCAAGACAAACAGACATGTTCATGCACACAAATGTTTGTCCTGTGTGGGAATTGAAACCATGAGCGTTGGTGTCAAAGTAGCCTAATAGCGCGTTTTACCACTGCGCCACTGATTTCGCTATCATCAAATGCGGTCAATTAAAAACTACGAGTACCGTGAAGATAAAGTATGGGTCAAATTATTACGCCGGTTCAATTTTCGTATGTAAACTTTATATACTTTAGTTTGTCTACAGATATGTAAACTCAAACAGGGATATAATTATATCACACGACGTTCACTGATTTAAGAAATGGTTTGCGGTATCAGCGGGGGCCCAAAGTATAACACTCTCTCTCTCACACTAACAACGTCCCAAGCGCCTTCGTCCAGCTTGCATCCGAAAACGGATAGTATTTTTGTTCTAATTAAAGTTGCGGGCGTTATTAGACAACTCGATATTGAGACATAAGAGTGGCAAAATATTAGCGAATTGGTTAACACGTTTAAGAAGTTTTATAATCATTATTAGTTTTTGAAACAGGTAACAATAAAAAAAATTGACTAACTTTTCGTGTTTACTGTAACTACATTTAAAATTGAATACAATGGTATAAAGGCAAGTTTAATATTTAAAATAAAACCGGGCCTGATGAAACCCTCTACCATAAAAAAGATACATACCATACCTTACTATTCTAAAACCGTCAATTTAGTCGTTCGTCATATTTTAGATGTTCAAATAAATTTCCAGTGTGTGTTACTTACGCTAGCAAAAGCTTAAGTATACATAGTGCCTTAGGCAATACTACCTCTCTAATATTAATGTTAAAACGTCGAGTTACGATAGGGATCACTGCATCATAATTCACATATTTCGATTAAGGTGATCTGATGCTATGATCCGCCCAGAAGTGGTTGGATGATATATTATAAGAACTGTAATTGATAATGAAGCGTACGTAAATTAGGAACGTAACTTAAAAAAAAACTCTTAAATTTATCAAAACAACTATTGTATACAAACCTAAGTTTTCTAATTTTCAGCTCCCTGATTCCTCTCTCGTCACATAGCCATTTCTGTTTTCTATTAGATTGGAGGGCCAAATGTATGTCATAACATCCTCATAGGCTAGCTAACTTCTCGTCAGATATAAAATTTGTAATTCATAATTATATATTGAACATTGGGGCACAGGCAGAGAGAAGCGAGCACCACAATACTCGACTAGGGATCTTGATCTTCTCACGACCAATTTATATTTTCGCGTTGTATACCTGTTTCGCCATTCTTTCTGTGTCCGAATATAGAAAATGTACAAAAGAAACGAAGCGTGTTTATTTCTTATATTAACACCGATATTCTTCTTCAGACCAACTCTCTTTCTTACATTTTCATTGCGAACTTGGTCTACAACTATTTTTGGAGTTTTAAATCACCTGGCTACAGTTACTGCTGAAATTTTACTGTAAAATGTAGCTTTTATAAAATGACTGCATGGATGCGCAAATTGCTCTGAAGAGTTCGGAGCAATTTGTGAATTTGAAATATTCTAAATAAAATAGGAAATCATTCTATTCTACTATTGTTTCAAAAATAGGAAGGGTATTAATTAGCCAATGGCGTAGGATCCCGGCGAACTATTGCCGACAACGAGATCCGATTTAAAACTGGTTATTGGTACGTGTATAGATTACGCGTTTACAGAGTCTTGAGTTGTGTGGCGTAGACACACAACTCAAGTATACACATGGAATTCTGATCCACTGTTCATACTAAGGGCTATAACGTACTAGCGGCAGCACGCCGCATCACAGCTAGCTGCTAGTGCGTTGGTGGCCTAAAAGTTGGTTGTTGATAATAAAAATAAACGTGCAATGCAAGCGGTCCGTCCAGTACGGGTCTGTCGTTTAGTACCGTAGTAACGTTACAGTAACGTTTGCACGGACGTTTCTCCCACATTACGTTAACTAATTTGCGTACGCATTCTGTAGTGAGTAACGGCACATCATTGTCGTGTTGTGCGGAGTGTCGCATGTGGCAGCGGCGCGCGTCAGCTCCTGCGCCCGCCCGCTCGCATGTCTCCTGACCCTACCTCTTAGATTATATTCGTGTAATATTACAAGGAGCATTTATTACATATACATAAAAACGTTACTATATGGACCTTGATGTAGTGATATTTTTTCGTTACCAACCTTCGTAGTGTTAAACTTTTGTTAAGGCCTCGGTTACATTATTACTCGTAAAAGGAAACGGTGTACAGAACAATAATAACAATTTTATTTTTTTAAACGTGCTTTCTGTGATACGAAACGAAATCGCAGCTGATGTTGTCATTTAGTTGTTTTTGAGAACATATAGGTTATTGTTTAAGTGACCACGAGATTACGTAGTGAAGCTTGTTCGCGTTACTTTTTCACAATAACATGTGCATCAATTGAGTCGCTGTATTTTAGGGTGTGCTGTATATCTACTTGTTCGTTGGTGGGGTGTGGCGTTGACACCGCGGGTGTCGCGATAGCGAATTTATTCGATCATACAGATTGGACTGGCTAGGGGAGGCACGCCGATCTAGAATTAGAAATTCTGTACCTTTCAATTGTTAATTACTAATAAATTATCTGTTTAATATGATGCTTTGGTAACTTACAAATTCTATTGTACAGAATATTCTGTTCTATATATCACTAAGTTGATTTAGTTTTCGAGATAAGATTAAAGCGTGTTATTAATATGGAAAAAGGTAACCACAATTGTCTAAGTGGAGAGAATGAGGTTGTAAAACAATGATTACTTCATTAAATGACACCTATTTTCTTATATATTCCTTTATGGAATTCTTAGACCTTTGAGATTTGTATATGACTTGAGAAATACTTGTTTATTTAGGATGTAATTATGTAAGGATTTTGATAAGCACGTAGATTTCATACGTTTCTGTAACTTTTATATTCGTAGTGTTAAATGTTTATTATTTATTATTTTATTTATACAGATAGCCAGTGACCTTGTGTTTACTAGTAGGTTAATACTATTACGTACAAAATATCTTATTGTTTTCTTTGTACAGTGTCGTCTAAAGTGTATGTGTTTGATGTATATTTTTTGTAAGTTTATTGTATAGATTTAAATCTGTTAATTTTACCTGTTTAATATTAATCCATTTGCTGACGTGCAGCTATAGACTGACTTCAATTTACAGTAATATTTTACACTGCTTCCATGAAAAGTCAGGTATGTAGCTTTGATGATTTTATTTTTCTAAGAAATTTTAATCAATGAGAGACGTTCGAAAAGCAATAATATACTAATGTTTAGTCGAGAAATAACATTTTATTGTCTATAACACTGACCTCTATTAAAACTAAGGACGGGCGCTATGAAATATTTTTTGTGCCTATTTGGTTAATTTAGATATTGTTAAGTGGAATGTTCAAGGAACTAAAATTAGCTATACATCACTTAGCTCTGTTGCGTTAGTAATTTATGTCACTAACACAAGTTCTTAGACCACACGATGACGGCGCTTCAAATTGACACAATAAATTGCAGTAATTTTAAATGACAAACCCAGCCTATTAGTATTACTAGAGGCCCGTGGCCTGAAAAAAAATATAAGTAAAGTCTTTGGCTATAGAAATGCCTACAGGCTTTCAAGGCAGAGCATGTTTCATTTGCTGGTCCATCAGTGAAAAGACTAACTCTTTTCAATGATGCGACCTATAACGCCCTAGAAGTCGCTAAATTCTATTTGAAAGTTGACCATTGATAAGAAATATAAATTGTTGATTACATTATGTTACAGTAAAAGTGATTAATTAGATAATCGTGAATGTTTAGTTCAAATTTGCTATAAGCCATGAGAACAAGATTTATACAGATCACATTTCGATGTTACTCTCAATAATAATTTGAGGAGGCAACGGCCCAAGCGGAGCGGCTGGTGGATTATTCCCGCACGTCGAAAACGCTGCGCTTACCATCCATCCATTATCCAGCTATGTCGTCTCGTCATGCTGCTATGGTAGGATTGAGCTCTATCGTTTATTTTATACATTAACATCCTTCAAGTTTGGACAGTGTCTACGATTTCTCCCTGCATATTGGTTAAACATGTCGTCTAATCTAATATATCTATCCGTCACTTTGTCAAATTAATGGTATTAACTAAATATAAAAAATACGACGTTATAACATATTTATCACGATGACTCCGAATTAGACTTTTCCTCTACGTATAGACATAAATGCCCGTTATTATTACAAATGGCTATATTAAGCACTTTACTGTAACATGGGTTATAACATTATGTAATCGATATTATACAGGGCGTCCCACGACTACATCGCACATAAGGGAACAATTTAATTATTGAAAGTAGGTCATTTGAGTGAAAGAAAACTTCATGTCATTTTTAATAATAAATAAAACCGCTGTCGCTGATTTCCTTAATTGAATCCGGGAGCCCGATTCCACCAATAAATGTGAAAAAAAGACAGAAGTCTTTGTCACATTTGTCGATTTGTTTAGAGAATTCTGATAGAAATGGTCAAAGGGATCGAAATGGTCACAAGGATCCTTGCATTGTGTAGTAAATTCATTGGAAGTGGCATCTTCTCGAATCAGAGCGATGACACAACATCATTATAAATAAGTGCTGTAGGCATTTTTTTTTTATTAAATTAAATTAGTAAATTCAGATTACTTATTTAAAAGAAAGTAGTTATTTTTCATTTAGTATCCCATTATCAATATTTATCATAAGTTCCCTTTGTGTGGTATAGTCGCAGGACGCACTGTAAGCTTCATTGATGTAAAGTAAATATTCGTATTCCTATGGAAGACAACAAACATCATTTGAAGACATGCACGCGCATTAAGTACGTTTTATTTATAGGTAATTTATTTATTGTTTTAACCAAGTCACGAGGAACTGTTTATAAAAATGGATCCTTATATATTTTATAGATTCAATTATCGTGAAATATCTAGCAATCCGGTGGAAGTTTTTAGTGTTTATATTAATACAAGTATCTAGTGCTAACAGCTATCGTATTGACTGAAAGAACTACAATTACATTACATTATTATAGACGTGGATTTAAATAACAGTTTGAGCTACAGTCGGCCAAAAACATGGTGTTATAAATTTTGACTAAAAATCCGAACAAATCGTAATTTGCTAATAATCGGAGATTCACATCCTTTTATTACTATGAATAAGATGCAAAGATGTTATTTTTAGATTTATTTCCACTGTACAATCTTTTTAAAACATATTGTGTTTTTCGAGATCGAGAATTGACATTGAGAGCCTATAATGATAAGAAAAACAATGCTTTATTGCAAAAAAAAAAATATATATATAATATACTACAAAAATGATCCTAGAAAGTAATTATGACGCCAACCATGATAGCAGTGTTTTTGTAGATAAGGTAATTTGCAATCAGAATGTTCTGTTCATCAAAATATTTGGTTATCTGGATGAATTGTCAATGAAGACTATTTGCTATCTAGTAAATATGAGCCTAAATCTCTTAAGGGCAGTAATTGACCACTTATTTGGCCTACTGTACGTACATACTGATGTAGCTAGCAATGTATAATAGTTTACACTGTAGCAAAATGACTCTCTGGCCCAGAGTGTGTTTCCAATGAAGTCTAGTGATATACACAAATTGAAAGATAACATAAGCAGGTGGTTCGAAATCCACATCAATGGAAACAAAGCTGGTTATCTACCAGATTCAAAAACTAATGTGACGAATTTATTTTCACTGTATCAGTGGTTTTTTATAGGATCACATAATGTCAACATGACTTTTAAGCTATCATTTTGTGTGCATATAGGTAAACGTACAAGCAGTCTTCGGAAGTCAGAAACAGACTATTACCCCATATTATAAGCCTTACAAAAGAGACACAATGCCAACTATCGATCCAAGAAAGACCATTATGGTTGAGTTTGTTTGTTGACAAAGAGTTTTTCAACCAAAATTAACGCTGTGATCACTGCAATGAGTAAAAGAGGGCATTACAAAATGCCTCACTGATTACCTAAGTAGGGCTCGGAAGCCTCGCGGTAGCCATAGTCTTATGGTAGTCGGGCGGTACTTTTTATAAATTCGTGTAGTGAGGAGGTTCTAAGTGTATTCTTTAAGCGCTATACATCACATCTTATATTGCTACTGCCACTTCCACAAATATTAACCTGCCTTGCAAAATGAAAATTATCTATAAACTTGTATTTCCAGTCAAATATCCAAAGATCCAACGCTCTTAATTGACTGATGCGCTCAGTTGTCATAATTGTCATTGTTAGTTGATTCGTTGATACCGGTGTATGCCTGCAGAGGAATCGACTATAAGTGTATCCCTGCGGAAGTATCAACTAAGTGTCAATTATGACAACTCAGCGCTTCAGTTCATTAAGAGCGTTGGATCTTTAAATAAACGTTTATAGATATTTTTTCTTTGCAAGGCAGGTTAACATTTTTGGAGGTCTCTTCAATCGAAGGGATTAGAGTAGGCACCGAAAGACTTCTTCACAGTCGATTAGTCGAAGCCAGTGATTTCAAAGCCATCCAAACCGTCAATTTGACTTAATAATAGTCCTCTAACGACAATGGCCAGGATCGACCGCTCAACCTATCCTACAAGAATGAATACCAACTAGAAATAAACAATCCAGGCAGGCTACGATCAATATAATTTGCGATTTTGACCTAACGCGTAACGCCCTATTATCCCAAACTTCATATAGACATTAGGACGACCCAGGTCATAGCATTATCTATAGTTATATCCGTAGAGAGGCTTTTGTTGTATCTAGTCCTCACCAGTTTTCAATGGAAACACACCCACTGGGCTCCAATCGCTTGTAGATCACTAACGCAAATCAAGATATAAGATAATTTTTTTTGAAAATAACATTTTACTATTACCCAATTAGAACTAACTGTCTAGGTTCTCACAATCGGGCTTCTAAGTATACAATAACGTGTATTTATATTCTTACAATTTACAAAACATTATAATATTAAATGAAATTAATTTTTACGTTTAGTAATGAAACTTTATAATATTTTATTCTACAGTGGTGTCCATTTTATTTAATATTAGTACCTAGTCACTCTCGTTTTTAAATAATGAAGCGACATTTGATAGATGTTTCTATTAACTTCGATTTAAAATTAGCGTTAAGGGAGAGGGAGTATACCCGACATTGTACGTAAGCTGAATTTTGACTGATTGAATAAGTTACGCATGCAGAATTGAAAGCGATTGATTAACGACGATGATCTATTTACGTGGTACAATCGTAACAATAGATATTCCGACTCGATCTATGGCATTCATCGCTATGGAACAGTCACTGTCCGTCTAACGTGGATGAATAGTGTTCGTTAGAGATGTTTTAGACGTTATTTCATTGTTAGAGAAGTTGCACTTTATTCTGCTTAATTTTCGTCGTACCTTTGTGATGTATAAATGTTTCATCATAATGGTCGTGCCAGCGCAGATTTATCGACACCACTTTTTAAATAGCTAATCAAATATAAGATGCAAAATAATGTTTTAGCTTTATGTCAGTTCGTCCGTTATTATAATTCATAGGAATAAAACATATTGAAATATGTATTACAATATACGGGGGCGATTTTATCATCAGCAATTTGAAAGAAGGTAGATACATGTCTTAAAAATATTATTTGCGATACCTATTACGAAATCTCGCAAATACATTTTGGTGTCTATGAATACAGCCTTCATTTCGCGATTTCTGGGCTGGTTTCATAGTCATCCACATATGGGATTATACGTTTTTGCAGATGCTGTTTAATGTAGATGATCAAATCGTCAACCTGATTAGTTTATACCTTCAAGCGTCCTACCTAGTCTTGCAAAGTAGGAATGGCTTATAACAAACAACTACAATTTGAAATAGTGCTTCCGAATTTGTTAGAAAAATATCCATGCAAAATGGAAATACGACTGTTATATAATTCAGCACAATAACGCTTGTGAAAACTGTTACAAAGACTGCAGTTAATAATTTTGTTCATATGTCACGCCTTCCAAAAATATTTTCCATTATTGTACATTATCAAATACGCTAAAATAAGATTGATCGTTCTCGTCATCACGTTTGCATGATGAAACAGACATCTCGTTACAAACTTGTTGTATTTTTTCATTTATCAATTTATAAATACAATTAGGGCTTGAAGACTCCAAACTTATTTGAGTAATACAAGTAGTATTAGTGTATTAGAGTAAGAAATGCTGTTGAGAACTGATGTCGATAGTCTGGAATGTTCCCTGCATGTAACGAGAGTTTTATTGAATTGATAGGATTACCTACCATACAAACAAAGATGAGTGCTCGCCTTCATCGGCCGGACACAATATTTGTAAAACATTATAATCGCTACTATATATTTTATTTACACTGGTGTGTTTGTACACCTTTTCATACTTTCGAAGAGCCGATGCTGTCTCGTCCCCTTTTTCTTTATAGATATATTAAATTTGTCCTAAATATTTAATTAAATATAGTCCTTGGGCTACCGGTATTCCACAGCCCCTATCGTTAAAAAATATATAAGGTTTTTATAGGTAGGAGCCGGCCTAACATCTGGACATTCGGCACGTTAAGTCTAATGTCTTACTTCACTAGCGTCTAGTATTCCTTTCGGTCTTAGCCTTTATTATCTGACACACTAGCCACTAATACCTTGCCAATCCCTACGCATATGTTTTGAGTTACCTTTATTTTTATTTGAAAATAATTAACGTACACTCATAGCCATCACAGTCAAAATTCATAGCCATGATTCAAAACCTTGTCAAATACAAGATAACGAAATTGTAAATATATCTTCACTTCAAATTTTAAATCAATCTTACAAACACGACCTTAGGTTGAAGTGATATATGATCTATTTTTTTACCATACTAATTTCGAATATAATACAATGTAAATCACGTTATTTTATTTTATTTGGAAGACACAGTAATGATAATTACTCAACATTAGTTTCTAGTTAAAAAAGAAATTTACTCATTTCGGCAAACTTACAACATTTTTGCATGTTGTAAATATGTATGCACTTTATTTTTCTTTTGTTTTTTATGAGCAAAAAAAAATTAATTAGTTGATGTACGCTTTACTCCTCAAATTAAGTACTTACTTGCTAAAATTCTGCCATCTGCAGCTGTAATTTTGCCAAATGACCATGTTCAAATGACTTGTGTTTGATAAATGATTCAGTTGTGGCTTTGACTATTTGTTTAACGTACGTTTTAATTTTTCAAAACTAATAAGTCACACAATTTGGGTGCACATAGCCAAAACTATTAGACCTCGCAACGTCCCCTCTACATGTAGCCCCTATAATTTAATACTATACAAATGTCTGTTAGAGACAATCATGTAACGCGTAATCTGTGCTCAAGTGCTGATGCTGGCGAGGACTCTACGTAGCGTAATTGTCACAAACATGATTAGATTATTAGGGTATGAGCGTTATGTATATATTTTTTTGTTGTGTGTATCAATGAAGTAAATATTTTATACTTATTAGCCTATAGATTGTCAAGTTCAAATTGATGTCATACAAATTCGTAAGGTACAAGCAAACATTGGTTTGACAAGATTTGATGAGCAATACCAACAAGTACAAGTGCATCAGCTAACCGGCAATAAATTTACGTGGATAAAGGCAGGATCATATCACAATTTGTACTAGAGTCGACGATTTATTCCAAAAGAATATAATTTTATGTAAATATAATTTAATTATCTCCTATTTAAATAAGTTTTATTAATTGGTTATGGAGTGAACTAATTAATATAATAAATGAAAGTGTTTTTAAAATGTTGTTTTCTTTTCACCACATCCATGAAGTTTCAATAGAATTTTTGCCATAAGAGATCGTAAGACTTAGTGTCTTACGATCTCTTATGGCAATAAAATCGAAGGCATTTGACATGTCCCAAAAACATGCAAAATAGATATGTGCTTTTCTAGATGTATAATATTAGTCTATTTGAGAAATAATACGGCGCTTTTGGTAGACAGCCCGGGTAAGGCATCATGCAGCTTTAGGCGTTTAGCTAGACGCTTATCTAGGGGACTGAATTTAACCTTGGCAATGACAATAGCCAAGGACATGGACCTGCATTTGGACATGTCAGAAGGACTCGCAGTCTTATTTTTCACGATAGACGCAACCGAAGTATACATAAGGTGTCCAGGTAAGTAGCCTTGACTATACAAGTCGTTAATACAGAGGCTGAATGTTGATCACACGCTTCGTTACGTAAGAGTAGAGAATAATATCGATATTTGATTTGTAATCTATCAGCATATCACTATAACTTATCTTAGTGATATGCCTGTAATTCGATGGGTACCTACAATCGATCGTCTTTTTGGGTATCAGTGGGATAATTGCGTAACGTTTTCGGTAAATCAGCATTATTTTCATAGATCCATGTCTTCAGTATTTAGCAAAGTTATTTTTCTCGTCCGAAGTGTTTGATTTAGTTGTTAAGTTTATCCGTAAAAATAAATTCATTCACATACAATAACGATATGGACTATGTTCTTAAAAAAATGCGGACCAATCTAAAACATTACTTATCTCACGGGTGCAAATTTGTGATCCTCTACGTTGACAACACTTGTCTTGAATAGTGGGAAACTCGAAAAGGTGCGTCAATACAGAATACAACTAGCGAGCACACGGCTTCAGCACCAGTAATGGTGTCCATCAGCATGATTGACCTCATCTAACTCGATTTATGACCTTTTAGTATGTAGAAAGAATTTCTTAAGATACTAATATCACCTGACAATAGTTTATTTTGAATTTATTGGGGCCAAGGAACAATCACACAGCGTATATCTAAATACAACAAAAATAAAGAACCTACTGCGCCATCACATTGCCTTGCTTACACAGCGTAGGCACTTCTCCACAGATTCCTGGAATTGTTACATTTACCATCACATGTATTCCAAATGAGCAAATTCTAATCGTGAGAGGACGAAGGCTATAAAAATGAAAAAAATATGGGTATTGGAGATTTTGAACTGTTACACGTTACAAATCCATATATCCATCTTAAAAGATTTGCTTGTTATATACATCCAAATGCAGTTCACTATTCAGTATAACTGCCAAATCCCTTATAGTTTCAGTTATTATTTAAAGCTACACTACACATGGCATACGCAAAGTTACTCCCATATCATTTTACAAAATGGTGCATTTATATTGAGACTTACTGTTAAAACAGTTGCTTACTGTTTCCACAATAAGTCTCAAGTCAAGAATCTGCAGTGGGCCTAAGCATTTTCTATAGTATGGTATATTTTCAGATCACAGCATATAGTTTAACTGTATTAGAAGTATTGCATCATTTATAAACAGTATAAGTATTAAAAGGCCCAAATTGATAACTGCATAAACAAAAGATCACGAGAATACCTACATGAAGTGGTTACCGTACATTGGTACGCGCGTTGCCACTCCCACTACTAGCACAGCAACTCCTCTTACCGTAACCTCAGTCATTCACAAGAACATCCAAGGAGTAGTAACTTGGCTGAGGTCTTCTGTGAGGTGGGTGTACTTACTCAGGTAAGCTGCTTTGATGCGCTCTTCCTGTCTTTTAACAGTCTGATTTGTTAATAGGCAATGCACTGCGGATCGAGGCTTCATAGTGAACGTGTTTTTTTTTATTCTACGTCTGGAGGGATATGAGCATACGGCCTACCTGATGTAAAGCGGGTACCGTAGCCTATTAACACTTGAGATAAGTATCACTCGTGCGATGCCTCCTCTGCTGCTTACACAGCAACTCCTTGGGAGCTTATTGGTGACCTCACTCACACGCAGGAACACAACAACCCTCAAGGGAGTTGTTATTTGGCTGCGGATACTATACTACAGACGGGCTGCTTTGATGCGCCCTACCTCTCTTAAAACATTCAGACCAAGATAAACAGACATGTTCATGCACACAAATGTTTGCCTTGCGTGGGAATCGAACCCACGAGCGTTGGTGTCAAAGTCGCGTCGTTCACGACTGTGCCACCGAGCTTAGTGACGTCGTTGCTGATGCTTAATTTCAAATTTTATACATGTTTTCATAAAATATCGGTAATGAATTTAACAAGATTTTGTTCCAGTTATGTATTTTATATATGTATAAATGAAGCTGTTTCCTTAATAAATGCAGAGCTTTAGAGAAAAATGTTTTGTCAGACGACGATAAAAGCATTAATTAATTAAGAAATAATTATATTAAACGATTTTTCATGGACAGTTTTATAATATTATTACTATTATGGGGCTGGAGTTATGATTCATTAAAAATACAGAATGTTAATCATGCATTTATTTTAATTAAATTTAATTTTGTGTACAAAAAACAGTCTTACAGTGGAGAGGAATCTCTGTTCTTTACTTATTATCAGTATCTTGTCAGGTGGCCTGCTGAGCGGATTATTAATTATTATTGACCGCGTATTTGAACTCATAATAAGATTAGTTTCATATTACACATATTAAATCCGTAATAGTAATACTAGCATCATAAATGTAAATGCAACAGTGAGTTTGACCGTTGTAGAATCGTGTCAGTACATATTAAACCTCTACATAATTAAAATTATTGTGGATGATTTATATTATAGTGTGTCTTATATACATAAAACACATTTTTGATAAATATTCCTTTGAGAGTCACCCCGTCAAAGACTTATACCCCAACATTCAAAATCTTTAATATAAAGATAAGATAAAGATAAAATTCCCTATGAGCGGCATAAGATGGTGCTTAAAATGTGTTTAGCAGTAAAACCAGCCGGAAATAGTCTGCTATATCTTTTTCTCTGTAATCAATAAAGAAGTTTTAAGACGAAACTTTCTTCAATGTTTGTGACCCGGTCTCGAAGCAGGAGTCAATGTGGCGCCATAAAAAGGCACACAAAGTATAGTGTCACAATCATGAGCTAAAACCGTGGCCACAGTAGTTTGGAAAAGGAATAAAGACAGCACCACGGGTTGACACTCTACCAACCTCTTAGAGCAAATAAAAGATGTCATCAAAAACAGGAGAAAATAGACGTTCTCTTCTTGCGCTACGACACACCACAAGAGTTTAATGCAATATTGCTTTGCAAATACATGAATTTATGACGAAAACCACCCTCGCTATTGTCCAGATCTGGCACCTTCTGGTGGTAGTATTTATTCCCAAAATTGATAAATAAAATCAGGGAAAAATTACCGAAGACTAAGAGAGAAAATCTTATCGTCTTGACACTTCTTTCGTAGGGTTGATAATTTTAAAGAAGTAAGAAGATTGTGGAATATTAAATATAACAATTTATTACATAATTTCACCATCTTCCCTCGCAAGTCAGTGAAATTTTTGACCTCTCTTAGTATATCATGAAAATGGCATGGATGGAAAGTTTGCCTTAACATACTTACACTTATACAACTATAATATTTCAATGTGTACGGAGATTAGCATTTGAAAATAGTTTACCAGCAGCACGTACAATTAACTAGTTGGTTCTTCATATACAAACCTGGATACAGGCCTAAATTTAGTTTTTTACTTGATTAATAATTTTTTCAGACTTAATATGCTATATAAATAATAATCTATATATAGCAGTACCGGACTGGAATGTAACTGAGAATGGTTAAATATTCTCAAAAGATTTTTTACAAGGCCGACGATGGACTAGTGATTCTAGTGTCTGACGGTGGCAAGACAAACAAAGTGCTAATACAACAGAGCCGACAACGCGCACACGATCCTTTGTTGTAGACCTCGGCACAAGGTGTTTTCCCCTAGGGGCTACAACATGAGCTTCTTTAAAAAAAAGGCGTGAAGAGATTTTTTTTACAGGGTCGGTAATAAATGATAGACGCACCTGATGTTGCAACTCTCCATAGACTACGATAACTGCATACCATCAGGCATGCCGTACGCTTATTTGATATAAAAAACGTTGCGGAAATCATTAGAACGGTGCTAAAAAGGGGATTGTGAGAGAGATGTCCCATTTGACGCTCACATTTAAAAGTGTAGGTACTTACGACAGTATTTTTTCCCCAATTCCTCACCTTCTGAAGACTGGTCTGGCAGCATTTATTGTTCGTGCTATGTGCTAATCCGACACTGCATAGTTACAAGGAATTGATATAGTTCAATTCATTAATCCAAAGATTAAAAAACATTTATGTATATATCCTCCACCCCAAACTATAACAAATCAGATCATTTTTTTCTTATACAATACAAAGTACGTTAATCCGAATGTTTTCTATTCATTATCTTCTAAAACTTGAACCGACATACATTACTACGCATTATTAAAATGCTTTAAATGAATAAAAGCATAAAGTCACTTCAACAAAAAGTAAATATAAGCTTAATAAAAATAGTGCATATAAAACAAATCCACATGTCTAAATGAATTTGTAAATGAATATATAATATACATTATGTGATAGTCTGAGTGGAGGGATGGAACCATAGTGCTTTCGCAACAATTATAAAGGCCACATAATCTTAACCTAAGTTACACAATAATATAAATCTAATACTAAGTGGACGGATAAGACCATATTAAATGCGACTAAAGCTAAGCATAAGACACTTTCTGTTCATATGCTACTTCCTCATTCCAATACTCATGTTCAGCAAACGCAGTGTGACGAAGCTTACACAAATACCCGAAACGAAGAATTAACATGATGACCATTAGAACAAACAGAGATAAAACTGCTACAGCTGGGTAGATCATTAAGAATGCCATGTCTAAATGTCACTTTCGCGCTTCTGTAATTCTAAGTATTCTTGTGATGATGTCAGAGGCTGCTGTGAAATGGTAGGAGGAACTTCAGCTTCGTGGTATTCGGAAGCGTATGGCTGAAGATAGTAATGGACTGGTCTATTCCGTGCTTCAAGTTCTGCAAGGTCTAGGGGCGGTTGCTTGTGTGGTGTCGCTGACCATATAGATACCAGCCAGCGATTACCTGTCAAAGAGTACAATCAGTTAACATTAATTCATTTGCAAATTGCTGGTATAATGGCGGTCTTTAGCGAATTAAGAGTTCATTTCCAGCAAGGCAAGCGAAGGTCTTTACAGTGAGCTTGCTGAGCAGGATGCAGCATGATCCACGGTGACAACGAGATGCTAAGTAAGGCATATTACAGTCGCGTATTTAATGATAACCCGCCTCACTTATTCTGCCTTATAAGTCACATCAACCTCACTGGGAGATCGCGGTGAGCTTGCCACAAGCACTTTTACTTTACTAAAGGCTGGAAATACGTTTGGATATCCCCTGTGTGATACACTATTAGCCCTTGTGTGATACACAATTTTTATATGTCTAATTGACTTTGTGGTAAAATGGTAGACTAGACGGAATTCAAATTTTTATTTGATTGTGAGATAAAATTACATTACAATGAGGAATATACTTCAAAATAAAAAAAAAATCAAAAGCTGAAAGGTGACTGTAAGATAATAGTATCTGTTGGTATGTTTTTAAATAAAATAAAAAATAAATTAGACTGAGAGGCAATGAGTTCCAATGCACAGATACACAATGTCTAAAAAAACTTATTTACGGTTTAAGACAGAAGTATCACAAAAATTTACCAGTAGCCTAGTATAAATTTAAATACTAATTCAGATAAACTTTACAATTTTGAAGTTGGGAATATGGAGACTTAACCCTTTATTTCTTGAGTACTACTAGAGGGAAATATACTGGTACAACTGGTGTAGACCATACCAATATTTTGAACCAATGGTCAATAGTCCGGTTAATTGAGCATGTAAAATTTTGCCGAAAGGGCCATTGGGATAATAAATCTAATGCATGTTGTTAAATGTAAATAATCTTGCAGAATATGAGGAAAGTCTAAATAATGATATATCTCTTATTATAATCATGTTCAAATTGAGTGAAAAAATTGATGTTACTTTTTTCCTATTCTAGCAAATGATTACGATTTCATGATAGTCAAAAGTTTGGGACTGTGTTGTTTTATTTGCGAGACTCGTATATCATTGAATGTTTTTGATACTATAGAAGAAAAAAATGGTTTGTTGATTCAAGGGTATGCCAAACAAATATAATATAGTCATTACATTTGATAGGTGCAATTGGGTGAATGTGTTAACATGTTAATTTTCTGACAACACTTACTTGTAATAAGAGCAAAAAACAAAACGCAACAAACCTGTGTGTCTGTCGAGCCAATAGTCAGAGTACCTCGAACAGCAGCAGACGAAGTTCAGTATGAGTATGCTCCCCAAAATCACTGAGCTAATAGCTATTGCTATGTAAAAATTTGTGAAATTTCCGACGGCAGAGACAATGGGGTTTATACTTTTGTATGTACCATTTCCTGTAAAGTAAGCGAGAGAGTCAGACCCCGACATTCTCTAATAAGAAATGTAGGTACCTGCAGAAGAGAAAAAGATTGAGTCAAGAATATTTAATTTATCAATGCATTTTTACATTGTGGATAAAAAGTAAAGGTTTTGCCTTAAATCCGTTTTTATTAACCCAATGTGTCAAAAAATACCATTTCAAACATAAAGGGGACATTCATTTATAAGGGATTTGGAATATAATGGCTGGTAAATAAAAATATAATAGAATGGTGTTATAAAACAGAAAAAAATGATTCCCATTATTCCCGGCTCTTACTCATCTTTCCACATCAACAAAGTTCCATCCCTGCTGAAAGCGCATCCAAGATATACAATCTAATCTACCTGTTCCAACAGTACATTGTCAACCATAATTCTTACATTGATTATGGTTTATTCTTTTTCAAATCTTTCACCATTGTTTGCAGTTATGCTGATGTTACTGTAAGTGACCTAATTCGCTACAGACTATTATTGAGAAATGAACAGCAACCTTGGTTGACACCACGTTTGACATCAATCAAGGAGGATATGCTGTCATTTATTTGCACTCATGCTGAGCAATGCTTGTATGTGGACAGCACACACTAATATTTGCAATTAGAATTGCTGGCACATGACTCCCAATAAATTGCATCAATTATTAAGATGCACAGCATGATTATTAAGCTTCCCTTTGAAATACAACAGAGGTTTGACCAACTAAAAGATTATCTATATCTTCATGCCAAGTCCCTTGAGAGGTAGGTAGAGAGGATTAAGGGGCTATATGATGTGAATTGATATATGATTTCATTTAGACGAGTTCAAATATTAGGTAAAGCCTCGTTTTAACTCTCTACTGACACTAATGATCAGCTAGATGATCACCTGACTGGCTCAATAACCATGACATATACAGTTTTAAGTTTATTTTTAAAGTTATACTTATTTTGTTGCATTAGGGAAAAATGATGAGAGTGAATTATTACAACACCGACATCTAAAGTCAACACTACAAAGACGGTAGGGCTCTTAAGTTTTGTTTGTGACTATATTCAAGGTAGTTATTAAAATACTTATTTATGAATCTACAAAACATGTTTTATATCAACAAAGGTAAAATTTATTTAATAATAAATATATATATATATATGTGTATATTATTAATAATTTATGACACTCTCATTTTGTTTTACAAATGTAGAGTGCTGACATGCTGAAATAATTTTTTGGAGTTACATTTTGTATTGTTGTACATAAATACACACAAACTTTTTTGTAAGGATGCAGTTCTCTCTGCTTGACTAGAAGATATGGACAGATTGACACATAGTTTTCACACATATTTCAGTAAACTGTAAAATGGCAACTTGGGGGAGGAATAGTTAGCCTTCTGCCATTAGAACTAGAGGCTGGCAGAGTTGATTTTTAATGTATTTATTTAATGTAATCACAAACAACAATCTCATGAATTTATAGATCTTGCCGTTTTAAAAATCAATAATGAAATGATACTTTAAAGGTTATTATTATCGAAAAATGCTTGATGTGAAAAAACAGAATCAAGTGTTCTTCAAAATTTGATCTGGAATGCTACATCATCAATGTTTTATTTATATATACTTTAAAAATGAATAAAAATATTTTAGTAGTCTAGTAATAAATAAACATTTTTAGATATTGTACTACACTAACAGTTGTAGTATAGTATAACTGTTATTGTATACCTTTTTAGAATCACCAGTTGCAATACTATATGAACATAAAGTTTTCGGCGACTACAGTACAAGTTTACGAATGGCTGGTTAGGGCGTGGTAAACAAGACGCTTTCGATGTTATTCACCTCGTTTTTATAGTAGCAGTTATTTAGTCCAAAATACTTACATTACAGATTTTAAAGGCACAATAATCTACACAATATATATTTAACTTACCTAAGTGAATAAAAACAAAGTTTCTGGTACGCCGCCAGGATAAAAGTGTATGAACAGCTATACAAAACTAAATAACACACTAATGTCTGTTCTTGTCTGTCCTGTCAGTTATTTCAGTTAACGTATGAACATTGATTGCCGTGCCGTATGCACTATGCCGTAAACGTAGAAAAGTTGATAGCCCAATATCCACTTTGAAATTTAACAGTGTAACCATGTTTTATTCGATAAAAACTACCAAATTTTTATGTTACTAAATATGTGGAAACCAGACACACAGTCTGCGTGTTGATAAGCAGCTACCGTAGCTCATGGACACTTGCAATACTAGAAGTGTACATTGCCGACAAATTTCATATTATTTAAAAAAAGCGTATGCGTCTCGGAACGCCCGACAGAAGTGATAACTTAAAATAATCTACATATAATTACAGCAGCCATATGCGTGAGAGAAAGGGAAGTCAGACATACCGGCGCCGTAACGCGTTACGTAACGAAGCAGTTTACCCTTCCACAAGAAGTTATCGTTTCAAAACATTTTATATTTACAAAAAATCAATGAAATAAAATAGTGCTTCTTAGGGAGGAATTTACTCAAAATGCCGTGAGATCTAAATAACTGACATCTGAATTACGTTTCTGAAAACCACTTAAATTCACTGTAATTTCGTAATTTTTGGGATACTTGATATTCACTGCAGTAACGATTTCTCAATTCCAAGTTTTTCTTTGTAACAAACTCTAGACGCAAAACCAGAATAAAGAGGATTGCACATGTACTTGCTAAAAAGTGGTTTAATAAATGAATAACTACGTCACTATAAATTTCAATCAAATTATGACGGACGACAAGTGCAAGAAGTAAGTAGTAAGCGTCTTCGTAAGGCGAAGAATAAACGTTCAATATTAAATGTTTTTTTTTTTATATTTAGATAATAATGAATAAATTACTTTAGAGGCACTTTATTCATTTTTCTGAGCGAATCACCTCCGATATCCAATGGGAGGGAGGTGGTAGAATCCGCCGAGATAGATAGAATTGGGATTTTACCACCATTAGGCTCTATCGGAAGCGACTGCCTCAGGGGATGCGGGGTGGTGTTAACTGTGGCAATAACTACGTTATATATCGTTGGATTTTAAACATTTAATATTTATCATGCCAATTGTTGTCAATGTGTGGCGTATCAATTTCGTTCAGTTTGAATAATGTAAAATAAATAAAGGCAGAAATAAAAAAAGTCAAATTGACGTTTATGTCGATGCTTATTAGCATATGCTACAATATTGACTGACGTCTAGTCTAATGTAATCGGTTTATTTTTTATTCTACAACTTTCCAATTTTCAGCTAACTCTACGCGCTTACAGACGTACTTAGTAGAAATTAAGATATTTACCTATGTTCAAAGTTCTTCTAAAATTTTATGAATAATTTTACCCAGTTACAAAAAAATATTTATGATTGTTTGCATATTGCATCATAATATTATTTAAAATTCATTTAGACAACCTGTATGTAATGATTTCATGAATATTTTGGAAAATTTTGATGAAAAGTAGCTTTAAATTCATTGAATTCGATAAGCAGTAAAGATTTAAGCAACAATGTGAATAGGCGTTGACTTCATTATTGAAGGTATTATTATAGATATTGTAGAAGTGACATGAAAAATAACTAACTAGCAATTCTTCTTAAAAATCTAATGCTATATTTTCAGGTGAACCTTATGATTAAATTTCATTGATCGAGAAAATGTAAATTACAAATGGTTGACATGTTTTTGGAATTTTGAGGCACACTTCGAAATCGATTGAGTAAAGATTTCTAATGAAGAAAGGTTTGCTTTTAAACTTCGCTATCTGTCAAACAACTAAGACTGTCAAATCATATACACAATATAAAATAGTGGTTCCAATTTACAAACTGAAATTCACCTACATTGCTGCTCATAGTTCTCGAAAAAGAAAGCCTAAAAACGATATTTTTTAGGCAGGAAAAAAATAAAAACAACGACTACTCCAGAAACTGATAATATTAACCTGTTCCACAAATTGTGTCAAGCTTCTTACTGAAAGGTATGCAATCTAGAAGTGAATCTTTTCTAAATATGTCGTGTAAAACTACAGTCAAAAGAATGCACATAATTATGTCAATGAATACAAAAGTAAATAGTCATATAATAGAAGTTCACGAAACGAAAGCCAGTAGCTAGATAGCTTCTCTTCATGTCAGTTATACGATATGTATAACACTGTTCTATTGTCATGGATGCAATGAGAATGAGACTAAAAGAAAATTCATTTTGTAATATAAAAGAGGGTAAAAGTTATAGTATTATATTATTAATCAATTGATTTATTTCTGCATGGTATTTTTTGTTTATCTTTTCCATTTAAATATTCAGAATCAATACAGACAGACTTGCAACCCTACCAAGTGAGACAAGTTTAGGTAGTAATAGTGCCACAAAGTTACGTTGACCCGGTGGCCAAAACGGAACTAATGGCGCCAATAAAGTGTTACACTAAAAATGCCAAACTGTGCAGTTATGTCATCCAAAAACAGGTCGTACACTTCTAGTTTGCAAAAATATTGAATTACCTTTCACATGCAAGTATTATTTTATTTGCTTTCATATGAAAGAAATTAAAATGGTGTGATAACGATTAATACATAAGAAATCGATTCAGTAATCGAGTACTGATGCAATCGAATCATATTCTTTGGTCGCATATATCCTATCCCAAATTAGCGTAAATTATACAAACTGCAAAACAAACCAGTCCTTCATCCTGTATAATAGAGTTTATATAGCTAAAGACAAAGAAAAGTATATAGGACGTTTCGTAATTTTGAATCTACCAGCTTCGATTTACGAAGAAGTTCTGCTATTCCACAACAGATGGCAGGCAGCGGTAAGAAAATAATTTTGAACTGTAGGAGCCTCGAAATAAGGTTGACATTTCCTTAAAACATTATTTTCGTATCTATGTAGTAGTTACCTCGTCCCCCGTCAACAATGGCAGAATTATTTACTAACAGAATCACGCGTATGGCGTGGCGAGTCCTTTAGTAACATGTCTCTGCATTCGTCTGTCGAATTTGTTGTTGTTGTGTGTACGAAGCGTAGTGTTTTTATCGTTGTTTTGTGGTTTTATTCGTAGAATGCTAAAAGTGTTATCTTTTATGAAAGAAGAGAAACGTCTCCGAGCGCCTGTTATGCCTTTCATAAGTTGTATGAACGAATAGCTGCTGCTACAGTTAGTGTTGCTAAGTGCAATGATTTATTTACCTTATTCGCCCACCCCAGTTAGGTACTTTTTTAATATAATTAAATATTTTAATAAATGATCGGGGATCTCAGCTGGTCACGCAAGGGCGATGTTCCCATCGACATTACCCCAAGTAGTGCGGCAAACTCTCCGGAACTCCCAGCAAGGCACCACGTAGTAATGCGAAATGTGCGAAAATTGGTTGTTTTCAGCACATAAACGACAAACTGAAAAATTGATATAAATTATTGGTTTTACATATTTTTAGATTGTACTTATTTTCATATAAACACAAAACTGAATAACATTCTATGTGGCATAAAAATATTTATGTTACTTGCAGGTGTTGGAGGATGATTCTTTCGGAAATTGGTTGCTAAGAACAGGCCTACGCTACCAGCACAAAGATTTTTACGTCGAGGAAGAAGAGAGAAAGAACAAAAGGAAAGATTGAAATCGGTGACTTTGAACTTGCCGCCATAAGACGAAAAATTCATGAATACGTGCAATATTAAAGTTACTACATATATTATATATTGCGAAAAATTGGTTTTCGAAAAAAATAACAATCGAAACGAAAAGTCCTTATTGCACGCAATCACAGTGCATGGAGGCCTAATTATTTGCACAAAATTCGAAAAAATGAATTAGGTGAAAAAATACCTACAATATATTCGGACGAAACATATTCATTAATTCACGTCCCATACTGCTGACCGTTATTGGCAAAGTGATAATATTGTCGGTGTTTTTAACCCTATCTCAAAGGGAAACCAGTGGATAATAGTTCACGCGGGAGGAGAAATTGGATTTGTACAGAAAAACGATTTACAATTAATAATTACAGCGATTATCATGATGACATTAATAATACTAACTTTAAAAAATGGGTAACTGAAAAATTGTTGCCTAATTTACATCAAGGGTGTATAATTGTCTCTCCAAGTTGCTCTGGATCCGGTTCACGTGAAGTTGTTGCGTGTTGTCAGGCGGATGCTGACACAGAAACTCTCAGTATATTAGTCGCATGACATGCCTCCAGGAAGCTATTCCTGTAGACATTTTGCCTTAACTTTTTCGTTGCAGCGTTTTCGCTAGTAAGCAGGATGCATTGAATGCATGTAAAGATGGTGATGGTAAGCCTCTTACAGCCCAAAACTATAAATCACCATTAGGATTTATGTAGCTACATATTAAATGAAATCAGTTAAGTAACCAATTTTCGTTTTAATATGATTATGAATATGTATTAAAAAAGACTAACACGACTTTAATTTTTAGTTATATAGTAAAATAGGACTAACGGACATAACAATAACAAATGAACAAGATTTTATATTAAAACTTAAATTGCAGAATTCTTTTGAACAAACACAGACATTGTACCTAGCAAACAGAGATACGGATCTACTGAAAGGAGTCAGGGTTGCATGGGGGCTTGTAACACAACCGTCTATTACATCATAGAGAACCATCTCCAATTTTCTAAACCTCTCTGAAGCATAACTAATACCTTCAGAGGGAGGAATGGTTCTACAACCTCTTTCGTTATAAGAGGGACTGATATCTAGAAATCGTTTATAACATCCACCAGTAAAGTTTATCCCGCCACAAAGTTGCGTGTATTTGCCCCATAGTCCTCTAAAACGTTGATCTGAGCTCTCAAACACTCTATGACAATTAGGCTCACCAAATTCATCTTCCCATACGCCACAAGAATAACATTTTCCTATGACGTTTTCAGGTATAGGTCTTGGCGTTGTTGTTCGTGGTGGTAATGTCGGTTTCCACCCTGGATACGGTGTTGTTGTCCACCCTGAGTAAGGTGTCCATCCCGAATACGGTGTCCATCCTGGATATGGGGCGGTTACCCATCCAGGATACGGCGTCCATCCTGGTGACGGAGATGGTGTCCACGCAGGATATACTGTTGGTATCCACTCTGGATATGGTGTCCATCCTGGATATGGAGTCCACCCTAAGAATAATGTTGTTTCCCATCCTTCATACGGTGTCCATCCTGGATATGGTGTTGGAGTCCAGTCTGGATGCCACGTTACATTAGGTTTTGGCCTTCTACCTATAAACGGCCATATAAAATATTTTTGTTTTGGCGGTAACAGCGTCATTTGTGATGGTTGAGGCGAAATTTTTGGTTTTCGACTTAATTTAAGAATTTTAGTTCGAATTTTATGTGCCGTAGTTTTTTTATAAAACAACACGAGTTTTGTTATCCTCGAAGTAACGGAATTTGTTTTATTTGCGGGCTGTTGCATTCGCACTTCTAACAATGTGCTCTTATTAAAAGTTGTATTTTTAAAAATACGATTGAATTCAAATCTAGGCAATGGTGGAAAATAGGACTTTCTTTTTTCTGATCTGTAATAAACGTTACGCAGTGACCTGGTAGTTGTGCTGTCAATGGCACTGGGAGTGGTAGTGTTAGTAGTGAGAGTTTGTATTAATGGGTAATTCTCGTGACTTTTCGTAATCCGCCCGTCAGGCAGGCTGGTTGATCTATATACGTATTGCATCGTAGACTTTTTCCCAGGGGAAGAGATCTGTTGCATAGGCAAATATCCCTGTTTAGAACTCTCTGATGTTATATCAACCGTATATGACCACATCTTTTTTTGTTTCAAAGGCGAAAAAATTTCCATATCTTCTGCGTGGTCTTGGAGTAACATTTTATGTTCATAATCTTGAGGCACTATAAACACTTCGCTATTTGGTTGATACGTGTAAGGATTTTTAAGACGCGAATGCAAAAAACAGCACGAACTCGTTAAAAAGTGAAGCAATATGATACAATACGTCATTATCAAACAACAACACAATAAAAAAAAGTAAAGTAAATACATAGAGGTTGAACAAGGGTATATCGATTAAAATATATGAGCAGATAATTTTCTTCTGATTAAAAACTTGTCCTCTTTCCACTATCTGGAGAGTTAGCATTACTATTGAAAGTACGAGTAGCTCGTGTAATTAAGTTTAAAAAGTAGATACCTAAGTACATAATTTTAGTAGTAATTACTAATTTAATTGGTCTGGTGGGAATGTTTTTTTATACCACTACGCAAACAACCATACAGCTTGCCCGATGGTAAACAGTCACCGTAGCATATGGACATTTGCAACACCAGGGTTGCCACTCATGCGTTGCCGATCTTCTAAAAACCTCTTCACGCATTTATTCTCTGAAGACAACTGTCAGAATACAGGATGAATAGCCGACCGACTATATGCATTCCTATCTGATACCAATGTTGGTGCCAAATCAGGGCGACAAGACCCGCACGCATGCTGGACAATCGTCATAAGCGGATTGCATAGCACGAAGCAGGTCATCGTCAACCCCATATCTGGGTACAATGTTCCAGAGATCCTTTCGCATGACCCTATCAAATGTTTTTTCAAGATCCACGAAACCGCAGAAAACCTTATGGTCTATGGCTATGGTCAGATGCTTCTCTACGATATTGCGGAGCGAGAAAATTAGATACGTACATTCCCTTCCGGACGGACGGAATCCTCCCTGTGCCTCCCACAGCATTCCATCGGATTTCATCCTAATTCACCTTTCAATTACCTTTTCATATGCTTTTGCTGCTATGCTGATCAAACTGGTGGCCCAATAGCTAGCGCAGTTCATGCGTGAACCCCTTGCTTTTATGCAAGGGCACGATGACTGCGCGTCTCCAGTCCATTGGAACCCCTACAGATCCCCAGCATAGATTGCTTAAGTACTAGAAGGTGTCCCGGACGTAAGTTCCACCTAGTTTGATCATAGCAATTTCCGTTCACTTTCCATTTTTCAAACTTCGCATCGATCATTCGGTCTTATCGATAGTTAGGTATACCTTCGTCTACACGCCGTCAACGTGTATTAGCAAGAATGACACCAGCTTTAAACTTTATCTTGTCTTTTCTGGATGCCGACGAACCACTCCGAGACTTCTTTACCTCTCCAAAAGAGTTTGATATTTGCCTCGAAGTTTTTCGTCAGCTTCTCTTCCTCGTTCATAATTTGTATTTTACTCTTCTTTTTTACTAAAGCCTTGGTTTCATTCTTGCGTACATGGTACATTTCTTTCTTCTTCTGTCTCATACTTTCATTTAATGGCAAAGATGATACATAATCCAGCCACACTTTCGTCTTTCTTGCTACGGAGGATTCAAACTCCGCATCCGAACAGGCATCTCCTTTTAATGTTTTATGCCTTATTGCGCATCCACATGCTTCTTTTGCACTATCCACCATACTTTCTTTCAAAACTTTCCAACCATCATCCACATCTGAGACGGAAAGGCTTGCATTCGCAAGTCTTTCACTTACTAGATGTATATACGTTCTCCTTACACTTTTAAGTCGCAATTTCTCGCCCCTTATCCTTTCATGATCTTCGAAAGGAATACGCACTCGCCAGTGCATTTACTACTTGAAAAGTCCTATAAACCGGCTTACCACCAGGTAGTGATCCGTTTCAAGAGTGGGACCTCTAAAGGCTCCTGTATCTATTATAGTATTTTGGAGAAGTCTATATATTCAATCAATCACACTCATAACAATCATTTTGGTCATTCTGTCTCCATGTACGTATAGGGTACGTGTATTTAGCTGATACCTCAACATTTCTAAATAGTTTCCGCATGAACTTGGATCATTGTTGTCATTTCTCTGTGGCTACGAAAGGCTAAATTACACATTGAAAGTGTCAGACTAACATCAAGGAGTCTAGTAGTACTTAGCGCCAAAAAGATTTTTCTTTCTTGATTATGGACTCTTATTCTTCATCTAATGTTCCATGTAGTCGCCATTGTTTGAAACGTAATAATTCAGGTGAACTTTTTCATGTCTCGTGTCGAGGCTAGGTAGACATATTCGTCAACAACTTCGAGCATGTTTAGAGTTTCTTGCATGTTTAGAGCAACCATGACTGGTATAGATGTGTCATGGACATTCGACATGGTCTTAGTTATGTCCATGTTCATCTTGAGACATACCTGGTTAGGAACACTATTGAAGTAATTGAGCACAGCGCTAACGCCCTCCACTGATTTCGCCATGACAACTATATCGCTGGCAAATGGAAGGTGGGTGATGTTTTTGCCATTGATTTTTATACTGTATCCTTTCCAGTCCAAGAGTTTGAAAACATCTTCCAATGCTGCGATGAAGTGTTTCGGGGAAAAACATCGCAGACTTATAATTTTTTGCACTTGGATCGGTTCCGTACTGTGGTCCTGTACTCGTATCCATATCGTTACCTTACTATATAAGCACTTCAATTCTTCGATGTACCAATAGTCAATTCTACATCTCTGGAGAGACGGTAGCACCGCCCATGTCTCGACCGAATCAAAGGCTTTTTCGTAGTCGACATACGCAGATACACATAAGGGCAGATATTTCTCCTGTCTTCTGTATAATCTGGTGAAGGGCGTGAATGAGCCGTTTCGGAATTCGGCTTGTTAGGGAGGCTGGAACTTATAAAGTCTGCGTACAAGGCGGTTTTTTTATACAACGTCGGGAGGCATACGGTCTACCTGATGTAAAGCAGTTACCGTAGCCTATTAACGCTTATAATACATTATGTTTTACTCGCGCGATATCTCCTCTGCTGCTAACACAGCAACTTTTTTGGAGCTTACTGGTAACCTCACTCATACGCAGGAACGCAACAACCCCCTAGGTGTTATTTGGCTGCGGTTTTTAGTGAGGTGGACCAGACAGGCTGCTTTGATGCGCCCTACCTCTCTTAAATCAATCATGCAGACCAATACAAACAAACATGTTCGTGCACACAAATGTTTGACTTGTGTGGGAATCGAACCCACGAGCGTTGGTGTCAAAGTGCGTTATTGACCTATTCAGATGTATACGAAATTAAGTATTAAAAGTTGCGTATGCCGTTACATCGGTTTATTAGAACTGACACAAGACGTTTGAAAATGATAAACTATTTTTTTTTACACATTATTGCTAACATGTCAGTTAACGCTATAGACATAATTTATATCATGTATGCATTAGCTTTTCAATATTTCAGGTTTGTTCCACACAGTTCGCAGTTTTAGTCATATTCAGCTCTCGCTTACATAATTTTGACGTTGGGGTCAGCAACCACATTGCGTATAGCGAGCAGACTTTTACTGTCTAGTAGTTTTCTCAACGCTCCATTCACTCTACTTACTCCCAGTATTCGCTTCCTCATCAACAGTATATATTCCATTCCAGTTGAAAACATTTCTAAGATTTACACTCTTATCCACGTACCAACGTATATGTTGCGACACTACATCATGAAATATCCTTGCGTTTGTTGTAGTTTCCTCTCTTTCAACAATTATTACCTACCGTTGTTTTCTTCGCATTCTGCCTCAAGTGTTTCTGCGTACAATATATCTTTACCACACCACACAAGTATGCTACAAGTGCGACACGAGTAGAACTGAAAGTTCTTTCGATTGTATTGCATTTTTTGTACAACTTGAGAGGCATTATAAGCCTACGGCCCACCTGATGTAAAGCGGTTACCGTACCTGCTGAATGACTGTAATACATTGACTATTACACTCGCGAGACCACTTCTGCTGCTAACACAGCAACTCCTTAGGAGCTTTGCGGTGACACATTCACATGCAGGAAAACAACAACCCTTCAGAGAGTTGTTATTTGGCTGCGGTCTTCTGTGAGGTGGAGGTACTTCCCCAGACGGGCTGCTTTGATGCACGCTATTATATTGTATACTGTAATATTATAAAGCTTACGAGTAAAACAAGGGAGAGGTCGGACAGTTTGACGGACAAACAAAAGAGACAGACGAATAACAAACTGATTTTATAAGGGATCTGTGATCTTCTCTCGTATTACAAGGTACGAAATTTGTGGTCGCCTGCGGCTGCTGTCGATTTCCAATAGATTTTCGTTAGGCATATTTATTGGCAATTTGATCTAACCTGCTTTGCGTGCTTCCGCCACCAATTAGTTCATGCGGCCTAGCGCCGGCCGGCACCCACCCACTACTGTTAGTACATGGTACATGCCGACGCTGCCATGGCTGCTCCGGTAGTCTCTGCTTCGGCTGCTGCGGTCGTCCGTCATCTGGAACAGAATCCGCATGCCCCCACCACCACCGTCGCTGCCACGACTGGCCTGGTCGTCGCTGCGACACGTGTTTCGCCTCTCCACGAGGCATCATCAGGCGTTGTAGACGTTAATCGTAAGAATAACATGCTACAAGTGACAAATCCATCGCAGTGCCGTCCCAAATTCAATATAAGGGACGGCACTGCGATGGATTTGTCACTTGTAGCATGTTATTCTTACGATTAACGTCTACAACGCCTGATGATGCCTCGTGGAGAGGCGAAACACGTGTCGCAGCGACGACCAGGCCAGTCGTGGCAGCGACGGTGGTGGTGGGGGCATGCGGATTCTGTTCCAGATGACGGACGACCGCAGCAGCCGAAGCAGAGACTACCGGAGCAGCCATGGCAGCGTCGGCATGTACCATGTACTAACAGTAGTGGGTGGGTGCCGGCCGGCGCTAGGCCGCATGAACTAATTGGTGGCGGAAGCACGCAAAGCAGGTTAGATCAAATTGCATATAGATTTGACTTTCGCAAAGTAACGCCTGAATCTATTAACTATATTTATTGGCGTTATAGGGACCTTTACTGGTGCTACAGGGACAGCGACTTATTCTTAGGTAATTAAGAAGACAGTGGTACACACAGCTATTGAATGGCGTTCGATTCTGACAGACTACTACCAAGTAAGTAGGCACGTTAGGGTCGATAAACTACGGATTTTCACTGCTGGGTGGTCAAGAAATACCTAGCAACGATATTATTTACGTTAGCATAGAGGTTTCAGAAGGTTGACAAACATAGGAGCGACGGCAGCCTTGGTGAGTTTGCTGCTATCGTGGGTATTTATTATTGGTACACGACTTTTCTTGATAAATTTAGTTCGTATAGGTACTTACTTATACTCATAGTACATATTATACATACCTACATACGGTACATATTTGCCGCTTTTCTTTCAGTTTTCCTTTCGCCTAACTGAAACTTTGTTAAGAGGTTCGTAACCCAATGCTACCCTTTCCGTCTTTGCAACTATTTACAGTAAATATTTGCGATATCTACCAACCACGAAAGGACTAGCTGATACGCGCGAGTTTATCTATATAGTGGGGTAGGTACAGCATTTCCGGAAAGAACCTACATATAAAACTTTAAATTATAAATAGGGTTATTGTATTTAAAGCTATAATATAATGGATTATACAGTTCTTTCCTTTTCGGTTAATATCTTCAAAATGTACCTTAAAAATATCCTATGTAAAAAGACTTATTACAGAATTGTTAAATATCTGACTGACAAAAATATTTGGAAATAATTCAGCACATGTATTTAGTATATCTTTAATTATACCACTTGATATTATATATATACTGAGATACATTTATGTAATATGAATTGACAGTTTAAAAAAGACATATAATGGCAAGTTTCTTTCGGCATTTCTTTATCGCCAATGGTAACTTTCCTAAATGTAGGTCGATAAAAAAAAATAGAAACAAAAAAAAATCCATAAGATTTTATTTAAAAGCATGTACCTAAGTCTTTACGAAGTGCCCAGGAGGGCCCAATGTTGCTATTTATTATTTAACTTTTTTCTCTAACTTTGTTAGTAGTAACCATATCGTATGGTTTTTAAATAAAGACATTGAAGTGAAAATCCTGACGAATAAATAGATAGGGTAGTCGACTTCAAATTTAAACGTATAATAGTCGAAAAAAAATCAGCAGGAAGAAGTTATCGCCAAAAAAATATTTCATTTATAATCATTCATCAATCGCGAGGCGGGCGGCTTGGCACACACGAGTTCGAATTGTTACTCAAATGATTGGTCATGCCCTTAAAATACGAAATCTTATATCTTAACATAAAACTTTATTTTATAAGAAAACAATATATTTAATATATATTTTAAGCAATAAAAGTGGCATGTAATTGTTATAAAAAGAAGTGGCTCTTTTATTACATAAAACGTATATTAAATAAATATAAATACTTCAATTCGACCATGATAAACAATTAAATAAAGCTAACATTGTCAATTTAAATATAATATGGACTTGAGATGAATATAACGTATCGGCTAATGTTATATCAAGTTCTAGACATAATAATATGCCTTCTTTTCTAAGCAATCAAAACAAATCACTTAGAAGTTGACTTTTAAACCAAACCCTAGGGAACCGTAACTTTATTAGTTAGAAGGATAAATTATGGACAACAAGAAACTATTGCATGCTAAATATCGATCGCGTATTGCTGCCTTTTACAGAAAATAGTGCGAATCAAGACAGTTACGCCTGACGAAATAAAATAGCAATTGATTTTGCAATGTACTTCAGAACTACAAATTTGGCATATCCCCATTGCATGCGGTTACAAGAGTCATTTGCGCATAGCTTATATTACGCCGTTTCAAACCTGGGCGACTCGCGGAGAAAAGACGTACTGTTAAGCAGGGTACTTGTAAAACAAATGAAGAAAATATTTGCGGCTAATACATATTCTGCTTTATTAAAAGTTGTGACAGAATTTTCATAACGCTGGAGCTCGTTCAACTATTTGTATAGTCCCGAATTGAGCGGCGCCTGCCAACGCTAGTCTTTCGCTATGAAAGAGCCAGCGGGATTTTAAACTCACGCTCATCCCACCAACTCTTCGCCTCGTCGCGCCGGTGTGATACCACCTTTAGTCACGGACAGCTATCAGCAAGTTACAAACATAAATTTATGGATTATAAAATGTCATATTGTTTTAAGTTGCTGAAAAAACTAGTGCCATTACATTGAAATTCTAATTAGAGCTGAGTTACGTCAAGATAGCATATGTACGAATGATTAGATGATTACAGACAAATATTAAATTATCCTATAATATTGTTTTACCATTATTGTATACATTTTAATTTAAAAATGTGGTCTAAAAATGAGCAAAACATAAAAGTTATTACTCGGGATATATTTTTAAATACTTAATAATTACTTGACTTACTTGAGACAAATTTACTCTTACAATTAACAATCTTTACTCTCATATACTTAGTAGCTACATACACAAGCAACGATAGACATACTTAAGCGGATGACTTTTAACAAAAGACGGAAATCGTCACACTCACAGAAATGTGCTATACGATTCCAAGCGAAGTTCGCAGTAGCAAAATCGGTACAGGGTGAAAAGTTGACTACTGATCAAACGCTGGTAATTATGTCAAAAATTCTACTGTAATATCAACTTTGGATTAATTCGTATTAAAGACAATGTATTGTATACGTACAACCAGTTAAGATAACAGTGCCGGGTCAATTTAATTATACAATTTTAATAAGTGTTCTGTGACCATATAGTACCATAATATCAATAAATCAAAAGAACAAAAACATGAGGCAATAAGCGAAAGTAAAGCAGGCAAAGAAAATCGTTAAACTTCTGTTAATTCAAAATAAATATCGCAAAAAAAAAATTTAAGTATTCTATTAAAGTATATTATAATTAATAATCTAGACTACATATTAATGGAGTAATATGCATATTATTACATCAAATGACGTAAAAGTTCCAGCCTTTCTTTTACATTGTCACATCTCCATGAATAATTATGTACCCATGAAGACGACGTATTTTCTTTGAATGTCAAATAAAATTGATACAGATTATACTGGTCCACTGATCGATTTCGAAATCAGTATCCAGGATTCCACCTGAAAGAAAAAACGAATTGCACTAATGGTGTTAAAGTCATCATAGAGCGGTTTATTCAGTTGAGTTCTTGCTTCTTGAAGTGAATGACCTTAGCGAAGGAGGACTGATTTAAATCTCTTTAACATGTAACCCTTGCAAATGTAATTTTTGTCCTCTTTTATAGTTTACCTTTTTCAGGTACTGCCCACGTGACGGTAAATAGTTGCCTTTGCCTATGAAAATTTAAAACACTAAAGGTGAAGTTCGCGCGTTACCGACCCTCACCCTCCACCCTCATTCTGCTCGTTTTGAACTATCTCATGCTCGTTTTGGAAAAATACTTGATAGGGAGTTCACTGCACACAATTTCTGAAAGGAAACCCGCACTGGATGCGGACAGTACGTGACTATTTTTTATTAATAGTGAGAAAATGCGACATCCTATCTGTGCCCAACTCCTCTGAATGTAATCCGTTGTACAATCGGTAGTATAAAGGGAGGTAAAGTGTAATGGCAAGAAGTTTAGCCGCGTCCACTTGCAAGTTGGGCAAAGGGAGATGCATACTATTATTGCTAATACCCACAGATGCGCGAAAAAGCGATCCGATCGCGGTTCGACGCGAAACAGTTGCGATGGGGACCATTACACACAGTTCTCCCACCGTGGTTTGTGGTGTAGCGCTGTGTAGTGACGTGAAAGCAGTCGGTGTGACCTCAAAAACGGGCACATCGATCGTAACCCCGCTGGGTTATGAAGCTGTAGTTTAGTAGTAGATTTTGGTAACTATGGAAAACATCGGGAAAGTGGAATTTTCTAAATTTCAGATTTCACAAATAGTTGCTAGATGGGAAAATTTTTACTTCCACCAAAACCCCAATAATTATCATTAATGCCTAATATACCAATGATTTTTACTAAACGCGGTTATATCGGTGATGAATATTTCTGTTTGGATCCATATCTACGAGGCTTTGATTTAGGGCCTTGTCAATATCTTTATCCAACTATTTTACAACCTCTGGTTGCAGTATAATAAAAAAATTGATGTACTTAGTACAATAAATTCTATCAGTTTTTCAGTTGGGTTCATGCAAATCGTACTTATTTTGATCAAAGTTTAAAAAAAATTGCTGTTCCGCTATCGGATCGCACCGCAATCGCTTCACTCCGCGTGACTCTACTATTACCATAGGCATAGGATACAGCGCCCGCGCACGACGTCCGTCCCGCATCCTTCACGAGGCGCGCATACAGGCACAAATATTAGAAAAAATCGCTACCGCTTTCCTGCTTTTCCCCTGGTTTTGCAATTCAATCTCCCAGCTCGTCTCTGAACTGAGTCACTAGACTCAAGCTGGTGTCGAGGTGCTTTCGGAATTGAGACTTTTAAAATAATAGTCTATGTACCGAGGTGAAGCACCTACCGTTTCATTGAAAGCCAATTTCAACGTTTCCACAGGTCTCCAGAACAGGACTTCGGTCTCGGCACCAAGATACGCAATGTTTTGGTTGATTGAGGAGTTACATTTATTTACCTACCTTTTATTTAAAACTTTTGCGTTAATACTTACAAAAATGTGTTCATTCGCATTCAATTATTTCCACACTGACAATTTTTGGCTCAGTTGTCAGATCAGGAGGTGAATACTGCATTGTTTCTGCTGGCTCGTCCATCTCCTTGGCAGGTTCAGGATCAGGTGGATGGTAATATACTACTTGCTTTGATTCTTGCAATTGTTTGGTTAATTTTGATTTCATTCTTTCCAGTTCCAATCTTTCCATCTGAAAAATCAGGGAAAGATTGAAAAAGAAATCCCTACTATTTTAAACAACCGATTATATATGTATATACATCAGTATATTTCGTGTATCGCGGCACCGGCTCTAACGATTAAAAAATTTTGTAAATACAATTTTTTTTTTAATTACGTCAAACTCGAAGCACGAATAGTCGTACTAAGTAGAAGCATGTTAAAACATATAAAAGATAATTTATTGTTTCCATAAAGAAACGATAACTGAGAACTTCACTAGTTCAGATTGTCTCCGATCGCCGTCACCGTGATTTTACGTGCGGCTCAAGGTCAAACGACGCCATATTTGTATCTTGATGGCTGTTACTCAGGCGCCGTCACCGTAATAACACGTTCCTTGTACAAATTAGTGTTGTTCCCTTGCTGTGTTAGAAGACTACGAATTCTTAAATATTTTAGAAGGAAATAATGACTATTCGACGAATTATATATGAAAATTATTAATTTGATAAATCAAGCTCGAAGAGATGTATCAGAAAACGAAGATGTTATACTAGATTCAATGCTAGAATATTGATTGAAACGTAAATAATGTTATTTTTTTATACCACTAAGTTAGCAAACAAGCTTACGGCCTGCTTGATAGTAAGCAGTGACCGTAGCCTATGGACATTTGCAACACCAGGGGTGTCACTCTTGCGTTGCCGACCCTGTAAGAACCTCTTCACGCCTTTCTTGAATAACCCCATACTGTAGTCCCTTGATACTTGATTAATAAAAACTGATTTAATATTAATTAAATTTTGAACTTTTATTCATTTAAACTAATCGATAACACTATTTCCCAACCCTATTTGAAATTACGCCGACAGGCCGCTGGCGTTAGGGTGTATGATGATGTAACAAAATATGGCGGTTAAAGTGTTAAGCACTATTCCCTAAATCGTGAGACATAAATACTTTACTCTTCATGTGGTAAACTGATTTTAAATTAATTTCACATATCACAAATATTTACCCTGTACCAGTTACCTTTTTTACATTTGATGAGCTTGCCACCAAGCAGTGGTTAGTAACACTACTTTGACACCAACGCTGGTGGGTTTGATTACCGCACTGGACAAACATTTATTTGCATGAAAATGTGTGTTTATCTTGATCTGGGTGAAGAAAGATAGGGTGCATCAATGCAGCCCGTCTAGAGAAGTATCTCCATCTTACGGAAAACTGCAGGTGTTATGATAATAAATCACAGAAATTGGTTTCAATAGGTATTATAATCATAAGATACCCCAGGTTTTGCTATCTTAGCAGCAAAATAGATGGAGAAAATATATTTATGCATACACTTTTGTTCAGTCACGGTGACAATACATTATCATATCATTCCTCAGAATATACAAACCAATTAACATTCTGTGTGTTATTAATAATATCACTTTTAAAGCTTAAACTCTACCAAGGTGGATGTTGATAAACTCTGAGATTTCTTTATCAACGAAGGATTTAATTTATTAAGAAGGAAGAAGGACAAGTTTTTCACTCACTAGATGTGTGAAACCACTTCCATCTTCTAATTTCTCACTTGATGCATCTCAACATACATGTGTAAATATCTTTTTGATAGAATAGTATTGGAAAAAAGGTACTGGAACGAAATTGTATTCAATTGTGTTAACCAGTTTTATTATCACTCTTATTTTTATAAAGGTCATGAACAACCTCATAAATATTCGGTTTTGTCCTAATACATGCATACAAATTTCACAATAATCGCTGTTTTATTTCCTTCAGCTAGATCCACAATATTCCTTACAGACTCCCAAAACTTCACATTATTGGGTATTTACATACGGTGCATTCAAAAAAACTTACAAGCCCAAGTTTTGTATCTAGAATATATGGCGTTGGACATAACACACTGTGATTTCTCCCTTCAGAGTATCAATACTCATGCTGTTTTCTTGCTTAGCTTCTAAGCATGAATAAAGTATGACCACTGATACTCTTCTTTGTGTGTTGTTTGGTTATGAACCAGGACAATATTACTAGTACTGGCATGATCGTCCTCAGACAATCGGCTCATCATGTTAGTGGAGAAATTACCATTTTGTTTGTTGCTCCATTTCTACTTCTCTATTATACACAGCCAACTAGGCATCTCTATCAGCCCATTAATCTAATCGTTCAATCCATGCCTCTCTTGCCTAAGGGGGAAAACTTTAACAGCGCAATAATCAAATTTTGGGCCAGAAAAGTAATCTAATGGATGTTGCATGATTCTGGAATATCTTTATATATTTCAGGATGATAATACCTAATAATTAATTGTCATTCAGAAGGAACGCACATTTATTTTATTTATTTACAGAATTGGCATAAATGTATGAAAGTGACAATGACTAATTCTTATAAATTTTTTACAGAATATACTCAATTCATAATAAGGGGGCGCCAAGGTCTTGGCGCTTACCAAGTTTAGGTATTTTATGCGGTTATCTATATATGCGTGCGGCAAAGCGAGCGGCCACAGACACTCGAAAATCGACAATTTTATTTTGGATAAATAATATTACAAACATTATACTAGTCAATATAATGATTTAATGTATGTATATGTTTACGCTAGATCCCTTGTGGGGTAGGCAGAGAGAACCGAGCGCCATAAGACGCGGTCCTTACACACTTCACTCGCTTCTTTCACATTCATAGCTCTTTTCATGCACGCTCGTCGGTTCCTAAGTCTCCTGACATCACCTTCTGATAAAACCCGACCAATTTGGTCATGGTAGGTTAGTCTTGGTCTTCCTCGGCTCCTACATCCTTCCACTTTCGCATTGTATATCTGTTTCGTCATTCTTTCATCTTGCATTCTTTCTACATGTCTGAACCAACGGAGCATGCCCTTTCTTATCTTAACACCGACACTCTCTTTCAGTCCAATTCTCTTTCTTACGTTATCATTACGAACGCGGTCAGCAAGCGTTACGCCACACATTTTGCGCAATGTTCTCATCTCCACCGCATTTATTCTACTTTCATGCTCACTGCCATATCCAGCTTTCACTCCCATAAATTAGCGTTGGGATGAGCACCGCGTTGTGTACAGCGAGCTGTGACATCTGGCTTAGATTTCGGCTGGCTAGACGTTTACCCAACGCTCCATTCACGTTGTTCCCTGCACTCACTCGCCTCTCCACATCAGCGGTGTACCTTCCATCGGTGCTAAAAGCGCTTCCAAGATATACAATCTCATCCACTTCATCTCGTTACTAATCTCGATGTTTTTATGAAGTTGAAATAAAGTGGAAGTGTTAAAGACCGTAACTGCTTGTACAACTTAGTTAAATCAACAAAATAAAGCCTCTTAAATCGTTTCGTAGTACATAAGATAAATGTCGGAAATGCAACTCAAATTAGTCCAAGTAAACCAATTATTGATTTAGGTTCTAAACAGAAAAAGAATCGAGTTAAGGCTTCTACTTTGTCTCATGAAGAAGAAACATTAATTTATATGTCTTCATTAAAATCTCGCAGGGATGATGATCTAGCTAATATATTGGATCATCTCCTAAATAATCCCGAGAAAGTTATAAAGGTCTAAGGTTTTGTTTTTTCACAGAAACAAAAACGCTGTCTTGTGAAAAAGCTTTAGGCACAATGTTGTATTCGTAACTTTCTAAGTGGCAATATAATATTACGAGGAAATCGGTTCACGAAAAAAGCGTGTCTTTATTACCATCTTATGACGCAATACAAAAGGCAAAATCTGAATGGACATGAAATTGAAAACAGATGTGGACTGTTTATTGATGTTGTAAAACAGGTTTATGGTACTACGAATGATGGTAATACAGACCGGAGATTTTTCGTAGATGTAGCTACTAATTCTTCTATTACTGGAGTAAGAAAAATTACGGAAATACTTACGAAAATCTAATAATGAGGTTCTCTCGTTATTTCAGAAATAAAATCCTCTGGTCATCTTATAAACACGGATAAGTTCAAGATTTTGCAGATGAGACAATTGAATTGTACATTCAATTGTATAAATAAATGGTATTACATGTCTCCGAGCGTTCACAAAGTTTTATATATATAAAATAATGCGCATCTGGTTCTTAATCTTATAGGTGGTGTAGAATAAAGAAACAATGAATTGTAGACGTACAATAAGAGTAACAAGTTCTAAAATACTTAACAACGAGTAAGTAAATTGAATATGCGGATTATTTAAAACATCTTTTCCCTATAACTTAAAAGATATTGAGTTTTTCGAAAATGCTTATAAAATATTAAGAAAAACTACTACAAATCGAATGTGTACTAATTCCAAAAAACTAATTTTCAGCCCACTGTTGGCCGCTGCAGCTATCGACAAGCGACGGTGCCACTAATATTTACAAAATAAAACAACGGACTCGGTTTTAAATACTTTTATTAAAAATATTCATGCTCATATATATTTCTTCACGTTCAAATTCAGTCAGTAAATTGTGTGGATTTATTTTAAATTTATAATCTATTATGTAAATCACGAATATTATAAACAAATGTACATATTATTTTATTTACAATTTACTGCCAATAAAAAAATAATTCTTAGGTATTTGTTATCGAATAAGACCTACCTTTTATGATAATATTATAAGAACAATAAAAAACAAAAAATGAACTTAATGGTGTCAAACAACAGAACAACAAACAGGGTAAAGGTACCGGTACGTCTACCAGTCGACCCTTTATTTTCAAATTCCAATTATTTATACTTCGAGTAGGTAGATTTTAAATATAGTTTTTGAATGCCAAGCAAAACTCTATCAGGATAAATAATCATAAATTTCAGTACTTTCAACGCCTGTCGAGCGAGACCGGTACATGTAATCATTAATGTCGCAGCCGGTATATAAATTACTTTATAGATGATATGCTCCAGGGGTGGAAGTGTAAAAGGGCATACATAACGCCGCGACTAACTTCGAAGAACGCGCAGCGCACCTCTCGACACCCCTGAGTCACTCACATCGGTGTTGTCTCCGGCCGACTTTCTCTGGCATTTCGGGGGTCCATCTTATGAGTGGCGAGCCACTGCCTGCCGAAAGTAACATCAGATATGATAGTTATGGCAGGCGCCCGTCCCTCTTCTGCAATAGCCCGGTTCCAATAATACCTCCAAATCTCATTTTAATAGCCTACTTTTTTCCGACATATTTCCAATAATCCCAATAGCTGCCGTGACCTTTTCATTGGTATACTGTCCCAATTGTATTGATATCCCCTGGAGCAGGTCACCGCGGGTGTACACCATTACATACAGTCTTTTCTAAGGGGCCTCTATGCGTTGGATCCTTATCCCCGCGCGCGCCTATCAAATGACTGGGATTAATACCCGTGAGTGGAAAGAAGTATACTAATAATAATAATGAATATTATTATTATTTTTCGCTATGTAGTGTGAATACCCTTTATCTATCCTATTACATATTAAGCCTCTTTTACTCATAATAAACACTCGTACTCGGGACACCGTGTTTACTTCATGTCCCTACCTTACAATCAACACGGACAGGACTATTATTGCTAATAAGTCTGATATCGTGCTGGTAGACCGGTTGGCATTGCAAGAGCATTTCTTGTTGATATCACCGTCCTAAAGCTGAGAATGATAAATTATCAAAATACTTGGACTTGGCTCACGAGGTTACCGTCATGAGGGACGTTAATTCAACGGCAATTGTTCCAATAGTTGTGTTGGAGAATTGTCTAATAGCGAAAAGTCTCAACCAACACCTTCACGAGATTTTCGCTAGGTCATCGGATCAAGAGCCGGATACAGAAGGTGGCAATTTTGGGAGCTGCACGTATTGTACCGAGGTTCTTAAATTTGTCGCCCTGACGACCGACGTCCTAGATATATGTGTCACGCTCGTGGTTATTATTTTTATATTTAGAATATTGTATTTATACATATATATTGTAAATATAAAGATATGCAAAGAAGACAAATAAATAAATAAGTAGATAATAATAATAATATTTTTTTTTGTATAAAATTGTTATACAATGTAATGTGCAGGTGCCTCTTGTTAAGTATAACAATACCTGTAGAAGGAGGCGCCGCTCTTCACTACACTTAACATTTGAGTATAAAGAATTAAAGAAAAATACATGGATGTTATACATATAGTTAAATGTAGAAATAACAAATTTCATATATAGCGTTAATAGAAGGAAAAAAGAAAAGGGATACAAAAATTGATTAAATTCATCACCTTACCTAAGAAATAGTTTGCTTATAAACGAACATAGGGGTGCATGCAGTAAATTCTAGTATAAGCCATTGTACCCAACTAACCTTACTAACTTAGTTATATGATCTTGTTTCTGGTTGAATTTAAGTTAACTGTAATTTGTTTACACCTGACCCCTAAAAATATTAAAACATTAGTCGGATTTCAAATGGTTTTTATGCTACTCCCCTTGAGGTTGAATGTTCAGGCATCGCTGGACTGTTCAGAGCGATATCTGCAGAGCTGCGTTAGCCAGCGAAGCTTTATAACCGAGAAAATAGTCTTTTTTGCAGTTTTGCGGTTTTCGACTGTTACACGTAGTACTCCTTCAGTTTAGAAGCTAGAGAGCTGATCGTTCGACGTGAATTTACCTTAAGTATTGTAGATTCCCCTAAAATAGATTAAATTTCGATTAGCTCAATAAAGGATATCGATAAGTGATGTTATCACCCGAAAAACCGTTCCAATACAAAGTCTATTGGAGCGCGTATGGCGAGCTCATTTCAAGTTTTGCAAATTTATATTCCGGGTCAAATTAATTGTCAAAATATTTATTGACACAAGGGTTAGGGTTAGCAGCTCTGCTGACGCAGCTTGCTGTTATTTACTTATTGTGCAAAAGCAGCTCTGCCAATGCGTCGCAGGCCCAGCTCCCCTAGTATGGAAGGAGCATGGGTGGCGCCCCAGGTAATCTTTGCTTTTTGAACCTTTTCTTAATTAGCTGAAGTTGCCTAGAAAGGGACTTTACGCCTTATAATAAATTAGGACAAAAAAACTTAACATTACAAATTTCTATTAGCAATAAATGTTTGTAAATAATGTTTCTAAGGATTTACAAAATTATCTTTGCGTAACATTACATGTTTTTGAATATATATTACATTAAGCCTATTAGTTGATCTACAACATTTATTACAGCGATAAAAGCTGTGCTGTACTCCTCTTGCACCATGACCTCCTTTGCTGATCGGTGGTGCATCGTGGGCAGTGGAAATTTGTGAAAATCACTAATATATAAAAATAAATATTTTTCAAATTTACAGTTCTGGAGTGTGACAACAAAACGTGTAGATCGTAGTGTCATTATTATTTTTTCCTATGCACGTCCTAATGTCTTTACGAATACATCATTGGAAAAACAGGCGACTCTTTGTTCTCTACAGCAGTTCCAACATTTAGTGCATTTACAATTTAAAGATAATTAAATAATTAATTTTACAATGCTACCCACCCTAGTAATATATAATATATAATTTTTAATACATAATTTAAATATTCAAACCCATTTTTTTATTTCTAGTGCCACATATTAAACATTCACATATATTTAGTAAATAGTTATTATTTTGACATTACAAACACAAACTTCAATTTTATTTATTTGTATAAATGAATGTAATAGATTATTGAGTATACTTACGAAGCAACAGAAGTATTTTCTTTGTCTTCGAAATTTTCCGCCTGTAGGTCTCTTACTCTAGAAAGATAAAATTTAATTACTTTAAAATCCCATTTAAAAGGAACTATAAAAATGTGTGTGCTAATTTGTATTTTTTTTTTAAATATTCTTTAAAGTTCGAGGATACATACATACATACATACATATAATCACTCCTCTATCCCGTAGGGGTAGGCAGAGACCACTTCTTTCCACTTACTATGATCCTTACATACTTGTTTCGTTTCATCCACTATCAGTTCGAGGATGGTTTTATGAAAAGATAAATTATATGTCCTAAATCCCACAGTAATGGGTACTACACAGAAGGAGCCGCGGACAACAGTTAATAGTAAATACATACAAATTTTACTTACTTTATTTCTTGATGCAAGTGTTTAGCATTGATTTTTCGCCAATCCCTCCACTTCTTTGATTCATTCACTTTATTTCTCATTTATAAAAATGAATAAAAACAATATTCTTCCTTCATTTTTGAAAGTGGTCAACACAGGTTTCAAGCCCTACAGCCGAAGCAGTACTAAAGCTGACACAAGGGAAGTGCAGCGGCTCTAGCTAGACTGGGCGTAACGCACGCAAATTTAGGTATTTTGTTCATGTTATTAAAACTAAACATATTTTGAAAATGTAACATGTACTTGTAAATTATGGAAAACACGCAGTTTTGTTATTATTCAAAAACTGAAGATGTTCCGTGAAGTATTTACACCGTACTTTGGGATATTCTGATTGTTTAGAGGTAACTTTGGATTTTTTTTCCATCAATTAACTACAACCAATTGTGTTTCTAAAATAATGATTTATGGAGTGAACCCTTAAATATCTTATATATGGATTGCATAACTAAAGATTTAGTAATAATGATACAACAAAGGATCCAATGAATGTAATTATCCCTAATGCCTCAGCCCCTTTAAGTACGGTTTAGCTAATATATAGCTAGTTCTAATAATGTGTATAGTTCTCGATTATCTAGTTTGCTACTGTAGTACTGCTAGTGTACTCAACACATCTTATTACTGCACAAAAGAAAAACGAGCTAACTAGAAGTTTGGTACAACCTATACACATAATTTTTCTTAGCCAGCACTAGAAGAAAGAAAAGATCACTAAAATGAATATAATTGGGATTATATCCCTTGTTGTCAATTGCTTCCTAATTACTTTCATATGTCATTAAACACCAATTTCCTAATGCTACATTGGTAAGCAGATGACCATACACCTGTCTGTGTGATAGTTGATTGCAGCGTCATGTTTATTATTAAAGATATTGTCGCCAACACGTTGCTACTCCTTATGAATTTATGGGTAATTTACTAGTAACCTAGAGAACTGTGCTTGAGAAAGTACCTCCAGCTGGATAATTTTCCCGAGCTCCCCAGCTCGGGAAAATTATCCAGCAGCTTCTTATTAAATATAGTTGCATCCTACCTCTTTCAGTAGAAACTCATATCGAATAAGAAAAACTTTTGCCTGTTAGAAATATTAAAGCGAAACGATTGTGATCAAAATTGCAGATCGTATTATAAAAAAAATATTAAACATTTAAATTAAGATATTCAACCCTCAGTCGACTTCTTTGGGCCCTTATTTTCCTAAGTGCAGCCATAATCCACTTCTCTTCGGCGAGTAGCTGGGCTTCTTCCTCGAGACTTTCCCGTGTCCTTTTCATCTGCGGTTGTCGATTCATTTGTAAGCTTCACTACGAAAAACAATAAAGTTAAATTCAAATCTTTGTGAACTTGTGGCTAATTTAAAGTAACACCAGATGGAGAGGAGGAGACTAGTTGTTTATTGATTTTCGGGCTATCGGGTTAGGGATAAAACGATACGAGTAAATACAAATACTTACTCGATACTTTCCTTCCGATACCAAGTACTTTTGTTATCGATATTTTGAAACTGAGTATCGAGTAGGTATCGTTCCAAATTTAGAAAAGTACTCGTATCGGTATGCTAATGGCACGATTTTATTTAAACAGGTTGAAGAGGCTTCTGTGAGCCTGTGACCTGTCGATCTATGTTGACAGAAATGTGTTTTTAAGAACGGGGGCCCTTCCGTCCGACAAGTCTGCAATCCTACGCAATGAGAATCGCCGGCGATTTGGGGGTGTTTTTGCGATCGGCCTATCTAAGAGCAATCACTACTTCTCACTTTCACATATATAATGACAGCACACATACATACAAGTAATAGTTATACAGCGGGCAACGATAAATCTCCCCCTACTGAGTTTGGAGTCGATTTCACGAACATCTGTGGAATCAGAGCCAACCTCAGTGCTGTCCACCAACATCTGGAGACAGCCAAGCCAGCTCTATTGTTTCTTACGGAGACTCAAATATTACGACCGCTTGATTCCTTCGACCTCCAATATCCTGGTTATGGGCTAGAAGAAAACTTCATAGCTCGTGCCGGCGGCGGCGGCACCGCAGGAGAAGGCTGATCTGCTGGTCAATATGTTCACTTGTGCCTCACAACTTGACGACCGTAGTGCTCAGCCACATGTGCTGGATCCTTGCGGAAGCTCTATGCCAGATACTGAAATTCAGCAAAGTCATGTTCGCAAAATACTCCGGTCACTCGATGTGCACAAGGCTAGTGGGCCGGATAGTATTCCCGCTCTGGTCCTTAGACAGTGTGCAGCGGAGTTAACTCCAGTAGTGACGCGCCTTTTTAGACTGTCTTACTCTACTGGCCTTGTGCCGGCTTCTTGGAGAGTGGCCAATGTGCAGCCGGTCCCTAAAAAGGGAAATAGGTCGTATCCTAATAACTATCGTCCTATAGCCGTAACCTCGGTGCTTTGCAAAGTCCTCGAAAGGATCCTTAATACGCGGTTGCTCCATTATCTAGAAGATCATCACATACTTAGTGATCGACAGTATGACTTCCGTCCAAAACGCTTCACTGGTGATCTTCTGGCGTATTTAACTTACCTGTGGGAAAAGGCTGTCGACCGTTATGGACAAACCATGGCTGTGAGCTTGGATATCTCTAGGGCTTTTGACAGGGTATGGCACAAAGCGCTACTCTCTAAGCTGCCGGCCTATGGGCTTCCCGACCGGCTCTGTGCATGGATAGCTGGCTTCCTGCATGAGCGTAGTATTCGAGTTATGGTTGATGGCTGTACGTCTGAGCTCATGCATGTGAATGCTGGCGTTCCCCAGGGTTCCGTGCTGTCACCAACCCTTTTTCTTCTACATATTAATGACCTTTTACAAATTGGCAACATCCACTGTTACGCTGATGACAGCACGGCACATATGGGATATGAGGGTCACGCCGGGATCAAGGGTAATGACGTCCGGGAACTGCGGGAGACGGTGATCTCTAGGCTGAATGACGTCCTGAATGGAGTGGCTCATTGGGGTGACCAAAATATTGTAAATTTTAACGCGAAAAAAATCCAGGCCTGGCGTTTTCCACTAAGAAGGACCCGTTTTCTCCGGCCCCAACTTTCCTTGAAGTCTTGCTTCCCATCGGCGACCATTTATCGATCCTTGGCTTGAACTTGCGTTCAGATCTGAATCGCAGGGATTACATCCAAAAGTCTTATTGAAAGCCTCTCGTAAACTTGGAGTAGAGGTCGCCGCGCTGAGTCACTTTTACCGACTGTATCATGGTGAATGTTCGGAGGAACTCTACAGCCTTATTCCTCCTTCCCCGTTCAAGTACCGGAACTACCGTCCATCACAGCGTGCACATTCTCACACAGTCGAGAATATTATCCTTTTTGTGCCGAACTGCTGACCGGTGGAATAAACTTCCCGGCGATGTGTTTCCGGCTCCACACGTGTTCGACATTGGGTTCTTCAAGAGGAATATAAAGAGGCACCTTCAAGGCCGGCATAGTAGACGCCACGAGACGGCATGAAGTGCATGGTATTTCGTGGCTTCTATTCCTGGACACCAGTGTCCTGCAGCCCATCAAGTAGGCCCTGGCTGTCACCTGCCGATACCCCAATAAAAAATAAAAAAAATGATAAAGTTTCCCTAAATTTTGGTGTTATTTTTGTTTTTCATTTTGATTGGAGTAGAGAGGGAGAGGGAGGAGAGTTACCTAGCCTAACTAGTTGAATCCTAATTAGAACGATATGACTCCTATTAGTAAGTATGTACATTTTATAACTTTTGGTTACAGGTGTTTCAGAAAAGACTGTTACTAGAATTACTAGTGAATGTAAAATCAAATCAAATCGACAACGAGCAATCAAAAACCAAAAATTGTGACACCGGGAAAAAGTAGGCCACATCCTAAAAGAATTGCTTTAGATGATTTTGATATTTCAGTCATACGTCAAAAAATACATTTCCTCTATTTAGTGAAAAAGGAATTTCCTACTGTCAATAGTCAAGAGGCTTGAATTAAAACAATATAAACATTTTAAAGGAAGTAACACAACACTACGAAGAATATTGAAAACAATTGGATTTCAGTTTAAACGATGTCAATCAAAACGAAAAGTTTTAATGGACCGCTATGATATAACAGCTTGGCGTGCCAGGTACATAGAGAGGATGAGAAAAAACAGATTAGTTGATAAGCGGCCTGTTGTATTTTTAGATGAAACATATGTTCACCCCACATATCAGTGCAAAATGTTGGCAAAGTGACGAAGAACAAGGAGTTTTAGTTTCTGACTCTGTTGGAAGTAGATGGATAATTGCACATGCTGGCTCTGAAAATGATTTCGTGGAAAATGGACTATTAATTTTCAAATCATAAACAAAATCATCTGATTACCACGATGTTATGAATGCAAGAAACTTTATGAAATGGATGACTGAAAAAGTTATACCCAATTTACCCGAAAACTGCCTTGTGGTAATGGATAACGCTCCATACCACTGCACCCAAGTTAGCACCGACCATGTCTAGTTTAAAATCGGAAATGCAGGACTGGCTAAGAGAAAAGGAATTATATTATGAGGAAAACTGGATCAAGCCAGTTTTGTATGATATTATTAAAACTAATAAAGGTCAACCAATCTTTGCCGTTGATCAATTGCTTAAGCAGCTTAACCATGAGGTTGTAAGATTACCCCCTTATCATTGCGATTTAAATCCTATAGAAAAAATTTGGAGCCTTGTGAAAAAAAGAGTGGCTGAAAAAAATGAGGCCCAGGATGCGAAAGAAATCGTCAGATTGACAGAAGCTGCTTTTGCAAGCATCACACCTGAAGATTGGAAAGCCTTCAGCATGTGCCGTAAGCATGTGGTGCAATAAGAAGAGCAGTATTTTAAAAATGATGGATTAATAGATGTTACTTTGGAAAGGTTTATCATATCAGTGATAGTGATACTGAATCTGATTGCTCTTTGAGTGGAATTACTCCGTTAAATGAACATAATTACTTCGAAAAAATTTAAAATGCTTAATTAAATCATGTATTTTAATTATACTTGCTTATTATAATTTGGAGGCGAGAGCTGGATATGGCCGAAAGAACATGAAAGTAGCTGTTGAAATGCGTCTGCGGCGTAACACTTGCAGAACGCGTTTGAAATCATGACATAAAGAAGAGTGTTGGTCTGCAAGAAAGTGTCGGTGTAAGATAGGAAAAGGCTTGCTCTGTAGGTTCAGACATATAAAATGAATGCGTGATTTAAGAATGACCAAACAGATTAATAATGCGAAAGCAGAAGCATTTAGGAGTCAAGGAAGGCGAAGACTCACCTATCATGACCGAATTGGTCTTGATTTATCAAGACTTTGCGTGGAGAGAGATATATATATATATATAGGCATAGTCATATTTATATATAATTGTTGTTTTTTATTTGTATATGACTTAACTAGCTTTTGCCCGCGTGGAGTAGCGCTATGCAATAACACCACTTCTGTATAAGATACATAAGTAAAAAAATATACCAAATTTTAAGTTGGACCTTTAAAAACACAACTGTGAAAACCGCATCCAATTTGGTGCAGTAGTTTTTACGTGATATTAAACAAACATACACACAAAAATTCTAAAAACTTCTAAAGATTTTGGCTTTTATTTTTTTATTTACTCATACCCCCCACATAAACTTTTTTTTAATATTTCCAATGTACAGACATCGTCCAGTTATAATTTTATTATAGTATAGATTACTAGCGAGGAGGAATTTACTACAGAAATACAAAGTAAAATAAAAATACAGTGCTGGCAACATTTTGTTTTGCGACTGCAGCGTTGCGTCTACTGGTCTACTTCTTTTGTGGCGCGTACTTCTACATTTGAAAATTTTAGTATACGTGTATTCCTTTCATGAGTAAACAATATCAATACTTTTGGTTGTTCTTATTTATCCTAAACCAAAAAAATGTATCGATACGAGTAAGTATCGATACTTTAACACTGATACTGTATCGAGTAAAAGTATCGATACCTTGGAGGTATCGGTGCATCCCTATATCGGGTAAATTTAATTAGTTCGGATTGGTTACTTTCCGCGCAAGCGAGAAAGGAAAAGGGTTGTTTTGTTTCACTTGTAGAGGAGCAGGCACAAACTATGGGTACGGAGGGGATCAAAATGTATGGCGAATGGCGGCGGAAAGAATTTGGCACTAGACTGACAGTTCAGTGCAGCGTTTGCAATGCTTTATTAATGTGTAGTCTCCATCTGTATTTTCGCCCTAAAACTTTAATATTAGTAACGAGAATAGTAGGTATTCCTATTGCCTTGAAACACTATATTGGATATCGATTACTATATTATGTACTCCGAATGTATGAAATCTGAGTAAAACTTTTTGATTCCGTCTTGACTTCACTTTTTGATCACACACATCACAGCACAGTGAGGGTATTCACATTACAGCGGTAAGCCATATTCGAAACGGAATCGAAAAGTTATCGCTCAAATTCCATACATTTTGACAGATAAGTTTCCGATGCCTATTCGAATATGGCTTTCCAAAGCAAATCCAAAACCTCCATGGACAGGGACGTCTTTAACCCATTGGAGGCCCTGGGCACAGCAACTAGAAATGGTTAAACATAAAAATTCGAATATCTCCCTTATGAAAAAACAGACTGACGTAAGCAACTCCTCTCTATTAAATATCTTTTCGCGTACCCCTTCCACCCCCTCCACCTTCTCTATATAAAAGACGGCACTGCGATGGATTAGTCTCCATCAGCAGGTTAGGGATGACCGGCTGTCAGCCGATCAACATCGAGTCCGCGTACCTCTCCTCGAGCAAGCGTATCCATCAGAGCGACTTGCAAGCCCTCTTTGCCTTAGGAAACTCCACCATTCTGGCTAGAGATTTCAATAGTAAGCACACCCAGTGGAATAGCTAATCGTCTTCACCAAACGGTGTAGTACTAGAGAGCCTACAGGACTCCCTAGGATTCGACGTCATCATTCAGTCATTCGACGTCAGGCCCCATGTCTCCCACCCACTATTCCGCAACAGTGGGACACAGCCCTACCGTTCTGGATTTTGCACTTTTAAAGAACGTAGCCTTACGGATGCGTTTAATCCAAGTGCACACGGAACTTAGCTCTGACCACCGGCCAGTTCTGATCGAGTTCGGGCACCGCACTGACGGACGTACCGACAGACGAAGACACCAGACGGAGTTCTCGAACAGACTTCGTCACCTGAACTGGACCAAATACCCGAACAGATCCTCACAAACGACCAGACCGACTTTGCGATCGACGCCCTCACTAGTCACTTGCAAACGGCAGCTAACAACTGCTCCAGAGAGGTTTCAACAGCCGAGTTAACTCGGCGTTGGGAACTCCCTGCTTATTTGCGGGAAGTAGTGTCGGAAAATAACGCAGCGACACGTGCCTATGACTCTTATCCCTCCGAACAGAACCGTTCTCGGATGCGCTATTTACAATGGCAAGTAAAGAAGCACATCAAAGAGTTCAGGGATGAACGGTGGGCCAACTTTGTAGGAGAAATTAAGCCCTCACACACGGCGTACTGGCGAGTAGCTAAATTTTCCGTTCCGACCAAATCACCCAATGTCCTCTCCCCTGACCCGACCAGACGGAACGACAGCGTTCGATGATGACGAAAAGGCTGAATGCTTTTCAGACAGCCTGGAGAGCCAATGCTCTCCTAGTCTAGAACCAACCGAGGACGAACACGTGCAGATGGTTGACTCTGAGGTGGACCGAATTCTCACGACCCCTCCCACGATCCCCCTCGAGCCTACAACGGTTGAGGAGGTCCAAACGAACCTTCAGAGCCGGAAAGCTCCCGAACCTGACGGCATCACGAACACGGTCCTCAAACTTATCCCAGGCCCCCTGATAGTCCTTTTCGTGGCGATATTCAACGCCGCTCTCACGAACTGCAGATTTCCAGACTTCTGGAAAGATGCAGACTTAGTTGGCGTCCCCAAACCAGGCAAATCCGCCTCTTATAGGCCCGTTAGTCTCCTCAAATGCCCGGGGAAAGTCTATGAGCGGATCATAGCCATTCGCCTCAATAAGTTCATCGAACTTAGAGTCTTTCTCATCGACGAGCAGTTTGGGTTCCGTCCCAAACACTCCACAGTCCACCAAGTGCACCGCATCACGGAGCACGTCCTCTCAAATTTTCAAACGGGGCGCCATACCGGTGCCCTGTTTTTCTACGTTGCGAAAGCGATTGACAAAGTCTGGCACAATGGCTTCTTTTATAAGCTACACCAAATAGAAATGCCAGACAGTCTCGTGCACATCTTACGAGATTACTTGTCAAATCGCTCCCTCCGCGTCAGAGTTCACGGCACTCTTTCAAGGCCGCATCCGATCCGAGCCGGAGTCCCCAGGGTTTGGTGCTCGGTCTTATCCTATAAACGTTGTACACCAACGATGTTCCTAAGACTCCCTTCGTGGAGTTAGCCCTCTTCGCCGACGACAACGACGCTTTATACTTCCCAACGAGCCAAATCCAACATATCGGATCGGCTCCAGAGAGCGGTTAACGCTCTAGGCGAATGGTTCCGACGTTGACGAATCGAGGTGAATCCGGAGAAAAGTGCCGCAGTGTTTTCTCGGGATCCACAAGATCTTATGAGCAGTGGCATGCACTCCATATAGGCAAAAAGACATTGCATACCCTATCAATTTGATAAATAACATCCGATGTTATATAATTCTTAAACATAGTTTTTAACTAATATTTCGTATTTAAAACAAAAAATTAAAAACAGCTCCATCTATCGGTATCGGTGCAAGTTATTAAAATTATTTAAAGCACATCAATGTAGCGGGTGCTTACTAACGAATCTGTCATTAGTAGGTACCCGCTACATCGATGTACTACACTAGCGCCGCAATGGGATGGGAGCTTAACGGCAGAGACACGAACTATTTCTGTCTAAATTTACGTATGTATGCCGCGTTGGATATACGGATATTGTAGTGTCCATTCCTGTAAATATATTGCCCACAATAACACAAATACCGCACATAATCGCATAGAATAGACAATGTCTTTTTACCCGAACCATGACGTAAATTACCGAAGTGTCGCGAATTGGCCATTCCGCCATTGTTTGTTTAGAAATGGTTTTGTTTTGACTTGTGGTAGCAGACAAAATAAGATTTTAGAGTATAACAGTTGATAAAAATGGATAATATTCACTGCGTAAGTTGTTCAAATGGTGTGTGTGTAGGGAAAATAAAAAATGATGCGTTTTCAAAACTATCTTTCGGTAATAAAAAACAAGTGATTGAGAAAGGGTGCTGTACACCGGATTTGAAATTAATACAAACTAAAGGCAAAGTTAATTGTGAGTTTAATAAAAAACAATGTCATTCACATTATTGGCTCACGGCGTGCGTGCGTTGCTGTGATTATTTGTAAATACCGAACATCAAACAATCGCGCCGAAAGGCCGCTTCGAATATCTGCAAATTGATATGTATATAAAATCAATCAATATATAGATATTTGAGGTGGCTAACCAATCACATACATCATTATTTCCACAAAACTGGGTAACCAAAATCAACATGCTGTATTTTTTGGTAAGTTAATAGCTTTAAAATATTCTGCCTACCCTGTCAAAAATCTCTGTGCACGCCACTGCTTACGAGACCTGATTCCCAACATAGGACCGTGCGCTCCATCTCATGGTTCGGCCGATCCATCCCATGGGTCGAGAAGGCCAAGTACCTAGGTGTCATCCTAGACTCCAAAATGACGTTTGGACCTCACATCACATGTAAGGAATAAAGCCGCGTTCTACCTAGGCCGGCTCGCTCCGATATTCAGGAATCGTAGAACGTCACTTAGAAATAAGTGTACACTCAACAAAGCCTGCATCCGCCCCGTCCTCACCTACGCCAGCGTAGTGTACGCACACGCTGCGCGCTGACATCTGGCTAAGCTCCAGATTATCCAAAACCGGTTTGCTCGCAATGCAACCGGCGCCCCTCATTACTTCAGGGTCGCAGATCTCCATCTCGACCTTGAACTCCCTTCCATCATCAGTTTCATGAAGGACGCGTCTAGGCGATACAGCCTCCCGATACCCCAACCCATTGGTAGCCCGGGCTGCCAAGTACACCCCGCGGATCGATGCCCGGGGGTTCCGGCGCAGACCGCGTAATTCACTCTTTGATCCCGATGATCGCATTACTGTTGCGAATGCCCCCTACCTCTCAGACCTCGACCCCAACACTCCACACGCACACCGCACTCGGCTGATCCGAGTGCGGAGAGTTAGGACTTCTGCGTGATACACCAGGTACCGAGTAGCCCAGGTACTCTCTCATCTTAGGCCCTTAAGGCACAAACCCACTAGTTCGATTATAAAGCTCCGCGACGCCCTGAGCCGAGGTTCGAGGTTTGCTTTTTCAGGCTGTGGCGCTTCACGCCCGCCTCTCCCCTCCGGTGACGTAGTCACGCACAGGGGCCAACTACATAGTCAGATAAAAAAAAGGATTAGTCATTCGTAGCATGTTATTCTAACGACTAACAACTACAGCACCTGAGGATACCTCGTGAAGAGGCGAAACACGTGTCACAGAGACGACCGGGGCAGCAACGGTGGAGGGTGCATGCAGTTCACATTTCAGATGGCGAACACTCGCAGTAACGACCGCTGGAGTCTGGACGGAGACGATCGGAACAGCCATGGTAGCGGCGGCATGTATCTACTAACGATAGTGGGTGGGTGGCGGGTGACAGTAGTTCGCACGAACTAATCGGGAGCGAAAGCACACAAAGTAGTTTAGATCAAATTGCCTGTTTGACTTTGTTTGACTTTTGCAAAATAACGCCTATATCTATTGACTATTTACAGCACAGTAACGTGGTCCCTAATTATGGGCTTTACGGAAGCTCAAGATTGTATAGCGTGAGATGTAGAGAGCCATGCTCAGAGTTTTTCTAGGAGATAGATTCAGAAATGATCAGTAGCAGAACTCCGACGTAGCTCCAGTAAGCTGAAATGACAGTGGGCAGGCCACATTGTTCGGAGAACCGGCGGCCGTTGGACGGACGATCTTGATCGGAGGGAGCCTATGTATGCAAGCGATACAGGACTGATCACTGTGGAAGTCTAAGGCCAGGCCTATGTTTAACAGTAGACGTAATTCGACTTCAGAAATGATGAAGATAAAATTCCCCAGGTTTGCTTCTCGTAACTTTATCGCTTCTTTTTCGTCAGTGCCTCGTTCATTAAAAATAAAGAGTTATTATCACTTCCTAATACGAAATCGCTTTGTCTATATTTATCTTTGCAGGTATTCATTTAATCTTTGACATCCGAAGAAACCCAAAATTCTACTTATAAAGGTAAAAAAGACCGACGAGCTCGGTAGCACATGGGTTAGTAACGCTACTTCGGCAGCAAAGTATGATTCCGACATAGGACTAACATTTGTATGCATGAACATGTCTGTTTGTCTTGGTCTGAGTATTTTCTACGTATCATAAATATGTATTTACAAAAAATGTATCTACGTATGTTTATCAGTCGTCTAGTACCCATAACACAAGCTTCGCTTACTTTGGGGCTAGATGGCGTAATTTGTCCGATAATATTTAACGTCAATTGACAGGTTCTTGCGACATAGCCCTTGAAGGATGGGATAGCTGCGGGCGAGGATAGACAATCTTGACCACTGCGGGAGTATTTCTTTTTGGTCGATTTTGAAAGCATCTGACAACGCTGGAGTTAAAAATTTCGGAGAAACAGCATCTCCCTGTCTCACTCCTCTGATCCTCTTTACAATTGGATAGAGCACGATCTGGCTCTGTACTTTAATCGACGTGGTTGCGTTTTTATTATATACTCAACACTTCGATATACCTATAATCAATGTGGCACGTTGGAGAGACTGGGGCTTACTAAAAGTCCAAGTACCATTATTATTAGGATAGGAAGGACTCCTTGGAATCGAAGACCTTTTCATAGTCCACAAACGCTAAGCATAGCTAGTTATACACTTCACATTTGTATACGGCTTCTTATACATCATCAACATCAGCGTTTGTATACGGTCTATGGTTGAGAAGCCTTATCGGAAACCGGTTTGTTCGCGTGGCTGGAAGGAAGTTATCAAACCTGCGTGCAAGGTGATTCGTGATGCCCCTCGAAAACAACTTTTAGACATGGCTCAGAAGAGAGATATGAGTTTATAATTTTTCAATGAGGCTTTGTCACCCTTCTTCAAAAAGAACACTATCACGCTTCTGTCCCATGCCTGTGGCACATTGCCTCGAAGGATGACGGAATAGAAAAACTTTTAAAGGATTCCAATATTTTTGGTGAAGTTTTGAGTCAATTTAATCTCCAATCAGAAGCGGGGTTCTGGTGACTTGGTGTAACTGTCCATAGAAACTCTCAATCTCCCTCAAGGTCTCTGGTTTGGACGAAACAATGCCGCCAATTTTGGTCTTCAGTTGCGTCCACTAGCTTTGCCCAACAGATAGATTAATTGCGAACACTTTGGAGCCTTTGTGAAGAGATGTGTGTCATAAAGAGATCGGAATCTCTGCTTAGCCACCTATAATAGAACGCATCCACTGAAGAGTACAACTTTATTTCTCGTCGAATTTCCATGAGTCTGAGGGTTTACATTGAAAGCTTCTGAGGTTTGTTTATGCGGCAGGGCTTAAAGAGCTTAGTCCCACCCACATGGATTGTACTTATCATATCACTATTTGGCTTGTCGACGGAGACGCAGTCGTCTAGAGCTTCGATACGATTTTGGAGTTCAATCTTCAGATTGAACTCCAAAATCTATCGCTATCGTTATCAACGGCTATCGTTGAATAGACTTCGTCAGGCGGGAGTTTTTAAGTTCGACATTGATATTCAAAATGCCACTCACCATACGGTATCGCTATCGTTTTTTCTCTGTAGCGATCACGGAGACGTCATTGACTACGTCATACGGCTACGTCATTGAATACCTATCTTCTGGTGGTCAAGATGAAGTCCAACACATCCCTTGTGGAACCATAAACGCTGCCCCAGGTTCATTTCCTATGTGGTGGCTCCCTGAAGGAGTTTATCATATATAGTAGTAGTAGGTAGTTCCTCCTTCTTCATGAAGTCCGTCAACATCTGTCCCCTTCGGTTAGCGTAACCGAAGGGTACAGTGGGACAGATACTCACTTGGTTGATTTTTAGGACAAGGTACGCTACCCTTGTCGACACGATATTATTACGAAGGGAACTAGGGATAAACCCTACACCTTAGTATACCATCTTGGGACTGTTGGTTACCTTTGTGAAAATAGAGCAAGTTGCCGGACACAAGGATTAACGTGTTCTCGCCCTCTCTTTGGAACTTGTAATAATCCAATGATAACCCCGTGCAACTTGTCTATTTCTTCTTCTAGCTCTGTCATTTTCTCGCCTGTCCTTAATGTGTGTGTTATATGTTGCCAGGTCCAGTGGTCGTCGATTTTGGTAGCCAGATCTCTGCCGTGGAGTCTTCGCACTCTCGGCTCCGCCCTTACCGCGACCGCTACTGTAGTGCGGAATAGCGGGGCCGATGGGGACCAGGGGCCGAGCGTTTGTAATGCCCATCATGTTTACGGGGGTTGTGCCATAATCACTACACTTGGCAGGAGGGTTGGTGATTGCAGTATAAGGTAGTGCACGACATGACACTGCTGCCCGTCATCCGGTAATGTTTTTTCCCGGCTCCTACGGTACCCACGGGGACGAGAAGGGGCACCGCACAGCACACATTTCAAAGGATGATAAAGTGATATTAAACAAATAAATAGACTTCTTTAAATTAATGAAACATTTAATTAGTATCCCAGCAAATATAAATGAGATTGTCACAGAACTTATAAATCGCATATTACATACATAGTATATTCAACAGGACTATACATAACTACAATTAATCTTCCGACAGTTTATTTTAATATAAGGATAAATTTAACATGATAATAAGCATATTTTATAGATGATAGTTTCGAGTTTGGTATAACGTTTTTGTACCTATACTTACTTTTACTTTGAAGCACTAGTATCATCAATTAGACATAACAATAATATAACTATTGAAACTAAAAATAGAAATGATAATTTTCTTAAAAGCTCTTGTTCCGTTGCTATACTCTACTAGGGGCCAAGACAAAAGAGTAATTCTCTAGACACGACACCGCCTGTACCGTGTTTTGTTTAGTTTAGTGAGGAACTGACTAGTGAGGAAGTGACGAGTGGTACATTTAACCCATTTAAATAAGTAGGGTACTTATTTAAATGGGCTAAATGTCGTCACTTTCACATTCACATTTGTCCTTTCACATTTGCGTTGTTAAAAATCAGATCACACGCTGGATCCAGATTAATAATTTGGACAAAAGTTGTGAGGGCAAGATACGAGTATAAAGTAAAATGTGAATGAGAAATGTATGGTGGAAGGAAGATAGATTAAAAATATTTTACGTAGGTAAAATCTATTGTTTTTCAGTGTTGAATCAGCTGATGCTTAAAATTTCCCGCCCCCGCCCTACTGCTTAGTGTTAGGTACCTAATAGGTACGTACGAATGATTTTGTAGCTGCTCTTACATACAACAATTAATTGCTTAACAACAAATATAACTTACAAAATGATTTTTACTCTTTTCAAAACTGTAACCATGTAAATAGTAAGTATGTAGATCTAGATATTACATCCTATACAAATAATCCATCAATGAGAAAACACAACAAAATGACTCGCCAATACAAAGTTATTTACATCAGTTATTTACATAAATCCACAAACATTAGGGAACATTATCTATCGATAATTATGATAAAAGTAAATGTCACGTAATAAGTCTTTAATGGTTTTCTTCTCAGTTATGCTCATAAATTAAAATCCCAAATAATTTAATGACAAAATAAAACTTAATTGTGTTATAAGATTTTCTAGCATGTGATCTTTTAGTAGGTATCATATCCTATGCTAAACAAGCCGCATTACGATCTACTATACAATGTATTATTTGTAGGTACCTACCTAATATAAGCTTGTAGTCGCTTAAATAATTTTTGTGTGACATGACCATAATTAATGTCAAGGATTGTGTCAGTAAGACATATGATACTAAATATTTTTTTAATTTTGAGGATAGATCAAAATTTACCTAGGCTTAAAACAGACAGACTAGGCTAGAAACAGAAATTACTCTTGGTTTGAATCAAAATTCTAGACTACTAGTTTATACGTGTATATGAAGATTCCATTGAGTGGTCGAAACCATCACATTTCGTCAACACATCACCATCCAGCTAAATTTAGCTTGTTTCAAGCACACTGGGTAAAATGTACAAAAAATATTTTTGTAGCTTTTACCCAGTCGGTTATATACCTATATCGTATAATTGTCTAGTAAATTTTGAATAGAAGACAAACAAATAGTTACGATACGACAAAGTTAATACCTATTTCACGGCCAAGGATTAAAATTAGGAATAAAAATTAATCGACGGTATTTGACTACATGAGTTCCTTTTAGATACAGATTCTTATTAATTTAGTGTACAAATACCGTAATACCTATTAGGGAAGCATACTATGAGATTCAAATAAATACAAAAGGTTTTCATTTGGTTACCTCTGCTGAACTTCACCCCCGGTTGTACTGAAACAATAAGAAATGGATTTCAGAAAGAGTATTATTATACACTATGTATCTATGTATATATCTTCACGCCAGGTCCCACCTCATTCGCTTCGTTAACATTAATAGCTATTGATATTTCATGCATGCTCACCGGATCCAAATGCTCCTTATAGTTCGGGAGCTCGCAGCAAAAATGGACAATGATTGTGCAGAGAATGGCGTTTTGATATAAGTTACGATTACTATAATTAGAACCGATTAAGGCTATTGGTCAGTTATAGTTTATTTAACTTTAAGTTTAATGAAAGTTTGAACTTGTCGATTTATTTATTATTACAAAAGTGATCTTGCAGAGGATGGCGCTTGGTATATTTATGGTTCAAATGCCATCTCCTGCAAAATCAATTGGGTCATCCCAAAAAATCGTCAAAATGAAATGCCGCCAAAATCTGAAGTTAAACTCCATATGAGATGGGCAGTTGAATTTAGGTTCTTGGTGGTCAAAATCGCCAGTATACCAAACCCCATCCTCTGCAACATCACTACGACTTGGTTACTCGGGCCGACATTTTTAAAAATTCATAAAATTCAAACCTAACCTCTAAATGAGATGGCGGTCAGGAATTATATTGGGTACAATATAATTTGCATATATACCAAGCGCTATCCTCTGCAAGATCACTTTTGTTATAGTAAAAAAATCGACAAGTTCAAACTTTCATTAAACGTAGAGTTAAATAGACTATAACTGGCCAATAGCCTTAATCGGTTCTAATTATAGTAATCTAACTTATATTAAAACGCCATTCTCTGCAAAATCATTGTCCAATTTGGCTGCGAGTTCTCGAACTATTACATCACCTCAGGGGCGCCGACTCCGTGGGTGCTCGGGGGCTCCAGAACCCACGGGAGCGAAATAGTGGGTGCGGAGCACCCATGACGCTAGACATCATTATATAACTAAAATAATCCTCATCTCATTATCTGTTGTTCAGGTTTCATTATCTGGTTATTCTAGTAAGCGCTTGCTTGCTTACTAGAATGTGTGCGACGCGTCCTAATGTGATCTCAGTTCCCACCAGATACTTTTGATGTAGAGCCGTTTTTTTGTTTTGTTTGGGGGACGCTTATGTCCAGCAGTGTACGTCTTCTCGTAAAAAGCGGCCAATGTGGTCATGGTAGGCAAGTCTTGACCTTCCTCGGCTCCTACATCCTACTACTTTCGCGTTATATATGTATTCTTTCTACATGTCTGAACCAACAGATTATGCCTATTCTCATTTTAATCACTCTCTTTCAGACTAACTCTCTTTCTTACATCATCATTGCGAACGCGGACAGCAAGCGTTGCCACAAATTTTCGCAAAGCTTGCATCTCGATCACATTTATTCTACATTCATGCTCTCTCTGCTATACCCAACGTTCAGCTCCATAAGTTAGCGTTGGGATTAGCATCGCGTTGTGTACAGCGAGCTGTGCCTTCTGGTTTAGATCCAAGCTGCCTAGATGTTTACTCAACGCTCCATTGTCCATTCACGTTGTTACCTGCGCTAGGACTGAGCGATATTTATGAAATATCGATATTGACATCGATAGCTCTATATCGGTATACATTTAGATATTATCGACCACAAAATATTGACATTTTATAAATTATTATTTTAAAGCTTTTTTTTATGCAACGGAGGGAGGCAGAGAAGCATGTGATCCACCTGATTTATAAACGCTTGCAACACATTAAGTATCACTAGCGCGATGCCATTTCTGCTGCTAACACAGTAACTCCTTAGGATCTTACTGGTTGCCTCACTCACACGCAGCAACACAACAACCCTCCAGGGACTTCTTATTTGGCTGCGGTAAAATAGGCATGCTAGTGTTATGACAGGATAGGAAACAACGATCAACTATAAGTTACATAATACTCTGAGAAATAATAGACTCTCATATTTTTATCAGAATCTGTTAAAAAGTGCATAGTTACTCGTACAAAGAATAAAATTAAGAAAAGTTTTATTGAAATGTTAAGTATTGATAAAAAAATAATGGACCTACTGTTATTTATATCCACCATTTTACCATAATTTGACTGTAGGTAGGCTATAGTTGACTATAAGTCCCATAGCTTTTTGTCAATGCTCTATAATATAAGCAACTTAGAATGTAGTTTTTCTTTGAGGCGGTGCCGTTGTTGCTGGTACACAGTCTGACCAGTCTTTGAAAATAACCTTTTCGACGGTAAATATAAATCAATGATTATTGCAACTGACTGCTGAGCTGACTTCAGACTTGTCAATGAACGAATGGATGATAACTCATTGAGAAGGTAAAGTAGGAATGCAACATCTGTCATTAAAAAACCATTGATGTTAAAACATTTATGCATCGTTGCCATTATATAGGTATGCGTAACGTAATTTTGCGTAAATTTTATTATTTTAATATCATTATTCTGAGATATAATAATGAATATAATAATGAAATGAATATTTTATGAACTTAAACAAATTACTATATTTTGTTAAAAATATCGATATTTCGATATTTACAAGTTGAAGTTATCGATATTGAAAAATTATCGATATTTGTCGATATTTCACCAATATCCATAAATATCGGCCCATCACTACCCTGCCCTCACTCGTCTCTCCATATCAGAGGTGCTAAAATTCCATTCCTGCTAAAAGTACTTCCGAGATATACAATCTCATCCACTTGCTCCAACACTATGTCATTAACAGTAATCCTCGTGTTCTGGTTGCCTACAAATACAATTTTTTTATACACCACGTTGGGAGGCATTGACGCATACGACCCACCTGATGTAACGCTAGAACCGCAATGGTCGCGTACTGTGCGGTTCCAGAGAAGTTCTCTTCTGAGACTCTCAAGTTGAGGAATGAGCACTCAGCCGGGGTTTTCCCAAGGGACTACATGATGGGGTTCTTCAAGAAAACCGTGCATAGGTTTATAGAGGATTGGCAACGCATGGGTGACACTCCTGGTGTTGTAAATGTCCGTAGGCAGGCAGGCCGTATGCTTGTTTCCACCTAAGTGGTATTAAAAAAAATCAACTGCAGTTCCATGGTGACGAGTGATTGCCCACCGGCTCGGCGGCCTTGAACGACATGAACTAACTGGCGCGACTATGAAAGTAATAGGTATAAGATCAAATTACATGTGTATAATACTACACAAGAGTACGAGTCACTTACTACAGAGTTTTGATAACTTACCCAGTGTTACTCTCTCTTCCAGGCCATGATTGGTGTCCATCCAGGGTTCTGTTAACTGCAAGTCGAGAATAAAATTAACATATTGTTTAAACGGAATATGTAATTAATGTAAGACAACAGTGACAAACAATCGCGAAAGCATTACAGACAAAGAAACAAAGCGGTAACCTATCATGATATAGTTTTTATTTATGGAAAATGTTGCAATCGTAATCCTAAATATATAAAATATAGGTATATATCTTGCTCTTCTAATATTACCATCATAGAACCAGTGCACGGATACCTTTTTAAGATATCTATCCTTGCACTACTTAGTAGGACTCTACTTTCAATTCAATTCAAGAATGAATTCCTTATGTCAATCCTGCCGTTCTCGCTATTATCAGTGCTTTCATTTTGTCATTTAAGTATGTGGTTATTCATGGCATGTGATTAAATAGTTTAGCAAGTGACGTAGAAACTTATGATCTCTACTTTGACTCCTGCCATTCATTAATCTTCTGAACGTCATGTCAAATTTCTGTTAGGTGGTAGAATTTTTAAAGGAAATGTTGTTTTTTTATACTACGACGGGAGGCATACAAGCATACGGCCCACCTGATGTAAAGCGGGTACGGTAGTCTATTAATGCTTGCGATATATTCAGTACCTCGCGCACGATGCCTCCTCTGCCTCTTACACAGCAACTCCTTGGAAGCTTACTGGCGACTGCACTCACACGCAGGAACACAACAACCCACTAGGGAGTTGTTATTTGGCTGCGGTTTTTCTGTGAGGTGGAGGTACTTCCCCAGACTACTTGCTTTGATGCGCCCTACCTTTCTTAAGAAATATGTCAATGACGTCATCGGAAGATCTAACAGCGTTAATCGGCTTGAGGATAATTATTTAATTACGGCACATGAAAGCGCGAGTGATAATGTTATATGTATAGTATATATGTATTCAATGCTATGTATTTATATATATATTACTATAGATTATGCATAAATATGGAAAAGGTAATTCTGCATAACTTTTAACTCCCAGCCAAAACAAAATTACGTCACTCACGTTAGGGTTAACTCGAAGATATCTCTTAAAAAGATAAGCTCACCTGTGTACCTACACCATTTTCTGTATAACCTACTTTGTATATTTTGTTATGCAATAAAGGATATATATATAAAACAGAAACGATAAACGTTTGTATTCGTATCTCTCATACTCGTATTATATTTAATAACAGGGTGAACAGCTGTTTTGCATTTATTAGGTCGACATTCGCGATGCAATTTTATTTAAGTAGGAATTCTTACAGTTTTTCTTGTCCGAAAGCCGATTTCTCCGTCGTTCTCTAGTGTTGTTCTTCCGTTTCGTGGTTGCAGATCGTACCAGGCTTTCTATGATCTCATCATCAGCAGATAGGTCACCACTAAAACAAAAGATGATGTATTTTGTTAAACATTTAGCAACATAGTTCACTATTCAAAGGTGTACTATAATTAACTGTACATGATTTCTCTGTTTAAATATTATAGTAGGATAGATTTTACCAATTTTTTTTTATATATTATCAGTTGAATCGAATATTTCACATCATTACCTACATTGTTTATTGCTGTCAAAATAACCCTAATTTTTTTCATTTGCTCTCTCAATGTTTATATATATATTAGATATAAATAGGCGAAAACAAAACAACATACTTATATTATCTTATTGTAATGTCTTACAAATCTAATTTATAAACTAAATACATTTGCACATATAAACAAATTTATTTAATAATTGTATTTGTTAGTGTTGTCTTAGGTTTTCGCGATTGTTACACATTGAATTAAACAATTTTTAACGGAAGTTTCGCGTGTTTTATTTATTTTGTTGAACCTGACGTTTCGATTACTTTGCAGCATCCGTGGTCGCAGGAAGACTGAAGAATTGTATTTGTTATTACATTTTGACGAGCTCGGTGGCGCAGTCGTGAATGACGCGACTTTGACACCAACGCTCATGGGTTCGATTCCCACACAAGACAAACATTTGTGTGCATGAACATGTTTGTATTATATAACTAGCCAAATAACAACTCCCTAGCTAGAGGGTTGTTGTGTTCCTGCGTGTGAGTAAGTAAATTCCTAAGGAGTTGCTGTGTTAGCAGCAGAGGAGGCATCGCGCGAGTGATACTTAATGTATTACAAGCGTTCATAGGCTAACTGCTTTACATCAGGTGGGCCGTATGTTTGTATGACTACCGACGTTGTATAAAAAAAATGCTTTTTTCATTAACAGGTCTGATTATCTATTAGGCACATCGGGTCTATCAAACCGCGCTAGCTGTAGTTCAGAAGTGAAATCATGTGAGTTAGTAATATAAAACACTGAATTCTGTGAGATTTCACAAATATACTTTATTGTAGCTTGCTTTTCTCATGCATGTATGCAATGTAACACTAGATACGTGGCTAACACTCAGACTTTAGAAAATCAAAAAACAGAATTATGTTGGAACCTGTTAATATTTTTGTGTGAACAATGGACTGTAGCAGTAAATACTGTTCTACGTCTACGGCATCTTCAGGGTTCTGAGTTAACTTTTAGTTTCGGAAATAAAAAAAAAAACAGTTGTAAAGCGCCAGGTTGGGACTGTAAGGAGGATGACTCACTAACTTAAACCTTCCATAGACAAATACTCGGTTGTCCAATTGACGTAGTGAGTTGGAGCATTATCGCAGTCGGGGAGAATTTTGCTTCTTGGCCGCTGCTGTCGAACATTTGCCAAGAAAACTGATAAACTATGACTAACATAACAATCTGCAAATCTGTACGGCGCAATTGTTGCGAAATGCCACGTCCTTCACCCAAATAATGAGGCAATCGTCCTTTTCTATTGATTTCCACCCTTCTTTAATTTTTGTGGCAAATCTTCGAATGAAGGAAGGCCGACACTAACCTACCATGACCAAATTGGTCGTGTTTTATCAGAAGGTGATGTTAGAAGCCCCAGAAACCGGCGAGCGTGCATGAAAAGAGCTATGAATGTCACAGAAACGAGTGAAGTATGCAAGGACCGCGTCTTATGGCGCTCGGTTCTCTCTGCCTACCCCGCAAGGGACTTGGCGTGAAGATATACATACATACATCTTCGAATGGAAACATTTATTGAGCAGATTGTCCTTTAGTTTCGGATTCGTTACAATATATCCTTTGATCACCTGTGATAATATTATAGACAGTGTTTGATCCACCTTTATTATGTTTTCAATCATTACCTGGTGTTACCTAAATGTTCATGTAATACTTTTTGTACCAATGTCTAAATATTCCCAAATATATTGATATGTCATGTCACTCAAGCTTGTATTGTATTGTATAAGTTTGTATCATTGACCGCATAACACTCACGTTATCTTCAGTGGTCTTTGTACAAGGACATCCTGCACGCAAATCATGAGTGAGCTTGCACCGGCCACGTTTACTAACTCGTTATAAACAAGGGCACGGGCTTCGTCATGAAATGTCAATAGAAGTATGTATATCAAAACTTTGTTGCTGATTAAGACCACAACGAAAGTTGTACCTAATAAATCACAGAGCGAAAATTTTCTCTCGTTAAACTCATTTCGACGTACGACAGGCACTTTTAATTTGCTATTAATTTGTAAAAACATATGATATAAAATTTAATATACGTCTACAGCTTCACAAATTCTTTCTTTGCAATTTAAATACATTTTTCATCAGTAATTTTAAAAACTTTCAGGTGACCGTATTTTGTAATTGTCTGGGGCAAAATAATAAAATGCTGTGGATTTTTGAGAAGATACTTCTAAAACACAACTTCTAAAAGGAATGCTGGGTTTTGAATAATTTAGGTACTTTTGATTTTTAGTCAAAATCAAAACTATACAATTCATTTTGAGATAATACTAAAATTGCATATGGTAGTAATATTAATTTGTTAGAATGTTAAACTTATCGTATTACACAGTAGGTACTTTTACTGGATTATTGACAAAACTCGTAGTTTGAATTTAAATTAGTGTACCAAAAATGTTAGTATATTAGTCGTAAATACCAAGTGTCTGACTTGACAAGCATTCGTTTGTTGTTGGAGGCCTTTCTCCTGCTCTCCGTTAGGCTGTCAGTATCTGGATCTGTCTTTAAGAGTTCTTTCAACGCACTGTCGGCTGTGTGATCACCGTTCTTCGTTGAGTAATTGCCAATCTGTAAGTGAAAAGGAAAACATATTTTCATCATTCAATATCCGTTTAGAGTACTTGATAAACTACTTTCTTTTTATAGTTCTTAGAACGCAACAAATACATAGCTAGCCTGATGTGAAGCGGCGTCTATGCGGTTCCAATCAGTTGTTAATGTAGCAGCTATCCGCCAGCCTTCATGAGGCGTTAGTCGCTGGGACACAGAAATGCTCCAAGGAATTGTATACCTACGTTGTTTTTAATTTGTTGTATTAATTTTAATATATGTGGTTTAAAGTTAAGTTATATATAATACTCACGTCTATAATCATTTTCCCTCTAGTCTTGTTCCTCTCCCTGTGGTTTGCTCTCTTCTCCAGTTGCTGAAGAACCCTCTCGCGGGTCGTTCGGTATTCAAGTGCAAATTCCGCTATTACTTTCAGGAATTCCGAAGGTTTTGTCTTCGGGATGTCGGATGGAGGAACGCCAAGGTATAAGAGGAATCTGTCGTATCTGAAACAAAGATGCAAGAATATTTGCTTTTCCAGAAGTTTCCCAAACATGAATTACATTTCGCATAAGCTTGATAAATGGGAAAAAATCACTTGCTGAAAACATCGCTTAGCATAGTTATATATAGCTGCAATATTCGCATTGCAAAAAGGGCACGATTGTTGCACTTAATATCTGTCTACATTTTAAATGCTTTAAATATACAAATACAATCAATGTAAAGATGATCGTTTAGACATTAATAACTGTTAAAACACCTTGATCAAACTTATAGCAACCGATTAGAACTAATATTACCTGCTCATCACCCTCTTTTTAATTACGGATAACAAAATGATCCTTTCTGCAGCATCAGTCAAAAACTCGTTTATCTTGGTTTTGAAAATCTGCGAACCGTCGTGTTTGGCGATTCTCTTCATATGGTCCCATGAGGCTTTGCAGTCAGATTCAAGTTTTTGAAGGTTCGTGTTCAGCATATCGAAATCAACTTTCGAAGCTCTGATTACAGGCCCCACCTAATAAAAAAAAGGTTTTATAAAGGTAACATATTTTACTGGTGAGGTTTCGTAAATTCTGTCGAGTGATTGGTTCGCCATCTGACATCATGATGGTATACGACACTGTAGTATGGAGGGTTAAAATATGGTCGTGAATCTATTGAACTGACCAAAATAAACTTTAAATAATTTCGCGTTAATGTTAATACTTGCACTTGTACAGATACAACATGATGTTGTATAAAATACCTTGATAATGCCGTAAAGGCGAAACCGGTCGGTAAAAATAATTATTAAATAAAATTGTGAAGTGGAATCTGTACAAGTGCAAGTATTAACATTAACGCGATGTCTTCAAAATTCCACCAAGTGCCTACAATCAACAGTATCAACATTTAAATATTTTTTTAAAACTGTTAGCTTTACAATAAAAAGTTAAAGAAAATCAGTATTGCAGTTTTTTGTCCACGCGTTCAAAGGAGCGAAGTAATAGTTCAAAGGAAATATTATTTGTAAATAATAAGGTAATGTATAATGCTGCCACGTGCCTCATTATCGAGGTCAAAATTTTCAGGAAGGAAGTGATCAAAACACTTAGTGCTACGACGGAATTCGTACACGAAAATATAGACCGTGCATTTTCGATTTTTCCATGGTATGTCATGAAGAATAATCAAAGGCGGGGAAAAAAAGAACTATTATTTATTAAAGAAATGTCAAAATAATATTAAGTAGTTATCAATATTGTCTAACATGTAGCTATTAAAAATCGGCAATTTTATAGGAACCAATTATAGTAATTAATTAGATTAGTAGATAATTTTACAAATACGTGTAAATTCCTTAACGTTGTCAAATGATTAAATATATTGAAATTGAGCGAAAAACTAATCAACAAATCAAATTATAGTAATTGTTATGCCAAAGGATATATACAAAATTGTTTTGCGAGTTACGAGTTTTCCTCTCTGGCACCACACAGTACGCGATCAATGTGTTTCCTGTATGTAAGGAAAAGTTTCCTTTCGATTTCGATAGCGAGAGCATTATAATGAACAATTTCTCGGAATTCAACTCACCACCATGAAATAGTTACATAAGATGCTCACCTCACTAAAAAAGTCTGTTGTGTCCTGAAACTTTTCTATGATCATCTCACAAATATGATACAATAATGGATGTTTGTGGACCGTGTCCTTAACCTCCATTACTTTCGATAGATACTCCAGGCGGAACCCTTTTACGTGACTCCCATTGAGGAAGCTACCCACTGACCTCAAAGTTGACAGAATTACTTTGAAGGTTTTGTTCACTTTTAGTAGTTCGATGCCTTGTTTAAGGTCCATTAATGGTTCAGCTGTTTCTTTCTGTAATTGACAAGATATTAATATATAAATTATAAGTCAATTTTAGTAAGTGAGAAACCATATTCGCGATTTAACTTTGTAATTTATCAAACCAATACTTGAACCATAAATATCATCAATACTGTAAGTCATAATTATGATCATTATTTTATGTAAATTGATATTTATGAATATGATTGGAAAATCGGGAATTGTTGCTCTTTTACTTATATAAACTTATATAAAAGTTATTAATAATGGCGCCTAAATTAAAATAATTCATTAGGTTAAGTATTTATGGCAACAGAAACTTACTTCTAAATTATCAAAGTCCAGTTTGAAGACCCATAACTTCAATCGCGAAGACAGCTCGTTAATGGATGCTAGCGTGAGAAGAAATTGCTCAGCACTGCCCAAAGGTAAATCTGGATTCGCGTACTGGAACATTTAATAAAAAAATGATGAGATATTGTAGATTTTTCTACAATCAAAGTTATATATAGTTATATATAGTAATACTTTATATACTGGATTTCTCATTTATATTACGAATTCACACCTGAGCTTCTTGAATTTTCACTTTCTCCTCTTCAGTCGGTAGCATCGTTAATAACTTTTCAATTCCTTCTCGACCAACGACGGTCGCATCCATTTTCATAATGGCTGCTTTTATGGTTTGGGGAGTTGGGAGTTTCTTCATGGCTATATTGATAGCATTCGATCTCTTAGCATCCAGAATTAAATTTCTCTTTGGTTCCATTAATTTCTGAAATAACGATAAGAAATTTAATACGAGTACAATCATACATTAAGTGTTATAATTATAAATCCAAGTCAAAACTGTTTTACTTACTTCCTATACATCCAAGGAATCCGGAATAAACATGGAAAAAAAAGTTTCATATTATTAAAATAACTTTAGTTATATGTTACATTATAACCATGTAAAAAAATAAAAACAAACCTTAATTATTAAGTCATTTGTTCTAGATTCAAAGAGGTGTTCCAAAGTATTTGTATCTAGGGTGACTTCTGGAAGATCGTCCCAAATAAATCCACCTATTTTCGATCGGTACGATATTGGCACTGGATTCTCTTGTATCTCTCGCCAGAAAAGCTTTACCGTTTTTTTGTTTTTCTTAATGGTAGAACTATCAGAGTCATTGGCTAATTCGGAAGAGAAGGAAGGTTTGGGTGGCGGTGCTGGGATGATCATTTTAGGTAAAATAGAAAAAGTGCCTGGTAATGGAGGTGGAATACCTACTGGTGGAAGGAACATACTTGGCGGAGGAGGTGGAGGACCATTAGTAGCGTGGGTTGTCGGAGAACTCATGTCTTCATCAGAATCATGTCTTAAATCGGAGAAATCTAGATCACACAGATGAAAAGCTCTATTCAAACAACCTTTTTTCAATTCTTCCCAGTGTAAATCGTTTTCCGATACTTTTATCTCATGGACTTTAGCTGACTTTTCTATGCTCGGACTTTTAATAACTTCTGTAATTAAAAGAAAACACATTTGGTTAGAAGTTTCTAACATATATACTAATTTGACATAGGTTCTACCTAAGAGTCTTAATTAACTTTCGCTTACCTTTCGATTGAGATTTTGCTAATTCTTCTTTGGCTTTTGACACGATTCCAGCCATTTCGGCAACTCTTATAGGTTTGTCTTCTGTTGTCGGGCTTACTGGGCTCGTTAGTCGTTGAGCAAGGTCTTTAATGCTATGTTCTCTATTCAACAGAATCCCTCTGTCATCTTTAGATTCTGGAGAATTTTCTAGTTGTTTTTGTCGCATCACGGCTAACGCATCTACTGCGTTTACTGTGTGACCGAGAGTACCATTTTGAATTCTTTGCTTCAACCCGGACGTGTATCTTTGGTTACCTTTAAAAATAAATTGAAATACATACACCATACTCAATAAAAAGGTTGAAAATTACAATTAGCAAGTCCAAAGCTCAACTGCAAATAAAAAAGCTAGTGATAAAGGCTGAAAATGCAAAATGAAAGTTTAGTGGGTTAGTGAATGAACAAACCATTTTTTAGTACATCTGCTAAATTAAGATTTTGTGCAGTTCTGCTGACGTATACATCCTCTTCATCTTGATGACCGTTGTGAGTGTTATGTCCATTGGTAGTATAGTGGTTGGACCCATTCATGTTACCATTCGTGTTTGTACAGCTTTTGCTATTACTTGTAAACGTCCCATTGGTATAAATATTACTGGTATTTTTATGATTTCCGTTAGTATAGTTTCCGTTTTTGTTTCCAAATAGTCCATTATAAATTCCATTTGAATTATTTAGTAGTTCTTGCTGTTGTATAATATGATGAGCTTGCCTTGCAAATCTATCTCGTCTTCTTCTTAATGCAGTATTTAAGTCTTTAGTGTCTTTGTTGTCTAATATTGAAGGTAGAAATTGTGTCCTGAGGCTACTCGATAACTTTTTCTCTGGTTCAGCGTGTGTTATAACCGGGGAATTCCCTATTGATGGTTAGTAAAAAAAAATGCCACAACACGTTATATAGTATAAGTTAATATGAAAGTATGACTATTCAATTTAAAAATGTGTGTTAAAACACAGAACATGTATGATTTATGATAATCTGAGAAATTAAATGAATTGAGGCTGTTTTTATAACTTAATATATTGAGACCTGCAAGATCTGTTTTATATAATTTAAATTTTATTAAAATAAAAAAAATGATAATTACACGAAATAAAATGTTTATTTTTATGTTAAGGATCTATTAGGGAGTTTTGTTATTTCTGTGTTAAGGAATACGCAATCGTGCACAAAAATATGAATCTTACAATGTTAATCAAATTGATAACACACATAATATTACAACATAACCTTCTATTGAAGCATCTCATACCTTTTTCTCTCATTTGTTGTTTTTTTGATTTTCTTTTCTCCGTAGTATTTAAATTAAGACTTCTTCGTCGTACAGACGTTACCACTGATTCATCTAATTGCCTAAAAAGATTGGTTGCGAAGTTGATTATTTGTAATTTTTAAAATTGTGATAACGTAAAAAAGGAATTTCAAGTTAAATACTCACTTCAGTGCTGTTCCGGTTTCGTCACCGTCTTCGAATTGGAGCACCGCCTCAAATATTTGCAATTGCCGTAATAAATCTAAGTCTGTCCCTTGTTTCGACATGTACAGTTGTATGATATCATCCATACCCTGATCTTGCAAAGCATCCACTTGGTCATAATATGTGTCCCTATCTGGCACATTATTCAAGCATATGTTTATCAAAGTAGTGGCGTATATAAGCAACTCAGTATCAGATGCATCGAAGTCTTGCAAGATCCTCATTAAATTATACCAAGGTTGTCTTCCATTAGAATTGTCAACGGAGTTAATTGCGTCGATAAGGAGGAGGCTGTTGTTTTCAGTGTACTCTACGAAGACAACCAATAGTTTTAGGGCTGTTTTCACTACGTGGCGAAATTTACTAGATATGAGCGCGTAGAGCCACTGTATACAGCCTTTGTGGGCCATCACCCCGTGCATTCCGTCAACGTATAAGAGAATCTGTAAACAACGTCGTTTTAAAACATTACATTGAAGGTCTATTCAACATTTCTTCCGAAAGGCGTTCCTCAAAATTATAGTAGAATAAAAACGATAAGAAATGGCTTCTATATAGCACAGAAACATTGTCTTCAAATGTCAAATGAATATACTCGAATTTTAAAACTCTAAAAAGCACTTAAACTCTAAAACCACTTCGTGATAGTTGTTTACTGTAATATACAGAAAAAAATATAAAATGAGAAAAAGATTAGGTTCATAAGAGTAGATTACAAAAAAAAAAAAGTTTGTTAATAAATAATAAAAGATATAAAACTTTAATGTTAAAAATACAGTTGTAACCAACCTGTCCGAGGGCTCTCAATATATAATCAATGTAGTTTTGTTCCTCCATGTTGCCTACTTGCATCAGACAGTCCAGACCCTTGTTAGCTACGAACTCGTGAACAAAGTCCTTATCAGACTGCAGGATCTGCTTGAGCGAGAACAACGCCCTGCGGAGCTCCCGACCTTGCGTATGGAGTAGCCTCTCTGTACAACATATTTTCATTTTTAATACCAGGTGAGGATCACTGGTCATAGTGTACCTAATCGTAGGCACTGCATGGATATGTTTCACATTGAATTTATACTTTTTAGGGTTCCGTAACTAAACGGATAATAAGTATCCCTTACAGGATCACTTCGTTGTTCATTTGTCTATCAAGACGCATTTCTCAGGACCCATTGGTATCGAGTTGAAAATAAAAACGAACACATCATGAGTAGATTAAAATACTTCCCATTTACCTAATCATGAAGGCATGAAATAAGGTTTTACAGCGCAAGTAAACGAAGATTACAATTCTTTTAAATAAATAAAAAATATATATTACAATCTTACGCTTGCCGTTGAAACATTAACTGTGACCTAGATCGATATAAGGGAAAATATTTTTTTCAACTACAGAGTTTGTTCTTTAGTTAACGAACGATACAAGTTACAGACGATTTATATGAATTAGTATGGAACTTTAATACACGAACATCTGACCGGATTTTATTTCACATGTAAGAAAGTTATTTGTATTCTATTGCAAACCCTGCGTAATCATTTCAATAATCATTTTGTAGATGTACGCGTAAGTTGTTTTAGACGAGCTCGCAGCAGTGAAACGCGCTGTTACGCTACTTTGACAACGCTCGTGGGTTCAATTCCCACACAGGGCAAACATTTGTGTGCATGAACATGTCTTTTTGTCTTGATCTGAATTTTTTAAAGAGAGGTAGGGCGCATGAAAACATCCCGTCTGGGGAAGTACCCCCACCTCACAGAAAACTATAGCCAATTAACAACTCCCTAAAGGGAATTGTTGTGTCCCTGCGTGTGAGTGAGACCTCCAGTAAGCTCCTAAGGAGTTGCTAGCAGCAGAGGTGGCATCCCGCGAGTAATACTTAATGTATTGCAAACGTTCATAGGCTTAGGCATTAAGCAGTAACCACTTTACATCAGGTAAGCCGTATGCTTGTGTGCCTCCCGACGTAGTATAAAAAAAATAGTCCCCCATTCTACAAATATATGCAAAATAAAGACAGCGAAATTACAGACTGCTCTTGTCACGGCCAGTTTCGTATTGGGACTCTATTAAAAAAATGTGTATCTATTGCCTCAATATATAGGCATATATATAGGTATATACACATACATACTTGTCAAGAATAAGCATCGGTACTCATATGTACACGTATATAATAAAGGTAGGATTAATACAGGTCTGCTGCAAGGTGAAAATAAATTTATTATGGTACCATTGCCTCCATAACCGTGATTGCAAGGCCCAGCGTCAAGAAGGACTGGAATACTTTCCAAAAATATTTTCCACTTAGCGCAGTGGTTTTTTAAAATCAGATTATGAAGCCACTTTTCGTAACAGAACAGGAAGAGTTGACAAATAGCATTTTCTTTACAAATTGCATTAAAATTGCGAGTCGGACACCGCACACAAGTGTTCCGTACTATGGAGGTAAAAAAAACTGGGAAAACGTTTCTTTTTTTGGGGGATTTTTAATTGAATATTTTTTTTATTATTTCCTGTTATAACCATAGCGGTGAATTGAGTTACTACGTATTATCATCCGCATCGGTTCTCCATAGACTTATTTCCTTCATGCCTGCGACAGACAAACGGAAAGACAGAGTATCCTTAGTAAAAAGGTAACGTATGCACTCTTTGTTTACGGAACCCTAAAAAGTAGCCTTGCAATATCTTAATGAGCTTTTTAACATGCGTGTTTATAGTAAATTTATGTACGTAACAGTATATCGTAGTTATTTATGTATTTTTATATTTATGTTAGGTGACCATATAAAGAACAAATTCTTTATAGGGTCGATTATTATTTTATTTTAATTAAAACCGTAATCGCGTTTTTTCTCCACTCCCGATGGTTGACTGGTAGACAATGCAATTAGCATTAAGTCCGCCTTTTGAACCAACTGTATTGTGGTCAATAAAGTATTAATAAATAAATAAAAAATAAATAAATATATCACTAGACAGTGCATACAATTTTTGCAAAACAAAATAAATCATCTTATAGAGTAGATTGTAAGAAAAATAAAGATGTAGCGTTATCCCGTTTCCTAATCCATTAGGATCGGCGGGGACCGCTACCTAAGCCTAAAGATTTGGCGAAGATACTGATTCTGACATGGAGCGACTGCCGTCCGACCTCCACAACTCAGAGGGAAACCAGACCTTTCTCAGGTTAGATCACGCGTCTATTGAAATATATTTCTTAATTATCTGTACGTGCGTGGTTCCTCACGATGCTTTCCATCATCGCCGAGCAAGTGACAATTACAAATATGTATATAAATCCGAAAACACGAATTTAGTAGTACATGCCAGGATTCAAACCGGGGACCTGTTACTCAATTGGCCGGTTCTTTATCCACTGGGCTATCACTGCTCTGATCTCGCGTGATGCCTCCTCTACCGCTAACAATCCGAGGACTCCTTAGGAGCTGGTGACTTCACTCACTCGAGCAATTCTCCAGGGAGTTGTTATTACGCCCTACCTTTCATAAAAACACACAGGCCAAACAAAAGTTAAAAATGAATAGACATGTCCATGCAACTGTCTATTTGTGCTGTGTGGGAATCGAACCCACGAGCGTTCTTTATCGGTATCAAAGCTGTATGAATTATGGCGTTCAAGTTTCTATTTTGTATATATTACGTATGTATGTATATCTTGCGTCCCTTGCGGGGTAGGCAGAGCGAACCGAGCGCCATAAGACGCGGTCCTTACACACTTCACTCGCTTCTTTAACATTCATAGCTCTTTTCATGCTCGCTCGCCGTTTCCTATGACTTCTGTTCCTGAATATATTAAACATTATTAAATGTTTCATGGAGATGCCAAGCAGCTATATTAAAATTATATAATTTGGTTGCCAATATATAATGAATATGTAATATATAATGAATGACAAAAATATAAAATAAAAATATTTTTGCCAAAAATACATACCAATTATTGCATGCACTTTTACGGGGAGCTGAGTTCGCAGAACCAGGGCATTTTTTCGGCTGAAAAAGAAACAAAAGATCCGAATTAGTTTTCATTATATTTAAATGATTACATTTAAATTATCTAGGTCGATTTTTTAAAGTAAAACAGAGGAAAATTTAATCGAATATATTTTTCTTTAATACGATTAATAATCATCTTTGTTTAAATTGGGTGTGCCCCCTCACCGCGCAGAATATTCACAACGGTTTGGAATATTCTGCGCGGTGAGGTTTTGCGCCGGTTCAGGCCTTGGATCTTTATTACATCGCCGGAAGCCTAGTTGAATACGAAATTCATTCCGTTTTTACTTTCGAGTTATTAAATATTACATACAAGGTGTTGCCATTGTAATTTTCTTGTAGGTACATGAGTTCAGAAAATTAGAAACATTCTTCGGTTTTTCTTTCAATCGAACTTTATGGGAGCTTTCATACAAGCAAAAATGTATTAATTCTATCAAATGCTACTCGTACGCGTCAGTTACAATAAAATTATAGGAAGTCTGTTATATAGATTGAGACCTATGTGCCGTGGGATATATCATATGCAAAAGTATAGATCTTATTCATACAGTACAAGTGTAAGAGACAAACATTGTTAGGCAAAACCAATTTATATTAATGTATCTACTTTAAACTGGCCAGGCGATAGTCGGGCTTGGGCATTTATTTTCGTACGTTTCTAAGAGTAAAAGTTTAAAAAAATTGTCAATTACCCTTAAAAAATATTTTTAAGGATTATTGACAATTTAAAAAAATATTTGATATTTATAAATCAGTCATTCTTATAATATTTACGGAAACAACTATAAGTATTACAGATTTGTTGGTGTAAAAACTTCGGAGATACGGGAAAGGAAATAAGTAGTGATATAATTATGTGACAAACAGACGACCATGTTCGTACGGAACACAATGAGTTAGGCTTACGTGTGTGAGCTAAAAATATATTTAAAGTTACAATACCTTTTAAATAAATAACATAAAGGCAACATAAATGGGAAAATAATTGAGATAAAAATAATAATTCTTATGTAGTTTTTTTGTACGTTGTTTAAAATATTAAAAATGACATAACAGAAATTGACATACATTTAATTTATGAATGTAATATGTAGGACAGTATTTTATGTACTCCATATATCTAAGTTAGTTAAGTTTTGCATTGACAGACTATAAGGTAGTTAGTAATGAATAGATAACATTAGAAAGATATACAATTTTTTGACAAAACAGTATTGTCTATAGCACTGAACTCACTCATCGGATTCTTCACCGTCACTCAAGTCGCTTTCAATATCCATCGGGGACAGTCGACTAATATCATCTTCGGAAAAACTGAACAACTGGGACCAATTCGTATAGAGTCCGATGGTACAGCGTACGTAGGCCACGTCGGTGATTGAGCGTGTGAAGCTCGCATATCCCATCGTATGATCGCTCATTTTCCCCACTGTCAACCATAAATGTATACAGCGTGTGTTATTTCTACGACTCAATTTAACAATAAACTTGGAAGACAGTGGGTTCAATTTTATATATATATATTTATTTTCTGCATAATCGCAATTTTATTTCAAGAGAGGCGCCCGCGCCTGAATCCCGTCGCCTAGCACGATCGATTGCGAATGGGGGTTAACAGCAGGCTCGGGAGATTCATCGCCGTACGACACCGGCTGTTGCGGCTGTAATTATCACGCATAGTATCCGCAAATAGCGCCACCGCTGATAGAAAATCATAGTTCGTTAACGAATATAAAAAATCGGCCAAGTGCGGGTCGGACTCGCACACCAAGGGTTCCGACCATTATCTGTAAAAACGGCCAAAAAATCACGTTTGTATGGGAGCCCCCCTTAAATATTTGTTTTATTTAAATTTAATAATTTGTTTTTAAAGTGAATATAGAAAACTAAACATTCTGTGAATAGTTCAAGCGTCTACCTGTTGCCGTTATCAAATTCGAGCAAAAATGAGCAAAAAAATCACGTTTGTCCCCCCCCTTAAATATTTGTTTTATTCCATTTTTTAGTATTTGTTGTTATAGCGGCAACAGAAATACATCATCTGTGAAAATTTCAACTGTCTAACTATCACGGTTCATGAGATACAGCCTGGTGACAGATGGACGGACGGACGGACGGACAGCGGAGCCTCAGTAATAGGGTTCCGTTTTACCCTTTGGGTACGGAACCCTAAAAATTAAGTTTTTAAACGGAGCGCTTACCACAAAGACAAGAAAGTATTTTCACGAGTGTATGAAGGATACATATGGAACATTGTTCTGTATGGAATATTGGGCAACACAATGTTGGGCACATACCTAAAGATAAAATATTTAATGACCAAAATCTTTAACTAATTTGTCATTCCCTCTTTACCGTACGATCCAGAGACGTGAGCCCTCATAATCATGGTGATCTACAGGTTGAATATCACACAGTGAGCGATGGAAGGAATAACACCCAAGGGTTTCTGTAAGGATTAAAATCTAGAGCGAGCAAAGTCGACGGGCAACCCAAGTTACTACAGACAAAGCCTTCGAATTCAGCAAACTAATCAGTGGGTATCTACTAAGTCAGTGATGACATAAGGGACGATGAAAAGGCGCACTCGAATGAAGCGTCGCCTCTCTAGATGAACCAATTATATAAAATAAGCTGTTGGAAGAGGCTGGGTGCGAAAAGTGGTGAATTGCATATTCCAGAAAGAATTGGGGACGACCTATATCTAATAGTCTTTGCTGATAATGATGACCCAACTTGTAAAGGTGTTCAACAGTGAAAATGCAAATAACTGCCAAGTGTGTACTTGAATAACGCGCTGTATGTCGATTTTAGAATATTCAATTGATCACTCATTTTGAATGCAATACTAACATAATCATATCGCCATGCCAGCATGTCTTTATAATACGGGTATATATTGAAATTACTCGTAATAGTACTGTGGTAGAGTTATTTAAACATCCTGTATTTATTATCAGAAGCGTAAGTTCATTGTTTCAACACACTAGTTTTTGCTCCAGAAGCCGTCGCGATTCAGAGACGATTCGAAAAAACTATACGACACAAAACACTCACGGTTTCGCTTGGTGATAAAATTTCTATACTTTCTATGAAATTGTCTCATTAATATTTTTTTCTTGGTATAAACTTAAATAAGGCACCATTTCGAGCTCACTAATAGTAACAATATAAATGCGAAATGAATTCTATAAATGCATGTACAACATCAATGTGGATTTCTATCTGTGAGTTTTTCTGTTTATAAACTTTTCTCGACTAAACTGCTGAACGAATGTAATGAAATTTGTTACAAATATAATCTACTGAAAAATGATATAAGATAAAACAGCGCGTTATTTGTATTACAAGACAAGGCCGTAAGAAATATCGGCGCTGCAGATACCAATCAATCTACTATTTTAAGAAAGCTTAGAGTACATATATTTTTAATTGGGCGCTCAATTGAGACAGTACCTCCACCTCACAGAAGGCCACAGCCAAGTAACAACTGGAACGGTTGTAGTATATCTGCGCTTGAGTGAGTTTACCAGTAAGCTCTTCAAGTAAGCAACTCTACCGAGTGCATTTGTTAGCACCAGGGCTTGCCACACGCACTCGATATTCCTTGAATTCATAGACTACGGTAACTCATTCACCTCAGGCGATTCGATTGCTTTCTAATCCGACGCGACGTAGGTACTAGGTAAAAAAAATATATTTATCACGATTGATGTATTCTTAGTAATATGTAGAGTACGGCATTGTACTATGTACCTACTTATTCTGACAAAATAAAAATCTAGGTTATTTAGTGATTAGTTATTTGAAAACTGTTGAAAGCCGATATTGCAGGCGTAAATTGTAATATGTATTAAAATCGATGTGAAATCAATAGTTCGTACAGATCACAGCTGGAACAAGGAATTGAGATTAGTTCATGAGGTTACGCGTACGGTAACCCAAATATACGAACACACATAAATGTGTCCGATTTTGTTTTGATCTATTTACGGCCTCTGGGAAACAGGGACTGCGGAGGCGTGATTACTCGCAGTACGACTTGTACACGTTTGAAGGATTCCGTATAAAAAATGTTAATAAAATCCATAAGCACGATTTCGTCCGTTTGTCATATATACCATCCCCACGTCTCTTTATATCTAAAATTTGTAAGTGTAAAATCTGGAATTTACACTTTACAAATTTCATGAATAATAAAGCAATGTTTCTGACATATTTTATTAGATGTTATCAAAAAACCAGTTGAGATTGCGCAAGCTTGCATTGCCAGAGGAACACCTGGCTCGTCAATTATATAACAATTCATTTTTTTTTTATTTGTCGGCCATTTTGTCCATGTTCCTTAAGAGATAGAAACGGTGTTCCTGAACATTCCTATTCTACTTTTTTATGCTGAATTCGAATCTGAGGTCAAAATTCGTATATTAAAAAAAAACACACACACAGACAAACGCACAGATAAACATATAGATTTCATATACGAACGGTGTTCCTAAACACCCCACATTAACAGGTACCATCACCATTTTTTTAGTTAAAGCGTTAATAACAGAGTTATTAATAATTTAATAATTATAGTTGGTAAGGGTTTACGCAAATATTCAGAAAATGTAAGTTAGGGTTTCTAATTTGATAGGTAAATATTTTATTTCTATGATAGATCTCCTTCTATGATAGAACGCTACTAACGTTATCCTGTTTCCTAATCCATTAGGATTGACGAAGTCCGCTCCCTAAACCTAATGATTATATTTTTATAACAGGTATATAGTCACGAAAGTGGTATGTGGTCAAGGAAACAGCAAGAGTCTAGTCTCGCACTTGATCGGAGTTTAGGCTAGTTTTGAATGAGATTCTAATAATATTTAGGTCAGGTTTGAGTGTATTGTAAAGCAGTATCAAATCCACATGAAAGGCTATTAGAATCCAGCCAGTATAGATGGTGCGTTGATATTAGTTTTGCTATTCCTTAGGACTTTACTGGTAATTCAACTTACAAAGAACACGACAATACTCTATCGGTATTTGATATTGGAATGCGGTCTCCTTTAGGTCTTAACCTTAAAAATGCCTTAGCATTCCCCGTTATTTATCGTATATTACTATGCCATATCCCTTTAGGGATTACAAATAATTGGTGGTATAAATTAATTCCTTTATGTACCAATGTGAGCTAGAAAAGAAGTAGCAATTGAGTTTGGTTGCTTTAAATTAAATCCAACTAAAATTTGTATTTTGATTCGAGAGGATTTTCCCTGATAAAAATAAAATATAGAGAAACAATCTTCTCGGCGATATCTTTACACGGTGGTATGGAACCATTCGTTGGCGAGCCAGACTCATAACTAGTCGCATTCATTTATTTATTGGCTATCGAAAGAATCAACCTATACTTTACAGTGACCGAGGATAGGGTTGTAGCGCAATGTCGGTGGCATTGAGTGTTTTCTACTTTAATTTTATTGTAGACAAATAAAAACTCCTTGCAGGGTTGTTACGGTCTTGCTGGTGAATGAGATTACCGTTAATCTCATAAAGCGCAAGCAGCGGGTGGCGATGGGCAAGTGTCGCTTCTTGTATTCTAATCGCTTTAAACCACGCTTGCGTTTTTTTTGACTCGCGACATTTAATCAAAAAATAAATACACCGGTGGGATTATACTATACAGTCGAAGTTCAGCATGAAGGGTACTTGAATGTTCTTTGCAGAATAATTGCGTACGCCTTTGCAGTATTATATACGAATTACACTTTAACGCGGAAACTTTCGGTCGCGTGATTTTGGCATGTGTGTCACGATGACTACGGTAACATTAATCTTATATGTTTAAACGAACAAATCTTGTATAATTCGTGTATCTCGGAAACGGTTCATACGATTTGGATCTAATTTCATGTTTAGATAAGGTTTTGCTTTATAAAGTTTATTTATATAGTTCTTGAGGAAATGCGATTTTATACTCGCGCTCCGTTCCGCTCGGGTTTTTTATATGCCACTCACGTATTATAAAGTTAAATAGGGAAAATATGATACTGTGGCTATGATAAACAACATGGTTTATCATTGTATGATTAGAGTAATATTTTTGTTTGCATACAGAATGCAGCCGAGTGAGAGATACAGCATCCGTAGATTATCTCATCAAGTGACTGGGGGACGACGGCACTTGTTAAAATGAGGGGCAGCATATAGACCATAAAACTCATCCTATATTATTAATTCCTGTTCGTGACATCAAAACAAGGTCCTTTATATAACAGAACTAACAACGCTCGGCTCGGTCCAAACATTTTTTTTAATCGTTGTTTTAGGTACATACCATGCCACTCAGAAAAGATTGCGAAAAAAAGTTTTTATGCATGAGAGACTGGGCAGTTATAATCTATTTTGAATAAAAAAGGTACATTCCAATTTCAAAATATCCCTCTACCATTTTTTGCGAGCTAATTTAAATTATCGTGCCTAATTGATAAATGGATCTGCGCCGGAATATTTTCGCGCTATGATTTTTTACGATATCAAGTGTCTTCTGAAACCGAACGAATCGTATGATAGACTTCAAATGGCATTAATTGATGAAGGCCCTTCCAAGGCAACCGTGTATCGTTGGTATAACGAATTCACGGTATTTGACGGCTGTTACGGACGAAAATGTGCTAGCAGTGAAAAAATTAATCCAAGACAATAGGCGAGTTACGCATCAGGAGATTCAGCACATACTGCAGATTAGATCGGGACGCCTTCACGACATTCTACACTTGCATCTTCGCGTGAGGAGGATAGTTTCACGTTGGGTGCCGCACAACCTCACCGTTGCTCAGAAGCAGGCCCGTGTGGAATGGAGCGTGATATAATAAACAAATTTGAAGCAGGCAATCAATGTTGATTCAAAACGAATCAACGACTACCAAAGTGAAGCGATATCTAGAAGCGGGGGGAAGATTTTGATGGCGAGCTTTTTCAATTTGACTGGCTACCTGGTGTCAATTCCTTTACAGAACCAAAGAAGCATCAACGCCGAATGTCTTTCATTCGTACTGAATGTGGAAATACGAATTTGGCAATTGTGGTGATGCGTAAAGGTTGGGTTAGGTAGTTATGTTTGCCAAGCAAAATATATTTTTAATATTTGTTGAAAATTTTGAACAAAAATCTTGTTATTGATACAATTTGAAGTTTAAACACTTTCTGGGTTTGTAAGGCTTATTTATTGAAATGATAATAAAAATTGTATTTGTGGCAGGCACATATACTGTAATTTATGCACAATAATAAAATTGTGTTTAAAAAATTTGCAAAGCCCTTTAGGTACCGATTTAATGTAATGTAACCAATATTCGGAAAGCACGTAGTAAACAAGTAGGTAATTTTAATAAACGTCATGACCTATTCAAATGACCGCCAACTGTTAAACTGCAATGTAGAATCCTTCACTGTCAGCCAAAAGTACTTTCATAGATTTTTATTTATTGTCTTACCAAAATTTCGAACCATTTGACTAGATAGTTTCGTTCAAGCAGAGGAGCGAGGTTGACTAGTTTTATTATTTATTACTTTATTCATTTATTTCGGCATACGCGTCCATTTTACAAAATAAAGTATTAATTTTGTAAATCATATATTTTTTATACAATGTCGGGAAGTATACAAGCATACGGCCCACCTGATGTAAAGCTGTTACCGCAGTCTATGAACGCTTGCAAGTTGCAATACATAGGGTGTATAAAGATAAGTGGTGCCGTCATTTTGTTTTTAATAAAATCGCTGAATTTAAGACCAATTCCAGTAGTGAAAATTTTGATTATTGCTGTAAGTGGCCATAATAACCAATAATTAATTCTGGTTACTTGTACATAGAAAATAATATATGTTTAAAAAAAACATAAATATGTTTCTACAGTGCCAGTAATAAGCATCTTTTTGGAATTGGTCATAAACTCAGCGTTGTTAATAAAAACAAAATGAGGGCGCCACTTAGCTATATTCGCCCTCTTAAATATCATTCGCGCAATGCCCACCTCGCTGCTAATTCAGCAACACCGTAGGAGCTTACTGGTGACCTCACTCATAGGCACGAACATATCAACCCTCTAGGGACTTGTTATTTGTCTGCGGTTTTTGGGCACTTCCCCAAGGTGAAGGTACTTCCCCAAGTACTTTTAAGCACCCTACTTCTACCTCTCTTAAAAATACCAAAACCGAGACAAAAAGACATGTACATGCACACTATCAAAGTATCGAAATTAACCACTGCGCGACAGAGCTCGTCAGTTATCATCGCTATAATTTTAATTTTGTCTAAACATATATCTTTACCTTTATAATATCTGAACCTTTATAACGGCGCCCTCCACTGCCCAAAAACAACTGACCCTAAAAAAACTAAATTAGGTAAAAACTTATTTTTTGTCAAGGTGTAATAAACGCTTCTAACAATGATACATTTCATTAAACGGCGCAAATAATAAGAACCATAGCAAATAAAGGAGTTCCCCGTACAAAATAACGTCAGTACCTACGTCAAAGGTGGTAACTGAATATTGCCAAGCCTGCACCCCGTCTGTTGGCCTGTCCTAAATTTATAACGCTGAGTCTCGCACAATTCTATGTCAGAAATTTTCACAAAATACCTACGTACCGTGAACCGTCCAAACGTTGGCACCCACCCTTTTATTGGCATCCTAACATTTATAGACTCCAATAGTTTGGATAGAATGTGCCAATAGTCGGGTTTTACCATGTGGATACATTAAATCTCTTTTTTTATATATTAACTAATTATTAAGACTAAAAGTAATGTATTGATAAAAAGTTTAAGAAATTTATCCATATTCATTGGTAAGTAAATTTAATCGTGCGAGATTCCATTTGACATTAAATGTTTCTAATTTTCAAGACTTCAAGACTGCTTCTTAAAGTGGGAATAATTGGGTGGATTGCCCTATTTCATTTTGGGTGATTACAATACAAAAAAACTAAGGTCGTTGCCGATACATATTTATAATGTGGTTGATAAAGGCCTGAAGAAATTCTCATAGTGACGGTAAAGCACGAATGATACCCCAGGTGTTGCAAGGGCAACACCTGGGGGGGCAATTGCAAGTCTATAGGCTACTACAATTGCTTACCATCTGGCAGGAAGTATGTTTGTTTCTATCTTTCGCCAATTTATAAAAAAATAATATGGTTATTTATATAATGCACGTTACTCACTTCTCCTGTAGACCTTCCAGTTCCTCGTCTTGCTCACCCAGGGTTGAATCCAGGTCGAGGTATGGCCCGTAGTCACCATCTTTGAATACTTGCAGAGTGGCATCGTCCAACTAAAACAATTGAAATCATCACTGTATTTATGTAGGTATATTGTGCAACTAGATATATATTTTATGCTGAAGATTTTTTTTACTTTTGGATTCTGTACATCATCATCAAATATGTATGTCAGGAACAACGTTGGTATATGAAATCATGATGAAATCTATATGTTTGTCTCTCTGTGTGTGTGTCTGTGTGTGCGTGTGTCCGTCGTTTTTTTTTCGAATATTCTAATTTTGACTTCAGATTCGGATTCAGCATAAAAAAGTAGGAATAGGAATGTTCAGGAACACCGTTCCTATCTCAAGGAACATGGTCAAAATGGCCGCCAAATTGAAAAAAAAATGAATTGTTATATAATTGACGAGCCATGTGTTCCTCTGGCAATGCAAGCTTGCGCATTCTCAGCTGGTTTTGTTTTTGTATACCGATATTGGCTATCGATATTGAAAAAGTGTAAAGGAAATTTTATTTCAAATAGAATTTGAAAGCTTAGAATGATGGTTTAAAACTAATATTTGTGTACAGCGCCATCTCTGTGACATCACGAGTACTATTTCCATTCGAACGCTGGCAGCTAATGGCGCTGCCGTTGATTTAAATTAAACGTACAGCGGACATAGTCGGTTGACATAAAAATTCCTAGATGGCGCAGCGTTCGATTCGTAGAGTTAAAAACATAGAGTAGTATACCTATACCAGTTAATAATATGCATTCCCTTATGCTTACATCATTTTGACTTTTGAATTTAATTAGCCAATAGTATTTGTATTTGTCTTGATATTTACGACAGTAAACACATTTAAACACTACATACACGTGTATTCTTGACCGCTTTTTCAGCAATTTTCTTTTGCATTTCTGTTTTAAAAATGCGGAATGGACGCTCTGCGGACTTTGAACTTTGGAAATCATTATGACTTAATAATATATTCAATAGATAGTTAATTAATTATATCTAATCTAAAGCGACCGCAATAAATTTAATCATGATAAATATGGATAGCGAGCGGTGAAGTGTGAGTTATCCGTATTGTAACGTAGGTAGTCTTCATTACCTTCACTGCTTTTGGCAGGACCCAGGACCAGACCCAGGGGTTAAGTGTTTAATTCAATTAAAATCCGTTTTGGAAGTGCTGCATGTACAAAATTTTTAAACACCTATTTTAAAAATATATTCCATGAACAAACTCGACGTTTTTACATTGCATGTTTCCAAATTGCTTTTTTATTATTTACATTTTTACTGATAGATAATAAATAATCAATAGTAACTAAACAAAAAAATCAGTTGATAGAGGAGAAATAGGTACAGACTGAAATGTTTTGTCTTTACTTCTTCTTAGCGTAATTCCGTTTTCTTGGGGTTGGCGGGGTACACTACCTAAGCTTTAAGATTTTGCGAAGATACAGATTTTTTACAAGTAACGACTGCCGTCAGACCTCCACAATTCAAAAGGGAAACCAGGACCTGTCTGAGGTATGGTCACATGTTTATCGAAATGTATTTTTTACCCGCGCGGGTTTCCTCACGATGTTTTTCTACACTGCTGAACAACTGATTATTACAAAAATGTACATAAATCTAAACACGAATGTAATGGTACATGCCAGGATCCAACCAGGGACCAGTTGGTCAATAAGTCGGTTCCTTATCCACTGGACTCTCATTGCTAAACATTTTGTCTTACTTACTTATACTTAAAAGTAGCAATAGTAATCTATGGTATAAAGTTTGTAAAGAAAATAAAATAAAAAACTTAGTTATGTATACATGTTTAGCATGATTAAACTTTAAAATGCCAATATTCAATTTAGGATCCCGTGTATTTGTATGAAGCGGTTCAGTGTAAGTTAACTTGGATGTAGTTATTTTATTTAAAAAAATGCGAAGCGCGACCGACTCTCACGCACGGACTCCTTTCGACATCTTAGACAGCTGTCTTTCAAATTTAATAAAAACTAGAAAATAGGATCGAAATTATTTACTGTCAATTGTAACTACATGTTTACTTTTAATTTAAACTTCAGTTCAACAAGATTCCGTATTGTTTGATGTTAGATATAGATGGATGACAACATGTAGGTGAAATGAACTTGATGAATGACACCTTGCTTCGTGCCTTGTTAACTAAAGGGTTTACAAAGGTTAAACTAAAGTCAACAGAAAAGGACTTTAAAAGTGCCTGGCTAAAGTAACGACCCATGGACAATGAATGGTAGTTTCTAACAATATTCTATAATGTTTATGATATAATAATAAATAGAAAACTGTTGTAGTTCTTCTCAGCAGTGAACGTTATTTGACTGAAATGACGATCATGATAACATATACATACATATATTACATTATCTACTTTAACATAAAATAAAGAGTAAGGTTTTTATGAATATAGGGTCTAACAAAATTAATCGTCAAAGTTTGCACGAGTTTGCATTCATACAAAACATACAAATCTAGTAAATAAATATGTCACGAAAGGTCAAAGTCCAGTGGCTACCGCACAGTATAGTGTTGGCCACACTTTGCCCATTGAGCTTTCTTAGTGCGTTAATATACTAAACCAACTAACGTGAATACAACATGCATATTATCCATAGATAACAGAAACAATCCCTAAAAAGTATGCGAAGATAATTTTGTCAAAATGTACTTTGGAACCTGCTCTCTGCAACCTGCTCCGCTATCAAGATAGTTAAAAAGTATGCGAAGATAATTTTGTCAAAATGTACTTTGGAACTTGCTCTCTGCAACCTGCTCCGCTATCAAGATAGTAACTGCACACTAATATGTTCATGGCTTCATTATGGACATGCTATTTTTACTGAAAATTCTAGATTTGCTAAAACTACGTATGTCTAGCGGCGCTGCACTACTGGACTAAGTATAAAGTTACTTTTACAATTTCGGTACACACTTAACCTACTGCCGAATTGCGGTTTCAGTTTAGTGCATGACCGGTAATGACCTTGCATTTTTACTGTCTCATTTTGTTGCTTTTTAGAACGACACCAATTTTTAGAGCCATGTCATGCTATTACGATGTACGCTATTCATAAGCAATGTTTCAATGGATGCTGACCCTATGTCCGCCAGTTGGAATTGTGCCAAGACTGGGCTCTGAGTAAACTGGAGCAAGACCTGAAATAGTCGTGTCTCTTCCCTTTTAGCCCTCGGAAATTGTTAAAAATTCACTGCTACGGAAATCTGTAGAACAATGAACTTACGAGTAGATATGTGGTAATAAAATAGTATTTGATTTGATTGATCTCGTTGTTTAATTTGATCAATTATCAAAATTTGACGTTAATAATTAAGATTTATCGCGCAAATTATAGTCCCAATTGACCAAATTATTCCGACAAAATTATTTAAAAATTAATTTGTTGTCTGTACAAAAGTAATTAGATTTCAAATTGTGAAATACTTAATCCAATTGAAAATATATTTTTTGGTATATACTCGTATTAAATATAAGGAATAAAGATGACATTACAATGAAACAAATTTACTTTTAGAGTAAAGTAAGCAGGCATTAAATATTTTTTTAATATTTGTTTCGCGCGAATGAATGTAACAAGCGATTCAACACACACAGAAAAGTATTTAGGTATCTTTTTGTTTAATCGTATACTTAATAGCCTTTATGTGACTTAGTCCTGTACTAAACCTGATGCAGGACAAGTTTAACCTAAAGTAACTTACATGCAGCCTCAATCTACCTGAAATCTTAGTCTTATCGGATATTAAATCTAACCCACATTAACTAAAAGTCACATTTTTGTTTCTTGTTTATACCTACGAATATAAAACCTCCTCATTTGAAGTAGATAATTAGAAAGAAAAAAAGTATTCACTATTTATGTTCGGCAGAATCAAACTAAAACGCAAACGTTAAAATTGTATTTTGACTAAACCATAAAAACAATAGGTACATGTCTTTGAATTAAAGCTTAAAGAGTCTCCTTTTATGATGACCCCGGCATGTGAGCCTTTCACTAAAACCTATCTAAAGTAGGTTTCAAGTGATCCGTGCGCTAAAGGCAATTATGATTTCCAAAAATGATGACTATTATCTATCTTGTTATAATGTGTTTTAACATGTATTTCCATTCGTTATAAGACGTATAGAACTGTTACAACCTTACCTAGTTACATGCTGCCTACTTACTTGTTTCTATTGATTGTTTCTCTCTTTTCGGTTGTCTGGAATAGATCACTATTAAGCGATACAATGAGTTATTGTACTTGTGTTATTAGGAGTACCTGTTGCTTAGATGTTTTTATTTTTTATCATTGTAATATTATCTTCTATACTATTTTATTCTGTACTGTTCTGTTATAAAACAATCTAAATGAACACCTTTATTTCATAACAATATATAATAATTTTTGATCGGAGTGGAACTCCAATAAAGATCCAGGACTCACAATTGTGACTTGATTTCATTGACTGTCCATAAATGAATCGTCCCTAAATCTTTAGGAGTGGAGAGAGAGAGAGGAGAGGAGGAGAATCTTTAGGAGATATCTTCAACCTTTGAGATCACAACAGCTTGGCAATACCATCGATTTTCATGAACAATTAGAAATGTTTAAAAACGGGTCCGGGTTTTAATTAGGAATAAAACAAATAGTAACGTAAGAGAATTGAATAAAATACAATCCTACTAATATTATAAATACTAATATTATAAATGTGAATGTCCGTTTGTTTGTTACGCTTTCACGAGAAAACTACTGAACCGGTCATCATGAAACTTTGTACACATATTCTTGGAGATATCAGAAGTAAAATAGGATACTTTTTATTTAAATAATTTCTTTTTTTATCAATGCGAGCTAAGCCGCGGGTAAAAGCTAGTAAGATTATATTTCAAAAATGTAAGACGTGTCTAAGTGCCCAATCAGCACTCAAGAATTTTATCTTTACCTTTACTCATATCTAATAAAAGGTTACCTAATAAAAGCTATATTATATTATATACGTGGGAAAAAATCTTTGTACCATTTTTAGGCACTTTTATATAAAAAATACTCGTAGAATCAGTAAATATCCAGAGAAGAAGGAAGGGAAGGAAGGTGTAGGAAAACATTATGAGGAAACCCACAATTATTCGAAATTCGTGTGACCTAACCAAAGAAAGATCTGGTTTTCCTCTGGGTTGCGGAGGTCTGACGGCAGTCCCTCCGTGTTAAAATCAGTGTCTTCGTCAAATCCTTGGGCTTAGGTAGCGGATCCAGCCAATCCTAATGGATTAAGATAACGGGACATCGCGAAGAAGAAGACTACAGGATACGTATGGTCTCTGAAATATAGTGAAAGAAGAGACGCGATTTCATTATTTGAATATTAGAAATGAGATATGAAGAAATCGTTACGCAAAATGAATTAAAAATAATTGTTAATATGTCAAAACTAAGGTATTTGACAGTATGTGCTCGTGTTAGTACTTGCATTTGACAGTTTTTTGGCTCTACATAGATAGAAATAAAAACGTTACTTGATAAATTAACGATGAAGTTATTGATAGAAGATATATTCCGTATTTTTTATTTCAATTAACGTTGCTAATATATTACGCATCCTCAGGTAAGCAATGTTATAAAGTGGAAGATGGGCTTTATGTGCTAAAATTATCATGCAATAGCATCGTTACGTGCACAACAACGCTCACGTGGATCTCCAGGGCTGTAACACGACGTTTCCCGGAATCTGTATCACGCTATTTTCGAGTGTGAATAATCAGTCTGAGTTTGGATCAATGAACAATGATTTAGTTAAAGTACCCTATTACGCACAGCTCGGTTGGTAACAATTCAATTTATCAAGGAATTAAAAATACGCGCGTCATGCGTCCTAGCGTTATCTCGTTTCCTTTTTCCGTTGGGATTAGCGAGGTGCACTACCTAAACCGAGCCCGAGGATTTGGCGAAGATACTGATTTTTACATGGAGCAACTGTCGTTAGACCTCCATATATCAGAAGTTTCTTAGGTAAGGTCACACATCGTTCGAAATATTATTTCTTGGATGCGCCCGATTTCCTCACGACGTTTTCAATGCTAGGGTAATCATGTAAAAGTTCCAAAGTGTCATGCTTGACATGCTGTTCGGTTTACAGTGCAATACAATACAATACACTTTATTGCACCAAATGAAACTACTATACATAAATTAAACATAAATGCACAAAAAGCGGTCTTATCATAAAGCAATCTCTTCCAGGCAACCTTGTGGTAGAGGAAACGATAACGACACAGTAAAGTAGGAGGCGCATAAACTGCTCACACATATTTTACTTAAACATAATTAGGTACCTATATCAGGTAAATAATAACCTCCTTTGACATTTAGTCTGAATAAGGTTGTTATCGTCAGTAAAGTTTCAAAAGCGGTAAGTTTTGATTTGACGATTTTAAGATTTTAATGTCATCGGATTAAGAAAATGTGGTGATTTAGACAGTTACTGGTTATTTTGCTATCCTATGGAGCCGCTAGCCGCTTTTGAATTACGCACTTTACGGTTAGAACGGTTAGAACTTCACTGACCTTATGTAGTTAAGGCAACAACTACACAACCTAATGGTCATATAACAGCGATAAAGACGATAATCGTTATAAGGACAGTATATTGTATGATCATGAAACGATTTGTCTATTTTGATGAGAGGAATATGTCAAAATAAGTACCTACGCATCAGCTTGAGCTTGCCAGTAAGTTCCTGCGCAGTTGCTGTGTTAGCAAAAGGGGTTGAAACTGCGAGAGATACTTCTTGAATTGAAGAATTTCGCTACTAGTGTCTGAAAAATGCGATTTCCATGACATCGCTAAGTATGCTATGGGGAATCGGGAATCACTATTCCCATTGCGCGTGTCATTCTAACCGAACACGTAGGTTAAGTACCATCGGACGCAGCCTGTCTATGGATGGGTTCGTCTAATTCGCATTCTCCGTGCTTCGGTCCCGGCTGTCGACGATAGATGACCGTTGTTAAGGTAAGTCAGTGGCCTTCGGACGGTTTGAAAACATTGGCCTGCGTCAATACGCAGTTGAACAGCGTGGTGGAATATGCTCTAATCTAAACTCGTTCATAGCTGTTGTCGTTCGTTGTCTGTAATTGAAAAGAGATCCGTATCCCTGCAGTGGGATAAGTTAGGGTTAGTGAAGTAGCTAGTGCATATAGTATTGATAGATATACTGCTTAACATAGTATTATGCAATCCATGATCTCTAGAATGAAATATGCTTATTTTTTTAAACATGAATTTTCTTTCACGCATCGTCATGTGCCTGAAATATATATTTATCTATAACGAATAAGTTTTTTAAAATAGATTATATTTCGCTTTGGGTACAAAAATAAAACATTGACAGATATGCATATGTATATACACTATTGTGGTAGTAGATATTCATAAGAATAACTAGCTAAATTTGTTTTTGTCTATAACGTTATTGCGTTATCAATATACCTAGTCAGGTCATAAGTTCTGTGAAAAATTTTTGATGTAATTAATAATACAAAAGGGAATTAAATGTACAATAAAATTTTATTTACATTATTCGAAATGTCCTCCTCCATTTTGAAAACATGCCCTTAATCGACGCGGCCAGTCATGAATCGCAGCACGCACCACTGCCGCTGCCGCCGCTTTAACCAGAGATGCTCGGGGAGACTCCATTTTCTGATGAGGTTTAGCGCAGACTTTCTCTTCCAAATGTTGCCATATCTTGTAGTCCAGTGGATTTAAATCTGGACTAGAAGAGGGCCAGTTTTCATGCCCGATGAAATCAATTCCACGGCGGTCAACCAATTTTGAGTGCTTCGTGCCTTATGAGCTGGTGCAGAGTCCTGTTGGAATATCCAGTGTCTGTTTTTTAACATTGTTTGAGAAAGTGGGTCTACTATGTTTGTTAGGATGGTATTTTGGTAAACCATGGCACTGGTTTTCACACCTTTTTCACAGAAAAACACTTCAGTTAAGCCTGAATGTGAGATTCCAAGCCAAATCATGATTAATGAAGGATAATGCCCTCGCTGGACCCTCGGAATACGCGCGCTCGCTTCTTCACAACTGTGGGTATACACCTTATCATTTTGTTTGTTGTAACTTTCTTCGATGGTAAAAATTTTCTCATCCGTAAACAAAATTTTTCTGTGACCTCCTTTGTGTACCGTAGTTGTTTCAATTTTACCACCCTATTCTTTTTTAAATAATCAGTTAAGAAATGACCAGTACGTCTCTTATAGGCTGCAAGTCCTAAGTCATCTTTTAAAATACGCGACATGGTTCTAGGTGGTATCTTCATCTCCCGAGATAAATTCTTTTGTAATTCGGACAGGATTTCTTCGAATTCTCTCCCTTACTGCTTTGGCCACCTTTTTCGTACGAACACTACGTTACGGCCAGATCTTTTTCTGTCACAAACAGAGGAGGTCTCATAGTACCTATTAATAGCCCGATACACAAACATTTTACTAATACCAAGCGTATGGAGAGTTTTAAAAATTGCATTTGGCTCCATACCTACTTTGTGTAATGCAATCACAGCGATTCGGTTCTCTTTATCACCCCACTACATTTTAATATCGGAAAATATTGTACAATGTATTGGCGCCAAAATGAAAACACTCAATGAACAATCATATAAAAATGACAGATTCCAAATTCAAATGTAATATTTTGTTTAATTTTAATTGTAACAGTATTTATGGCCAGACTAAGTAATTATTAGTATGAAGAAAAGATGGTCTGCTATTATTAAAAATTGCGTATTAGTTAGTTTTGTTTAGTTATTTTAGAGATGCTGTAGTTTTCAGGAATATGAAATCTATATGTTTGTCTGTGCGTTTGTCTGTGTGTTGTCTGTCGCTTTTTTTCGAATATACGAATTTTGACTTCAGATTCGGATTCAGCATAAAAAAGTAGAATAGGAATGTTCAGGAACACCGTTCCTATCTCTTTAGGAACATGGTCAAAATGGCCGACAAAAAAAAATTGAATTGATATATAATTGACGAGTCAGGTGTTCCTTTGGCAATGCAAGCTTGCGCATTCTCAACTGGTTTATATTGTAATATTATTTTTTAGGCTATATTTCGTTTAAGTCTAAAGTCTTTGACATTTAAATTGCTAAGCTGAATCCAAAACCGCAGTGATAGCCCAGTGGATAATGAACTGGTCCCCGTTTGGAATCCTGGCATGTATCACTAAATTGTGATCAGTGGTGAAGGAAAACATCGTGAAGAAACCCGCACGTTCATGAAATTATATTTCGAAAGACGTGTGACCTTACCTAAGAGCGATCTGGTTTTCCTTCTGGATTACGGAAGCCTGACGGTAGTCGCTCCGTGTAAAAATCAGTATCTTGGCCAAATCCTTAAGCTTAGGTAGTGGAGCCCGTGAATCCTAATGGATTAGGAAATGGCATATCGCTAAAAAATTGAAGAATAAGCTGAATTAAAATCAAGGGCAAACCTAGCCCAGATTCTTTAAATGCAACATTTTCGACGTTACATGACACTATCAAAGCCGTCTATCTGTCGATCTATATGTTTTCATCATATCTGTTTCGAGCGAGTTGTGCAAGTTAACATTCATAGATCTTCTCACCCGGTTTCTAGGGCTCCTAACATCACTTTTTGATTAAACACTACCAATTTGGTCGTGTTAGGTAAATTTTGGTCTTATAGTGGTGGTAGTGTATACCTAAAGCGTGCCGACGGACGAGTCTTCTGTGACTCTCAGTTCTCCCTGCCTACCCCACAAGAGACTTGGCATGAACATTTGAGGTATTATTTTTACTTCACCAGTTACAGAAATACGCCAGAAAATTATTATGACAATATAATCATCGCAGTCATAATTTGGAAACTTACAAAAACATATGTGAGGTTTTAACAAATGAGGTGTCTAATATATATTAATAAATTTTAATAAATATTGTCGCACAAATTACGCATTGCCACCTAGCCCCAAAGTAAGCGAAGTTTCCTTTATGACAAATTTAACGTTTCCAGGTAAATAATATAATTCGAGATCCATTGTTGCCACTGTAATATCTAAAACAGCTTTACTTGACAACTCACTCGAGGAAAATAACCTTTCTGATGAATCAGTCCCTAGAGCGGGCAATGAGGATTAATTTGAATAGATAACTATAAGTAACTGTAGATTACATATACCATGATATGCTACTACGTGGTTTGTAATTTCCGAAAATCTATCTTAACTAGATAAAAGACATGAGTGGCACATAGAGCTAAAGTCATTATCGCCCGCACATGGTGCACACTGCTGATAACCTGACAAATGAAATCACTGACAATGGCATTATTTGTACCATCATGTTCTCATTTTCATATTTACGAAAAAGAAGGCATAATCTGTGTAGTTATTTTATCATTGTAACAGAGAATGAACCTATAACCATAAATAAATATGTCATCTGTCTTTGTTACTACGGACATTTTAATTCTTTAGACCGTATGAACCAAAAGGATCTCGAGATTTGTTCCCGCGCTTTTGACGAGTGACATTGTTCTTATACTTGAAATTTTTACAATTCGGTAGAAAATTAGTTTTATGTGACATTTTGATAGTATTTTGTAACATAAGTGCTAGTGAAATTATACATTAATGAAAAACTCAAATATAATACGTTTATGCACTTTTTGGAAGACGATAATAAGTTCATCAAGAAAACTTTGTAAAATCACTATCGTTTTACGGGTGGTTTTTAAACTGGGTTGATTGGATCGAGGTACCCTTCCCAAGTATTTTTTCAGCACAGTTCCTGAAGCTGGAACATAGAATTAAGATTTTCAAATGGTTTTAACTGATGACTTGGCTTTATGGGCTAGATCCCTTTGCCTTTCCCCTCGGGGATAATAAGAACCAAAAAAACCAAAAGAATCTCATTGACATCTGTCACTTGTCGAAACAATTTCGTGGGGAAGCGTGTTTTTTTACTTACTTAGTAGGTATAAATTTCGATTTATCACTCGATGTTTATCACGAAATCTGGAGTGCTTTTTGGTAAGTACTGATTTTTATTTGATGATAGGATTATTATTTTAGGCGTATCAATGAATATTAATGGAAACATATATAACTTGTGCGTAATTTTCGGAAATTGTATCGACAAAATTTATGCTATCTGTATGGGGCATAGGATATGATGGCAATATATTGGCTAATGTCAATTGGTAGGTTTTGTATTTTGATCTATTCTTTTTTTTCAGGAACATGTATCCTTGTAGGAAGAATCGGAAACCTCATGAAATAGAAAGCGCATTCGAGGCATTATTTGGTTTCGATGCCCATAAAACGGGGCTTCAAGGTCTGGGCTAGGGTCGGCCGAGTGATTCTGGATACTTGTATTAATTTCAAGTATGTATATACTGGAAAGACCGAATATGTGGAGCTTTAGGCTTCTTCACTGCTAGTGAAGAAGCCTAAAGCGACTGGTAATAAAGAATATAATGAAAGGATAGCAAAAGTTGTTAAAGATGTTAACCAGAAAACGAAAAATCTCAAAAGAGTAAAATGGAAGTGACGGGTAAATAATTCAGGTTTTGCATTTAGAAAGACAACAAATTAGTAAGCGTTTTGAGCACTGCCTTTCACATGAAGTAGAGTGTTCTCTACTTCATATGAAGTTCAAAATTCTAGTATGTCTAAAAAAAATATTTGCTTGTCCGCTATCAATTGTAGAATACATAAAACGTATGGAGTGGAGCAGTTTGATCAAAATGATTTTTTATTTTCTTATTGATACTGTGATAATAAACTCTAATATATGATATGAGTCTAACAGGCGAAACCACGAGGTACAGACGCAAAAACAATTTAAGTTGACTTCGTAGCGGGAATTATTTGCGAATGCAACATTTTGCAAAAGACATTTTGCCACCATGCCAAAGTTCGCTTCTAAAAAAAGTAATCTGCACTGTCTGAAGAAAATGAATCAAGGCAAAAGAAAGTGTACGGCGTACCTCCAGAAACCTACCTACAGAAGATGTCGCATGTGTTGCAGTGCAACAATATACGGTCCAAAATACAATGTAGTAGATGTCAAGTGCTACTGTGTGCAGAACCATGTTTCAAAAAATAACCATCAAATAGAATAAGCGCAAAAACACCCACAGTAAACATTGATATTTTCTCAAGCATAGACTAATAGTGGCAAACATATTGCCTTCATGTTTTTTTTTCCAAATAGTAAGTAGATAAAAAAAATACGTTTTAAAAAAATATATGATTTACACATCCGAGTTTTATTTCAGTGTAAATACATATGTCCATTCTCTCTACCAGTCAAAGGGAAAATTAAATAAGGCTCTGACCTTAGAGAGAGGGTACAACTTTGTGTATAGATATTGTTACTTACAAAAACCTCACAAATAAGATCCTCTGGAAGTACATACCAAGTGTTCATAGGTTATTGTAACAAGTTTGTATCAGGTGGGTCTTATGCTGGTTTTGCATTTGGACGTTCTATTAAAAAAAATACCTGATGGAAATTGCTGCTTTGACAGAAGGGGGGTCACTATTACGCAAGTGCGCTTTACATTAGGCTGTATGAATGCACGTAGTTGGCTACTCTATGTTAATAAAAATATAAAAATAAAATAGTATAGTTAATCTCGAATTTAGGCCAAGCTTCGTTGCTGTCAAGAATCAACAGCATGATCTAATGCAAGAACATTCACCATTCTTTAATCACAATATGATAATGACTAACTATTCGGAGTAGTCCGGAAAACATCCAATGAATAAGAGATAACGGCATCTGTATTACGTAAAAGGACAGTGGATTCACCGATCATTATGATTTTATCACAGTAATGCGCTACACTGTTGTTACAACACAAACAAATTTGCTAATGGGTTTTGTTCATGATAGATGATAGATAACGTTCTAAATCGGTTTAATCATTTGCGCATTCGCGTCAGTGTTATGCAGTTTTTTTATAAACATTCTTCAGCAAGAAACTTAAGTCACTTCAAGAATTTTTTCCGCTGTTCAATAGATCCCTACGTGTTTTGCCCATTTAGCCTATATACCCACTACTCTTCATCTTTGTTACAATTAGATATCTATACAGATAGCCAAGCATTGGCAGCCCAGTGGATAAAGAACCAGTGTAATAACCTACGGTCCCTGGTTCAAATCTGGCATGGGTTTGTACTACTAAATTTGAGTTTATGCAGTACACATTTGTAATTACCATTAGCTCATTGGTGAAGGACAACGAAAAAGGAAAGACGAGCTCGGTGGTTCAGTGGTGGAACGCGCTGTTACGCTACTTTGACACCAACGCTCGTGGGTTCGATTCCCACACAGTACAAACATTTGTGTGCATGAACATGTCTGTTTGTATTGGTCTGGGTATTTTCTATATATATAATAAGTGTGTATTTACAAAAAAAAATGTATTTACGTATGTTTATCAGTTGTCTAGTACCCATAACACAAGCTTCGTTTACTTTGGGGCTAGGTGGCGCTGTGTAATTTGTCCGAAAAAAAAAAGGAAACCATTGTGAGGTAATCCATACGTCAAAGAAATTACTTTTCAAAAGACATATGCCATAACTTAAAAAAGGTTGACGGCAGTCACTCCGTGTCAAAATTAGTAACTTTGCCAAATCAGCTTAGATAGCGGTCCCCGCCAATTCAAATTGATTAGGAAACAGGATAATGCTAGGAAAAGAAGATAGTGGCAAGCCAAGGACATGCCTTCATGACTGCCAATAGGGAAGAACTGGTAAGGATGTGATTTCTATGCCCAAGAACTATACGTAGCCCTCGGTGCACGCGTCGAACTCGGATTTAACCCCTTTATTTATTATACAATGTCGGGAGGCATAAAAGCATATGGTTCACCTAATGTAAAAATGTTGGTGAAGATAGTAGTATTTTAACTTTTAATTAAATTATAATTTATGAAATAAATCTACAAGAAATTGACAAAAAACACCGTTCAGTACCTTTTTCTTCTCTGTTTGTCAACAGATTTTTTTATGTTTAGCTATTGATGAGATTTATCATTTATAAAAGTTTTGAAAACTTTCAATGTTTTGAAAAGAGTTGGAAATACAGAAGTTTTGGTGATAAATAAAAAAATATTTAATAAGTCGGCATATAATTGCACATAAGAAAAACAGTACAGTACCTAGTTTTCGTCCATTTGCCCGTCATACATTTTTTTTTGTTAAATGGCAATTGAGGAGTTTTGGTATCATATAAAAATTTTAAAAAAAGTAGGACATAAGCAAATCTTATCGCGGTATATGTGTTTTCATAAAAAATGATTTGAGAAAAACATAGACCTCAAAATTATGTTTGAATTACCATTATTGGAGCGAACACTAATAGTTTTAAATACTAGTGAACGTCGCAATAATGGTCGTTACCGTCAAGGCAATACTTTGGAGCCATCTTCAATGAAGTAGGATTTACTTTATTATTATAGTGTTTATTATGCATACTTACGTTCAATGCACTCAAGGTTATGAGTTTATGACATAATCAGCCCCATGTGAACAGCCGGGGGTGACATCACACACTTAACACTTTATTATGAATGTCAAACATAGAGGCGGGTGTAAATTTTATATACAAATGCTTTTTTTTTTATTCAGATATCGTCAAACTATACGTCATATGCTATAAACATCAACCATAAACTGGTTATAGTGAAGCAGCGCACTATCATTTTAAGAATCAACGCTAGCGTCAGTTTTATATAAAACTAACGGCTCGCTCCGGCTTCTCACGGGTAGATAGAAAGATAAATTAGTATTTAGAAATAGATCATGTGGCGCTCGGTTCTCTCTGCCTACCCCGTAAGGGATTTGGCGTGAAGTTATAGATAGAAATAGATGATAACAACAATTCCTAAGGAACTATTTAATTGGGTAAAGATAAATATTATGATATGAATGTCATCATCTTTTGATTCTACCCCTGTTTTGTTTAACTAATTTGAGGAAAAAACACCGTTATTGTGTTTTAACTATAGTAGTTAGACATATAGTCTCGTGGACTTTTTTGTGGGTAATAATTAGCACCATAAACATGTAGTACTTACATTAATTTATGTATTCACAGCGCATACCAAATAATAACTATTGTTGGCAAATTTTCGATATCTTTGGTTATATTATTGCAATTTTCGTAGGAATCTCTAATTATGAGAATAAAATGTAGTTACTTGCTGAAAATGTAACTTTCCGTATATACTCTACATATACGTACGTAATTTCTTGAGTTTATCCATTAACATAGTTTAATTACACTATGCCATTACTAACAAACATACAAAAAAAAAATTTGTTTCTTTATTATATTAGTTTAGAAGCGTATATGTTGCAGAATATTATTAAAAAGTAACATTAATAAAAACGAAGTGATAACTTACGTCTAATTTATTTGTATGTTAGTTTTAAGGCACTTGTTACAAAAACCAGGCTAAACTTCCTCCCAAATACAATAAAAAATGCGAAGGTACATAAAAATTCCTTCCTTTGAGAGTTTTTCTGTTTATTCTCGCTAAATGTCTTAAGATTTTTCATCAAAAATAGACTTAAAATAGGAAGATAAATGTAGAATGGATATGATGATTGAATTCAAAGTAAATTACTTGTATTATTTTCAACGATGTACATATTTAGATATATATATACGACGCATACCATCATATATTGCATAAAATATTTTATCACTAAAATCTGGACTAGACAGGTACCTACGCACCGCTTTGTCTCCAAAGTAAGAACCAGTTGCTATTGTCTCGCGGACAAGTAGTTGGGTGTGGGCGTCTCGTTTACCTGCATGTCGCATGCTTCAATTTAACCCTTTTTATTATGTGATTTGTAATCAATCTGTTATTATTTTCAAGGATGGGACTAGTGATTATCGACTTCAAAAATTGACGAGCTCCATGGCTCAGTCGTGAATGACGCGACTTAGACACCGACGCTCGTGGGTTTGATTCCCACTAACACAAACAATAGTGTGGATGAACATGTCTGTTTGTCTTGGTCTGGATGTATTATGATATGATATATATTATAGGACGTTTTAATGAGGTAGGGCGCAAGCCCGTCTGGGGAGGTGCCTCCACCACACAGAAAACCGTAGCCAAATAACAACTCCCTAGAGGGTTGTTGTGTTCCTGCGTGTGAGTGAGGTTACCAGTAAGCTCCTAAGGAGTTGCTGTGTAAGCAGCAGAGGAGGCATCGCGCGAGTGATACTTAATATATTACAAGCATTAATAGGCTACGGTAACCACTTTACGTCAGGTGGGTTGTATGCTTGTGTGCCGCTGCCATGTTGTAAATAAAAAAACAATGGCTGTCTAAAAAAATATATTTTACAACTATATTTTGATACCTAAAACATTAAGCATTATTAGAATTTAAAATACCTCATATTTAAAAAAAATATGCAACGACTGCAATGCGCGTCAGACTGTACTTTTGTTTTTCAAATTACATATTGTGTATGAACGAACATGATATTTTTAAACATGTTATGTTTGTTTTTATATGACCATGATTCACAGCTACTGCCCAGCAATTGCTTATTAAATATTTATATAGTAAATATGTACACTGTTTTCAATGCGATAATAATCAAATCTGGACACTTTTTGTCTACCACTACGAGCATACTATTACATGAGTGCTCTTCCAACTGAGCTAACGGAAAAGGAAGGGTTAATTTGGTAACAACTTTCTTACATTCCTATTATAAGTATTAATGTAATACTATGTAGCGAGCCCGATGGTGGAATGGCTAACGGTAGCTACTTTCGCACCAACGCTCGAGGGTTCTATTTCCGCACAAGGCAAAAATTTGTCTGCATGAACATGTTTGTTTGCCACTGTCTGGTTGTTTTCTGACATTGTCAATTTAGCCTAGAAAAATGTTTCTACCGGCTCATGCAGACTCTGCTCTTATTTTTTGTGCTACTTGATTTGTACACAATGGAGATGTGCAGCATTTACCGTAGCATATCTGGATGTAGACTTTATCATGACTTACTACTGACCTATCAACCAAAGTTACAGTGGATGTTCCTTAGGTTCAATTAGGAAAATATTTTTGAAAATGTCCACACGAAATGGCACGGCTAGCGGGATGATCCGATAGTCTGGGCATGTAGAAAGAATGCTAGAGGAAAGAACGACGAAACAGATGTTATGCGGAAGTGAATGGATTGTAGGAACCGAGGAAGGCTATCTTACCTACTACAACCAAGAACTGAATAGAACCACCGGAAAGAAGTTGCATTCTCCACTATACCATTGTTTGGAACATAAAAAGCATAAGTCGTGCGTCACCAGCCTGCTACCAATGTAGAGCTTCATCGAGAGCATTGCCTGTGCCATAGTATAGTGTCTTATTGAAATGTTTTAACTAATTAATTTTATTATTATGCAAAGTCTCTATAGTTAGTATTGCATATGTACTTGGCCCAGAAAGAGATTTAGTAACATTTGAACGTCGACTCGAGCTAGATACAGCGCTCGCCGCCACAGTCTCGTCACGGGCCCGTAATTATATGAATTTTAATCTATTTTAATAAGCGTGTCGTTTAGAAGTTAGAATGTAATTAAGAGTGTATGAATGTATGCTTTTTTTGCTAAAGCTTATTTATACCGAGCCACCACTAACTGTGCTTCCATATTGCTCAGACTTAATATAATACTTACTCAATTTGTCGGAATTTAAATAAAACTGCACACAATATTAATACAAAAGGTTGCGTCTCCATATTTCATTTACTTTAAGTAACACGAAAGGATTACTAAGTAATTATTACTTTTACAATGTATCTAATGAGTTAGTAATATTTCACGGTTTTTTTTTCGATATTAAAAAACAGTGCGATGTGAACTCGAAAGCCTCCTAAGTTCTTTTTTGATGGACATTTTATCACTTCGAATTCTAAGATTTTCAACATTACCCAAAATTTTCCTTCAACGTCAATATTATGTAAAATATACTATAATATTTTTCTCAATATATTAAAATGGGACCGCGTCCTATGGCGCTCGGTTCTCTCTACCTACCCCGCAAGGGACTTGGCGTGAAGATATACATACTCGTACGTAAACATTTTTCTCAAGCTTTCGTTCATAATCATAAAAAGTAAGGATTATTCCTCTTATTGATTTGATAATCATTTTTTTTTCGGTTTATTTAATTTTTGTAGGTTTCATAAATGATTCACTTTCCCTCGTGTTTATAATATATTCAGTAAGAGTAATAATTTACGAGTATACGATTATTAATAAATCCCAAAAAATATAATAACCGTATGTTACGTACGCAACCCTCTATACGTAAATTAGATTCACACTTGACCGGTTTTATTTCCTCTGAAATGATTTTTAATGTTATAAGTTGTACGTGGTTGTACCATAAATCAAAAGTGCATATGCACAGTAGAAAGATATAAGAAGTAGGATAACTTCGAACAAGAGTCATACAGGAATATTATGTCATATGTCTCACCTGCGGGCAAGCGTGCACAAATATTTAGAACGGTCGGTGTATTTTAGTGGCGGCGGGGCGGTGAGTAACACTACTATATCTAATAAACACTATATCTCTCATATTACATTATACTAAAATTAGGAACATCTCCGGATTGCAGTTTAATGGGCTCTATATAGCGTGCAAAGTGACGAAGCTGCGGGCAAAATGTACAACAACAATGAAACTACGTGTAAGAAAGACGCTTTCCCGTTAGGTTGCCGATAATTTTGATACCATTTCTTAATTTATTTCAACCCTCTATGTTAACTAAAAATGTAATAAAATCGTGATAGTGTCGTGTTTATTGTTTTTTTTTAATTGTGATGTAACGCGATTCTACTCTCGACGGAGAAGCTAAAACATACATTTTTAAAGTATCTATCAATTTGTGTTGTGTATGTCGGTTGTGCACGCATTACAGCAAAACTGTTGATCGATTTGTAATATAATTTTATACCGTTAGCGTATAAACTGGGTTAATATTGAAGTATTTTTTTCGGAAATCTTTAGTTTCCTGTCCTGCTTCATAGTCGATAAGCCACATGGATAGAATCGCGGACATCGAGCTATAATAATTAATTTAATTCTTTTACAAGTACTTTTCTATGCGCATATGCTCGTGGTATCTATTTACATGCTCAAAAAGTATTTTATACACGGAATTAACTTAAAATATAATAATTCCTTCCTGTTTCCGACGTAGATTATTAAAGTATATCACACTTCCTTGAGGTATAAAATAATGAGTAAAATGGCAATGAAATAGCAGTAACGGGGACTTCTTAACATCATAGTAATTATGGGTTTCGGCAAAATTTACGCTACATCTTTGTCTACACACATCGTTGGGTATTACGTGCAGCGGAGACGGTTGCATGATTATAATACAAGGTATTTCAAATTAGGTAGTTTTATTTAGACTAAAATACGAAGTCTATTCCGTCAAATCTATTGTCTTGCAGTTTCAGTAAACAGTCTTATCTATCTGAGCTTTCAGACTATTACGTAACCTACCATAGAGTTTCACTTCCAAGCAGTATTCAGATAACAAACACGTATATATATATATATATATGTAAGGTCCACATATGCTATTCCAATGAATGACATTTGTCATCAATGAATGACACTAATACCGAGTGAAATCCGGACATAAAGGAAATTATCTGTTTGTGGATCGGGTCCAGCCATAATATAGACCAAATTCATACTAGGGTATCGGTTTCCGAAATGATATGTAGGTCAATGTGGTAGACACTCGAGAATAGCTGTACACATAGAGCGCAGTCACAATAGATACATGCAGTAGGCCAACCAGCGCATTTAGGCCTGTTTTGATACAGTTACCAACGCTCACGTTGGAGCTGAGCATTGGCTCGCCCACTCTTTTAGTTAGCGTACAGTGAGCGGCGTGCTACTCAGTGAGATAGACAAGGCCAGTCTATTACAAAAATTCAAATTCATCAAATTTTGCTTTGACTTGGCTATGTTTTCCATAGAAGACATACATTTGCGTGCATATCATAAATATGTATTTACAAAATAAATATATTTACGTATGGTTATCATTTGCCCAGTGCTAGTACTCATATAAGCTTAGCTTAATTTGGCCTAGATGGTGCTGTGTAATTTGTCTGGTGATAATTTAATTTTCATGATTAATCCGCAATAATTGTAAAGTGAGAAAAAATCAAAATATGTACTAGTCTTGTCTTGGTGACACTGGAGACCATGTCAGCTTGTGCTCTTGGCCATTTGCGTCCTTTATCTAATTTCCTTTTCACTTGCTCCGAGATTAATAATCGGCAGTTCTACTTGTTATCTCTCTTTTATAGTTTTATATCAATTCTCTTATCTTTTATGGTTCTATCTTTGGTTAACTTTGGTCTTTGACTGTTATTTCTATGACCAACTCTCGAACGCACCCTGCGAAATATTTGCTTGTTTGCATGGAGCGGCTGAGGTGTGCTGCCAGACAGCCTGATTATGTAACATTGTGCTCCCGACAGTAATAGATATCCGGTATGGACAAATTATATGACTACTGTATGTTACGTACTTCTCCGTGATTCAGTGTTGTGGCAATGGGATATTTTTATGCTAATTGCGTACTTTTTTACTATTGTTGAAAAATATGTCAAAATATTCGTGTGAAAATCCCCCTGAATTTTTTTACGTCAGCGTTGTATGCACCTGTCATTCGCCTTCATAAATACCCGTAATTAACATTTGATTTTTTAAGAGTGTTATCAGATATCACACTGTCAAGCTTTAACGTCGTTAGGGAAAAGATATTTTTATTTCTTTTTTTAAAACCATTTTCAGTTTAAATATTTATTGTGTTCTTGCCAATGAAATCAATTAATATCCATTAAAAAAAATTAAGTGATAGAAATATGTCACAATAGAATTCTATTGTTTTTCAGAATATTTGTCTAAGCGAACTTGTCTATGTATTCTCGACTATTTTCGACGGCACAAATTTGATGTAACTACATTATGCGTATCTTTATACTAACCACGAAGTTAATATAACAAATGTAATGGCGGAATTGAGTTGCATATTCAGGAACACCGTTCCTATATGAAATCTATATGTTTGTCTGTGCGTTTGTTTGTGTGTGCGTTTTTTCGTATATTCGAATTTTGCCTTCAGATTCGGATTCAGCATAAAAAAGTAGAATAGGAATGTTCAGGAATACCGTTTCTATCTCTTAAAGAACATGGTCAAAATGGCCGACAAATGAAATAAAAAAAAAAAAATTGTTATATAATTGACGAGCCAGGTGTTCCTCTGGGAATGCAAGCTTGCGCATTCTTACCTGGTTTTTCTATGTATATCTTCACGCCAGATGCTTCGCAGGTTAGGCAGATAGAATTGTGTGCAACAAGTAGCTGTCCTCTTTAATCATAATTCTCTTCATGATCCGGTTTTATGCACTGCCGAAATCACCTTCTGATACAACTCGACGAATTAGGCAAGGTTGGCAACCTAGGTGGGTTGCCACACGCTCTCACAAGATCCCTTACAACTCTGGAACTACTATATCTGCATCAGCTTTATTTTGTTCTCTTTATTTAAACAAAAAGAAGCATTTTCACAGCAAGTGTATATCTTGCAGGCGTAAAATAAAATGGGAACTAAATTGCCATCGCGTGTTATGTACTCAGGAGTAGGCACGTTGATCAATGTGAGCTGGAGTGATTGCGTTTGACAAAGCTTACGTCGTGTTAGTAGATACAACTCATACGTGTGCCACTGAATTGCAGTGCAAGAGCTCAACAGAGAGCAATGAAATTATCGAGCCTTGACGACCAATTTTGGCCTTCAGAACGTCTTCGTTTGATTACATTCTACAGCACAAAACGTTTGACGTATTTCACTACAGCTGCATCTATAACACAGCTTATCTCATAATTTTTGTTTTACTAAAGCATTTGTTTCATTTCTGCTTCGACGGTACTTATATTTCTTAGCCTTTTCACTCACTCAGGTGCAAAGATGATACATAATCTAACTACCTGTTCCTCTTTCTCGTTTACCATTTTTGAAGCTCACCATTTTTCCATATATTTGAGTCAACTTAACTACCAAGAAGTACATATTACATTTTGTTCCTCCGATTTTTCACATGTCATCTTTTTAAAATCCCCAAAGGGAGACGCACTCGCCAGTAGCTTCTTGAAAAGACCAACAACCGATATTATATCCAATATAAAAATGTTTCGGAGTCATCTATCAGAATCAAAGGCACACTTGGTTAATCGTCCCGTCTCTGTACCTACCTGTAAATATTCTTATAATGGAATAACATGCTCGATACCAGAAGGTTTCTTTCCATACATATACTTTCTTCCAGTTCTGATCTGCCCAGAATACATATAACACTTCTTTCTTTCTAAATTTTACGACGAAACAACTCCTAAAACTTCTTAAATTTTTAGTATAACCTACGGTAATATACGCTGTGGATAGAAAACCGACTTGATTCTTAATTTTATTACAGCAGTATTGTGGATTTATTAGACCATAATCTTTCATCCGGAGACCACGCCTTACGCCTGCCGCTACCACAGGATCAACGTTCCTGTGTGAAGATCATCGGTGATATTAAACAAAATATCAAGGTATTTCTCGTTCATTACATTTATCAGCTCAGTCGTGCATATATGACACTCGACTCTCTTCAACCAGCCGAACTTCGTGGTACAGCCTCCTTCGCTGCGATATCATTCGCACTCACACAACGGATCAATGCCCGTTACGTATGGGGTGTGCTCAGATCAACTAGTCAATGCGTATAGGGTTTTAATCCAGATTTGCAATCCGCTGAAGGGCAGGGAGTTCGCTAGGCACTTTTTTAACACTTGGCCCTCTTATCCCTGATATTTTCTCTTTAACTACAGCATTAGTGAAAATGCAATGGTAATATTATTAATAGAAAATAATGTCTTATTTTCAAACAAGTACATCATTAAATATAATATTTTAAGTCTATTTAAATGTAGCTCTTAACTATTCGTAAGTATTCGTGTACTCCGGAATTCCGTATAACTAAGGTGCCTTTTTAATTTAAATAGTTACTTAGATATACTAATAAATAAACTTACCATCGAAGTCTAAAACAGCAATTTGAACCACAAACAGAAAGAAAAAAACGTATTGTGAAATCGAAAAGTGTAAATAAGAAAAAGTATTTTTTACGCTTTAGACTTTATAGAGCGCGAATCTGTAACATTATGTGTAAACAATTGTTGAGTAGGTGGTCGGAATAAAGAGTGTTTGCTGTTTAGAGGCCATGTGTCCTCATACAATTTAGTTTGCGTTAAACTAAATTGTAAGAGGTAAGCGTAACAAACACATTGTAGTTTTAATGTACGACTTTAGATCCTTGTTTAATGCTAATTAAATACGTAATTTCGTTTTCAACATCTATTGTAGGCAAACACTGGGATTAATACTCTCAAGTTATATTATTTTTAAAATTAACGTGAAAAATTATATACCTAAATAAAATTCCTGTGTTAATGATTTTGGGGTCTCATAAAACTATTATTGAATATATTATAAGATCAATGTTTGCCAGGTAAATGCTGAAAACACGGTCAATAGCCAAGCGGGACATGTTTCAGCTGTAAATTTAATTACTCAAATATAAATAAAAAATAAAAGTGCTTCTTTCGTAATTCTTCAGAGAATATTAGTTAATATACGGGTATAATAAATAGGTGAGAAGTTGCATTATTATGTTAAGAAATATTTCACGTAAGTTGTAAATAATTAATCTTCAATTTTACTTCATATTGTAGGTACTCGTATATAATTTAATTTAACTTACCCTGTGCGGAGCCTGCAGCAAGCGATGAACAGCTGCAATCTGATACGACAGAGGTATCGTCGTATTAAACGTATGGTACAAGGGCCTCGAAGGCTCCCTAACATTGTACTCCACGAAAGGATCCAGGTCGTTCAGGTACTGGACTCTGCACACGAACGTATCTGCTCCTATGTCTCGCATGTTCCCGTTCGCCCTGTTCTTTTCATTTACTAACACTAACTCGATCATTTTGATCCCGATTATCACTAAACTAAATCACAGTCAATATTTTCCATTATATCACATAGGTATTACACTAAACATAACAAATGCTTTTTATTGTAATAGGAAGGCAGTGTTTTAGTTTCTTTTTGTAACGGAAATCAACGTTTCATTTATCAAAAGTTTTTAAAGGAAATGATTCTATTTTTAAAAGTGTTTTTCGCGGCAGTATACGATTGTGTCTATGGTGCAATTCGGCCAGTATTGTGCCGATTCGAGACCGCGGGCCGACTGAAGTCTGCGTCATGCGAAGCCACAGAATGCACGTGGCCCCGTCATCCTTTCCGATAAGCTTAGATAATATTAATATTACGACTACTTTTTGGCGGTGCCCGCTAGGATGTGGTAGTCTTTAACTGTATGTATACTTACTATAACTTCTTTGATGTATAGAAAAATCTGTATAATTAAGCAATTATTTATAAAAATGTAGATGTAATTTAAGTTCATGGCACTTTTCATAGCATCATAGTATGTGTAGCCTTGGAACAATTGTCAATGTTTTGGTACGATTATTTGTAAAAATAAATAAGATTTTTATGCGATTTGATTGCGACATTTGACTAGAAAATGTATGACAGTATAATATTCATAAAAATAGCTTAATCTCTAAAACCGTTTCTCCATGGTGTGGGTAGTGTATTCAAGTTAATATTCTTGCTCTGATTGAAAGTTACATACTGTCAAGCAGATTGGCCATGAGCACCTAGGTACCAGTGAAAACCTTGTCATTCAGAGACGAGCTGAGAGGGCTAATGACGATTCCAAGTCTACATTTATTGCCCTATGTCTCTTTGTCGCTCTTTGTATGCTCTATAAATTATAAAACGCAACCCGTTCTGAGAGTGTCATGTGATATATACAATTTAGTTGCCAGGGAATTTATCTACACACTGGAACCTTTAGGTTTTTCCAAGAGCAAGAGGATCCTTCAAAAGGGCAAGAAGTGATTTTTACAGGGTTGGCAAAGTATTGACTATGCATCTGGTGTTACATGTATCGGACAGGCCATAGGATTTTTGTATGAAAATAATAATAAAAAAGACACAGCTCCATAGCCGCATAGTTGATGCAATTTTGATATCGATAATACGAGACGATTATTTTAACATTAATTTTGTCTAAGAGGTATATCAATTTTGCAAATACATATAGGTTTTTCGGTACCGCGAGAATAAAGAGAGTATTTATCTATTACGGTGGTCTTTATTATTAACATTAAGTTTCTCATTTAATAGGTACAAAATCAATAAAAAAATAAAAGTAGAGTCAATGCTATGGAAAGGATAACATTGAGGGGTATGTGTGAAATTCGAATGATTGATAGAGTAAGAAATAGCATGATACGAGAACTATGTAGAACGAAAAATGATGTAATGGCCAAAATTTAAAAAGGAATGTTGAGATGGTTTGGACATTTGGAAAGAATGGATGACAAAAGAGTTACGAAAGAAGTATATCAACCCCAAAGTGAGTAGAGATATCGGTAGGGGCCGCCCTAGACCTAGATCATATGAATCAAATATTTGATGAGAGGTATGGTATACGCAGAGTATAAAGAGGTTGATGATATCACTAGGTTGGTGATTCCACAGTAAGAGGAGAGGTTAGTTTGGATCGGTGCTCCTGGCGTTCCATAGTCTCTGTCTACTCTGATGGGAGACAGGCGTAATGATATGTATGTATATAAAGGCGTCAAGTAATTTTGAAATTTACCTGCCAGTAAATAAATTACATATCTATTAAAAGTGTTAGTTTTTTTTATATAAAAAAATGTATCCCTTTCTTCCGGCGACGATGAGAATAATATCACTAACGAGAAATTCGAGTCCTTGCTGAGACATAACATCTGTTTTATTGGTCGCCTCTGAGAACGATTAATTGCTACAACAGAGTCGTTAGGCTGGCGCTCTAATTACTAAAAGTTACAATGTTCGAACCACCCAGTTAAGGCCAAGTTCGATTCCCAAATTCAATACCACACTGAATAATTTGTTCGGGCGCAACCTGTAAAGATGATCTTGGAAATAAGTAACTCAAGCTAGGTCTTGCCTGAATGTAATCGGGTATTTATTTGAGTGCGTGAACATGTCTGTTTGTCTGGGTCAGGATGTTCTAAGTACGTATGTCTATTAGTTATATGTTAACCATCGCACAAGCTATGCTTGGTTTGGGACTAGGACGACTAGGTGGCAATATGTATGTAGAGATAATTATAATAAATAAATATTTATTTATTTATTATAATTATCGTAATATAGTACTGATTAGAGTTCGTCTGCATGCGGTGGTAAGTACATTCCCGGACAGTAGCTAGTGGCCTATAAGTAATTCATAACCTTCATTTAAAAATTCCATATGCGATCAAGATGATGTTCTCGATTGTACTATTCTTTTTACGCTTAAAACGGAGTATTCAGACTGCCAAGTCTATAAAGATATAGATAGATAGATTTTAGTGTTTTATAAACATGATGAATCCTATACGAAATCCTATTTCCTATCCCGTGGGCATAGTTTTTTCAGGTCAGTAATCACGAGATGTGTTTTTAACTCGAAAAAAAGACCAAATGTTATTTAGAGCAAACGACTGATTGATCTATAACAACAAAATTCAAGCTTGAAATTCTGCCCAAACAATCTTGAAATGACGTCAGAAATCACTTCTACTATCTAGCCGATTCCAAAATAGTCTAATTTGATAAACACAGACGTGTTTACAATAGGCCAGCATGCAATCATCGCATAAAATTTGCCGGAATGTTTACTAATTTCAATCTTTTTAGATATGTAAATATATATTTTAGTCATCGAAAAGATACTGTGTAATGTACCTTGTAACAACTCTACATTTCTCGATAGAGCTGTGCGCCCTATATGGAATACAAGCTCCACAGAATCAGATAGAAATTGGGTAAAAAGTACTCACTTTCTTCTGTAAAGCCAAATTTAACCTCATGTATATATGGTGTGTACTACCAATTAGGAGTAAAAAAAAGAATGGGTAAGGTAATATTTAAGTAAGAGCAGCTTAAGCGGATTAGTGTTCTATAGTATTGCAAAACCTTTTTTGTTCAAAATACTATATTAGATATATTATATATACCTAGTCTTGCCATAAATACTGAAACAAAGAAAAAAAATATATATTTCAAATAACATTTATTACTTTTACAGTGTGTTAATTTATTACATAAATTTAAAACAATTTAAAATATAAAAAGCTTATTCGAAGTGGTCTCCATTGGCTGCCATACAGTCCTTTATCAATAGAGGCACGCACTCTTTCCATGGGAAAATTCTTCACTGCCAATCGTACGAATTGTTTTAGGGATTCTAAATTATCATGGCATTTAGAGCAAGCCGTACTCTCTAAAACTGACCATAAATCATAATCCAGCGGATTAAGATCGGGACTAGACGACGGCCAGTCTTCAGCTCTGAAGAAGTCCGAAACGTTCGTTTCCAACCAAGACTGCGTAGACCGAGCTTTATGACCTGGCGCCGATTCTTGCTGGAAGGACCATTCTTGGTTATTGAACATGGTGTTGTTAAGGGGCTTCACTACCTTCTCAAGAATGGTATTTTGATACACTTGTGCCGATGTTTTGATACCTTTTTTTGATCTTGTTTCGATTTTACCACCCTGTTCTTTTTTTAATTATCAGTTAAGAAATGACCAGTAGGTACGTCTCTTATAGGTTGCAAGTCCTAAGTCATCTTTTAAAATACGCGACATGGTTCTAGGTGCTATCTTCATCTCCCGAGATAAAATCTTTTGCTTTCGGACAGGATTTCTTCGAATTCTTTCCCTTACTGCTTTGACCACCTTTTTCGTACGAACACTACGTGGACGGCCAGATCTTTTTCTGTCACAAACAGAGGAGGTCTCATTGTACCTATTAATAGCCAGGTACACAAACATTTTACTAATACCAAGCGTATGGAGAGTTTTAAAAATTGCATTTGGCTCCATACCTACTTTGAGTAATGCAATCACAGCGATTCGGTTCTCTTTATCACCCCACTCCATTTTAGTATCGCAAAATATTGTACAATGTATTGGCGCCGATCATATAAAAATGACAGATTCCAAATTAAAATGTAATATTTTGTTTATTTTTAATTGTAACAGTATTTATGGCCAGACTAAGTATATATAATTTTATAATGTTTCTGTAACATAATGACCTGAAAGGATGTTACCTAGATATCTTCTAGGTGGGGTTTTATTGATAATAATGAGTAGGAACATATGTGATACGAATATTAGAAGCCGACCAATACCGGGATACGTGTAGAAGTCGCGCGATGCAGATAGTACTATTGTATTTCTCTTAGAACTACCTTTAATTGCCAAGTGATACAACAATTAGAAGTGGTTACAATTCTTTTCCTTAGATTCAACTACTTAAATACATTTTAAACTACATTCCGTGGCAACCGCAGATGCTGCCTTAGCCTATGAATGCTTGCAATATAAGGTTGCATATTATGTATACGAATTAATACTTTAAAGACCTAATTGCAGGTACCCACTCTCAGATACTCGCAGCAATACAATAATCCTTCAGGAAGTCACTATTCAGTTTTGTAAGGTAGATGTACTTTCAGAATTACCAATTGAATATCGCTGTTCCTTACTCTGTTTCCATTAAAATTGAACATACAGTTCGATCTAATACAATCATATTAAAAAGCTAAAAACAAAATTCAAAACAAATGTCTATAGTCTTTATAAAAGCTTATCGTCAGCCGAGACGTATACGTGTTTATTACCAGAATATTATAAAGAAATCAAGTCACTGAATGATCGTAATGAATAGTTTGTTCGCACAAATATGAAACAGAATGGTTGAATTGACTAGCGGGGGAAGATCTTCCTCTTAAGATAACGCCCGTTAATTTGATATACGATGTAATTTTCGCAAAATAGAAATGCATTACATTGCATCACACGGTCAGGATGTAACTAGATTACATAACAGACGAGCGAGCATGAATTAATTGCAGCCAAGAATGAAGAACCCTGAATATTTGCTATATTATTGAATATTAATTTAACATCAGATTATTTTACTACTTTAAACGAACATTTTCAGGAACATCGTTCCTATATGAAATCTATATGTTTGTCTGTGCTTTTGTCTGTGTTTGTCTGTCGCTTTTTTACGAATATTCGAATTTTGACTTTCAGGTAGTCCTGTTGTGGATGATACATTGGGCAAAAAAAAAGAGTAGCCATAACAGCGGTGGCATGCAACTAGTAACGATAGTGGACGAGTGCCGACCGGCACTAGTTCGCATGAACTAACTGGAGTCGGAAGTACATAAAGTGCAGATAGAAATGCCTGTAAACCTTACCTTAGTTTCACGGAGGTGAAATTAAGTTAAGGTTTACAGGCATTTGTGAAATTAATTTATTTAGCCGCGGGCAGCGAAACGATGAATGAGAATGACATGTTTTCATACATTGTGAAGGCAAACGTTATTAGCATTTATCGTAGCGACTTAATATAGCTCCGTCCGTATACTGTCGGGCTGTTCACAAAGTGAAACTGTAACATTGGTATAAAGTAAGGGGACTTTTTTATGATTCAAATTAATTTATAGTTGTAGTCTATGTAGAAACTAACTATACTGATCAAACTTTTTTGTGTGTATGTTAATATCATCATGTAATAGGGTTAAATTGTATGAAATTGCCATTTTATAGTAATAGATACTTTGAATTGACGCCCTTTATGGCGTGTGATTTTCGAATGAAACGTTTTTACGTGATAGATATGAGGTTTATCTTTTAAAAAATAAGCAACATTTGAATTTCGAATATCAATTGCTTTTTTTATTCAAAAGATGAATATTTCTAAAATCTTTTTTTGAATTATTTTTGAATACGATTTCCGACGCGGAACTAACGCGGCAGAAACGGCTCGCAATATCAATGCTGCGTTTGGAGAGGAGACTGCTAATGAATGCACCGTGCGTTTTTGTATAAACGCTTTGGTAATGGAAACTTCCACTTGAAGAACGACCCACGTGGAAGACCAGGTTATTCACACAGGTGATAACGCTGTATTGAAGGAGATGGTAGCCGATCCGAGTCAAACCTACAAAATTGACTCATTTGCATCAAACTAATGAGATAAAAAATATGAAAAATGGGTGCTTCATGATTTGACTGTTCTGCAGAAAGGCGTGTTGAAACTTGTGTTGTCTTGTTGAATCGGTATAGGAATATTCGATCTAATTGTCACATGTGACGAAAAGTGGACTCTTTACGATAACCGTAAGCGAAAAACGCAATAACTAACCCCAAGTCAAACGCACAGTGCCCTAAAGCAAAGCTTACAGATAAAAAGGTAATGGTATCTGTTTGGTGGTCTCTTCATGGCGTTTTTCTTTATAGCTGTCTGTCTCAGGTCTGGTCAAGCGATAACAGCAGATGTTTACTGTGCCGAACTTCAAACATTGATGGCGAAACTGGCAGCCATGAATCGATCTCACCATTATTTCTCCATGATAACGCAAAACCTCATATTGCACAAGAAACCGTTGTAACTCTACAGGAGCTGCAGTTAGAAACCATCCTCCGAACTCGCCAGACCTTGCTCCTACTAACTACCATTTTTTTCGTGATTTGGACAATTATCTACGTGGTAAATAAATTTCTTCCCAGGAGGCAGTATAAAATGCTTTCACACAGTTTGTCGAATCTAGATCGCAAAGGCACAAAAGAGGGTAAATATTGTGATTAAATAAATATTGAAAGCGTTTAGAAAAAAAGGATTTTTAATTTTTCAGTACAAATCGGCACTTTCATACTTTAAGCCCTGATAGGTAACTAAGACGTCCTTCAAATTTGATTGTTGTACCTACCCAATAATTATGTATACACACGATACATGGAGATATTGTGCTCGTTTTAGCATTCTGCGAAAGCTGTACCTATCTCTAATAATAGCTATTAAGCAGTCTAAATAGGCTAACTCACAAAACTTAAATGTTATGTGACATTTACGAGTACTAATAGTATGTACAACTGACGTATTATATATAAATAGGCAATGATATAGTAGGCCATTACCAGGTTTTGTGTTATCAATAAAATATTTTGGAAAAAGTAGGCAACATACAAATTTGTATTTATGTTTCCCTCATGTTTCCAAATACTTGTGGCTGAATCTTACCTTTTGGAGCGAACATAAGTTATAAACATTTCTGATAAATATATATAATACATATTTCCAATACGGCTTCTTTCTAACGTCGAGTTAACACTGACATACTATATACTGTCCCTAAATAAAAAAATAACAATGTTCCGTTTCCAAATTGGATGGGCATCTTTTATAGTTTTTGGTTTGTTAAAAGATGCTACGTGGCGGGGTCGTCGAACTGTGCGCACGCGCGCGCCCGCCGCCATTCTGTTTCCTCAATTCATCACGGTTTTGATTGGGGACGTAGGCACAGATAAAAAAAGACGGGCAGTTACGAGTAGGAATCGCGCCCGAACCCAAAAGTTCGGCGCAAGATTGCATAAGAATGAGAAATGACTTTATGGCAGACCTCAAGCTCAACTGAAGCAGTCCTTATGTTTAATAATTTAGGAGATATCGTCTATATTCATGTAGGACTTAAGGGCATTCCGTTAATCGAAGCGGATTTTTCTCACTGCTGGTCCAGTTCGTATCGATGAAGGCTAGTGTTTTCAAACCGCTTTTGTTAAATAGGTGGTATCTGGCTAAACATGATCTCAAGCACGGAAGAGCTTGGTATAAATAAGCACAACTTCAGACAGGCATTTTTTTTGACAGTTAAAAGGAATTTCTTGCGCCCCCAATCTTTTATACATTATCATTAGTTTTAAAATAATAATTGCAATTGCTGTTTCTCAGCATTGCTACAGTATGGGATGGAATCAGAAAATTATATCATTACGGTTTGTGATCAATTTGGCATGGGTTATTTGTACCGCGATAATAATGCACCCCGATTGACAGTGGGTCTTTTATGATAGCTTTCAACGTCCATAACACAACGCGTCCTTATCGCGCACTTTGAGAAATGCAGACTTAGAGTGGTACGCTCAACGAACCCAATATGCTCGGCAAAATGTGGCATATAAATAAAGACAAAAGAAATGCTCAGTTTGAACGTGATTGTCGATGTTAATTACAGTATTCATAATTTGAAGGCACTCACTATGGTCTTCCAATAGTCCATTATGGTTAAAAAGTCAATAAAATTATCAGGACATTGGTTTTATATTGCAAGTTATCGCCAATGTAAAAGCTTTCGTGCATCCAAAAAAATAATGTTTAAAAGGCTCTTGTGACTCCGAAGCGCGAGGTCTTACTCCCTTAGGTAAATTTGACTTTATTTGAATGAATCGATCAAATATATTATGAACTTACGGTTACAACGGTATAAGCGACGCACTTATTGAATAAAAATAATTGGTATCACACAATGATATAAATATAGAATTTTCAATGTTCAACTTTTAATAAATATGATAAAGTAATAGTATTGTCTAAGGTTTTCGCGATTGTTACACATTGAATTAAACAATTTTTAACGGAAGTATCGCGTGTTTTGTTTATTTTGTTGAACCTGACGTTTCGAATGCTTTGCAGCATCCGTGATCGCAAGAAGACTAATAAATATAATAATAATACTAATACTTAAAAATTGTTTAATTCAATGATAATGTAATGTTACAGCAAATCAATACTTACACTGTTTCTGATTCATTCTTCCTATCTCATGTAGAATACAATAATTTTATAGGTATAATAAAATATTCAAAAATAATAAAGACTGTTTTCACCAAACTGTAACCGTGAGGTGCCATGTTTATCATGTGTATCATATAATTATGTGGATATATGGAAATCTTTATTTCCACTTGGTGTATAAACGGCTGTATTGTAATAATTGTGGTACGTATATAACATTTGTTGATAAATATCTGTGTCAATAATTTATGGAAAGTGTTTGGTTTTATTAGCCATTTAATTTCGTAAGTGAACGCTGTATAAACATAAAGCATCGAAAAGTACTGTAATAGATTTTTGAAACGCCATTCAAATTTGTATTCTTGCGGATTAAAATCATTTCTTAAAATATTCGAGTAGACCTAATAAATTTTAAATTATCTCATGGCAGAATATGGCAAATATTAATCACCTAGATTTAGACGTATTCGGCGAGTGATATGCATTAGACAATGAAGAATGAAGGTGTCCATTAGTTACGGTAAACCGTTCACTTCCGCTAGTCTGGCCCTTACTAATCAACTCATGCGACACAACAAATACGCCTTGGCTGCCTGACTAGGTATCTACTTGTCTATAATATTCACATCATCTTTTGCAGTCAGATTAGCCCCGCAAGCCTTGATCCTTACACACCTCACTCGCTTGTCCAACTTTCATTGTTATTGTAAATTGTTTACGATTCTATAATAATTATCAGTTCTGTCTCTTTCGGACAACAACCTTCAAATGGGAAATCAAAATGCTTTTATTACATTGACGTTTGTAAATTGTAGATTTGAAAAACGACCTGTATTGGCAAATTTCTTTCGGCTTTCATCTTCGCTAACAGACGTTTCAGAAATGTTGGCAGATTGAACAAGAAAACTATGAGAAATTACTTAGATACATGTAGGTAGTACTTTTTCTTTAAGTTAGACGTGTCCAAGTGCCACTCTCTGTAAATAAGTCCAAGACCCAAAGACTAATAAAGATTCTTGATCTTTATCCTTGTAGGTAGTTGTGTTCATGTTTGCCGGCCATCCATTTGCAAAAAACATAACCAATTTGATTGTGATAGGTGAATTTTGGCTTTGCTCAGTTCCTGTATCCTTAGATACCGTTCGTTTTGTATATCTGTTTTATCATTTTTCATCCCACGTTCTTACTTACAATGGAGCCCTTACTTGCAGACCATCTTTCTCTCTTAGATCATCATTTCGAACATAGTATGTAAGCATTAAAAAATGTACTCTAAAGAAACCTATCTAGTCTGTGTGATAACTAAGCCGCTAGCCATCGGGCGCCGACCTGACCTGACTGTGACCTCTGCATAGTCGTGGTTCCTTTGTCACGACTGACGACCACGGATATAGGTCGTCATACTTGCTGAGAATTATAAACATTACACAGAATATAAACAGGCAACTTTATACGCCACTAGTTATAGCTGTACTCAGTTCCTAGTATATAGTATTTATTACGAATGTTTCGTGAGATGGGGTTTTTCTTCCTGTTTGTCATATTAATGGTATCCGATCTTATTTTATGTAGTCATCATGCAAACATCTCTCCAGTATTTTTTTCCCAAAAAAACTAAATTAAATTGTGTTCAGAATACAATGCAATTTTATATGTTCACTATACACCTACATCGAAAAAGTTTGGAACCGGTAAGAAATATTCAAACCTTTACATATCTGTCTCTCAGGTATATAATATTACTAAATAATACTGTATAATATTGACAAGAGAGAATAATTGGATAACCGGTTTCTAATTAGAATATAATTTAGTTTTGGTTGTAAATAAAATTTTCTACAGTCATTTGCATAATGACTACGACGACTTAAGATCGAATAAATGGAAACATAATTTTCCATTCTTTCCATTCCCGTGACTAAAATTTCATACGCCTTAAAATGGGAAGATTTTGCTAATTTTAAGGCGTATGAAATATATATTTATGTTATTACATAAATATATATTTTGCCTATAGTTAAGTAGCAAAATCTTCCCATTTTAAGGCGTATGAAATTTTAGTCACGGGAATGGAAAGAATGGAAAATTATGTTTCCATTTATTATATATCTAATATTTTTTATGGAATCAGTAGATCAACTTACATTTGTACAGTGAATTATTTTCAATAAATAAGTTCTTATTTGATTTTGTTGCGTTATTATTTTCTTCCACGTAAAATCGCCTCGAAGTTCGTTTAACTACGTAGGAATTATTACTTATTCTGTGCTTTAATGAAACAGTTCAAAATTCAATCGGACTTGTTTAGAATTTGTTTAGCACGCACTTCAGCTCTTAGCATTAATTACTACGTGCTAAACAGTTAATTGATCGTATAGCTATCAAACTTGCTTTTGTGTTAATGTCCTATTGAAAATGGAGATACGTCATTTTATATTTTGTAATCTTCCTCAGGGGGACTTGCATGTTTTTTAGATCTTTTGTATGTGTTTATTATGAGCTTTATACATTAACAACATACTCATAAATCAGATAAAGATTAAGAAAATATCTAGCGCAATGGTTTTAAATCTCTATAACATAATATTCTTAAAGAAATATTGTACTCCTGCGGAGTTGTTGCGTTAGCAGCGGGGTTGTAAATCGGAAGCAAAACGCTTTGTAATGCGTCTATAATGGTATTTGCACCACATTAGGGAGAGCCGTATGCTTGTTTACTACCTTACATAGTAGGTATAAAACAATAATAAACACATTTTTTAAATGAAAAATGTAGGTGTGTATTAGATTGTACCAATACGAATCCCGATATTGATAAATATTATGTAGCAATACCGATATTGACAAATATTATGTAGCAATACCGATATTGATAAATGTTATGTACTATCTTTGTATAGCAATTTCAGTTGTTCAGATATATGTCTTTAGAATAGTTGTTTTCATTGATTAACATGTGTATTGCAAAGAGTTTGGGAACAAACGCAGATAACAATTTATAGAGAAATTTCATCCCATTTTAATAACATATTATGCCTATCTGGAAGTTACATTTACCTACGTGGAGAGACGGGCGTGCCCGTAAAGATCAGTTCATTCTATTCTAATTTTAACTGGTTTTGGGCGATTACGTAACGTATGGGCAGTTACAGGACCGGTTGGGCAATCCGCGAAAATGTGGACTCGGACGTTACGACCTGCTAAATGGGTATAATTCCATATAATCGAACAACATTAATATATATCAATGGAAACCATATATTATGTGACAACGAATCTTAACCTTTCTCTTTCCTACTCATTCATGTTTATACCAAACGTTTTAAATTAACCGTATAAATGACGTGTTCATGTACAAAAATATTTTTCAGGTGTAGGAATCGAACCCGCGACATTATCTAAGTAGTTATCGCTACCCATTCGACTCGGTCTGTTATAATTCTCGGAAAAAATGTCTTTATTGATAAAATTCGTTGAATTAAAATTGAAGCGTATCGGTCATCTGATATTATCACACAACGGCAATGAAATGTTTCTGTTGATAAATATCGTAATAAATGTGATGTAATCATTCCAATGATTTTAATTTTGGATGGTAAGGAATCTAACAGGTTGGAACTACAAATACAAAAACTCCACCCAATGTAAAAATTTGTTTGCAACATTAAAATATGTAGGTGCGTTATTCTCATTTTAGGGCATGATTAAAGTAAACATTCTTGTGTTTGAATGTAGGCAATAAGGCGTAAAGTTGGCTATTTATTTCAGGTTCGTTTTTTATATCACAAAGGTAGAGTACCGTACAGTTGCTTGCCTGATGGTAAGCAGTTTTTGCCGATCAATTAATTTATATGTATGACAGTCGACCTTAAGCCACCGCTCTGCCGTCCATTTGTCTGTTACAGATGCCATCCGCCTTACACTTTCTTCACCTCTTCTTTCTCCCAAAGTTTAGTTTCTACATTTCAGTATTTATGTAAATCCTGTAGAAATAATGGTATCAAAAACGAATCAATAAAACGTTAATCATTAAAAAACGACACTATTTGACTTTAAACTGGCAACAAGACAATTTATTACAATTTTAAAAACACGCCTGCCATTTAAAACATAACAACTGAAATAGTAAGCACTTAGCATAAACGAATAAAAAATGAAGCATAAAATTAATTGATTGTATTATTTTTATACTAAGTCATACATATTTTTAAAACCACCCTTCATAACCACTCGATAGGTTTGGAAGTTTTGTTTTTGTAGTTACTTATGCAAAATATAAAGTCTGGTTTTTTACTTTTTTAATGAAGACCCTTTTTATAGGCCGTTATATTTACCAACATAGTTTTAGTTTGAATGACAAAGTATTTTTTTTCATGTTGGTTATTCAATAACTTTTTAGAAATAGATAGGTAAGGATGTCCACCGCAGATGAACACAATACTGTGTGTCATGGCCGCCAGCGTTGTAGACATTTGTTAGAAAATTAAGCTCCTTTTGAATTATTGAACAAAAGATTGTCCAGTCACTATTGAAGTTAAACAGATGAAGATATATTGAAGGTTACGGATTATTGTGAAATACTAACGTGAAGTTTTAACGTAAAATTTTGATGCTTATTACTGTTTACTACAAACGAATAGCGATTGTTCCCACCGTTCAAAGATTTCGTTCCAAATGGCTCGAAAGCTAAAATGATTCCCATGGGAATAATTTATAAAATCATCCCATTATCACAATCCTTCAAAATTTCGCAAGAATTAGTATTCTTGGAACGAATGAAGAATAGCGTTGTGAAGTAATTATTCCGCAGAATTGCGAAATCTCTTCGCTGAAAAAATATTGCGAAACCCACTCCGTTCTTGTAAAAGGGCTCGTCCGTGAAAGTTTCGTGTATGTTCGTGTGTGAAAAGATTTTAGGTCTCGTGGGGAAATTGAGGGGACAGATTTATTTATTATTATCTGATGCCCGTTTGTTGTCTGCACACGGTGATCGGCTTTTCAAGCTTTACATTTCTACGTGAAACTTGAACACACGGAATCCTAAATAGTAATAGCTTATCACAAACAATGTACAACGTAGTAAAAATTCAGGATCAGATCTGTAGTTCCAGAGATAACTCCTACATACAAAAACTTACCTCTTTATAATATCATATAGATTTCACTTAAAAAACCTTTGAATTTGGAACTCTTAAACTATTAATTATTCCATATAAAAATAATTTGGTGCACAATACGTTTTAGATAAATCTCAGACGTGCACGTGCCACATCCTATCTATGTAGCGCCCCATGATATACTCATCAATCAAACTAAATAATTTCTCGCTTAAACATGACCATATAACAATCGTACAAGTATAAAAGTCTACAAATATTAATGAAAAATAAATAATTGAATTAGATTAGTGGACCGCGGACTCAATGGAAAAGATTCGGACGCGACCGGGATTAACGCTCGGATGATGATTTAATTGAATTAGATTATTAAAACGCTTGTATCTTTAAACATATAAAGAGATACAATTAAGAGAGACAATTTGGTTATTTTACTAATAAATTATAGAAACTACAACTACAACGATTTAGATAGTATTAGTAAAACCGTATACTAATTTTGTTAAGGAGCATCCATACATCTGACGCTCTGTAAATAACATTAGCTAGAACTAATCTGCATTTGCAGTGAAATCAGAGATGCAAAACGCTGCTTAAAACCTTAATCTAATTAGTTCAACCTCAGTTAGACTAGACTCTGCATAAAGGCTGAGGACACACTACCGCTTTATAATTAAAACGTTACTCTGATAATGTAGAAATAAATGTCAATATTCATTGCGAGAGGCGCACCATATGGTCAACCTAGCGTCAAAAAAAGTAATGTGCTGATCTGAGTGAAGTAGTGTTTTAAGGTGGTTTTATAGCCACCTTCTCAACCGTTTCTGCTTTACAATGCACAAATACGGCGACATATGAAGTACACCTGCCACTTTTGGACGGGAGAACCCGGATACTAGCTTAGGCTTTCTTCTGACAAGCTGTGAAGAATGCTGACAATTTCAAGTTTAGATATGGTGTTAACCATTAACTCTAAGACAGTGGCTTTGCCGACCTTTTTGTGTTGTACCGACTGTGAAATAAGTTCAGAGAAGTTATTTGGTATGAAACCTCTGTGCTCTTCTACGGGGAATTCATTAAGCACATTGAAACCAAGCCTTGGCTTCAGAGATTTATTTCCTACGAATAGTGTAGATAAGTTTCACAAACAACCTAAGTAGTTATGTTAGGGACAAATTCCTATTTATCCTTCAGAGGTATAAAAAGCGGAAGGTCAGACTTTTATGAAAAGGGGTATGTCAAGAGATTTAAAAACCGGCGAGCGTGCGTTAAAAGAGCTTTGAATGTTCCCAAAGCAGGTGAGTTTTGTAAGATTCCGCGTCTTGTAGCGCTCGGGTGTATCTGTCCGCCCTGCGAGAGGTTTGATGTGAAGATTTTCATAGATAGATATGTAAAAAAAAATCGCACCCAGTGTATCCATGACAGTAAGGTATAGCAAAATGTGCGAGCATTTTCATTTTATCACTGCAGATACTATCACTGGAAAAGCAGACTTCAGGTCTCTAAATAAATAAAGTGTTACTTCTCAAAGCAGTTTATGGATTACATCCGATACCAGAACGATAACAATTAACTAACAGAAATATAATGCTAATTTTATCATTAAATATTTAATCTACTTTGTGTGCTACTGCCACCAATTAGATCGTGCGAACTAGTGTCAGCTATATGTGTAAGTGCCGGCAGGCGCCAGTTCGCATGTACTAATTGATGGCGGAAGCATACCAATCAGCTTAGATTCAATTGCATATATTAGTACCTTTTATCCTATAAGATAGAGATAATCGTAGTTTTAGACTTAATTCTGCCCTCTCGCTTGTACACTCCACGTCCCTGTCCAGCTTAATTAAATGCATCCTATGGCAGGAAGCCAGGTGGATAGGTACCAAAGAGTACTGTTATGGCTGCGGGGCACAGAGTTAGATCCGTGGCTTTGCTTAATAATCGTAATTCCTTTGAGTAAGCATGTAATTCCAGTAACGAGTGCTTCGATATTTCAAAAGCCTACTTAGCCAATGCCTAGGGACCTGTATTATCACGGTATAAATGCGTGAACTTGCGATCAATGTTTTTACGCAGAACTTATTGCAGTATTTTTATCTAATGTTCATATTCTACATTTAATTTTACCTTTTCTATTAACATTTTAATTTTAACATGGTTTTATTAAGTCGACAGGCATCTACGCAATGTGAAATTATGTATCTAAGGGAGGGTGTAATAATGATTCTATTAACTTGGCAAACGCTAAAAATATTTTTGGAGATCCGTATGAGAATGGTAAATTAGAAACTCTTAAGGTGCTACTTCACAACTTTCACACTGTCACACCTGTATAATTTTGCAACTAAGTAATACTATTGAAATTTGACACAGTTTTAGATAATGTTTGTCCATCTTTATTGAAAAGAAAATAATTATAAGTCGGGTGTAAAATGACATAGAGCTTTTAGTAAAGATTTTATTATTATGTACTGTTTTCGATTTACCACGAGAATGTAAAAAAATCGTCGAAAATGACATCTGTGATCACAAAATCTTTCACAAAACACGTTTTGGAATTAGCTTGCCAGAGCTAAAATTTTATATTCCTCATTTTTTATTTGGCATATAATATTTGGTGCTGATTATCAATACGGAACCCTTGGTGGGTGAGACCGAGTAATAACTGTATGGTTTTGAATAATTACATCGTCGCATAAATTTTAAATAAGCCTATATATTATTATGTATGTATTTTGTCGGTCAGTACATGTTCAAATAAGAGTAAAACTATATTTTCGAAAAAGACATAATGACAATAATTAATACGGCATATCGATTTCGTGTGTACAAGGTATGCTGTTATGTTATTGTATTTGTATTCAACAAAATAATATACAAATAACTTTTAAATTAGACATAAACAAAATGGTTAAAAGTAAGTGTATTAAAAATTGTTAAAGTAAACGTTTTCGGAACCGTTTTTATTCCTTTCCATATTTATTTTTTAATAAAATAAAAATACATTTAATGTTTACAATAATATGAAAATAGAAAGAACTTCAAATATCTCGACAATCCACATTTTATGTTATAACGTAAAACAGCATGTCGGGAACTGCAGTATATCACTAGAGAATATCAGGGAACAGGAAAATTTCCCAATAACTGTAACCTATGATCTAAACCCTAATTCGTGAATATGTAAGTAAACCGCGAAGTCGCGTAAAAAATGATAATGAGGTTGACGTTTGCCGAATACAAACCAAGCGATATAACATGTGACGTTATGCAATACCTAACATGTAAGGATTTCATTGTCAAGTCACGCAAACAAACCCGTGTTTGAATGGCCGGTGTAAGGTAGAAAGTAAACTATGCTTCCATACATTTAAATACTGCTGTAACTACTTCCTACATAATGAATGCCGTGCCACATTCCTATTGTAAAATGCGATGTAGAATTCTGCTAACTTCTATCATGGAGGGCTCGCCTGGCGCTGCCTGGATGTAAATGAATAAATATTCGTAGGTTATTAAATTTTAAATAGCCTAGTGGATAAAGAACCAGCCTATGAACCGATTGGTTCCTGATTCGAGTCCTGGAGTGAGTATGTACAAGTATGACGATTTATGTACGTATTCGACAATATCACTTGCTTAGCGATAAAGGTAAACGTCATGAGGAAACCAGCATGTTAAAATAATTATTTGTGGAAAGACGTTGATCTAGCGTAAGAAAGGTCTGGTTTTCCCTCTGGGTTGTAGCGGTCTGACGGCAGTCGCCTCTATGCTAATTAACGTACCCGGACAATCCTAGTGGGTAATGGGATATGTATGTATGTATGAGATATGTAGATGGGATAAACGGGATATCGCTCGGAAGAATAAAATTAGAATTTAAATAGCTTGCTTTCGAATTGCGACATCATGGTATTTTAGATTCTTTTAATAATAATATTTAGATAATAAGCGTTCCCTGTACATGTTACTTACGTTCGTGTTATAAAAGCTAGTCAAAAGTAAACTGTCTGATATTACAGGAATTCCAGCACTTAAAAGAAATTTGTGACTCAAAGTGAGATCAGCAGATAAAATTAGCCATGGTTAATACCTGTAGAAATGGCAATAACATATTATAACACAGCGATATTATTATGATTCTGACACAAAGAACGCGGTGAGATCTTCGAAATGCATTTTGTTAGCAGCAAATGGTGAATATTAAACTTTTATTTAATGATGTAACAGTAAACAATCTCGGTTGAGTGTCAAACATTCAAGTCCCAAAGTATATTCTGAACTGTACTTTCGATGAAAATGGTTCGAGTTCTTTGTGAATAAAATGTTTAATCGCTCCACGGATTATTTTGGTTTGTTACTAAGTTATATATTGGAAGAAAAGTTTCTAGTTTATTAAATTAAACAAAATGCAGGCAATGTAACGAAACGGATCATGAAAAAAATCAAAAGGGCTTCAAATAGATGGATTTATTCTAAAATGTTGATGTGTTCATTCCTCTAATCTCTATCATCCATTGTCTACAGATCTTAAAAGGTTTAATTTTAAAGCATCTAAGTCGTTCGACATCTAAATCTACAACTGTTCTAATAGTGTAATGCCCAAGTTTTAAAAATGTTTATGTTTTGAACCGTCTTTATCGTAGAACGTCCACATCGTAAATTGTCCAGTTCATACGCGATTCTTTATTATGCTTAAATATTTCAATCAGTTGCATTATTATTTTTCATCTTATACAGGACCGATCGCTGTGGAAGTCAAAGGGGGAGGCCTATGTTCAGCAGTGGACGTCCTTCGGCTGATATGATGATGATCTTGATTGATAAGGCCGCAGCGATCATTGAAGCTAAATTGGGTGACAGCAATATTCCAATATCGAAGCATTGAATATTTGGCTAAATATAATTCCATCTCATAATTATTTAAATTGCCCGCGATTCATTTTGTTATATTAAATTTCGGCTAGATGAGCTAGAACTCATCAATAATGCGACAGTTGACTACCAACAGTAATCCATTCTAGATTTACTGTTTGCGCTTCAAATTGATGTAGAGTCTAGATTGTGATATGATAATGTGGATTTGAAAGCTCAAATACTCATGGACACTTCAAGTGTTATTACAGTCTAAAATTGGGTAGATTAACAATAATGTATACACTTGTCCATGCCCAAACAGTAACTTGTTTAAAGAGTTTTTAGCACAATTTGATTGTGATTGCAATATTGATTGATTTTAATAACTTATATTTGTTGAACGCGTCCTTTCGCCACGTGGCCAGTATCCACGTCACTCAAGAAGACAGTAATGGAGCTCCGGCTGCCCTCGCTCGCTCACGACAACTCTCATGTAACTTGTCACAGTACCACAGTAACAAGATTGTCTTAACTTCAAAGTTCCGCCACTCACTTAACTTGTTAACCGTTCAATGTTTACAAAGTACTTGCTTCATTCAATCTTTCCTAGATTTCTATGCTTTAAATGTGTCGAAGTAAATTGTGAAATAATAAAAGTAAAAACTAAAAGCTGTGATGAGCGAAATTAAGTAAAATTTAAGTAAAGGTTAAAATGATTACTTAGCCTTATGTCTTATGTCAGTCGTCCTCAAGGAAGCATTTTTGGGACGCATGTTTATATTGTTTACATTATTTATGTTATTGTTCCCCCGTACTCTAAAAATAAACAATTTCTATGCGACGTCGGGTGTTTTCTGTAAAGCGGCTACCGATACATTTATATAACACATATGTATAGCGATAACGTGCAAACGACACTCTTTATACAGCACAAGTACGGTTTATGATTTTGACATTGTATTTAGGATCTTTTTCTACTGACGCACGTGTTAAAATTATGTTACACGCAGGTAAATAACGATTTAGAGATGCTTACCAATACTGATGAAGTACTTTTATGGCAAAATAAAGTACTTGGTAATATCAAGAGAGCGTGCCTCGCATGCACAAACCTAATGTACCTAAATGGTACAGCACGAAATATTAAGACGGGACACTAGGATTACGGTTGATGATGTAGCGTTGGAGCAAGTGGATGAGATTGTACATCTTCGAAGCGCTTTTAGCAGCGATGGAAGGTACACGGCTGATGTGGAGAGACGTAAGTGCAGGGAATAGGGTGAATTGAGCGTTGGGTAAACTTCTAGGCAGCCGAAACGTAAGCCAGAAGGCACAGTTCGCTGTACAAAACGCGGTGCTAATCCCAACGCTAACTTATGGAAGTGAGAGCTGGGTATGGCACAGAGAGCATGAAAGTAGAATAAATGCGGTCGAGATGAGAGCGCAATGCTCATGCAAAATTTTTGGCATAAGTGGCTTTCGTAATGACGACGTAAGAGAAAGAGAGAGTTGGTCTGAAAGAGTGTCCGTGTTAAGATAAGAAAAGGTATGCTCCGTTGGTGCAGACATGTAGAAAGAATGCGGGATGAAAGAATGATGAAACAGATATACAATACAAAATTGGAAGGATGTAGGAGCCGAGGAAGACCGAGACTAACCTACCATGACCAAATTGGTCGTATTTTATCAGAAGGTGACGTCAGAAGCCCCAGGAACCGGCGAGCGTGCATGAAAAGAGCTATGAATGTTAGAAAGAGAGTGAAGTATGTAAGGACGATGTCTTATGGCGCTCGGTTCTCTCTGCCTACCCCGCAAGGGACCTGGCGTGAAGATATACATAGACAGTGGCGGCGTGCATCTGGCAGTAGCGGGCGGATGGCACTAGTTAACTAGTCGATAGCGGAAGCATACAAAGTAATAAATTGTATGTACTCGTACATTTGACTTTCGCAAAATAACTTCTGAATCTTTTAACTATTTAAAGGCGAGTTTGTTTTTAAGTGGTAACACAAAATTTGTATCATTGTATTTACTTTCATCCCTAACTTTACTAGAAACTTCTCTAGTAAAGCGTAAAAACGACTTCACTGAAGACAATGACAATTGACATCGATGCTTTATCAATAAAGATAAAGCGCCAATGTTCGATATAGACGGTTGTACTTTTTATTTTATAACTTTTTCATCTTCCATCAAACCTTCTTTAAAACTATCAAATATTCACAAATATCCACAATTATACGAAACAAATTTAGAGTTTATCTTAACAGAACACAGTTTGAATTAGGTAAATGTCGCGCCATTCCGTAGGTATCCGTAAAAAATAAATATAATTTACGACGAACGTAGAAGCTTAACCTTTTTAGGGTTCCGTAGTAAACAAGGAACCGTCATAGTAGTCGCCATGTCCGTTAGTTTGTCCATCCATCTATTTGCGGCCTAGCTCAGAGATGTTTGATACTAGAAAGTAGTTTGGCATGTATATACATATTAACTATGCTGACAAAGTAATATAATAAAATGTTGAAAATAATTTTTTTGGTGGTACCTCCCCTACACGTAAAGTGGGGAAGATTTTTTTTATTCTCACCCCATAACGTGGGTGTCGTTAGATAGGTTTTGAAATATTTGCATTAAAAGTTTGTTAGACTCAAGTGGTATAGGCTTGATTTCCTATAATTTTAGGCAACAATCTAATTTTTTCGCAAGCAAGCAAAGCTAAGCAAATACGGAACCCTACACTGTGCGTAGCTCGACATGCACTTGGCCGGTTTTTTTATATTTACTTATAGGTTTGGATTGATTACCTCAATAAAAAAAAAACTGGTTCTGTCAATCTTCTTTTAGTCTGCAATCACAATTATTAACCTTGAATCTTAACAATATAATACAAAAAAAAATTTAATCATATGTTATAATTTAATGATAATTTTGAAATTTTATTTAACTTTAAATTATCTTATTAGAAATTTAAAAAAATCTGTATAATTTATATGACTATTATGGCTATAACTGCTGAAATAAATGAATTTGAATTGAATTTAGTGTAGAGCATACCTACTTTGTATTGCTTTAGTAAATTATAGATAGGCATTGTATTCAGGCCGCCCGAAAACCACAGCTTACGACTATCATCTACCGACAACAGTCGCTACCGAAGACCTAACGGATATCATATATTGGAATACATATAATATATCGGATAAGCGGCCATATTGGAAATATTTATTTCAAATATTACTAGTATTTTACACTAGTCCGTGAATAATACGAGTAGTAATCCTTCTCCGTATTTAGCGTTATCCCGTTTTCTAATTCATTAGATAGGCGGGGTCCGCTTCCTAAGCCTAATTATCAGGAACACCGTTCCTATATGAAATCTATATGTTTGTCTGTGTGTGCATTTTTTTCGAATATTCGAATTTTAACTTCAGATTCGGATTCAGCATAAAAAAGTAGAATAGGAATGTTCAAGAACACCGTTCCTATCTCTTAAGGAACATGCTCAAAATGGCCTTAATAAAAAAAAAAAAAATTGTTATATAATTGACGAACCAGGCATTCCTCTGGCAGTGCAAGCTTGCGCATTCTCAACTGGTTTGATACTGAATTTGACATTGAGCGACTGCCGTTAGATCTCAATAGCCCAAAGGGAAAATCAGACCTTTCTTAGGTTAAGTCAGATTACTTTCGAAATATAAGTTCTTGGCAAGTAAGCAAGTGATGTATGTATGTATATCTTCACGCCAGGTCCCTTGCGGGGTAGGCAGGGAGAACCGAGCGCCATAAGGCGCAGTCCTTACATACTTTCACTTGCTTCTGTGACATTCATAGCTCTTTTCATGCAGGCCCGCCGGTTCCTGGGGCTCCTGACATCACCTTCTGATAAAACACGACCAATTTGGTCATAGTAGGTTAGTGATAAGTACAAATATGTACATAAATTCGAAAACTTGAATTTAGTGGTACAAACCGACATCAGGATTATCAGTTAAAAGTCAGGACCCATCAGTTAAAAGCTGATTCTTTGTGGGCTATTACCGCTCTTAAATACAATAGCACAACGTAGCTAGCACGAAAAGTGCGCACGTCGTCGATGTGCCAATGGAATGTTCGCACTTTCGTTGCAGACGTGTGCCCCCGGCGTCGAACTCATTGACTTCCGGTCGCTAGTGACGCGCATCTATTTTTGGATGTGACGCAATCATGAGGCTGTATGTATTATTATTGTGTCAGGTTGTCTGTAAACGTAGCGTGTGGACATGGATGGTACATTTGTTTGTATTGAAGATGTTTCTTGTTGCAATATTATAGTTATTATTTTTTTTACGTCGGGAGGCATACAAACTTAAGGCCCACCTGATGTAAAGCGGTTACCTTAGCGTTTGAACGCTTGTAATTCATTGATCATCACTCGCGCGACACCAGCTCCAGCAGCATCTCCTTAGGAGCTTACTGGTGACTGGTTCCCGCAGGAACACAACAACCCTTCAGAGAATTGAAGATTTCAACCACCCCAGACGGATTGCTTTGATGCACCCTACCTCTCTTAAAAACATCCAGACCAGACAAACATACATGTTCATACACACAAATGTTTGTCTTGTGTGAGAACCTAACCCCCGACGCGTTGGTATCAAAGTCGCGCTATTAACCGAGCTATGGAGCTCGTCAATCTTATTCAAAATTAATATGTAACATGTACTGGACTTTCCTCTATATGATAAAAAACATTTACGCGAAAATTTTTGCATCCATATGCACGTATAAAAAATTTTTCATATATAATATCAAGCGTATCTGATGTGTACAGTAGTTATGAATGCTTGCAATATTCTTCTCAGAAGCTTTCTCGTAATCTCACTCACTCGCAGAACATAACCACGCTATTGGATTTTTTTATTTGGTTGTGGACTTCTGTGGGGTCATCATCATCCTCTCTTTCGGCAGAGTCTTGTTTATTAATTACTTGGTGCACCCAAGGTGTAGGTGAGGTTGACTTTGTCTCGGAAGATGATAGTGAACCAGTTATACTAAATTTCTTCCTGACATGCTGTCATTTATATTTTTAAACATTCACGGTTGTTTATCGCTATTGTACGAGACTTAGCGCGAATACATTCATCCCTCATCATCATCATTGATTTCGGTAATCCCGTGAACACCATGTCTGCTACGTCGCCGAAATATATGTAAGGCAAATACAAAAATAAATCACAATAAAAACCAGTTGAGAATGCGCAAGTTTGCATTGCCAGAGGAACACCTGGCTCGTCAATTATAAATATAACAATTCAATTTTTTTTTTTAATTTGTCGGCCACTTTGACCAAGTTCCTTAAGAGATAGGAACGGTGTTCCTGAATATTCCTATTCCGCTTTTTTATGCTGAATCCGAATCTGAAGTCATAATTCGAATATTCGAAAAAAAGCGACAGACAAGCATATGGATTTCATATAGGAACGGTGTTCATGAAAATAAAATAAACACAATTAATAGTGACTACTTGATACCCGCGACTTAACCGCGATTTTTTCTTTCTGAACCTTCCCTGTAATATGTTGAACATAGCAAAGAAGTAATTATTCACCACGAACGCGTCAACCATTTTGAGTTTTTGCGAGACTAACGAAGGGCAATTGATTTATATATATATATATATATATATATATATATATATATATGTTTTCATTTAGTTATAACGTATGTTGTAGGTAAAATAGTCTTTTTATGGCATTATTTTCAGTTTGCTTCCATTGAAAACGTACATAAATACAAACAAATGTAATAGGACATCTACATGACATGTTCTTCCTATAAGTACTGATACAGTTGCTTCTAAAAATATTATACAAATAATTATGTACTCAATGGTTTAAATATAGTACATAGGTACTTTAGAACAGCTTTAAAATTTACGTACCCAAATATGAAGATTACAAATTATATTTACGTGATTTTTTTATATGGTCTTTAGAGCCGAATAAAATTGGTATGAAATATAACTAATGTAAGGGTACATTAGTATTGTTTGTACATTATTATTGAACTATTGTGGGGACATATTTTTAGATGTAACTGTATATTTTATTAAATAAGACTCAATAATTTGGCACCCAAGCTATATAATTACTCCGCTGGCAACTCTGAAGTTCCATTGAAGCACTAGAATGAGGTATCAAGTAACATAAGGGTGTCAACGGCAGGTGTTTTAAGAAGTTAATCGCTGTTAACGTTGGTAGACTTCCCGCATTTATGTAACAATTTTAATTCGTAGTATTGAAAAATATTTGAAAGAGTGTACTAATTTATCTTTTATCAAAATTATGACAAAATCATTACAGAATCGACGTACGTGAAATATTTTTTGGATGTGTATATGAGGCAGCCGGGCTCTATCAATATTAAAGCTAAAACATCCATTGTTGAAGTGAAAACTTCTTTGTGCACTTTTTGGGATGATGATCGAAAATTCGTAAGATTTTGGTGAGAATTAGAACTTAAGTTCGCTGCAGCGCTAAAACATTAGTTACCTCTAATTAAACAATTAAAACATGTAGCGCTAGATCGTTCATAGGGCATTATTTTCTCGTGACTAAAACGTTGTAAGCGCCATGAAATTCTTGGCGCTTATGCGTTTCGTTCAACGTAGTTTATCAACATCGCTGTTTGGTCCGCATGTTCAACTTTTCACTTGTGCCGGCACGGCACTGCCCGGAGTGTAACCCGTTTCTTTTTTAAATTTGGTCTTTCTGTCCGTCCAAAAATACATAAGCAACAAAACAAAGTGAAAACGGATTTTGCTGAAATTTTACGCAGTGATACCTTATGTCTGAGTAGATAGACCAGTTGTTCCATAAAATGTTCCGGTTGTACTGCACATCTATATACTAATATATAAAGCAAAAGAGTTTTTTGTATGATTGTTTATTTGGCTGTTAGAACGCGCTAATCTCTGTAACTTCCAGTCGGATTTGAAAAATTATTTTTGCATTTGATACCCAAATTCTTGAGGAACGTTATATGCATATCAATAAGAGTTTTATAAGAGAAAAAAGAAAGAATATAGAAAAAGCGGTTTGTACGGGATACCGGGCAAATGCGCGGACGAAGGCGGGGGTGCAGATAGTTTTGTATACTATTATATAAAACGGAAGAATTTGTTTCTTTCATTCTTTGTTTGTTTGCTTATTTGAACGCGCTAACCTTTGGAACTGTAGAATTTAAAAAAATCTTTTTGCATTTGGAATTCCGTTTCTTAACGAAAATTATAGGCCTGTGCTTCCCAAAGTGGTGGGGTCAATTGCTTCAAGTAACGGGTCCATCAGATTCAAACATTAGTTAGGAGGCAGGAGATCTAAGGAGAGCAGAATATATATAGGCAAGGGGTCTACAGAACGGAAAATAATTGGAAATCTCTGTTATGTTCTATTGAACATCACGATACGGTTCTTAGAAGCCGAGGAAAGAAAGAAAAAGCTGTTTATGCGGAATATCAAAAGTCAGCGCGTAGACATAGTCGCGAGGTACAGCTAGTGTTGTTACAAACTTATAAAATCGCAGTAGGTTTTGTTGTTACATGCTTAATAAATAACCGCACTATAAAACTTGATGGCTCACTGATTTCGCGATATCACGTTATGTGATTAGAGGTATCACAAAAAAGAAACAGTTATGAGGCATCTTTAGTGTCATATGACCCATTGAGCTTGTTAACTTTAGCTGGCACATGTAACGTTGTTCGTGCTGTATAAGAAACATAAGGTGTTTGAGACATGGTGTTAGCCTTGCATACCCACATCCCTATCTACTGATGGGCCGTGGCGTAGGTGGGTTTCGCAGTAGGAACTACGGGTTCTTCTGTACGTATCCGGATACTTCGGATTATATTGCACGACTCGATCATAAGTTTGATTACTTATGTATACTTTTATTCCATTGGTTGCACGTACCTATATGTACGTTCACTTAGCTGTATAGTTTTTGGTCCAATGGTCAAAGGAGTCAGATAGCCCGGCGGTTTGTTATAAGATTCAAAGAGGCTTAATATTTTTTTACGGGCACTACTCTGGGACTTGTCTGCTTAGTAAGAGGGGGATTAGTAATCGGTTCCATGAACCCGGTACCCTATTGTTACCTTAGGTCAGGTGTATGGCCTGAGCAACAACAGAAAATACTCTCCTCCTTAATAAAAAATCTTGTAAATCTTTTATAAGTTGGCTAATGTTCTGACGAGACAGCCGTGGGCATTTTGTAGTTTAGCTTTTTCTATCAAAACTCGTAGGGGATAGCCTTTCAGCTCATGTGCTTGTTAAAAATAGAGATATTTCTCGTTGGATGTTTTTTAGCAATACACATGGAGTTTTAGAAGTTTATCATCTGTGTCTACTTAGAACAAACAGTTTTACTAGGTAGAGTTCAATTTCGACAAATAGGTTTCTCGTCGAATCCAACTTGAATGCTCACCGTTTGGGAAATTGTGAAAGATTTCTCGTCCGAAATACCGCAATGTCTCAAGACGAGTGTCTTCAACCAGTATGTGTTGCCAGTGATGACCCACAATCCAAAAACGTTTGCTCTTACTATGGGCCTCATATGGAAGCTCAAGATTGCACAGCCTGTAATGAGGATGAGGTCTATATTCAGCAGTGAGCCACCATCGGCTGAAATGATGATGTCCCAAAGAGTTGGAAGAGTTCCACTATTGTGTGGTCCTTGCTTGAAGGATACTAGTAAGTGAACAGCAAGAATGGAACGAAAGTAAGATTTACGTCTTTATTTGAACCAATAATTTTAAATTGCACAAAAGAAAAGTACGTATATGCAAGAGCTATTTATAATAAATCACGTGACTGACGACATTGGTAATGTAACAAAAAGGATTCCGCTAACATTCGCGTCATGCAGACGCGTGTACAGGGCCTAACGAGATTGGCCGTGACACCACTGAGGGGAGTGGTACAAGCAATGAGCGAATTACGCCTCGCACAAAGACGTAGAGGCAGCGATTGATCGTATTATATTATATTAGTAATAGATACCAAATAAAGAAAAAGTTGAGTATGTAGTACCGCTAAACTCGGGTTTTCAGATTTATATACATATTTGTGATGGCCACTTGCATCGTGAGGAAAACCGCGCATCCAAGAAATTATATTTCGAGAGACGCGTGACCTTACCTAAGAAAGCTCTGGTTTTCCCTCTGGATTGTGGAGGTCTGACAGCAGCCCCTCCATGTAAAATTCAATATTTTTGCTAAATCCTTAGGCTTAGGTAGCGGACCCCGCCTATCTGAATGGATTATGAAACGAGTTAACGCTAAGAAGGAGCAAATAAGAAGTTAATTTTAGAAACATTTTATTAAAATAGCAAACAAAGATTGTTTGTGCTATATTACCTATCTGTAAGTATATATAAGCATGCGGTTCAACTGATGTATAGCTGTTACCGTAGCCTGACGCAATGGCCACTTGACCCTGCTGATAACACAACAACTCTTTAGATGCTTACTTGTACCTCACTCACATGCAGGAACACAACCTTCTAGGGAGTTATTATTTGGTTGTGGTTTTCTCTGAAGTGAAGGTGCTTCACCAGACTTGTATCGCGCCCATCGCTCTTAAAACACTAAGTACAAGACAAACCGACATGTTCATGTGCACAAATGTTTGCCCAGTGTGGGTATCGAAACCACGAGCATTAGTGTCAAAGCAGCGTTAATAACCACAGCGCAACTGAGCTCGACAAAATTATTACCAGATTACATTCATTTCGCTGTTGACTTGTGCCATAAGCTTATTCCTAACAAGGCGTAGGTCAATACGTAAGCTGAGCTTAAGTTGATCTGTCATATTGGTTTAAAAATAAATTATGCAAAGGACTAATACTATTTCTATTCATAAATTAATTGACTTGTGACAGAAGGCGTGAACACACTGGGCAATTTTTAACGTGACTAAATTAAGATTACTATATGGTACGAGCATGAAAGTAGAATAAATGCGGTCGAGTTGGAAGCTTTACGCAAAATTTGTGGCATAACACGTGCTGACCGCGTTCGTAGTGATGATGTAAGAAAGAGAGTGTTAGTGTTAAGATAAGAAAAGGGATGCTCCGTTGGTTCAGACATGTAGAAAGAATGCAGAATGACAAAACAGACGTACAATGCTAAAGTGGAAGGATGTAGGAGACAAGGAAGACCAAGACTTACCTATCATGACCTAATTGGCCGTGATTTAACTGAAGGTGATGTCAGGAGTCCTCAGAACCGGTGAGTGTGCATGAAAGGAACTATGGGTATTAGGGAAGCAAGTAAGGTGTCCGCCACATCTTAAGGCGCTCAGTTCTCTCTGACTACCCGGCGAGGGACCTAGCGTGGAAATACACACATACTTACACGTTATTGTCGTGAAAGCAGAGAAATACAGGGCTAGCATTAGTCATGTATGTTCTTAGCGCATGGGAGATTTCCCAGGATGCTATTGGGGTCTTCTGTAATCTCTCCAAAGCTTTATATTGTGTCGACCATCGGACATTATTGCTCAAGTTGCATTATGCAGTTAGAGCATAATGGTACCCATAATTTGACCGCAACTTACTTAAATAACAGAATACAGGCTGTTGAAATCAATGGGTTCAAATCTAAAGCCAGCAATGTTAATATTGGGGTGTCTCAGGGCTCTATATTGGGCGTCATTTTATTTTTAGTGTATGTGAATAATCTGCCCTACATGTTGCAGAAAATGGTAGATATTCTACTGTTGATGATACTTCTTTAATTTTTAATGTTGCTCGCCGGTGCGGAAATATTGACAAGGTAAATAGTGTTCTATCTGCCATTCTAAATTGGTTCACATGTAATAATCTTTTATTAAACTCAACTAAAACCAAATGTATAAATTTTAGTGTACCAAATGTGACTTCTGCCAATACAGAAGTTCTCATAAACAATAATGTATTAGAATTTATTAATGATTTGTATTTTTTTTATATTATTATTATTATTTTATGCTGAGCCTATAAGAAATAAAAAAAATAAAAAAAGATAATTGACGGATGTGTTTATTGCGCGCTTAGCTACTTTCACAGCATTATGTCGTTGTGGGGAAAGGCGGCTGATATTGAAACCATTTTTAATATTACAATAGAGAGCCATCCGCTCTATTTATAATATGGCCTCCAGGGAATCACTTAGAGAACTATTCTACTCATGGTTATCCAGTATATTTATGAGAACATAATGAATCCTCTTAAAAACCTAGAGGGTAAACCAAATCTTTCTTGGGTTAAGTCACACATCTTTCAGAATTAAATTTCTTGGACGTGTGGATTTTCTCACGATGATTTTCTTCATCGCCGTGCAAGTGATAAATATGTACATAAATCTGAAAACACGAATTGCAACATGGACATGCCCCCGCGCGATTTGAACCGTGTACCAGGTGGTCAACAGGCCGGTGATAATGTACCATTTAATAAATCACAATGTATATAGCCTATGTTTTACATTCAATTTAAAGACCAAGATAAGTAGATTCAACGAAAAGCTCTTCTTAGGCACTACTGGGAAACTTTGTGAGCAATAATTATTGTTTCTTCGCAAACACGAGACTAAGCGATCATTATATAGTGAGGTCCCGTATTGTGACACCTTTTACACGACCCCCGGGTTATTCTTCATTTCCCAGAAAACGAGAATCGACGGGCGCTTATCACTGCCTGCGGACCTGGGAACTCGGAACAATAGCGCAATTTTGCATCAATCACAATTAAAAAAAGATTATATGCGTGGTTTACTAATATTTTTTTGTATTAATTCTCAGTGTAAACACAAGCATACGGCCCACCTGATTTTAGTAGTTTATAGTAGACTAAGGATGCTTGGAGTACAAGAATCACTAGCGCTTTGTCACCACGTGCAATACAGAAACTCTTTACCAGCTTCCTGGTGCAGGCCTTCAGATCCCGGATGTTCGTAAATCCTCGGTAAGGTGAGTTACTCTTATTAATACAGTTATGCTGCAGTGTGCAGTAGCAGTAGCACAGCAGCTGTATGTAAGTTTGACTTTTGAACGTTGGTGATTACTGTGAGTAACTTACTACTTACTTTTGTTCGCTTAGGAGCAGTGATAGCCATGTAGAGCGGACTCAGGTTTTAATTCCTGCGTGGGCATGCAGGTACCACTAAATTCTTATTTTCGGATTTTTATAAATAGCACTTGCTCGGTGGCGCAGGAACTTATCGTGATGGAACCCACACGTTCAAGAAATTATATTTCCAAAGTCGTGAGATCAAAATTAAGAAAGATCTGTTTTTGCCGTGTGGACCGTGGACTGACGACAATCGCTCTATGACAAAATCAGTATCTTTGCCAAATCCTTAGACTTAGGAAGCGAATCCGTCAGTCCTAATAAATTAGGAAACGAAGTAACGCTAGAAGAAGACATTCACTTAGTAGACTGATGTTACAATTAAATGAGTTTGATCGATAATTAAAAGTTATATAGTTATATACAGTTATAATGTAACAATATAGTTATATAATAATGTTGCAATTATAATTTAAAGTTTATTGCGACCTCATGGAATACATGCACTATTACACCGTAGTAATTCTGAGCTCAAAATCGATCACATAAATTTATAGTAAGTAAATTAAAATTGATTGCAAGTACATTAAAATTGATTTATCCCAAAATCTATAAAACCCGAAATTTGTAGAAAAACACATGTTTTGTAATTTCGATATTTATTCAAATGCCTCTGATCCTAAAAATTCCGTGTCCTTCATTGTTGTGCATGCAATAAATAAACCCACTCAAACTAAAAAGTATGACTCGTTCAATGATTACTTATGGAAATATTGCGTCGTTACACTGTTTGTAAGGCCAAGTAATTCAACTGTATTGTTATATCTTGTGTCTATTGAATGCAGTTATTGTCTTGAGAAAGATGCGTGCATTCGCTGTAGGGTAAGTATGCACTTTCGTCTGTATACATACATGACCTTCGTGATTAAGTTTATTCGTTGTTTTTATGGTGCTGTGTTGTTGCCATGAGTATATAAATCAATTCCCACAATTACACGCTGAAATGCATAATTTTTCAATTTCCTCCCATTTTTATTTACTAGGATCGACTCTGTGTCGGACAAAGTATATTTTTTCTTTATTTGCACAACATAATGTAATGTTCATGATAACTGATAAGCGTACTGATAAATTACAAACTTGTATGTATGCTTTATAATGGCCTTGTTACTGAAAGCAATCTTTTCAAGGTAACTTTTGAATTACGAATATGTATATGTTACAGTTATCCAACTGAAATTATGTGCTATATACATAACATATATAATTATAAGTGGCACATAACATATTTAAACCTAAGGGAATTCGTTCGGGAACTTATCGCTACAAAAGTTAAATATTTTTAATCAACGTGCTAACTAAATTATACTGGGATTAAATGCGCTATTTGTGCGTAAGTATATTTACAAAATAATTTAAATGTTAGACAGTTCATTTTTATCCACTAGCTTTTGTAGTTTGATTTCAAACTACTGATTATTTTATGAAATTTCAGAACTAATCCTGAAATATTAATGAAATATTAAGATCGTGAAGCTTAGCTACTGTAAAATAAAACATTAGACCGTGTTTACATATTGACCAAGTACTTTTTTATACTAGAGGCGGACAAACGAGCATGTCGGTCACCTGATGGTAAGTGGTCACCACCGCCCATAGACATCAGCAACACCAAAGGGTCACTGATTCGGTGCCAGCCTTTTTAGGTAAACAGAGGCTCTTTTCTTGAAGGCACCCATAATGTATTTGTTCGGGAAAACTGCTAAGGGTAGTTGATTTCACAATTTCTCTGTATGTGGTAGAAAATGTCTCAAGAAGCGTAGTGTAGTGGATTGCCACTCATCGAGATGGCGAAGGTGAAATTTTAATTTGTGGCGAGAAGTACGATAGTGGAACTCAGCGGCTGGTATGATGTTCAACAGCTCCTCCGAACACTCCCCGTGATACAATAATTTGCACAATACACAAAGAGAAGCAACATCTCTTTGTCTACAAAGCGAGTCCAGCCGAACGGAGATCACTGGGTCGCCGAAGATTCGAACAGCTCTGTGATGTATGCGATCAAATGGAGTAAGCAAATATTTTGGCGCGCCGGCCCAAAGATGTGAATAGTATTGCATGTGCGGCGGGACCTGGGCCATATAAAGTTGAAGGCGATGTTGTATGGTATGTTGTCTTACGGAATTCCATACACAACAGGAGCTACCGACGCTGTGTTAAAGTTGAGCATGTTAGGTGTTCAATGACATTGTTGCTCTTATCGACCACGGCCTGTCATTGAATGGACACATTTATCTCGACTCATCAATGCGGCATATTATGCCATTGTCTGTCCGGCTGTTGTCATTACACAATAGTCAGTTCGGAAGACATGACAATGTTTGACATTAGCACAGCGGAATTCTCTTTGAACACCTTCGATTGAATGAAAATGCGTTGATGAAGTAGACAATGTCAAATACAAATTTAAGTTCATATGCATTTATTAGATAGCGTAAATTGCGTCAAATAAAATACGTGCTAACTAATATCAACCAGACAATAAAGTGTATAAATATTAGTCATGGACGTAGGAATTTAAATTTAAACACCTTGATGAGTATGTAAATTACGGGCTACATATATACCAATATTATAAATTAGTCTTAAGATGTAGAATACATATATGTAAATAATATTATGATTTAACTACAGGAGGTAGACACAGATAGACAATAATAAAGGAGGTATGTGCTTAAAATAACGTAAGTACCTCTACCTCTACAAGTATGTACATAATGGAATCGCGCTACCTTTTATCACTGTAGCTTTATTGATCACTCGATATCATATCCGTTGTTTTGTTTGATTAACATCACGCATTCATAGAAATTTATAATGGATATATATGGAGTCGCATATTAAAAATTTTAACTGGTTAATTTAAAAATTTTGTGTCGTTGTGTCAAAATAGGTCACAATATTTTTATAAAAATGTTACAACGGACTCTCATACAAATTTGCACATGAGCAGACACCTTTCGGCGGAAGCACGTGGGCACCAAATTGGCCCTTGACAGTGGGTTTAGCTGTGACCTTTGTTGAAGATTTCGAAATTATACATGGTATTGAAACATTAAGTCTGAGGTCTAAACATTAAGAGGCATGCTCCAATGAGCTACCCTTTATGTGTTCTACTGATTGTGTAATGAATGACGTAATCAGAGGACTTGTTAGATATTATGTGCACTCTTCAGCCTTCTTCGATAATCTACAATCACTTGTTGGCTAGAAGAGATTTTTCGAAGGAATTAGCTCGGGTTCGTAAATCATGTAACCATTAAACTATTAGTTATAATTATAGATAATATAATATAGTTATACAAACAAATACACAAACACTACTTTTGCCATCGACAGATTGTATTTATATTATATTATATATATAGATTATATTATTACGTATGGAATGGTCTCAAAAGTAAAAAGTATAGAGACTTCTTCAGCAGTTGAAGATTGTGTCAAAGATTATTTATCAACAATCTGAGAGTTTAATCCTACTCTATATCTATACAGCTAGCTATAGAGTATACATAGCAGTGGCAAGCTATTCCTAACTGTCAGCCGACTTTCTCCTAAGAGACATTATTCTTAAGGTTGTTCAAAAAGGGGGTGTAGAGGTTTTTATAGGATCAGTAATACGCGAGTACCAGTAGGACTATTCTGGAAACCAATTCTGGTACATCAGATTGGAATAAAACTCTCGAATCTCGACAGTAGCGTAATTGTCATTGGAATTAACGTCAAGAGTAACGCTACTGATGTTGAAAGCGATTATAGGCTGACGTAACTGCTTACATGCATGCCGTATATTTGTCAATTTGGTTGCAAAAATATATAATAATACTAGCTGACCCGGCAAACGTTGTTCTGCCATATAAATTATTTCTTATTAATATTTTTAATGAAATACACTTTACGACCTATTCTCATACCTACCAAATATACCTACCTACATAAAAAAATCATACACATCGGCCGAGTCGTTTAGGAGGAGTGCACCACAAACACCGCGACACGAGACTTTTATAGATATAGATTAAAGTGTGCAAAATTATTAAATGAGAAAGAAAATGATTATAGTCAATCAAAAATAATTACTGTGCATGTCTATTTTTAGTTTACAAAATATATGTAGCAGTAAATCCCATGAAAGTGGTCAATATATTTTATTACCGTTCAAAAGCTGGCGAGGAGGTGTGAATGACATTTTTAAATTTAAATTATGGATTCATTAGTGGCCGTAAACTTCGGCAGGACCGTCTCAAATGGCCAGGTGTCAAATTTTGATTACAAGTGTCACTTCCTTCGGGCGCGATGTTCGTGGGATTCGTTTGAAATATGTGGATTCGCTTCAATACGGGCGTTATAATCTTCTTTTCTGAGTTTTACCTTCATTTGGGGTTTTCTGAGAGTTTATTTTTCCATCGCATAGATCACGTAATAAGCCTTTTCGAGTTTTAGGAAATACTATCATTGAGTCTTTAAGGCTATGCTTCGTATTTTTCCACAGTACCATATGAAATATAAGAGATTAACATTGATGACTGTAAAATTTTTAACAATGTACGGGTTATAATGCATAAATATCTAATAGATCGAAGTCAAAATACCAATAACGATTAATTCTTATTCACATCACAATCTTTGTAAGAAGTAAACAGAGTTGGTTGCAATATCGTCCTTATCGTTGTGAAAAAGTGGTGTAAATCCCTTGCTGGGTCCTGCTATGTATTAACGGTATGGTGTCGTAGTCCATCGGCGGGTTCATTAACGATCGCCGCGCGCTGTGAGCAATGAGAATGACAGGCAACTCCCAATAGCTACACGTCAATTCTAATTTTACGGTCGAAATTGTAGATTCTAGTAACCTGTATATGCTCTAGTTTAGAATGCGATTGATTTAGAATCTAGATTTAAAATGAGAAAACTGGCAAAACCATATCGATTGCTGAATGCTGATACAAATTACTGGTGTAGTGTTAATACGTTTAATACAAAACAAAAAGCATTTATATTAAAGGTATTAAAATTTAACCGAAATGTGTATAAGTTTTTCATAGTTCATTTGAACGTAGTCATACATATTTTTAGTTCCGATATTGTACACTAGATGGCGCTGTTCAGTTCGCTACCTGCATCCTAACGGGTCCCAGAGGGTGCCCCACTCAGAAGAATGACTAACACACGCTCGGAGTGGGTTAGTCCTTCTTTTGTTGTCGTCGTTTCACGTCTGGCGTAAAAAGAAAAAAAATGTGCCAATGCGATGCGTTCTCGATCTGGATAGTCGTAGATTTAATTCCACTTTTTATTTTACACTTTTATATTTAGTTACATTATTTAAATAGGTATAGTTATAAGTAGTAAAATTTAAATAAAAATAGTTATACTAGCATTTAATAGTTAAGTACTAACACGATTCAATTTTTAAATGTATGTATAACCCTTACAATATTTGTCAATGTTAAAAAAAATCTAATAGGCTCGATTCGATTTCCTATTATTTTAGGCAACTATCAAATTTTTTCGCAAGCAAGCAAAGCGAAGCAAATACTGTGCGTAGCCCGACATGCACTTGGCCGGTTTTTATATTACCTAATGTACAAGAAGATCCAATATTCTTTTTTCATCATTAATCATTCTTATATATAAAAATCTCGTGTCACGGTGTTTGTGGTCGCACTCTTTCGAAACGGCGCGACCGATTATTATGAAATGCTGTATGTGTATTTGGTAGCTATGAGAATAGGTTGTAAAGTATATTCCATAAAACATACATTAAAAAAAAAAATTAGAAAAAATTTAAATTATATGGCAGAACAACGTTTGCCGGGTCAGCTAGTCATATAATAAAAATAATACCGACTGAAGTTAAAAATAATACACAGAGAAGTTTTTTGTAACATGTGTTACAAAAAATGGAATTGTTTAGTTTTTAATATCATTTTTCTTTCAATATTAATTCATAAACTGCTATCTTGGATAATCAGCGACCACGTGGTGAAGTTTCCAATGGTTTTTCATTTGGTACTGTACAATTTTTACAGGTAGGTAACTCATAACTCCGTATTTGGCTTAGCCGTAGTCGGGTACAAGGGCGTTTATTCAGGATTAATATAAGGCTGCGTCTTACGTCCTTGTTCAATATCAATACTGCTAAAAAGTGTATTTTCTCGAATACTGTCCAAGTTCTATTTTCAATTCTTTTCTGTCTTCGGTGACTCACGCATCGTCGAACACTCTACTCCAATGCACATTGTACACTCCCGTGTTATTACCGTGGGCATTTCCCGTGACCATTTCGTTCGCATTGTTCGAAAATAAAAATAAGTGCCTTTTATCGCAGGAGACAATGCGGAGTCCCGAAGACGTTATAATATACGCGTCTTTGTGTTGTATGCAATTAGACTCATAACTGCATGTTTTGCAGACTTGAGCTAGTTGATATGTGGTTATAGCTATATAATAAGATAATTCTGATATTGTGCTGTAACATTGACTTGAATTTTGCTCTACTTAGAATTACCATCTTTATCTTCAAGCCATGTTCCTTGGGGGATAAACAGAAATAATAGTGCTTACACTTTGATTGAAATTCGACTATAACTATTTGAGGATAACGTGTACGAATTTGCGTTTTTTAAATTTAGATTTTTACTATTTGCATTTTTTTTTTAAATATCAGGGTTATAAATACGTATAACCAAGCCAAATTACACCTTTCTATTACTAAGAGTTTCTGATTTATAACGAGAACAGATAGGTAGATGTTCAAAGGCCAGTCAAAGCTATAAGGACGCCTTTTTGGGTTCCGCCGCTTAGCGTAACTCAGTTGTCAAGGAATCAATATATTAATATTCGAATCACAGTTATTTCGCACTTTACATACGAAAGTTACATAAGAAAGGTACATACTATAGAGTAGGATGTGTCTAGATCTACATCGAATTTAATTCTAAGCTTAGTGAACATTTTCATTCAGGTAGCGTGCAACGATATACGAGTATAATAATCAACTCGAATGATGAAGTGCTTTCACTTTAAAACACCACATTCAAATAACAACACCTTCGAGGGTTGTAGCTTTCCTACGAGCAAGGTATACCAGAGAATCTGACGCAGTATAATTAAAGACTATACTAAAGTCAAACACTCGCTGCCCGAGGGGCAATGAAATGTGGAAACAGAACGCCGCCGCCTATTGCTCTTTCTGTCGCAGTTACGGGCCTTACGGCAGGCATAGTGACGCACCACTGTCATGTCGATGACTATAGAAGCATATTATAACAGGTATTTATATCCTCTAAACGTAATTAATAATTATTAAATTAGCCTTGCAGAGTAATCATTAAATTAAAAATTACCCGCACTTTTTAATACACTACCGCGCGGCAGCTCACGCTATTCTTCATCCTTCTAGGAATCGATAAGCGGTTATTGATAAGTGACGCAACGGACGCGTCTGTCCCTAGCGCACCTATGATTTATAGCACCGCGGGAAGCGAGTGTTTGACTTTAGTATAATGCCTGAATATTTGCACGTAGGAAGTCCCTTGAGGGAAATTATAGCAATAATAATTTTAGACATTACCTCGGGTCGTTAGATAATTTCAGACACCCATGCAAGATATACTTTGTTGACATTAATGTACCGAGAGATGACAATTTGAGAGATCACTAATTAATTGGGACAAGGACAAGGTTGATAAAAACTGACAAGTAATTAATTTTAAATGTGTTTATGGCGCGGTATATTGACGGTGATAAAGTTGGCGGTAGATGTGTAAGAGTGATATTTCAACTAGAAAGTGCTTCATCGATGCTGACATATACAAAAAAGTTTTTATTGTTATCCAGGATGGAATAGTTAAGTGCTCCAGGCCCGTTGATTCAAAATCTACATAATAAAGTATAAAAAACTATACATTAAGAAACATAGTGCCCTGTGTTTATGACGAACTATTTAGTACGTGTACGTTTAGCATAATTGCAATAAAAGCTCACCAATTAGTGATACAACTTCGACCGAGAGGTCAATAGACGGATCCAACTCGGGCAGCGTTCGGGAACACATCTTCTGGTCCAAAATACCTCAACGCCTGAAGAGTAAGGTCTTCGAACAGTGTTTGTTGCCAGTGATGGCATACGGAACTGAGACGTGGCCCTTCACTGCTGGCCGTAAGGGGAAGCTCAAGGTCGCTCAGCGTGCTATGGAAAGAGCTATGCTCAGGGTGTCTCTGCGTGATAGAATCAGAAATGAGAATATCCACAGTAGAACTAATGTAACCGACATAGCCCACAGGATAAGCAAGCTGAAGTAGCGGTGGGCCGGCTACATAGTTCGTAGAATTGACAACCGCTGTGGAAGAAAGGTTTTCGAATGGCGTCCCCGTACTGGTGTATGCAGCGTGGGACGAATCCTGTTACATGTACCACTAAATTCGTGTTTACCGATTTATGTGCACATTTGTCACTTCCTCGGTGGAGAAGAATAACACCGTGAGGAAACCCACACGTCCTGTCCAGAGAAAAAACCAACCTTACTTGGTTCTTAACCCAAGTAAGGTTGGTTTTTCCTCTGGATTGTGGAGGTTCTGACGGCAATCACTCCATATAAAAAAATCGGTATCATCGCTCAGTCATTATGCTTAGGTAGTGGATCGTGCCAATCCAAACGGATTAGGAAATGGGATAACGCTAAAAAGGAGAGAGAAATAGCAATAATAACTCACCATTAGTATCCAATAGCTAGCATAGCACACGAATGGAAAAATTGATTAATATGCATCGATATAAAAAAATGTACAAAACTTTATAATGTACGCTTAAAATGCTATATAAAGCCGTGCATTTATTTACAATTTTGCTCACAACTACCGGCTTATTGCTAAATTGGATTTAGATGGCGTAGTCCCTTTAGAGTTTGGTCCCTTTGCGAGTTGGGATCTGTACCTGTATTATGTCCAGTTGTGCCACAATTTAGAAACAATATTTTATATACGACTCTACAACGATTCTATATGTATTACTCGTACTTAATATTGTATTACTCACTCACATCTGACAGATTTTGGTAATGTAAGGAGAACTTTTGTGACTTTCGTGTATTCTACGAAAAAAAAAGCAGTCAAGTGTTAGTCCGGTTCCGTAAAAAAGAAATTTCGCATTTTATTGTCGCAAAAAAGTTTTTGTGATAGAACTACATATTTACAGTTTTCGGATTTTTTCCTTTGCTTGTGTGTTACATGACATTGCTTCTTACCAAATTTCATGATTCAACGGGTCAACGGGAAGTACCCTATAGGTTTAGATTTCCTTGCGAGTGTCAAAATATGTGCATAAACGAGACATAAACAGCCATATCTTTTGATTGCGTGAACTTAGAAGTTTTATCTTTTCACTGTTCGAAGAGATTACAGACTAGATTATTTGATATTAATTTCAGCTTGATAGCTCCACCCGTTTCTGAGAAAAAGGGTCTTAACAGATATACAGACAGACAGATAACAAAGTGATCCTATAAGGGTTCCGCTTTTCCTCTTAATGTAAGGAACCCTTTAAAATATTAAATAATTACACTTAGTATAGCTATTTCGTATACACGAAAATATGCAGTGTCTACGAAAAGTGGTTGAAATATTATATTGAAATATTGGAAATCTCTACGGTGCGTCTCTTGTTAAACAGCACCATTTTTAGAGGTATATCTTTTTTTAGTACTAAATTCTACTATCGTAGAAATAGCTACTGTGGTTGGTATAATAAAGGCTATTATTGCACGAGAAAATCTTAAACATTTTTGAATCTTTCCTCAGCTCCATATATCGGCAGATTGAAGTGGCGACGAGCCGGTTAGTATTCGCTGAAGAACAAGACAAATATTTCTAAACACAGTGCCTTAACTAAGTAGCCAAGCCGACACCCACTCATGTGTTATTTTCCCACGTTTCAATATTAATGCATAGGCATCCAGCTCTCTGTCCTGCTCATCGCGAGCCTAGAGAAAGAGACGATAATAACTTTGTGTATACTCTAAACTCTCGAACGTGCTCTGATTTTGTATGCGTGGTTGCTTCTGCCTGTGGGACTAGCACTGCATATTAGGTGTCAATATACGTCTAGTGATGCCTTTTTAAACCAATTTTTAGTAAATTTATGCCATAAAACGTGTAACTGTTTTATTTATTTTATTAAAAATGGTACTTGGATTAAGTATATTGTTGTCACGTGCGCAATATACTTGTTTTACATAATATTGAACACTAAAGTAATAGAGTCACTGCTTACATAATAAAATATTATTATACTATTAAGATAACAAGATATCACGCAGCCCAAGCTTGCACATTTTAGTTATCCGCTTATTTTTATCTCGTTATTGAGGGGTTGAGTCGAAATTGTTTCTCAATTATGTTATTTGTATTTCTATCGATCATATCTTTTAAGCATAAATCTGTCAGTTGTTGTATTATAAAAATTTGTTACAGGGAGAACACTATAAATATTATGACAGCAATCACCGATTCATTTATAACTTCTTTGACTGACCATTTTAAGTATCCGATTACTACGGTTATTGCATATTAGAGAGCAGTACAAAGTACACTTGTATTCCCCTGACACACAAAACAATAAACCACTTGACTGTGCATTAAGGCACCCTGCTCTCACAAAAACCTTGTGTTATACCGCCTAAATATCTCAGTGTTTGGAGCCTACTGACGAATGGTAGTACATAAGCCAATAAATGACACGACGTTGATCAGTCACCTAACCAATCAAATCTGCGCGTTTAACCTTACCCCCAACCCATAGCCACCGTGAATGGAGTTACTACGTAAGATAACATTAGTTCTCCATAGCTTACTTCCTTCATATGCCGACATAACCTTGCATCTCTATTTTCTGGCCTGTATTTCGATAATTACCTTTGGAATACAGGTAAAATCTCTCGCGGTTGTTCACGTACAATCTGTTGAACGGGTTCCTTAACTGGAGACATGAACTGGACTGGAGAGAAGTAATTGCCCGATCCGCAAGTGAATTTGTGCACTAATTGACCAATAACGAACTAAACGGTAAATGTTTTAAACCATTGTTAACGTAAAAAAAATAGGCATTATTTTGGTCGTGTTTTATCACAAGTTGAGCTTGTGTGTTTAAACACAAAAGAAGCTATGATTGACAAAGAAGGAGAGCTTTATAAGGACCGGGTCATATGGCGTTCTATCTGACTATCCCGCGAGGAACTTGGCCTGAATATAAAGATAGAATTATTCATTTTGCGATGTTTGAATATCTATTTCTCTTATAACCATCCATCAATATTTTATAGGAATATCATCGCGCCCTTGTTAAAGTACACGTTAGTTTCTTAGGAGATTAATGTCGACAAATCGATAGACGGTATTATCGCAATGCCATATCGGAGATAGCGTCTCGACATCGACCCCTAACCAACCCAGTCGAAGGAAGAGCTCTGAGGTTAACAGATGACTTCGCACAACATAACGGAACCTCAATAGTCGATAGGCTGATATTTGATTTCGTTTTATATTACATTTTATTACATCCTGTGCGGAAAAGAAAACTTGGTTTTCACTGCACTGCACTTCAAAACATTAATTCGTGGAATTACATAATATCTACTGATCTCGTTCCATTTTTCTAAACGTTGTAAATAAATATAAGAAGCGATTAGCCAGACTTTTTTTTATAACGTCAAGAGGTATACTATATGCTCCACACCTGATGTAAAGCAGTTACTGTAGCTTATGGACGCCTGCAATACATTAAGTAGGTATCCCTACGAGGAATTGTTATTTCGCTACGAGTTTCTGTGAGGTATTGTATTATTTAATCGTTGCGTGCCTATCGACTTCCAGCATCATACCAGTTTGATGATACCAAGTTGTTATAGATCGAATCAGATAGATTCAGGTGTTATTGTGCAGAAGTGTAATTGACTTGCAATTTGACTTATATTTTTACTAATCGGTATAATTGAATATGTTTGAAATTTGATCTTTTGACGAGAAAAGAAAACTATAGTGTGTTGCTGGTGTGTCTCTTTTCAATATAAATTTTAGATTTTTTGTTTCCTTAATTTATTCCATTGTCACAGACCGTAGATTTGTTTTTGAATCTGATCTTCTTCAAAGATGTATCGTAAACTACTATTATATAGAATAGAATATCTTTTATTTGCCAGAACATACAATAGTTTATAAAGGTGTGTAAAAATATACTTGATAACGTTTACGTTTCTTTCAACAATTGACTTAATATTCAACTTTGAATATGAATTACTTTTTACACTGCTTTCTATGAACTTTATTGTATTTATTTCGAAAACTAAATAATTGTCGTTTCTCGTATTCGTTCAGCGTAAGACGAGCTGCAGGTGAATTTTCAAACTCTACTCGTGAAATAATTGCCTACTTTTATGGCCTCAACAATAATAGCCTTGCAATGATTTGAATGATTTTTGCAATATTTTAAGTTGTCTCTCAAGTAGAGTTATCTATACTAACCCTATTCAATGTTACGCCTTCAGTAATGATAAATCTTGTAAATTTTTGTTGTGATTTTTATCCTAATTTTCACTAAGACTTCGCTAAGATTTCACTAAGACTGGTCACTATACTTCCGATGCTACTCAAGCGTATCTGTAATATTTGGATGACAAATGACTCGTTCTTATTGATGGCCCTTGGGAGATATTCTAGTCTCACCTTGAATGCTCCAAGTGCTTCACATACATGAATAGAAGTGACCATAGCAATATGTAATAGAACAAACGTGACCTACTTTGTATTAATTGTAGCGATCAATACTGATACAGTGTAACAGACCTATACTGATAAGTGTTTATAAATTGCGAGCCGGTACTTTGTATTAGCCGACATGTCATTTTGATAGGGAAGTTTGGTTTCTAAATTCGCCGTCATCTTCACCGGCAAAGTTTACCTCTTATATTCAATTAGGAGAAGCCAAAAGCAGCTGGTTATACTATTGGTTTATCTCTAACTTTCGAACTAAGATTATACAAGATATTTATAATTTCTATCATATATAAAATTTCCATAGATTTCCCACACTTTTCCTTTTTAAAAATGCAAAACTGTCTGATCATTATAACAACTCCTTTCTGATATAGTGAGAGATACGGAACGAAGTTCATAAGGACTCCTCAAAACTAAAGTAACAGTAAGTTCCAGCTGCATTAAAAGTGCAAAAATCTATACACATCCATGAATTTTTTGTTACTGATACTGATGTTAACATAGAGCGATTGTCGTCAGATTTCCACAACCCATAAGAATATCAGCCCTACTTAAATTGGGCCACACGTCCTTCGAAATATAATTTTTTGAACGTGTCGATTTTCCCACGTTGTTTCCCTAATATGTAAATCCCAAAACATGAATTTTATCACGACATTGAATTTCGAGCTTAAGGATGTCTTATAGCTTCTGCTTTCTAGTAATTAATCGTGCAAGAGACAAATGCAGTCTTTTGGAACCCGATGCTACTTTCAGTCGCTAAATTGACAAATTAATTAATCTGGAGTCTTTATCAAAGCAAAAATTAAAACGTAACAGTTTCCCTGCAACATCAGGTGTGAGAAGTAACGAGTAAATATTAAAAGGCAGAACCTTTACTTAATGCCTAGAACACTAGAAAAAATCAGAAAAAAATGTAGCCACGGTTAGGGCAGGCAATGCGCCTGCAGCATCAGGCAGGCAAAAAGTGAGGGTAAAAATTATCTTAATATTGGCCTGTCAGACTCCCATGCTAGTATCATTGCAATCGGTTGAGTAGAAGTTACAGAGAAATTAATTGCAAGATGTATATACCTAGACTTTTTTGATATTATACTACATTATTCTTACCAATAATCATGAACTACTGTTAGGTGTATTGTGAATTTCGGCGGGCTTGTGTCTTCCTTATTTTTCTTACTTATACGCGACATTGGCTGTACAATAAATGTACCTATGCATGATTTGTTCCTAAACCGTAAAAAAATATTTTTAATATTTACTATTACTATTAGATGTACGAATAGCGTTAAAATTCAATTACTACTTCCAGTAGAAATATTAGGTTTGAAACTCGAATGACTACTGGTATGTATTCGTGCTTACAACTGTGAGACATGGCTATTATAAAGCTATTGTAATAACGATTAAATATTCTCAACACACGAGAAGCTGTTTTCCACATACTATTACTATAATAATATTTTGGTGACTGGTCAGACAAGTTACATCTGTAATTGTCAAACATTATCTACATTATAAAATGTTTATAGGAGAAAGTATCACTTACTCTTTTAAATCCGGAGTTATTGGCTTTTACAAATTGAAAATAATTTATAGGCAGATAAAGTAATCAACATACATTTTGTAGTGACCGACGTGTATGAACCTCACCTAAATTTTAAGACAGTTATCTAGCAAGGAATTTAATCGATGTACATCATCATCTCAGCCTCTACTCGTCCACTGCTGAACATAGGCCTCCCCTTTAGAGCGTCACTCGTCTCGATCCTGTGCCACCTGCATCCGTCGACTCCCTGCAAACCTCTTGAGGTCGTCTCTCCATCTAGTCTATGAACTATATTTCCGGCCCATTGCCACTTCAGCTTGCCTATCCTGTGGGTTATGTCGGTTATCTTAGTTCTACTGCGGATATCCTCATTTCTGATTCTATCGCGCAGAGAAACCCCGAGCATAGCTCTTTCCATAGCACGCTGAGCGACTTTGAGCTTCCCCATACGGCCCGCAGTGAAGGGCCACGTCTCAGTTCCGTATGTCATCACTGGCAACACACACTGCTCGAAGACCTTACTCTTCAGGCGTTGAGGTATTTTGAACGAGAAGATGTGTCAAAGTTTCCTGAACGCTGCCCACCCGAGTTGGATCCGTCAGTTGACCTCTCGGTCGAAGTTGGACTTACCTAACTGAATAACCTGTCCTAGGTAAACATATTCGTCAACAACTTTGAGCTTAGTGCTTCCAACCGTAACCGGCATAGGTGTAACATGGACATTCGACATGATCTTAGTCTTGTCCATGTTCATCTTGAGACCTACCTGGTTGGAAACACTATTGAGGTCATTGAGCATAGCGCCAAGTTCCTCCAGCGATATAGCCATAGCGAGATAGCCATGAGAACTATATCGTCGGTAAATCGAAGGCGAGTAATGCATTCTCCATTGATCTTAATGCCGTATCCTTTCCAGTCCAAGAGCTTGAAGACATCTTCCAATCCTGCGGTGAAGAGTTTCGGTGACATAACTTCGCCCTGTCTTACACTTTTTTGCACTTGGATCGGTTTCGTACTCTGGTCCTGTATTCGGATACACATTGTTGCCTTACCGTACAAGCACTTCAACGCTTCGATGTACCGATAGTCAATTCGGCATTGCTGGAGAGACCGTAGCACCGCCCATGTCTCTACGGAATCAAAGGCTTTTTCGTAGTCCACATACGCCAGATATAATGGCAGATTGTACTCTTCAGTCTTCTGTATAATCTGACGGAGGGTATGTATGTGGTACTGTGCTAAAGCCTTTTCAGAATCCGGCTTGTTTGGGAGGCTGGAATTTATCAAGTCTGCGTGCGAGACGGTTTGTGATGACTCTCGAAAACAGCACATAAACGCCGTGTTTCACCGGAGTGTATGACGGAATTGAATAGCTTCTGAAGGACTACAAGTATCGGCTTTCTGCCCGCTTTCAGATACTCTGCCGTAATCAGGGCAAACTTTCATGAAGTTTGTTGTGATAACTTGAATCCCAGAGAAAAACACAATAGCTCCTCTTTGGCTGGGTTTACTAATTTCAAGCTATTTTGTACTTGGAAAACCTGTTTATTGTTATGTCACTGTCTCTAAACTGTTTGAAGACAGCTCTATCAGTTCACAATGGTGCAGTCTTGCAGTTGCAGTTGAGTACGATACTCAAATACTCTGGATACATTTTTATAAAATCCTTTTGAGTACAATGCAACTACAGGTACGCTGTCATATCCCCTGACGTAGTCTGAAGCTGTTGTTTTTAAATATTATCAGCTTAATTTGTCATAATAAAGGATTTGATCTAACTTTTAAGATATCAATACTTTCTGATTAATGCTTTATACTTATAGAGCATTCACCGGTAATTCTAAGTTATTAAAGCGAATTTGTGTTTCAGACTCTATAGAACTTTTCAAATTCTCGTACCATATATGTTTGTTGCCAGTTTCTTTGTTAATTACTATAACAAATGAAACTCGTATCTACATGGAACGGTAATGTGCCATATTAAAACATGTCAATACGTTGCTTTATTAGACCTATTTATGTTCCCACATTCGTAATACTAACATGTTGACATCCAGAAAAACCACGTATTGAGAGATAACAAGCAAAAAACACGATCTGCAGTTGATTACTCGGAGGCTGCGTCGTGGATCGGTATAAAAATTTAGCCGCTACCATCCAGAGGTCATTGCCATCAGCCTGTCTATGTTAGGACTATATCTACAAGCCTATTTATCTCGGTTCTACCGTATTACAATTTTTTATACAAGTTTAGAAATGTTTGTTTGTTGTAAACCCGTGTGATAACCGTTCCCTAATCCTGCCACTCACGGATGTTCTAAGATTATTTCTCTAATAACACACATTCAGGCGCAAATGGTTCATTCCGATGACATGGTTGAACCGGCATTGACGGCTTGTTTTAGTTGGTGCTAATATGATTCTATCTACTATTAATTTACAACTATATAATAAATAGATACATGTTAATACTTAATTTACCTGATGAGCAGTGATAGTCCAGCGGATAAGAAACCGGCCTATTGAGCAAAAGGTCCCCGGTTCGAATCCGAGCAAAATTTGTGTATTCGGAGTTACGTTCATACTTGTAATTAGCACTTGCAATTTGATCTAACCTGCTTTGTGTGCTTCCGCCACCAATTCATGCATCAAGCATGTTATTCTTACGATTAACGTCTACAACGCCTGATGATGCCTCGTGGAGAGGCGAAACAAGTGTCACAGCGACGACCAGGCCAGTCGTGGCAGCGACGGTGGTGGTGGGGGATTCTGTTCGAGATGGCGGACGACCGCAGCAGCCGAGGCAGAGGCTACCGGAGCAGCCATGGCAGCGCCGGCATGTTGCACTTACTAAAAGTAGTGGGTGGGTGCTGGCCGGCGCTAGGCAGCATGAACTAATTGGTGGCGGAAGCACACAAAGCAGGTTAGATCAAATTGCATGTAAATTTGACTTTCGCAAAATAACGCCTGAATCTATTAACAATTATCACTTGCTCGGCAGTGATGGAAAACATCGTGAGGAAACCCGCACGTCCAAGAAATTATATTCCGATAGAGGTGTGACTTAACCTAAGAAAGGTCTGGTTTTCCCTCTTGGTTGTGGTCGTCTGATGGCAGTCGCTCCATGTCAAAATCAGTATCTTCGCCGAATCTTTATGTTTAGGTAGCAGACGTCGCCAATCCTAATGGATTAGAAAACGTGATAAAGCTAGGAAGCGGAAGTAGACTTTAGTCACCTGATATATTTATTGTTTACTGTCACAGTTCAACAGGGATTGAGTTTACTTATAATTTTTGTATTAGAGTATTTTTAGCATATGTATTTTCAGGAACACCGTTCCTATATGAAATCTATGTTTGTCTGTGTGTTTGTCTGTTACTTTTTTCGAATATTCGAATTTTGACTTGAGATTCGCATTCAGCATAAAAAAGTAGAATAGGAATGTTCAGGAACACCGTTCCTATCTCTTAAAGAACATGGTCAAAATGGCCGATAAATAAAAAAAAAATTGAATTGTTATATAATTGACGAGCCAGGTGTTCCTCTGGCAATGCAAGTTTGCGCATTCTCAACTGGTTTTTTATAATTTTAAGTCCAGTCAAGGATTACAGCATAGGAATCTTCAAAAAAGACGTGAACATGATTTCGGGGTCGGCAACACGCTACTGATTGCTCTAGCATTACAAGCAATAATAGCCTACGATAACTGCTTACCATCGGGATGGCCGTACACATTATAGCCACCTTAGTGGTATAATAAAAGACTAATAAAATGTAATTGACATCAAATTTGTCTTCATTTAAGTGAGATTATATTCTATTTTGAAGTTTTATTGAACGTAGTAACGGATATATTGGACAATTCTCTTTAGATTTTAGTCACATAGATAAAAAGTCGAAGATATGCCGCATTTTACATAAATAAAATAGAAATAAAAAACACTGAACATGGTAAAGCGACTAGCCCACTACAGTCCGGTTTGGCCACCTGAGCATAGCCAATACACGCATAAATATGGACACAATGGCCTATTGTATAATCTGTGATCGAGTTAAACGTATAGACTAGGTCCAGAATACCTGAGACATAGATCTGAAGAAATAGACTTTGAAATGTATTCCATAGAGGTATTTTTCTTCCTTACAATGTAACTTTTTTAATAAAACTCTGTCGTTAAAATTATGTTTTATTGTTAATCTACAGAGCTCTGCTCAAGCAGTACACGCAGTTTTTGAGATAAGAGGTGAGATCTACCTATATTGATATTATGCACTGCTATTCTGTGAATTGCATGAAAATCGCTCGATACGATTCGAAGAACGAGTACATTTAATATATGATCATCATTTTCGTAGAAGGATGTCTACAGTTGAACATAGCTGCAATACTTCCCAGCGCAGCGATTGGTTTCAGTCTGCAGATTGTGTGTTTGAACGGAAATTAGTATTAGAGACAATGTAGTGACAGAGTACAAATCTAGACAATAAAAATATCAAGAATATACGGTCTTGAATGCGAATCAGAGTTGTGTACGGAGGGTTCCGTAGGCTCTTTGAATGTCATGTCTAATTATATTTGTCTATAATTTTTGTTCTTAGACAAATACTACCTCTAAAAACACTGTGACAGAAAAACACGTTTCTATTTTTTCATCTTGCCAAAACTCACCTAAACCAGATCCACACCTAGCCAAACCAGACCTAAGCGTGATTTCAACCTGACTCAAACATCACCAAAAACAAGTCGAGGTACACCATACTTTCGTTCAATAGAATGACTATGTGAAGGAAAATTCTTGATGAACTTAGTTATGCGGTCATGATCAGGGACACCGTTCCTATATGAAATCTATATGTTTGTCTGTGCGCTTGTCTGTGTGTTTGTCTGTCGCTTTTTTCGAATATTCGAATTTTGACTTCAGATTCAGCATAAAAAAAGTAGAATAGGAATGTTCAGGAACACCGTTCCTATCTCTTAAGGAACATGGTCAAAAAGGGCGATAAATAAAAAAAAATATATATTTTTATATTATTGACGAGCCAGGTGTTCCTCTGGCAATGCAAGCTTGCGCATTCTCAACTGGGTTTATATGATTTTTGTCTATCTGGTTAGATATATTTTTACACTAAGTCCCTTGAGTGGAGTACAGAATGCCACAAGACAAAAATAAAAAACCAATTTCAGCTTTATAGTCATATTACACTCTAGATAAACCGGCAATCGTACATGAAAAGTGTTATAAATATTAAAGAAACGAGCGAGGTGTGTATGAACCGCATATTGTGGCGCTCGGCCCTCCCAGCCTACCCCGCAAGGGCCCTGGCATGAAGATATACATACTCTAGCTGCAAAAATAATAGGAAGTTGTACCTAAACATCATTTATTCATTGTTCTACAGCATTCATTCTACGATTGACAACCCTAATAGCAAGAGATAAAATGTTTTATTCACCAATTGAAAAGAAAATGAAATTGGCTTTTAAAAATCTAGGTGAGAAAATATTATGACACACAATCGTATTAAATGTCATGGTAATTATTATAACCTATATTTCAATCTTTGTTTGAGTACATAGCGAGGCGATTGTACGCCACTAGTTGGTATGGCGACTAGGACTAAAAGAACTTATGTACTGTTTGAAGTCAGTCCATAGACTAGAGTTTTATGTCAATACATTGAGCGGCGGAGCTCGCTTCTCGTCCTTGGAACTTTCCTGGGTCCGAGTAACAAACTTTCTAATCTTTTGTTCATGAGAGAAAATGCTTTAATTGCTAGTTAATTTCACATAGACTTCTATTTTGGCGAAAGGTCATGCCGTTCAAAATGTTCAATAGTTAAATTAAAATGTTTTGTAACGCAAAGTTTTTATATAACATTGTTATAATTATAATGTTTGGAATTTCTATTAAGTTTCGTTAAGAGAAACGCTGTGTATGCAATAGATACATTAAGTTGTAAAATCGTATGTTGAGTTAATGTAAATAGTTGTACCTGAATGTTAGTAAATTAAAAACAAACTGTTTTACCGCAATTGACTACAATCATTGGTACCCACCGGATATTAAGCACTTTTTTTTACACAACTACCCTCCAGGGAGTTGTTATTTGACTGCGGTTTTCTGTGAGGTGGAGATACTTCCCCATACAGGCTGCTTAGATGCGGCCTATCTCTCTTAAAAAACACCTAGACCACGATAAACAGACATGTTCATGCACACAAATATTTTTTCTGCGTGGGGAATACGAGACCACGAGCGTTGGTGTCAAAGTAGCGTTACCAACTGTGCCATCGAGCTCGTCAAAAAGCTTACTCTCGGATCACCAACGCCATGACAAGCATGTTATGGATTCTATACTCACACCCAGTTTGAAGAGTTTCGTAAGAATACTTGGATAGGGTGTTTACTCTTCAACAGAACCGGACAGTTGATGGGTGGTAAGTGAGGCTTCTGTAGTAGACTGTTGGCTACATGAGGAACAACTTCCTCTGAGCATAACCAATGTTCAATGGGTCATAAAGACTCAGGCAAAGTCATTGCATTAAATGTCTAATTTTCCAAAAAGCAAAGTGTAAGAACACTTTACTATTTGGAAAGCTGGGCAAACTAGAGATGGTGAGGTTACGTTCAATGTCTTAAAGATTTAGCTTTGATTAAAATACCATTTCTCTTACCAGATAATTAAAAGATGGATTATATTAATTATCTACGTAGGAATAACATTAATTAATTTAATTAGCCACAATACTTTGAATATACTGGAAGACCTGCTTGGCGTTTCTCTTCCTGAATATGGAAATAGAAGACTCAACGTGAATATTTTTTCAATCTTCTGGTATAGCTAACACACAAAATGTTAGATATAAACTTTTTTACTACTTTATGCCAGAAAGAGTTAATTCAAATGTTTCATTATAACTGCTGAAGACGCTTTCGATGCAAAAATTACGATGTAACTTTTCAACATCAGTTGGTTGGTCTTCGTTGTTGAAAGTTTGTTTTTATTATTGGGCATCTATTTCATCTATTTAGATACGTTTCATATATTGCATATTATATCTTTGTATATTGTTAAGCATTTTGCTATAATTATATGTATATAAATAAATATATATAATACTACTATGATCATAATTGAAAATTTGAAGAAAATGTATACAAATCTGCATGTTACCAATTTTTTTTCTCCTGTTTTCAATTTTTATTATGATAACATTCTGGCTAATACTCAGGAAGTATTCAAACGGGGGATCGAATATCTTTAGGAAATGTGTGATAATATCCAAGACGCAGACATTACAAGTAATCTTATGACTGGCTGTAAAGTGTCTGTGTCTAACGAAGACGTTACTATAGATGAGATTAAATGGTCGATACGAAGACAAAAAAAAACAATTGTAGCTGGAGAACCGGAAAGGTCCCAATGGATTGAAGAGGCGCGGTCATCATATCTTGTGCAAAGGCAAGACATAAAGTTTAAGTATTGAAATTGAATTAAGTATTGAATAATAATTGAGAGGTGAATACCTATGAAATGCCACCGGAGGCACAGACGGATACTGAAACGAAATAGGGTGTACGGACTAAGATTTCTCACACCGCAATATTGTGGAGAACCATGTGGCGCTAGATAGAGCTATTTTGCGATTTTGTGGATCTTGAGAGAGTATTTGATATCTGGAGAATATTGCCGGGATATAAAGTTATGGTGCCCGACTACATGCTTGTGAGAAAGCTTTTGCTTAGTCTACTTATGAGAATTCTACAGCATTGCATATAGGAGGGCGGCAGCTTGTCGCCCTGGTTTGACGTCAACATTGGTGTGAAGCAGGGCTCGGCTGTTTATTTTGTAACCTGATAATTGCCTACAGAGAATAAGATCTAACGAATGTACGTATATAGGGATGAATTGTGTGCTTTATGGAGACGATGACGTGATAACAGCAGACTCGCCATCTGAATGCAAACACTACTTACTACTTATGCAAGACGATTGTATATAGAAAGGTTTCGAACAGTTGAATCCGAAGTATGAAGAGAAAGGTATTTTAGAGGGAAGAAACCAGAACGAACACAGGAAGTTGATATGTAGAGACGAATCAGGGCAGGGAATAGTGTGAATGGAGCGTTAGGAAATCTTCTTGACAACAAAAAATTTAGCCAGAAGACACTGTATGTTATACACAACGCGGTGCTGAACCCAACGCTAATGTATATAAACAATAACAGGGTTTGGCAGAGAGAGAGCATATAAGTAAAATGAACGTCGTCGGAATGCGAGTGTTGCGCAATTTCTGCGGCGTAACGCTTGTAGATCGTTTTCGAAATGATGGTATAAGAAAAAAGTTGGTATAAAGAGTGTATCGATATTAGGATAATAATAGGAATCTTAAAGATGGGAGTAAGAAGTGTATGCACCGAGATCCCTCTACCTACCTCGCAAGGGACTTGGTGTGAATGTATAGATAGATAGTTAAACATATTTTAAGTTGTTCTAGGGTCATGAAGTTTAAGAAGAAATTATTATAATGGAAGTCACTCATATGTATTGCTTGTTTGTCACCAAAATATCGAACAAAATGATTTAAATCTAATTACATACAGTTTTTGTTCCTAATGATTGCTTAGTAGGTACTATTTATCTTGTTAAACGAGTACCACCTACATTTCTGCTCATTATAATGAGGAAATCGTTGGTTGTTGGCAGCAGGTGATGTCAAGAGCATCTAAACCCGGCGAGCTTGTATGGACAAAGCTATTAATGTTCAAGAAGTGAGGTGTATAAAAATCGTATGTATCGCAAGGAACTTGGCTTGAAGATAACTTATTTACTTAATTAAAGTTTAATAATTGTTAGTTATTCGACGGGTAATTAAGCAGGGTGAAATTAAAAATTTAATGAAGAAATTTCGCCTATTGATAGCGAAAAACGGAATAAAAATAAATAGTAATGGATATTATCTTTCTTTGATATGGAAATACATATTATGACGCAAATGAGGGTTAATAGTAAAAAATAGATCATCCGTAATAAAAATTGCGAAATATTTAAATCAACCTGGATATGTCTTTGTGTTCTATTTTAAAAAAGTGAGAAAACCATTGCGGGACACCGATACTTATTCGCATCGCTCTTTTAAATCGTATTCGATCTCATGAATATTAAATCGGATTGTAATTATCAATGAGTACTCTGGTTTCCAATAAATCACATATCATAACCTGTTTCATGATCCTAGATTAACTGGAAGTATTAGTTAACCTAGGATCACGAAATTTGGAAACATTGTCTTATAGCATCAGTATAAGGTACATGTAAATGTTTTAAAATTATATCACAATAAATCGTAAAGGTTTTACTTCTAAAAAGATTTCCCTCGATTTCAATTAAACTTATATACAACCGGTTGAAAATACGAGTCAATGATATGAAACGATTTCCACGGTTTAAGGGCCTTTGCAGCATAAGTAGTAACACTAGTAGATGCGTTACTAAAATCTCTGCCAATGCAGTATTTCTTAATCAGCTTCCTGGTAACCTTAAACACTCGTAGGAGTACAAATCTCTTGGTATTCGTTTTTTAGCTCTCTATAGTCTTCTGAAAGAAGGAGATACTATCTCAGCCAGGTTACTTTACTGTATCCGATCCTTCTTTCGACAGAATCAGAGATTATATTTACATTGATATCTGTTGCGTCGAAACCCTGTTGGTGCGAAAACATTTGTCAGTCATAGCCACCGATCCAATTTCCTGATTTTGATGCAATTTGGAGGTTGTATAAGAAACGTAAATAGTATAAAACCCGCGGTACGTGTGCCTAACGCACACCAGATCGAAATTTTATTTTAAACGTTTAATTATATAACTTGTTAAATTATTACCAAGTCCTCATCAAATCTTTACCCCTAGGAATCAATAATGGCGGATTAATAGTCAAGTGCCAAATATTTATCAAATTTATATAGATCTATCACTATGGGATACAGTTAAAATAGTACAAATTTGTCTTTCCAAGATATTTATAAAGTTTTCATATCAATTCATACATGTGGAATATTCAACTTCTTGGTTGATTAGTTATAAAATTAAAACTGTCAATGAAATGCATAGCAAATAAAGAATCATAAGTTTAACTTGAGTCATAGTAAGTATAACAACAGTATTAAAGGGACAGTGTACCCAGACAGACCCAAGCTTGCACCAACAAAAAATATGGCAAAAAAAGAAAACCTTCTTTGTTTTACAAACTTTGAGCACAGAATACTTTTACCTTTGTTCAAAGGTGCAAACTATAATAAAATGCTTATCGGTCTGATAAAGATATAACCGGAAACATGGAAAAACTTGTTAATTGGCGTATGGCGATACGAGTTCTCCAAATAATTAACTCTCAAAGTAACATGTGGATTAATAAGATTTTTCTTAAATCTCTTTGTCTACATTTATTCTTATTTCATAAATATCAGCAGGTCATATATTATAACAGTAGATGATTTCGGAGCTCCTCCAAGTGCAAGTGGCTCATCAAAAGCTTTAGACTTCATCTACACGTGGTGCAGTGTTTATTAACAAAAGAAGCTTATTATGAGAGGTAGGGCGCGTTAAAGCAGCCCGTCTGGGGTACCTCCACCTCACAGAAAACCGCAGCCAAGCAACAACTCCCCTAGAGGGTTGTTGAATTCTTGCGTGTTAGTGAGGTCACCAGTAAGCTAAGGAGTTGCTGTGTAAGCAGGAGAGGAGACATCGCGCGAGTGATACTTAATATATTACAAGCGTTAATAGGCTACGGTACCTGCTTTACATCAGGTGGGCCGTATGCTTGTATCCCTCCCGATGTAGTATACAAAAAAATGCTCGGGCGAAAGAATCGTTGGAGCCCAAAAGGGTTGTTAGTTTATCAGAATGGTATAGGGTTATGCGTTAATGCATAAGTAATATTCATTGTATTGTATGTATGTATGTTCTTAGGCTGTGGTATCCGTTTTAAATTGAGCAGACTTTACGTTTGTTTTTCCACTTACTTACTATTGTAAAAAAAACGTTGTTGTGGGTAATTTAAAGATTTTTTTCTAAGCGTGTTTTATAAGGAATGTTCTCACAAATTATAGGTCTTTACAGTACAGTTTAGCCTTATCTAACTGACGGTTAATGTTTTATAGGCAGAAATTAGCCATTACGCAATTCAACTGGAATTTAAGGAAAGATTTAACTCTCAGTTCAAACATGTTATATAAGTTTTTACAATATTAAAACAATAAAAAAGTACCAAAATAATAGATAGAAAAAATGTAGACTCGTAAATCTGTATCTATATATAACCTTCGTTTAATATATAGGTTAATAAAGTGATAATGATTAAAAAATATTAGGCAAATAATCACGAAGAATGTCGTAGGTGTTCTTTTTTTCATTTATGGTCAATTTTGTTTACGGAATTTATATTACTGGTCATTCTAATTATTTAGCTAGAAATAACTACGCACAATTTAATTTCAAACAATAGCTAATATTTTACTACAGACAACTGCAACTAAATCTTAAGAAGCAAAAAGAAACTAAAAAACCGGCTTCTTGTTGAAAATTTGCTTTTGTCGATAAAATCAGCAAGTAAAAATTTAAGTGGACTCTACCTTTCTGAGATCAGAGAAACACAGTCTTAGAAATCACATTAACACTGCATGTTAGTCAAGTTTTTTGGTTTTCGGACACATAGCACTATTTCATCTGCATTCAAAGGTACTACACGGACAGAGGCTTAACTAGTACTGGCGAGGTTTCGTTTCGTGCCGGGTCGCTCGACAGGTATAGTTTTCACGTTGTTACTAACCGACCAAGTTAAGTATGCACCCACTATTTACAACTCACCTGCCTTAATACTGACCTCCTTTAACGGTAGTTTAACTTTAAAAAGAACATTGTATCAAATCATGTAGCACGGAAGAAAGAGATGAAACGTGAATGATTCCGAATCTTTCAAAGACTTAAGACGGCTGTATGAAATAATTGTGGATGGACTGTTCCGCAAAACGTGTGGCATATATTATACAAGGTAATATTTATCAATTTATGCTATAAGACGGATTTTCACGCGGCAATGATTCGGATAAACTTCAGTTTAACGTCGTGCATGTCATGATTCACTTTGCGATAATCCGTCGCCGGCGACAAATGCGGGTGAAATAATAACAATATTGTACTAATATTGTTGTCAAATTGAAGTTCATGGTCCAGAAATGCTAATTACAGGCATAAAATTAGCATTTCTGGACCATGAACTTCAATTTGTTAAGTATAATCCTTTGCGATAGGTGATTCGTTGAGATCACATAGTTTGATTTTAAGTATGAGTAATATTTTCTATTTCGTAAGATTTTTGGTGTTATGTTGTAATCTTCCTAGCAGTACTTCCAAATCGACTGGTTTTTGTTATATCATCTAATCTGACTGAACACTTTTACCCATCATACGTGGTCTATTTTCCCACTGTAGTTTAAGAACGTTATTATTTTGCGATAAATAATTATTTGGCATTATTAATTATCAGAAATATTAGTATCCGATTTATTATTTCATTGTATAGTAAATTATTTGGTATATATATAAGTCCAACAATTTTGGTTATAAATCCAGCTAACCACCTCCTCTGGCTAAGTTGCTCTTTGTTTATGACGTCACCATTTTAAAATGTCAGCAGCGCACATAATGCTGCCGTCTCCCTCCAACACGCTATTCCCATAGGGGACTAATTCAAGGATACCGTCCACTCTTCAGTTCACTGCTCTCGACTTGCGGCGAAGCCTTAAAGTCAGTTCAGACCATTGGAGACATTGTATTGAAAAACTCAAAGTATGAATATTTATAAGAGCTCAGGAATTCAGCTTAGATGTAACGACTAAGCTTTTTGACTCGACAAAATGTAAATTGTCATGTTTATGAATAGAGAAGTGGACATTCTTGGGCAGTCTTTAGTGAGAAGTGAGTCTTATTAAAATGTTATTGTTTCTTCTGGTATTTGTAAAGATATACACGAAACTAAAAAATACATTACGCGTTGTGACATCACTAGAAAGTATGCTGACTTATAACTGCACAGTGCATTAAGAGCAACAAGTCCTTTACTAACAAAAAAGTTGTCTGTCCAGTACAGTGCACATCGTCCTTTTACAAGAGTGCTTTCGTTGCGCCCGGGGACCGGGTAAAATTTAACGCAGTGTAAACCACTTTCTATCCCAACTGTACAACGCTCGTCGCCGACTTCTCTGGACTTGTTTTTCTTTTATTAACTCTACATCAACTTTTTATACGGACAGCTGATGGCATTACCGACGTGCAATTTATTTTAATAGCATGCATAAATATTTGATCCTATTCGTTCTGATAGGTTAGCTAGTAGCATCGAGTATATAACCTAACTCGATGGCTAGTAGTTACTTGATAAAAATTGTAATAACGTACTTGATCTTCGCTGCGGTAGTCTGCTTTCTCGTTTCTGAAACCAAACGATAATATTTAGTTAATTACTGAAAAATATTGTAACTACTTAAATATGAACGAAATTTTTGTTAGTCGTATCCTGCCCTGGGATATATATTGGCAGACCTAAATAAGATCCCCTTCATACAATTGCAGTTCTTGGAAGATTTTTAGTAAAACAAAAGTTATTATGCAAATCTCACTTCTATGAGTTTTAAATAATTAATATGTTGTAATCAAAATAATCCCACAAAATAGGCAATCGTAGCAAGAATACTGCCAGCAGCGCCGGTGTGTCTGCTGGTATAATACATTCTTGTAATAATAAAACCACCCAAGTGCGTGTCGGAGCACGTACAGTGTAGGGTTCAGTATTTGCTTCATTTGCCTTCCATTCCAAAAAAAAATAGATAGTTGCCTAAAATAATAGGAAGTCGAGCCTATTGGTTTTTTTAACATTCAAACCAAACTTGCTACTTATAACCATACCAATTTAAATAATGCTATAAATAATTAATGCTATTACAACTACACAGCGCCACCTAGTGTAAAATATTGGAACTACAATTACGTATGAAATTCAGATGAACTATAAAGTACTATGATAATACTCAACCGTGATACTTTTCCCTTTTTAAATTCGCTATATGGACTACTACCTGATTTTTTTTTTAGAAATATTTCGCAAACGGATCACTATATCGAAAAGTGATCTTCCCACATCCTAAATATTTTTATAAACTTATCAGCATAGTTAATATGTATATACATGCTAAACTATAGCTTTCTAGTGTCAAGCATCTCTGAGCTAGACCGAAGACAGACGGACGGACGGACAGACGGACGGATATGGCCAAACTATTAGGGTTCCTTGATTACTACGGAACCCTAATAAAAACTATAATTTAAAATAATTATTTTGACAACTTCTCAGTCCAGTGCAATAATAAATTATATTAATGAATCAAATACTTTATAATTTTTGTACCATAGTTACACATAATAATAAAATTGTAAACGGGTCGAGTATGTGTATATAAAGTTCGTGTTTTGGTTGAGCCATTGTCAAAATTGGTAGTCCGATATTAGGTACATTAAAAATTACAAAACAGTTTGATTGAATTTACTATTTTGATGGATTAATTACAACATTGATTTTTTAATTAATAATATGTTATCCTTACCTGCCACGAACTTTCTTGATTACAGGTCGCTGCGCTGTGCTGTCATGGATTCTAACTTGTGTTGGATCAATTTCTTCACAATCATCATCATCGTATGGAATTTGTCCTGTCCTTCGAGCTAGGATTGAATCCATGAACGGGCTATAGATCTGTCCTGACGTACCTAGTATATCATCTATGTCTGTGTATCGAGATATATATCTATCAATATTTTTTTGATATAGATTGTTTCTGCGTCTATATTGCCGATTGTTTTCATATGGTGACGTTCGACCTCTATAATCTTCAGTTTCTTTAGGTGTTTCGAGTCCTTCAGGACTTCTTCTATCGCCCAAAGGTTCATCGTCTGGTAGATGAAGCGGAAATGGAGGAATATGGGAAGGTGGAACGTAGACTTCTACTTCTTCTGACTCGGAACTATCACTACCGTCCTGTGGTGGAGGTGTAGGCAATTTCTCGATGCCCTCTGGAATGTTTTTATTACTAGACAACCACCATGGTCTCTCCCCTGACTCTACGTGTCGAATTCTTCTTAATGGAAAACTTCTTTGATCGGAGCCAGATTTACTCAAACTGTTTTGTATTTCAGTCTTATTACTAGATGAATTTTCATTACTTGTAAGCCACCAGTCCTTTTTTTCTCCAGACTCTATATGTCGAACTTTGTAAAAATTGTACTTTTCGCTTTTATCACTATCACTTGAAGATTTTCTAGGTGGAGTTAATCTCTCAACGCCTTCTGGTATATTTGCACTACTGTCGAGCCACCATGGCTTTTCTTCATCTAAAAACTTGCATTTCTTTGGTGCTCTTATATCAGAACTCTCTGTATGATTCGAAATAAGTACATGTGAGTCATTTTTATTATCATTGTTTGATTCAAGCCACCAAGCTTTTTCCCCAGATTCAATACGTTTGATTTTATGCAACATATTTTTTTCTGAGTTTGTATTTTGATTTTCAGTGCTGTTAGGTTTACCTTTCTTATCAGATTCCGAATTTAACCACCAAGCTTTTTCGCCGGATTCAATATGCCTTATTGATTTTAATTGGACTAAATTGTCGTCATTAGATGCGATGATATTCTTACTTTTACTTGATTTATCACTTTCTGTGACAAGATTTGATATGTCTTTGCCAGTTGACTCTGATGTTGAATTTTCTGGCCAGTGGCTATTATCATTGGTATCCTGGTGACGCATTTTGAATAAATTGGTAACAGGAGCTAATGCTCGAATTAAAAATGACTTAGCTTCTTCAGTACCTTCATTTCGAAGTGGGGACGATTGCTTTCCCGACCGATCAGTTGGTATAGATGTTTCGTCAGCAGACGTTCTAGATGTATCATGCGTTTTTGATTTCGATACAGTATCATCTTCACTAACTGAGGATTGTGTTGATAAAGTAATACTGGACTCTGGACTGTTACTTTCCCTTGATTTGGAATGACTTAATTTTATATGTCCATTTTGAAGTTTACTGCAAGATGAATTCTTTTGTATACTCTTCGATGATGATACAGATGCATCTTTAGATTTATGACTGACTTCACTTCCTACATCCGATTCTGTAGAACTTATAGACTTACTTCTCTTTTTTACAATTTTCTTTTTAGATGAAGAATCAGACGATGAGTCAGTACTTGATTTCCTTACCTTTACTTTTTTTACCTTTGTATTTGCTTCTATTTTAGGAGCTTGTGGTGGAAGCTGACTATTTGTTATTGTTACCTCTGGGCATACTAACTCAGCAGTAGCAGCAGCTAATGGACTTTTAGCTCTTTTTAATTTTAGGTTTACGTTTATGATAATTTCTGAAGTACAGTCATCCTTATTTTGCTCATACACATCGACATAGTCTGGGTTTAAGTCACTGACAGAATTATTGACATTAGGTTTCTTGTTACTGTCGTTATCTGTGTTAGAATTTGAATTAGTGTTTTCTTTTGGTTGTGGTTCTTTACTATGACTGCGGCTACTTCTGTCGTTACACGAATTACTTGATGAATTTTCCCTCAATGTTGCATACTGTGTTGAATATCTACCTGCATATCCGGTGTAACTATTGGCATTCGGAGAATAGTATGACCAATTTGTTGTAGTAGCTCTAGCAGTACTTCCAAATCTACTTGTTCTTGTTGTGTCATCTAATCTGTCCGACTGGACTTCTTTATCAATCATTTGTGGTCTGTTCTTTGGTCGAGTCACTGTTTTTTCTATGGTTTTTGCCATTTCAGCCCGCCTACTTCTTACGTAAGCAGAAGAACCTGGTGGCGTGGGCGACGTATGTCGGGTAATAATAGTTATTGTTTCTATTTCATTTTCTTCTAGGTCTATCCTAGCTTCTATACCATTTTCTGATTTATTTTTATTTTCACCATTTTCCTTAACTGTATCCATTTGTGTGGCATTTGCATCTTGTACTAAAATCGTAGGCGAATTTGACTTTTCAATTTCATTTTTAGCTACGTCTGTATGGTTTATAGGTGATACTGAAGTCCTTTTCACTGCCGGTGGGCTTCGTAAATAATTTGTAGATAATCGGCTAGCTATAGCATATCTATTAACAGTTATTTCTGGTTTAGTCTCTGCTCTAGAAGCAGGTCGTGTATAATTTGAAGCTCGCGGATACAGTTTGTAGCTCGACAGGCTACTGTAGCCTGTAGACTTATCAGTCTTGCTTGGAATGTCTTTGTCGCGATCCGCAGGGCTGGGATCTCGGCTTTTCTCTTTGAAGCTTTTTGTCGTTCTTCTTTCAGGACTTAAATGCCTAGAAGGTCGGTTATAGCTGTACTTCGATGATGTCGATATTGGGCTGACGTCTCGGCTTTTGCTAGTGCTGATAGAGGGTACAGTGAGTTTAGAGTAATCTTTTTTTTCGTATTTCGAAGTTGGTTTTTCGGTGGTTTTATTGTAGTTTGAGTAGCGGCTGGCGATGGCTGAGATTGGCGTTTCATCTTTAGAAGCTGTTCGTTCAGTACAGAGGATTGGGATGCTAGAGGACTTGTATGATGGCGTCGAGTTGATGTATTTCGCTGTGACGGTTGTCGGCCGGTCCGTGGAGATGCTCGATGTACCGCGACTTGTGTCACGGCTGCGCCCGTAGGATGACGTGTCATACTGGAAATTAAGGAATGTGAGTTTAGAATTTTCCTTCGAGCTTCATTACTCTTAACTTAATTAATTAATCTTATTAGCATAAGATAAGATATAACAACATTTGAAAATAGAACATATAATGAAAGAGACAAAAGAATCTATCTATGTATTCACCAGGTGTGCGTTACACTACAAATATGGTGCAATGCTCGCATCTAGGTCGCATTTATTCTACTTTCATGCTTTCTCTGCCATACCCATCTTTCAGGTCTTAAGATTAGCACTGCGTTGTGTAAAGAAGTTGTTATTTGGCTGCGATTTTCTGTGAGGTGGAGGTACTTCCTCAGACGGGCTGCTTTGATGCGCTCTACCTATCTAAACATCCAGGCCAAGAGAAACTGACATGTTTCGCACACAAATGTCTAGGGAAGTACCTCCACCTCACAGAAAACCGCAGTCAAATAACAACTCCCTAGAGGGTTGTTGTGTTCCTGCGTGTGAGTGAGGTCACCAGTAAGCTCCCATAGAGTTGCTGTGTAAGCAGCAGGGAGTGATACTTAATATATTACAAGCGTTAATAGGCTACGGTACCCGCTTTACATCAGGTGGGCCGTATGCTTGTATGCCTCTCGACGTAGCATTAAAAAAAATCTCCACACGTAATTCGTCCATCCAAATCCAGACCTCCTTACGCACATGCGACAACTAGAAAACTCGCGCAATCGCTATTTCTATTCTAACCCAGGGAAGTTCTTGGACCTACTAAACTATAATGTCTCACACCAGGTGCGCGTCGTCTACGAGGAATACCGTACCCCGCTTATCTGTGCGGTTTTGGTCCAGAATTGCAATCTACTGGTTTTGTTAGATTGCCAGGGTCGCGACATACGCGCTCCTATAACCTACTCCTATTTCATTTTAAATAAATGTTTGATTATATTACTTTATTTCTATTGATGTTGGCATTTAATGATAAACTAAAAAAATATGAAATATAAAAATTGTAATAGGTATTCACTACAATAAACTTGTATTCATTTCTTTTATGTAAAATGTAACTGTCAAGTATATGAATAATATATATTCTAATACAGATTATAATAGCATTATTAACCATGGCAAAATAGGTTTAAAAACATTTATACTATACTATAATATATAGATTTAAACATTTATTTGTATTCTTGATCGAATGTCATTCGATCAAGAATACTTATACTTCACGCCAAATTCCTTGCGGGGTAGGCAGAGAGAACCGACCGCCATGTGACTCGATCCTTACATATCTCACTCGCTTCTTTAACATTAATTGCTCTTCTCATGCACGCTCGCCGGTTTCTAGGGCTCCTGACATCACCTTCTGATAGAACACGACCAATTTGATCATGGTAGGTAAGTCTTGGCCTTCCCCGGTTCCTACATCCTTCCACTTTTGCATTGTATATCTGCTTCGTCATTCTTTCATCCTGCATTATTTCTACATGTCCGAACCAACGGAGCATGCCTCTTCTTATTTTAACACCGACGCTCTCTTTCAGACCAACTCTGTTTCTAACATTATCTAAGGATTAAGGATGTACTTACATGTAATAAATAAAACAGGAAAAGGTTGTCGAAAACAAATTAATATACATTGCCGTAATTTATAATACGGAGGCCCTTCGTAAGAAAATAAATACCTGCGTAAAAACCTACATTATGCAATTACTAATGTACTATGGCTAGATTATCATTAGACTTAAAACGTAGAAACAAAAGAATGTTTACAAAACATAGATAAATGAACTAAAATCCATATTCCTCATTCAACACTATCGCGCATAAAGCTGTTCCTTTCGCGGCCTAAAATAACTAAGGGAATGCGTGTGCTTGTCTTGTACAACCCAGCAAGAACTTTGTGTTCAATTTTGACCTTTAACTCTGTACTGTAAAGATCTATGATTAGAATAAGAGCCGTAGAGGTAAAATATAGGGATTTTATTGAGCCCTTTGCTATTCAAGATATTTAAGGGCTTGAAGCAGACTGATTAATAGTAGCCCTAAGGATATGAATCTACCGTTGGTTTTATGGCGTGGCTTTTATTTATATTTTCATCACACTTGTGTCTGATAATCAAGCCGTGCTCCTGCTTATAGTTTTAGTAATTTAGATATGTCAGAAAGGAGAACAACATCAATCAGATTTCAGATCAGAAAGAAGTTACTTCTTATTCTTAGTAAAACAATTTACTACTTACTGATGGTAAAATAATTTATTATTGAACATCATAATTAATAATATAAATGCGATAGTATAATGTTTACTCCTTACTACGAAATACTACATATACTCGTACAATTAAGCTTGTCTTCCATTGGGGTAGACAGATAATTATGAAACGCCAGGTGCACTGTTGCAAACATTCTTCTTTGGAATCTTTCACATTGGTCAAACTTTCTTTTTAGTACATCGTTTATCGGACAAATGTGTGAGTATGTGCGGGTATTTAGGGCGACCCATACCGACATTTCCAATCACACTTGCTTGAAATTTATTTATTTATATTTTTCTATTTTTTATTTGATGCTATTATTTGGGCTTTTATTTTATGCTAATCCTCACTCTATTTTCAATCTGGACTCCACATGTATTTCTCAAGTTCTCATTTCCAAAGCATTAATCTCAAAGGCTTGCGACAGAGAGCCTTTTTAATACAGATATGAGTGATCGCTGGAAAGATTTTAAAGAAAGTATGTTGGATAGTCCAAAAGAAGATTCGTAAAGAAACATAAAATGTTAAATTGTGACTCCTGGTGAGATGCAGAAGTTGAATCCCCCATAGAGAAGAAGCGACTGGATTTTGTATAATTTTTACATCTGAGTAAGAGTATGAGAGAGAAAAAGTAATAAATGTGCCATAGATCTAGAAATGAAAACGAAACTTTAGTGAATCTGAGGAGAAACTTCGAGGCGAATACCAAACTCTTTTAATGAGAGGTAAAAAAGTAATAACGTCGGAATGGATTTTGTTAACAAATAGGATCTACTGTTTTAACATGTCCTATTTGTTAAGATGAATTTAAACTAACCAGCTATAACTAGAGATGAGATATCGATAGGAAGTTTGAAAAACGGACCAAAGCCGAATAAAGCAAAGTAAGTGTTAGGTACCTACGTGTTCCAGGATCCATTCTCGTATCACATATCAATCCTATACTACAGAACTAGAAATACTAGAATGGCCATCATTTTGATAAGCTTAGCAGGAAAACTGCATAGACAGATAATTGAGAGGAGAATGAGGAGTAGAATCGATGGAATACTGTGTATGGTACAGGGTACAAGGGGGATATTGAAATAAAAGGGTACATAGTAAAAGGGATCAAGTTTCCTCACTTCACAATATTGTGGTAGTATGTGGCAGAAGGTTTTTGTTTGGTTTATTATGCAGAATGTCTTTCTGGAACATTATGGCGGGATTGACGTTGTCCTGGCGCGTGCTATGCAGTCTACGTATGAGTATTGTACAGCATGTGTGCGAATAGACGGTGGCTTGTCACCCTGGTTTGATATCAATATTGTTATCAAGCAGAGCATCTCTGCTGTTCAATCTGTATTTCGATAATTGTTTACAGAGAATGAGGTCTACGAATGTACGATTGCACATTTGCATTGTTAAATTGTCTACTTTACGCAGGCGATGTCGTGTTATTAAAACGTAAACACTACTATTACTATGTTTTTCGCGAATTCGAATAACATGGCATAACATTATTTTTTATGTAATTAAATCATTAAATAGACACAGCTTGGGTAAAAAAATGCTTGATATACCTATGTCTATGACAAAACAATACATTACGATTTTGAGCAAGGCAAATCTTGGTTCTAATAAAGTGAAATTCCATGGATGTCAGTGTTAATTGCGGTTACAAGTCAGACCAATAAAGCCGTCCACGAGCGGTAACTCATACGTTATTATTGTCTCTTCATTATTTGATCCGTATTTATAGCAATGCATTAAGTACCAGATCCATCATTCTAATGTTTCGGTAAGTATACGGTGCAGGATTGTAGTTGGATATACTAGTTGTCGTCCAGTTTGCCTTATACTCTGTATTTTTTTTTTACCGACTGCAACAAATTGTCATTTGCCAGTTGTCGCATATCATTTCGACGAGCTCGGTGGCGCAGTGGTTAGTAACGCTACTTATAAACCAACGCTCGTGGGTGCGTATTCCAGTACAAACATTTCTGTGCATGAATATGCCTGTGCATGAACTGGTGAAAAGTCAGGCTGCATTGATATGACCTAGTTCTCTTAAAAACGCCCCGACATTGACAAACAGATGATTTGATAATTCCATGTATTTTAGTAACAATTTCATTAAATCTTCTTCGTATCGACATGACGAAGATTTAATGTTAAATAAAAAGTTATGAAACAACACTTTTTAAGTAAAAAAATATAAGTTTTATTATTTAATTGTAAAATATACTTACATAGTTTCTAAAGGACATCCTGTCGTAGTATCAACCCGTATCCATGAGCTCAATAAATGTTTTGACGCCTTAGGAAGATCTGAAATCAGGAAAATAGTCTCATCAATTTATTATAATATATAATTTACGTAAATCTATCTCACGTTATAGAATATATATTTTATATTATATAATTTACGTAAATCTATTTTACGTTTTTCTTTAAATAAAGTATGCCGGTTGATATGCCGAGTGAAAAGCAAAATTTGGTATTTGAATACAATTGTATAACATACGGTGTCATGGACCGAGTCATGTAGCGCTCTATTCCCTCCGCCTAACCCACCAGAAAGTTGACGTGAAGATATAGATATACAGATAGTATTTAACTTGTCCGGTATTACTCGCGTGAAATTTAAATTTCAAGTAGGGTTATGTCAGGGTTAGTTGCCGTTAGTTGCTCATTCAAACTTTCATGATTATTAAAGAAGGACAGAAATATGTTTACATTTAACATACCGATTAAAATTTAATACATTGTTTATAAAAAAATATTACTGTTAAAACAGTAGCAGCGAGTGTCAATAACACAGTGTACACACAGTGGACAGCTTCGCAGCCAGCCACCAATTGTAAATAGTTCAGTTTGTAATACATATATGGATCAAGTGCGCAATGTGTATGTTTGCTCGCATAGCATACCGATACAATATATCTTTTTCAGGAACACCGTTCCTATATGAAATCTGTATGTTTGTCTGTGTGTTTGTCTGTCGCTTTTTTTCGAATATTCGAATTTTGACTTCAGAATCGATTTCAGTATAAAAAAGTAGAATAGTAATGTTCAGGAACACCGTTCCTATCTCTTACGGAACATGGTCAAAATGGCCGACAAATTAAAAAGAAAAAAAAATTGAATTGTTATATAATTGACGAGCCAGGTGTTCCTCTGGCAATGCAAGCTTGCGCATTCTCAACTGGTTAATTAATATATTTTATGTATATAGTACAACCAAAGTCCTAGAGAGAGAGATACAGACACAACTGATTTATATTGGTACCAAATATAAATCGATATGTTGCTGATAATATAATATGTTAAATAATATAATACGAGTATACGAGATTTAGCACCGTCCGACTTTTATCTGTTCCCAAAGCTGAAAAAATTTTTAGGTGGTAAACATTTTTTTACAAATGAAGAGGTCATAGCCGCCGTGGACGCTTATTTTGAGGAGTTAGACGAAGATTTTTTTAAAACGGGTATCGAAGCCTTACCGGGTCGATGGAAAAAGTGTTTTGAGCTCGGAGGAGAGTATGTTGAAAAATAAAAATAAACTCAAAATCGTGTGGTTTCATTAAGTATGTTAGGCTAAGAACTTTTCAAATGACCCTCGTATGTTCATAACGTCACAAAAAAAATGTTTTGTAATAATAATTTGAAAACTAAAGACGAAAATATCATCATATTTAGATTATAATTTTGATATATATATTTAATACATTTTTTATACCACTAAAGTGGCATAAAAAAGTAGCCCATTTTTGTCAAAGCGGGGTTTCATTTTCTTTCTTTTTTATATTTTGGGGTAGATGTACTTTTATAAATTGTTTCAGCTTGCGTGATTAAACCTTTTTGAAATACTTACGTTTTAAGTACGGTATGTATATCTTTACGCCAAGTCCCTTGCGGGGTCGGCAGTGAGAACCGCGTCCTTAAGACGTGGTCCTTACATACTTTTTAAGTATGGTTCGGGCGTAATTTTACTTTTTTTGTATAATTATGTATGAAAACGCAGAGTCGACCCTTATAAGATAAGATAAGATAAGATAAAAATTCTTTATTTGCCATTGGGCTCGAGGGCATAGGGCGAGGATTATATTTCAAAAAAATGTAATACGTGTCTAACGTATTACATTTTTTTAAATATAATCTTATTTTACTTTTATCCTTTTTTAGGGTTCCGTACCCAAAGGGTAAAACGGAACCCTATTACTGAGGCTCCGCTGTCCGTCCGTCCGTCCGTCCGTCCGTCCGTCTGTCACCAGGCTATATCTCATGAACCGCGATAGTTAGACAGTTGAAATTTTCACAGATGATGTATTTCTGTTGCCGCTATAACAACAAATACTAAAAAATAGAATAAAGTAAATATTTAAGGGGGCTCCCATACAACAAACGTGATATTTTTGCTGTTTTTATAGATAATGGTACGGAACCCTTCGTGCGCGAGTCCGACTCGCACTTGGCCGATTTTTTTAATCTACTAGCATTTTGGAAATGACCATTGGCGAAGAAGAAATGCCGAAAAAGACTTGCCAATATAGGTCTCTTTTAAAATTGTCAATTAGATAGTACAAAAAAAAAATTACATAAGCATATTGGTACAATAATGATTTGTGTGCTGCCGCCACCAAAAGTTTGGTGACAAAGCAGGTTGGATCAAATTGCATGTAAATTTGACTGTCGCAAAATAACGCCTGAATCTATTAAATAGTTGTAATTATCAATTGTGCGGCGATGAAGAAAAACATCGTGAGGAAATCCACACGTCCAATAAATTATATACAGAAAGTCGTGTGGCCAACTCAGAAAGGTCTTCTTTTCCCTTTGAGTTGTGTAGGTCTGACGGCAGTCGCTCCATGTAAAAATCAGTATCTTCGGCACATCTGCTTACGTCGCCGTCCCTGTCGATCCTAAATGATTAGGAAACACTATAATACTAAGAAGAAGAATAAGTTCTAACTGGCAATGTTGTTTTAACTTTATTGGCAAAGTTTATGTTGTGTGACCTGTACCATTGCGCTTGTAGTATTCTGCGACATAGGATATCGTGCTATGATAGACTATGTATTTGTTTATCACCAGACAAACCGTATGCTTGATTGCCACCTTACATCAGTACTTTTCACCTATATTACAAAATAGAAGTGACAAGGCCGTTGCGTTTTGAGTTGTTAATAAGACAGAGTTTACCGTGGTGGGCGTTTGGCAGCGGAGTGTGTGACGTGACTCTAATGGTACACTACGCGACTTAATGTATGTGTCTGTTCCTTTTATTATCACTTTCGTCACTATTCGGAGATGACTAACACTTCGAGACGATCAAATGCATTTAAAAGACCTATCTATATCGTTACGAACATTGCAGGGTAGGCAGAGAACCGGAACTTCATATGATACATTAAAATATCATAAAAAAAATACCAGGCGTCGTCGGTACCAGAAGGGTGCACGCCACGACCCTGTATATCCAACAAACCAGTGGATTTCTGGACTACTGCACCTTCACGCGGATTTGGGAATCCTCCGTTGGCGACGCGCACCGATCCGCTCGCTTCGGTGCGAAATTAAGTGCATACGGCGGTAGGGGCCGCCACCCACCGAGCAACGTCCTACCCAGCAGATCAAGGACAATTGAGTGCTGTATAGGCACATAGAAATTAGGAGGTGGAGTCCAAGACAAGAGGAATGAGGTGATAGATATAATGAACGAGATATGCCTAGCGTGTCAGAGAATAAGCGGAAGGGAAGCGACAACGAAGATCTTCCCGGTGACATAACGGCCCTGTGGACTGGGCCAGTGAATCAGGGCGATCATACCAGCGCTGGCGTAGGTGTCGAGCTCTCAACTCGCTTAGCTTCTGGTGTGAAAAACACAGTTTCTCTGAGTAAACAGTTAAACTGAGGATTATGCGAGATCTTTTTGCTTACAGCATATGCTCCAGTGAACGTAACTAACGTAACTAACTGCAGGAGTTCAAGTAGTTTTGGGAGACCGTAATGCATATTACGGATTCTGGTCACTGCTTATCACCAGCCGGGCCGTATCCTTGTTTGTCACCTTAACGGTATAAAAAAAATATATTTAGGCAACACCTGCAGCTGTCGCGACGTCATTGAACCCTAATTGGTACTTCTGGGGCTTAAGGATACAACGACACCACACCAAGGGTCTGGCTTTTAGTTGTGACATTTTTAATGAAATCTTTACATAGAATAGGTATTGTAAGCACCTATAAACTATTGATAATGCGGTACTTCAAGCAGACCCTCGAGCAGGCGAGCTTGTAGGCCTAGCTGACATATACAGGTGTCTACCTGATATTGAGCACCATGAAGACCTCAAAGTTAACCTATTTATTCAAAAGCTGCACTAGATTTTTGATGAGAATGTATACACGTTTCACTCGCTCTTGTTCCTTATACATAGAGATCTAGTCTAATATATTAAGGGTTAATGTATGAAATTGCCCATTTGTACTGAAAAATTAAAACTCTATTTTAATTTTTTTTATACTACGTCGGGGGAGGCATACAAGCATACGGCCCACCTGATGTAAAGCGGGTAACGTCTGTTAACGCTTGCGATATATTAATTATCACTCGCGCGATGCCTTCTCTGCTGCTTACACAGCAACTCCTTGGGAGCTTACTGGTGACCTCACTCACACGCAGGAACACAATAATCCTCTAGGGATTGTCTTAGGTTTTCGCGATTGTTACACATTGAATTAAACAATTTTTAACGGAAGTATCGCGTATTTTATTTATTTTGTTGAACCTGACGTTTCGAACGCTTTGCAGCGTCCGTGGTCGCAGGAAGACTTCTGCGACCACGGACGCTGTCCGTTAAAAATTCTTTAATTCAATCCTCTAGGGAGTTGTTATTTTGGCTGCGGTTTTCTGTGAGGTGGACGTACATCCCCAGACGAACTGCTTTGATGCGCCCTACCTCTCCTGCAAACAAAAAAAGTTATTGCTTGACCAAACGTGAGAAAGCTATAGTGAATTACGCCATGAAGAGACCACCAAAGAGTTACCATTACCTTTTTATTGGTAAGCTTTGCTTTAGAGCACTGTTGCGGCGTGTGACCTGGGGTCAAATCATGAGGCATCCATTTTTCATATTTTTTTTTGTGATTTGATGCAAATGAGTCAATATTTTAGATAAGGTAACGCTAAACCATTCCGCTAATTCCTGGGTAGTATGACGGCTCCCATCATCTCCTTCAATTCAGCGTTATTCACGTGGTTCGTTCTTCAAGTCGAAGTTTCCGTTACGAAAGCGTTTAAACAAAAAACGCATGGTACGTTCATTATCAGTCTCCTCTCCACATTTTGTTGCACATTTTTTAAAAGAGAAACCTCATAGGTATCTCGTGAGAAAAATTTCACTCAAAAATCTCACACCATGAAGGTTTAATGTCAATTCATAGTATCTATTACTATAAAACGGCAATTTTATACTTTAACTCCTATTATAAAACGCACGTTTCTTTTAATAAGTAAAAACTTTATATGTTAATACATTGATTAAAATAATTTCTAATAACAATTATTTTCTAACAAATATCTTAACAACCCTTGGTTATGGTCTATTTTTCAATATAATAAAATACTTTTTTTCACTTTCCTATCTCTTTCTTTTTCATGTTCTCGAGTGCATAATAAAAACAAGATACGTCAAATTAGCTTATTGATAGAAAATAATAAAGCGGAAGTGTTTGTTTGTTTGATAGCGAAAATCTCTAGTAGTATTAGTCGGATTTGAAAAGTTCTTTAGGAAGAGATAGATAACTATTTTAACATCACATTACGATCCGTAGAAGGCGAACAAAAAGAAAGAAAGTAAGAAAATGTCATACAGACTACGAGTTAAAATTGGAAAGGGTCAATACGATTCGCTCTTAGTTCATGTTAGTTTCCTAGATAACTCGGAAGAATAGTCTAGATCTGTGAACAGCAGATTGATGGGCTAGCTAAAGATATCAAGCTGAAAAGTATGTCAAACATTAATTGATATTAGGCCATATTCTTATTATCTAAATTTGTAACTCAATTTAATAAAAGTTATTGTTATGATCCATCACACGCATGTTTCCATAGTAATTGGCGCGTGATCAAAACTACAGAGTACTTCCGTTTAGCCTGGAATTTTGATGAGCTTGATGGTCGCAATAACTACTTTAACGCTAGGGGTTGCGGGTTCGAATCCCGTACAAGACAATTTGCGTTCATCAATCATTAGTTTTTCTTGTTGTGGGTATTTTCTATATAACAAACATTTTTTTATAAATAAAAATATCTAAGGATAACGAAGTACATTTAATAATCACTAGCAAAGTGGCGCTGTGTGATTTAGCCAGGAATTATTATTTTACGTCTTTAGTTCAATAACGGCAGTTGGTTGTCCTAATAACATTTTATAACACAGACATAAGGCAATCACTGGCCTAAGACTTTTCGCTTTGATATTCATGACAAATAGCTATGAAAATGTCCGAAATCAATACTTTGAAGTTTGTCAAATTAATCCGAAATAATCCTTTGCATACACCGAAAGAAAATTATTATAGATTCGTCTCAGCTATGCTCAATATTATAGACTAAATCATAGAAGAGTTGGAAAAAGGATGAATATAGTGTACGAACAGTTCATTAAAAAAATTTAGGTGGTCAAGAGATCACAATGATGACTATATTAACACGTTGATCGTGAGTTCAATTCCTGCGCAAAACAAACATTGTGTTTAAACATATCTGTTGTGCCTTGGTCTATTTCTATGTACTAGTATAATAAGCATTAACTAAAAAGTATAACCCAGCCTAGTGTTCCCAAACTAAGAAATGCTTATGCTATTGAAACTACATAACGCAAACATGTCTCAGTTTGAAACTAGATGGCACTGCGTAACCGGTAAAGTCTCTTGTTTATTGAAATAAATAATAAACTAATAAACTACGTAGCATAGTCATTGACTTATATAAACAAGTTAATTGGGTGAAAGGAGATAAGCAAATTTGGGACGTTAATGTGATTCCTAGATTAGTTTATTGATATATTTTTCTAGAACGCTAAATAATATATAAAAAAAAATCCAAAGTTCAAAAAATCTGCCCGTGAATTGTATATGATGAATGAAAATGTAAAAAAATACATTTGTAGGGAAATTGTGAAAGAACCCTCTGAATCATGACTCTTTCATGATTAATAGTCATGATTCTTTTAGCTCCAATATAGAAAAAAGTAAGTTTCCGGAATGACCTACATTGATTGAGTCAATGAACAAAAGATGGATTGGCAAGTTTTTATGTAGGTAGTGGTTAGTTTTCATTGCATTTTGGTGCGTATTCCCACTCATTGTAGATTACAAAGTTCGTTGAACGCTTTATGATTATTTTCGTCTATTTTATGTCGGCAATGGTCTGCTACAGGCAAATTACATTTGTAGATATCAGATGCAGTGGTAGAACTTCTGTTGATTCGCAATTCTTTGAACTATTCATATGGTACTGAGCTCTGAACAATCTTTATTGCGATTGGTATTCGAATCCTCCCGATTGAAATCAAGTAGACTTTTTGTGTTATTAATGTTCACTGAGTAGAAGCGAATCGGCGTGACCTCATGCGGGCAGGTTCATTTTCAATGTTAAATTGTAGAATCGTTTATTTTACGTGACTCACGAAATGAAACATGTAGAACAAAATTTAATAAATAGCGATGAAAATCTTGTTGTGACATTTGAGACGGGCACAGAAAAACAGATACGAATCGTCAACGCTGAAGTAGCATTAGTTTTTGTTTTTAAACATTGGACACTTAGAAATCGCACCGGAAGGTAGAATTTAGAGCAGGGCAGGGAATATCTGATGGGGACACATAATTTAGAACTGTCGAGACACAAAAGAAGAAAAACGAGGTTTGAACTCGAGTCACCGCGAAGACTGTAAAATGATAAACTGAGACACTTAATACTGCGCGTGTGGATTTACGTTTCCTTATTATTATTGTGCGTATTTATGTGTGAATTAAGCAATGCTGGCTATGCGTCTGGCCATAAAGCCCTTCGGACAATAGATGTGTGGCGGAGTTCCGACTTGTAATCGTACAATATTTCACCGGGCTCTCGGACCGGCGTTATTTCTGTCAGGCCGTTTATTCTATTGCGATGGGTTGTGTAGGTAAACACCGGGCCGTTATACAATAGGAATGGATTGTTGTCACCGTAACTAATCAGCGTCCGGTCTCTTAGCTTTTTGATTCGGAGACGTCGTTCGTCTCTGATATTTCTTTCTAGCGTGATTGTGCATGATTCCAGTGAGTTTATGAGAAGCGAAGATGACAAAAAACAGAGATTAAGCGCATGACCAGTTAAAATTTTACTTGACAGAACAGAAATAGTCACACATTATGTAACTTAATCCTTAATAGACATTAGATACCGACACAGATGTAAGTAAAATAAGGACACGCTTCGTCGGTTCGGACATACATACAGAAAGAACGCAGGATGAAAGAATCACGAAACAGATATGCAACGCTAAAGCAGTAGTATACGTAGGTGCCGAGGAAGGCCAAGATGAATGTTAAAGAAGCGAGTGAGGTGTGTAAGGATTGAGTCAAGGCGCGCTTGTTTTCCTCTGCCTGCCTCGCAAGGGATTTGGAGTGAAGTTATTACAGCGTGCCAGGCTAGATTTATATAGATACCGTACACGGGCTAGGCAAACAGGAAGAAATTCTGCATAATTCTTCGATTTATGTACATCCTGTGTCTCATTTTTGGAAAGTATCTAAATATACCTAAATAATAATAATGTATCTTATTTTTATCACATAAATATGTACCTATATATGTGATAAACGGAAACCTTTTGTTTTTCAAAGCATCGTTTGATCCATAAAATTAAACGCCTACGTAAATCAATATAGCAAATACCCTAATATTTTGCTTCACAAGCTTTCTTTCTTATTGTAACATTTTTCTTCATTCATAAGAATCATATGCGAATATGCCTCAGAATATTTCAAATGAGTGATGCAAGTATTATATATCGATACGTTTAGTAAAATACATTTTTGTTAGCAATTGCAGAATACGGCTATTGAGTCGCGTCAAAACAAAACAGAGATTTACCTCACAACTAAATCAATCGATAGCCCACGCATCGCTACCTATAGTCCAACTAATAGCAATAGGAACTGATTTATTTCTGTCGGAAGATACCCAAAATAAATGCCCTACTCCCAGCTGTTAAGTGTCAAAGACTTGGGTTCCAAACGGGTTGTTGCCTCGGTCGAAATGAGGCCAGCCAGCTTCCCGACCGACTCAGTCAGGTATCACCTCTGCCAAATGATTACTAAGTAATCATTCTAGGCACCAGTACTGAAGGTCTTCTGGGGTTCCCGGACTGACCATTTGGTAGATATTAGATACAGAAAAAAGGATATTTGTATCTAAGTAACGCTATTAATATAATATCCGTCGTGGTTAATAGATTATGGAACATCTAAATCTTTTAATAACCACGTTCTTAGTTCTGTTTTGATTGGATTTGATTAAGTTTTATATACAGCATGTATGTATGTCTTTTGATGATTTCTTGTAATGTTACTGAAAATTTGAAACTACTTAAAAAATAATTGGTTACGGGGACTACTATGAGAAGTGACAACTTTTTTTTATTCAACGTCAGAAGATACGATAGGTACATAGAATACGAGTATACGTCCCACCTGGTGTAAAGCGGTTACCTTAGCCTATGAACGCTTGTAATACATTAGGTATCATTCGCGCGATGCCACCTCTGCTGCTAACACAACAACTCCTTAGGAGCTTTCTGGTGACCTCACTGATACGCAGGAACACAACAACTCTCTTGGGGAGAAGCTATTGGGTTGCGGTTTTTCGTGCGGTGGAGTTACTTTCCCCAGCCGGGCTACTTTGATGTGCCCTACCTCTCTTAAAACTCTCATACCAAGATAAACAGATATTTTCATGTACACAAATATTTGTCCTGATTTCGATTCCCACATAGACCAAACATTTTTACGCATAAACATGTCTGTTTGTAATGGGTCTAGGTGTTTTAAGAGAGGTGAGGCGTATCAAAGCATCTGTATGCAGTAAGTACCTCCACCTCACAGAAAACCGCAGCCAAATAACTCTGGAAGGTTGCTGTGTTCATGTGAACGAGTGAGTTGGGCAATAAGTTCCAAAAGAGTTGTTGTGTTTGCAACAGACGTGGAATCTCGCGAGCGATACTTAACGTATTGCAAACTTTCAAAGGCTAAGGTAATCTTTACATCAGGTGGATCGTATGCTTGTATGCCTCTCAACGTCGTTTAAAAAAAGATTTATAATCTTTTTTTATTAGAATGTTTTTATGGCCCAATTAATGAAAAAAAAATCAAGATAAATACAGACTCAAGAATATAATGGAAGCATTTGGATGTTACTCGTACCATTATTTTCTTGAGTTTGTTGTTTTATTGAATTTTGGGAGAGAATAAGAGTTGTCAGTACAGATTTAATATCCATGGCGTTTAAAATTTAAGGAAACCCTGATATTTAGTGTTTTATATTTTGCCATTAGGACTTTGTTATTTCTAAGGGGTTTAATTTGCTATACAAACAAGTACAAATGATTGAGTCTGGTGGTGTGGCAGTCTCAATTGGTCATATATATCGATATTACCGTGTGATGTATCAAAATTTAGCAAAGTGAATACACGAGGGAAAAATATAACAAAGCAAAAAAGGAAGCTCAGCGTTAGTAGCAGCAAACGAGATGAAAGTGTGGCACAGCGCCTGCCTGATGCGTTGCGATTACCATCTTTTATATTTATACACTATAATAGCTAACAATGTAAGAATATAAGGGTATAGTACAGAGCAGTGTTAGTCCAGTGGATAAAAAACTGGCCTATTGATCAACTAATTCCCGGTTCGAATGCTGCCATGTTTTCGGATTTATGTACATATTTGCAATTATCACTTGCTCGACGGTGAAAAATAAAATATGAGCATGTCCAAGATATTATATTTAGAAAGACGTGTGCCCTTATCTAAGAAAGGTCTGATTTTTCCTCTGGTTTGAGGAGGTCTGATGGCTGTCGCTCCATGTTTAAAAATCAAGTATCTTCACCGAATCGTTGGTTTGTAACGCTAAGAAGATGAAGATAAGAATACAAGAGTATCACTCGCGTGTTTTCAACCAACGTAGCTAATTCATATCTCAGTAGTTTAATGGTAACTCACTCACTTGCGGGAATATAGTAAATCTGGAATCCATATATTACAGATCGACATGTCATATCCTTCTGCAAAAGATGCAGAATATATACTAATAACATACTGATGTTATATACAACGTGATGTTATTAGTAGGTAGTCTGCATCTCAGAAAGATTGTTGAACTGGCTCTATTACCCTTTATTAACACAACTGTTCGTCAACAGGTGTCCGTGACACGACACCGGCTGTTGTCTGCATTCACTGCGATGACTTCTATGATTTTTGAAGTAAAACTTCTTTACGCACTCTTGCCTCGGGGAGTAAGCTGGTGAATGCGTGACGAGAGCGTTACGAAAAGTGTGATCGGGCGAGGCGAACGGAAGTTGAGAGGGAGATATAGGTTAGTGAAGATAGAATGAGAGAAAGTTACGTTTCGTTTATTACTGTAGGGGCAAGAGATAGAGGTGCGAGCACACATTTTCTTTCTCTTTTTCTCTCATAGCGAGTTAAGTTTCGTATATCGAAGACACAGTGCAGGCCTATTGTCTGTATCACACTATGGAGCTAAAGAAGTTTCACGTCAGTCGTGTGGTCTAAAGCACGCTCGTTTTTTTACTATGTATCTTTATAAATTTGATTTTTTTTTATTACATACTAGCTTATGCCCGCGGCTTCACCCGCGTAGATTTTGGAATTTCGACAGTTTTATTTATTTTTATTTTACTTTTAATTTTTTTGGTACAGTCAGCATATCCGCATATATCCGCATTTGAATATAGTGGTGTACTTCGTCGTTCATACGTTCGTATGGTAGTGTATTATATCGAGGAAATTGATTTCGGTAATGAAGTGGACCATTCAGTGAATGGGCTGAGAGTAATTCACTTGTACATTTCAACAACTCTTTGACAAGATAATCTATAATTAGAACAATATTTTTGGCATAATTCTCGCTGGCTTTCTTCCACACTCCAGAGTGTATAGTCGTTTCTTATAAATGAGAACACATACGATACATATATTTCCATGAAATAAGAAGACGGTGTTAGATATTTGTGCACGGCTTGGACACACACACACACACACACTCGCATATTCATTCCGAGAACATTTAAATAGGTTAAGTAATAAATAGTTATGTGCTTTTTTGAATGTATTTAAAACATTTTAAAACGTGAAAATGACAATCCTACTAATACTATAAATATATAAGTTTATGTAGCTGAATGGATAGCTCTGATTTATAATAGCATATAGACTTACAATGCATTTATTGTTTTTCAAAGTACATGCCCTCACGATTGTTCAATGTTTGCTTCACTGAAACCATTGTTAAAAGCCGTTAAAACACTTTTCCTTAGGGTCCTTTTAATTGTCACGTTATATTTGAAGCCTTCAAATACTTTATGACCCATGTAGACAGACACACTACCAAAGCAATTGAACAGACAAATATAAACGACGATACAATTTGCTACTTGAGCTTGTGAGCCCCGGTGGCTAAGGGATTATCAACGCTATTTTAACAACAAATTATTTTCCTGTGTGGGTTTGATTCCGTCGCAGGAAAAACGCAGACCGCCTATCCATCTTCTATTCTATTACTTGAAACGAGTAATTCTTATATTTTAAACGTATTTAAAAGTCTCGGTAACAGTTCTAATTTTTTGTATATAATTTTGTATTACGACAAGCACGAACCTCGTCGATATACAAAATGAAAAAAGGGAGATTTAACAAAAATGAGGGCCACGTACTGTTTGTTAATCAATTTCGCATAAAAGGTGACAAAATTTATAAAAAATAATTACGATACACACGCGCGTTTTTTTTAGGTTTTGTAAAACAACGTTTTTACTGTAAATATTCTTATATAGACAAATGTAAAAAACAAGAGTTTATCTAAATATAAAATTTGATTCAAATTTATAGACATTTCCGAGATGCTCGAAACATATAATATTATTTATATACAGAAATTGTACGTTTAAAGTAATAGGATTAGTTATAAACCAGACGAAGAAATACGCATGTTTGTGTACAAGCTTATACGCATACTACAAACGCGCCTTCTTGCTTGCTTGATGTTGCTCATCTAAAAATATCCACGACTGCTGCATCGCAATAGGATATCCTGACTTTCCTGACAAATTATTTTTATGTATCCCCGCTGTCACTATACCCTCTTGTCGTGCGCCCCCTCATGTTCCATACTGATTGTTATTGCTCGATGTAATGGTGAACATATACTTAGAAATTATTTTAGTATCATAATTGTTTACACCGGGTTTGCCTTCCGCGTCATTATTTGGATTTATATAATTAGCAGTTCAAGGCAAAAAGTGAATTGTTTACTATTATTTTAATTATAGATTCGTATTAGCTCTATTAGTGTGGAAAATTATTTGGAATAATTTTTGAAGCATTCGGACGGTGATATGTACAGTTCCGTATAATTTTCTAGAAGTAAACAGCCTAAATAAAAGTTTTTATTTATTTTCGGTCTTCCATCGTCTCACATCGATATCTGTCAGAAGCTTCTAGAGCGATATGGTACTAATTTAGAACTACTACAGCAAATCTGGGGGTTTGTTATATGGCTAGTGTTACAATTTTTATGACTATATTATTTTATGTTGTGGTTGTGTTTTAAAAGTGAAGTTGTTATTAGAGTGAAATGGACAGTATTTCCTCTTTAAATGTCTTGTACCTAATTGTTTTTTTACTACACTAAACAACTGCTTGATGTGACGTGTTTACCACAGTTTATGACGCTTGCCTAAAGAAGTAACAGTAACTTTTTTGAAGTTACTGGTAATTTAACTCTCACTAGCAGAAACGTCACAACGCCCTACAAAGTTATTATTTGTCTGCGGTTTTTTGTTAGGTGGAGGTACTTCTCCTGTACTACGTATTATATATCACTGTGCCCCACCTCATTTCCGTCAGAATCTCCTTTACTTCCCGATAAAGTGCTCTGTGCAAGTGAGGTTGATTTCGGTCCAAAGATCACGATGATAAGTCATTCACATCTCAAAAAAAGATATATATTATGATATCGAAATTAAAGAATTATTAGTGTGTTATTATTATAAATATTATTTATAATGAGAACGCGTCAACATAATACCAACCTATTATGAACGTTATATACAAATTCAACTCGATGCCAGTTCATCTGAAACAATATTTCAGAAAAACATGTCGGAAGCCGTAAGTATACAGTGCAATACTGAACACTCAATAGAAGAGGCCCGATTTGCATTTCACCACGTTATTTCTAAATACTTCGCTCGAGATTATCATAACATTTTTGTTTACTCCGACGAAGTGGCTACCTAGTTCCTTTAAGTACAATATTTATTGAGACACGGAATAGAATTGTTATTCTGCAATATTTTATCATTTGCTATTATGCATTATGTTCTATACATATGCAGGTACTAAATGTTGCCAGGTCGTGGCACCACCATTTACCTAATTTATGAATACTATCGTTAGCGTTATTCGGAAGTTGTTAATAAATATAGAATACAAAGCATTCAAGGCAACATTATTTGTAGAATGTTAGGGCCAGAGTTATTTCAGTTATACTGACGTTATATCTTTTAATATATCATTACTCCTGTCGAGGAGGGCCAAGGCTCATCTACCAGGACCTAATTGAACGCTTGTTGTTGCGCTTGGTTCCCCCTGCTTATCTCGCAAGGGACTAAGCGTGAAGATATAGATGAATAGATAGGGACTTCTGTAAATAATTGTTTGTGAAAATTTATAGCGTAAATGATTATTTTTAGAGGCTGAATTGCCTAAATGCCCTCGTGAGGTACTCAATCTTATTGTCATCTTTTCTATGACTAGTTTCATGGCTTCATTATTTTCGTAAAAACACGATCAAACATTTTATGCACAGAGTACTCATTGAGCAAGTTTTATGTAAATACAGTTCGCATGTTTCGTTTCTATTTTCGTAAATGTAAACTTATAAGTAAATATTTTCTACTAACGTAACGAAGTAGTACGCAGTTTGCTTCAGGATCTTTAATCAATATACATAATACTGTAACCGGCAAAATTGTATGTTATATTAATGTTATAAGTTATAAGAATAAAATGACTGATTCGACAGTAAGTATTACTTGACTGACTCTTTTCTTTGGCTTTTATGCCTTTTGTTCGCTCTCGCTTTTGCATGGAGGTAATCAGGTCTTACAGATAAGTGTTACTTAACTTTTTTATATTCCTATTCTTTTTTCCGATTATATTCTCTGCGAGCCCCATAATTTGGTCACTATGTTGATTGCCATTGGACACAGGAGACAGGATACAGGAGGCATAGTAGCGAAGGGGTTATATGGTTTGTCCGAATAAAAAAGTCTATAAGTCTGTATTTTTGTATACAATCATCATTAGCTTTAATTCCGATCAACAGATCCAAAGCTTTTACTTCAGAGTCTAGGCTCAGCTGCCTAAGACTAAGGATTATTACAAGGAGTGACTGCCGTCATGCGTCCACATCACAGAGATAAAACCAGACCTGTTTCATGACAGGTCGCATGTCTTTGTTGAAGTGTAATTACAAGATTGTGCAGGTTTTCTCACAAAAATGTTTCCTTCACCGCTGAGCGGTTGTTAATTACAAATATGTAGTGAAAAGGGACCAGTGAATCAGGGGACTATCTATCAATGCTCTTGTGTGTAGTTTTGTGCACAGTTTGCAGTTACATATATGTTGTTAAATGTATATTGCATACATGTTTCTTTATCTCCAATGCATGCTCATGCATTTTATTGCATTGCATGTTTAAAAGCTAGTCATTGAAATACGTAGTTATGTCCTAGAGTGGTATATCAGTAAAGTGACTGAAAATTTGAATTTGGTATTTGCATTCAACTAGTAGTTTAGACCTTTACATAAATTACTGAGATTTATGTAAAAAATTTCGCACGTAAATAAAAATAAATACCCCTTTAGGTTAAAGGGGTTTCAAGTGATGGCAGATTTGGGGAGAGGCGATAGAATGCCCCTTGCGATACTCACTTATAGTATTGCAAGAATTACTAGGCAACGATAACCGCTTTATATCAAGTGGGAAAAGTACTTCTGTGACACTATTCTTGTTGTATATTATGGAAGCGTGGCTGGCACGTATTGAACCACACACAATGTTTGAAGTGTTATTGTAGTTATGTTACCTTGACATCTGAAGCCGAGTTGATAATACCGATTCACTGTTGTTACCAATGAAATCGTACAAACAGCGAATAGGATAATCTTCAACGCGTTGATTGAATGATGAAGTTTTGTAAATGTCCTCCTGCATGTGGAGCAAGTTTTGTGGCTTGTTCATCAGATTTTATCATAGGATATGTCCTGCTTTGATCACTATATTTGGCATTTTCAACATCTACACGTTTTAGTATTGTCTGAGGTTTTCGCGATTGTTATACATTGAATTAAACTATTTTTAACGGAAGTATCGCGTGTTTTATATATTTTGTTAAATCTGACAATTCGAATGCTTTGCAGCATCCGTGGTCGCAGGAAGAACAAAATAAATAATTATTTTCAATTCAATTCAATCCAATCTACTCTTTTTATTTTATCTATATCTATTTAATTTCACGTCAAGTCCCTTGTGCTATAAGATGATGTAGGTCCCTACATCTTCGCCCGCTTCATAAAACTGATTCCAGAAAATATCTGACAAGATCTAATCTCGAAAACATGTGACAAGTCTACGAAAACAATCACGTGTTTCATTATTTCTATTACATGTGCTAATCGTCTATATATAGTTTTTTAGATGTTCATATTGAAGTTAATGTCAGAATTTAAAATAGATAATACAAATAAAATTTAAAGTCTCCATCTGTACTTATTAGTTCAAAACTTTTGATAAAATGTTTACTTCAACCATATAGGATGTATGAGCGTTTGTATAGAAACATTTATGAGCCCCGCCTTTATAGAGATTTTCGAATTTAAAAACTAAAGATTTATTTAATGAAAGGAGAGGTAGCCATTTATATATTACTCGTACCCACTGATCAATGTATGCTTTTTCTCTAAAAATTGACCAGTTTGAGTCATATATATACCCTCCCTCCTACATACGAATTTACTTTGGCTAAGTGGGGACCGTGTTAGCCACGTTTTTTTATACTATCAAGAATATGGCTCTACCTGATCACCAATAGTTTAGTTTAGTTAGACTACGGGTCTATAGACAATTGTCACTCCAGTTACATCAGTCATGCGTTGCCGACTCTGTAAAACCTGTAGGTTTTTACAGAGTCAGCATCGTCGGCATCAGAAACGAGTGGATGGGAGGGAGAACTTAAGAGAGTTATGCGGGTCTGAAACACTAGGCATAATTCTTTTATAATGACACACACGCAGAGAGTAATGTTACTACGAACTCTGTACCCCCAGAAGAGGTGTTATTGTACGATTCATCTAAGTTTAGAGTCTACATGCTAAAGTGAGCCATTTATCTGTGCATACATGGACAAACACAATTTCCGTAAGTTATTACCTTTTATCATCTGTATCAGTTGTAAAGGTTGTGTATGTTGTAATAACTGCGAAATACGTTTCCGTTGAAGGTATAGATAAGTGAAGGTTGCAAAACAGTAACAAAAGGTAAAGATGCATATCCACCAGGCATATTTAGGTTAGTAAAGTATTGGCCTAGATTACGTGCGCTTGTGATCTTATTTACCTTACTATACTCGTTATTAACTTTCCAGCAGTTATCTTAAACCGTCTCTGTAAAAAATTAGATCATCCTAAATGCAAAAAAGCACAGCATGCGTAATAGCACCAATTAACATAGTACTATATTTGTATAATTTATAGAATAAATCAGAAATAGTTCAGTGACAAATAAGAGTCCAGTAGGTAAAGAATCACCCTATTGACCAAAAGGTTCCCAATTCTAATTCGGGCGTGGACATGTACACTAAATTCATACTTTCGAATTTATGTACGTATTTGTAATGGTCACTTGCTCGGACGTAAAGGAAAACATCGAAACTCGCACACTCAAGAAATTATATTTTAAACTGGTTTAAAAACTAGGGATAACGCTATAAAGAAAAAGTTAGGTGACGAATACGATCTTTTTTTTCATACAGGGTATAACAAACTTAACAAAAAGATGTCATGGGCTAATATTTTGTTTGATTTGTGTGATGATTTTAGTTGTAACTATAGAATTAAAGTATCCTTGAAACATATTAGAATATATCAATTCAATATTGTTAGATTCTGTTCAACATCACATTACACGCCATGTGTTCAAGCGACTCGTATTTTACGATTTAATCAGCTGACGAAAATGTAGCTTAAAATTGCGGGCCGTGCGCGTAAATTAAATATAAATCGCTAGCAGCGAACTTGACATACATTGAGCCAATTTTCAGTCACACGTGTAATTTATGAATTTGAATACAAAGAAAAATCGGACACATAAAAGTGTTTTGTAATTATGTATTATGATATCGGTAACACTTAATCAACGGTAGAGTGATAGATAGTTTCATAAACTTATTAACGGGTTGCATAAACAGTACCAAGTGACCACGATAAATACAGGGTTGATATAAACTCTATACGATAAGTTGGAAAGGTCTAAGTGGTACTAGCTAATCTATAAATCAAAGCGGTAGAGGAAAACTCCAAGTGCCACTGTGTAAAAATCTTCTCGCAATGGTGTTCGTATTGCCGTGAGGTGCGGAAGAAGCACTATTACAGGTGGAGACACCGAACCTCCTTGATTGGAGATTATTAAACACTAGTACCACCGCTAACTCTCGACTAGATAGGATAGATGGGGATTCTATCAGACTGTCGAGTCTGATAGAATCCCCAACTGTATATGTAATGTATACCGTGTTTGCCTGCAAATAAATGATTTGATTGATTGAACGAAACCTTTCCAGACAAACAGACTTTGATTAAACGAGCTCGGTGCCGCAGTGGTCGATATCGCTACTTTGGCACCAACATTCGTGGGTTCGACACTCACACATGACCAACATTTGTCTGCATGAACATGTTTGTCTTTGCCTGGGTAATTTAAGAGAGGTAGGTCGGATTAAAAAGTAGTCCATCTACCTACAGCTCATAGAAAACCTCAGCCAAATAACAAGTCCTTTGACGGTTGCTGTGTATGAGTGAGGTCACCAATAAGCTCCTAAGGAGTTGTCGTATTAGCAGCAGAGGTGACATCGCGCGAGTTATACTAAATGTAAGGTTGTTTCATAGACTATGGTAACCGCTTTATATTAGGTGGGATGTTTGCTTGTATACGTCCCGACGTTGTATGAAAGAAAAGAAAAAAAAGATAGATTCGGGGACTATATTTGATTTATTCATAAGGAATAGTCCCTCGGACCTCACTCCAAACCACGGAAGTACGGCACCATAAAGTGCCGCATTCACGGTAGTCTTCATATCTGTGACATACCGAGCACACTAGAAGAGCGTTTCCTACGCTGGTTCGCTGAAGTCTTGCGAAAAATGTCTAGTAATGCCACCTCCGATTTAAGGCCTCAATACCGCATATCACCTTTGGATCATCTAGGTACACTTGTGTAAAATTCTAAAATGACGTCTATGAACGGAATTACAAGATGTTCATCTATTTAGACTCTATACAAATCGTAATAAAAGACAGCCCGACCGGATGATGTATCTTTCAAAAGTTACCAGGTTGTCGTGTTAATAAGTGTGCCATCAGCCGTGATAGGAAACAAAAGTCGGTGGCACCATATATAATTTTTAAAAACTATGAATTCTTCTTATGTCCTACTCGTGTTGACATATTTTCTTATTTTTACTTTTTAAGACACTTTTTGGCATCTCGCCCCATAGTAAAACGCGTTCATATGAATAATTAGATTTACCGCTTTTACTTGTGATCATAATTTCTGGGACAGTATATATAAAATCAGTTCCTGTAATAAAATATTTACAATTCAGTGCAACAATAAGATCTGTGAAAATAGAATAGCGTCTATTATGTTATCTAATTTTTACGTATTCTTCGGCGGACGAGAGACCTTAAATTGTTGAAAACCGCACGTGATTATTTTAAGTCGTGATTAGTGTGAAAACGGAAACCACCAAATTCAATTTGATTAAGTTCTCGAATATGATGTTTTATTATTCTGTTTATTTAGTCATTCTATTTTTTGGGTTTAGATTATAAATGTAGGGTTGATTACATGCGGCAATTTGAATCTGTTCATAAAAAATAATCACTTCCATTTGCAAAAAATATACGCAGGATATATTGCACATTGTTTATGAAATCGCTATTTTTAACATAATGATCAAATTTTATATAGAAATCCTAAGTAGAAATTTACCTAACGTACCACTCAGGGATCTACATGATAGATAATATAGATAGATGATAGCTGCCTACAATGAAATATTTTTTTCGAGATTTAGGGATTATCTCTAATACAAATAAACTATGTTCGTTATAAAATTTGAAACCATTCAACTGATGTGTCCCAAACCCATTTCATTTGAAAGGCAATAATGCGAAGATGGATTTTAGACCACTAAAACTAAGCATTAGGCACATGCGGTCCATTCATGAAGTCGATTTTCGACTTTTCGCTAACAAAAATTTTCAACCTCATCAAAGTTTACGTTTAAGTTTACATTACTCCCAAATAACTTAAAAACATTAGTGTAAAGTTGGCGGCTTGTTCCAGAGCAACGCCGAAAAATCTTTATGTTTACACACTTACAGATCAAACTCAAAATATTGTTTATCCGCTAGCCTTAAGGTGAAAAGTTACTAAATAAACAAAATTTCCTTTTTTTCAACAAATAAACAAAATGATCTTTTTTAGCGTAGTAGCACACGCCGGGTATCCGCTTGTTTGCTTTATATTTTATTAGACTTGTGTGGCCTTACACATATTTTATTTTAGTAATTTAGTAATTTCAGTAATAGCAATAATTGGTATTTATAATTCATCTCAACATTAATGGAATTGACTACGTAATTACAGCTGATTAAAATTACTCATTAAAAATTCATTAAACTTATTATAGCTGTCCCTGACTTAGTAATAAATAGTTTATAGCAATTTATCATCCATTGCTGTTGATCATGACTATGTTACACAGATAAAATAAGAAAAATATTATGCAAGTGAAACTTCATGTAAATTCTGCTGTATAATCTATGCCACATAGTTTTACTGTTTTAATTTAACTTCAAACACGGCCATCAACCGGCCATCTTGAAACATTTTTGGTGATGTTGTGAATATGGCATTTTTATTAGCGCTGCTTTGAATTTACCACAGGTCATTGAACTTCTTCAGTCGTAGAAAGTCATAACTCTAGTTAATACTATTTATACTAACAAAAAGATTTTATGGTATTTCTTGTTTGAAAAGGCATATTAAAGCTGAGCGCTGAGTATGTCAGTGGTTTCTTGAATGCTTGGATATACCAATCTATGCGTCATCCACGATACGTTTTGGAATTTATTAAACGATAATGGATGAATGATAAAAATTGAAGGGTAAATGGCTCTTTATTGTCGTTATGTCCCTGCAATTGAATAAGTATACCAGTAAGCTGTCAATTAGTTGCCGCGTTCGCAGTAACGATAGACACGTGGCAGTGATACTACTTGTTTGATGAAAACGTGGTGGGAGCATTTAGGTTCATGAACTAAGATAACTGATATACATCCGACGGTCCATATTCCTATGTCGACTCGTATAGTATCATTTAATTCAAAAAATAATTTGATTATAGGATTCAGGCATCATCATCATTGTATAGTTGTATTTTTAGGGACAAGCAAGAATTCAAAAATGCTTTTCATTGGAGATAAAACCATGATTGCCTTGAAACTCTGGGACGATTCGAAGAAAATAGCACAAATAGGTAGTAGTTTTGACAAATTTACTTCACTACTTAGCAATGTAGGGATAGCAAGACAGGTAGCACTGAAACAACCCTAAAGAGATGGCTAGTAAAGTGAAGCTCGATTGCGGTGCACCGCGGATTATTTTAGTTTATCATCTATGATTGTGAGTTTCATGTTCATCTACTAGTGGTACACTGTCCTGGTTAACAAAGCTTTGATACGTTTATAGATATTGGTTAAACTGATCGTCATGCAACATATATAGTGGTAAAAACTTAGCTTATTATCTGGCAATGTACGTAACTTTCTTCTTTTTAATTTATTCAGTTTTTTTATGTATTTTATATTTGTTATATGACAATAAGAGATAATTTAAGAGAGGCAGGGCGCATCAAAGCAGCCCGCCTGGGGAAGTACCTCCACCTCACAGAAACCGCAGCCAAATAACAACTCCGTAGAGGGTTGTTGTGTTCCTGCGTGTGAGTGAGGTCACCAGTAAGCTCCCAAGCAGTTGCTGTGTAAGCAGCAGAGGAGGTATCGCGCAAGTGATACTTAATATATATCGCAAGCGTTAATAGGCTACGGTAGCCGATTTACATCAGGTGGGCCGTATGCTCCCGACGTAGTTTAAAAAAATGCTATGACAATTTTTTGTTTATATTAAAGGTACACTATTCAGAAATACTTTATTATATTCCAAAATGACTGCGTGAAAAACGCTACCATTATAGGTATTACCTGTCTAATCTGAAAATATAGCGGTCAATTGGGAGTTGCACTGAGGATTCTGTACAATTGTTGGATATATAAATAGTTATTATATTATGCGTTTACCTGAGACCTATGTGAGACCAGCTCACAAGTATGTTGATATTGATATCCCCTAGAGTGCATCACGGCGGGTGTAGTACATTATATCAATTTTATCACAAGGCTTCTATGCGTTAGACCCTTATCCTCACACACGCCTATCAAATATACGGATTGACCCAGTGTTTGTGCAAATCCACTGAGCTGTGGCCCATTCGTGTTGCTGCAGCACACGCATGCCTTTGTGCATCATAATTATTATATTATTGTTTTAAGACTTGTTGTGTATTACATTTGTTTGTGTGTGTTAGTCAGCGAATCGAATAAACGTTTTATCTATCTATCTATCTCAAATGAGTTGTCAGCTACTTATCCAGTAGATGCATAAAAGCTGTTATTGATAGTTATTGCTTCGATAACATGGATATCGATATTGATATCTTGCAAGGTTTTGTACGGTCTCCATGTCTGCTACGTATCAATGATATGTTGTAAATTTACGATATTCTTATTATGCAGGCAGTGCTTATGTACGAGTACATTCTAAATTTGTGGAGGAGAGTTCCGATAAACTTGTGTCTGAAATGAAATAAAGGGTATTTTTTTTTTAATACAACGTCGGGAGGCATTCTAGCATATGGCCTACCTGATGTAAAGCTGTACCGTAATGCTTGTGATATATTAAGTAGCACGATGCCTCCTCTGCTGCTTACACAGCAACTTCTTAGGAGTTTACTGGTGACCTCACTCTCAAACAGGAACACAACAACCCTCTAGGGAGTTGTTATTTCGCTGCGGTTTACTGTTAGGTGGAGGTACTTCTCCAGACGGGCTGCTTTGATGCGCCCTACCTCACTTGAAAACTTTAACTATAGCATCCGACTGCGGGTGTTTGAACTTGGTCCATTTCACTTCTTTCACTCCACCATGTCACAAGTCTGCGCATTTACCACAAACAAAGCCCCATTTGTTGTAGCTCATAGATTTCAGAATATTAGGAGTCTTGGTATTGAGGTATCCAGTGAGGTCCAGTTTTGAAATCAGCTGTAAAGCTGGCGTCCAATAAACTTGATGTGCTCAACAGTGCGAAACAGTACCTTAACACGAGGCAAAGACTTACAATACAAATCTTAAGTAAGGCTACACACGGATGAGTACTGTCACCTTTGAGCGGGAGTACCTTGATACCAGCTAGGGCCTTATAATTTATTATATATTCTATTAAGCCCGTAAGTTTAAGTAGAGAATTTGCATCCCGTTGTAAGTTTAGTGTCCCCGAGGTATACGTTATTGAAAAAAGGCGTGAAGAGGTTTTTACAGTGTCCGTATCAATGCACGAGTGATGTTCCAAGTGTTACGCGGGTCATATGCGTGTTTGGTAAACACGCTTAGTGGTTTAAAAAGACAATAACCCAATAAGGTTGAATTTAAAATATTTAAATTTACTCGCAACTTTCGAATTAAAATTAATTGATATTCTTTATTTGCCGTTGTTACCTCGCGGGCAATTCGACACGTCTTATAAAATCAAATGTTGTTGATGTTATGTGCAAAACGGACCCTATTACTGAGACTCCGCTGTCCGTCCGTCTGTCACCAGGCTGTATCTCATGAACTGTGATAGTTAGACAGTGGAAATTTTCACAGATGATGTATTTCTGTTGCCGCTATAACAACAAATACTAAAAAATAAAATAAATATTTAACGGGGCTCCCATACAACAAACGTGATTTTTTTGCTCGTTTTTGCTCGCCATTGATAACTGCATCATGTAGAGGCTTGAAATATTCACAGAATATTTAGTTATATATTCACTTTAAAAATAAATAATTAAATTAAAATAAAACAAATATTTAAGGGTCCCATACAACAAACGTGATTTTTTGCCGTTTTGAAGATAACGGTACGGAACCCTTCGTGCGCGAGTCCGACTCGCACTTGGCCGGTTTTTTAATTACTACTACTACTAAATCAACAGTACTAGTTCATGAAATATGGACAAAATAGCACCACAAGAGTTTCTTTTTTACTACTTGGGTACGAAACTTGACGAGAGGATATAGATATATACATTTTACTATCATTTTTTAACTACCAGTAATCAGTGTTTTATTTGTACAACGGTAATTTGCATTTATATAGGAAAAATTTAATGGTCATATTTAGTATAGACTATTTTAATTGAGAAAGATGTTTCTATTCCAACGCGCGTGAGGCGCACTGTCAGGTATAACTTGAAAACTAGAATTCTTCGTCTTCCTAGCAATAGCCCGATTAGTAATCTACGGCTGGCGAATTAGCGGGGCGTATAATCTAAGCCTAAGGATTTTGCGACGATACGGATTCTGACGTGGAGTAACTACGATCATAACTCTACAACTTAGAGTGATTTTCTTAGAATAGGTCATACGTCTTTTGAAATATAATTTCTTGGACGTGTCGGTTATTTTACGATGTTTTCTTTCATTGCCAAGAACTTTAAAAGTAGAATTACCACCCAGTATAGTCAAGCTATTACTACACATGGGGACATGCCATTTCAAGCCAGAAAGTTTATAAAAATGTAATGTATCTATATACAATATCTAATATGATCTACACACATTAAAACCAAAGCTATATAATATGCCAAGTCGCACTGATTAAGTTCTCTTTTGCAGTATGATATTTGCATAGTGCTTTTAATTCACAGATATATTTCTCTCAGATTTTATTAGGGTCGCAATATGCAGTTTAGTATACACTAACAAAAAGTGAACCAGTTTCACTAATAAATACCGGTGTAATCTAAATAGATAAAAATAGACCGCATAAACAAATATTGCTCAGTTATTCGTTTACACAAGAAATATGATAGTTAATAGACAATATCATTGACTGTTACTGTAAATATTTACTTCTACATAGTGCAAATGAAAACCTGAACTTGCGACACATTAAAAAGTCAAAAAGAATCAGAATCACTGATTATTTTCGTTCCCATTCGTGTGTTAAATCGTGAAGCTTACACGAAACGCCGTTTGGTTAATTACACTTCACAGCGATATGCGTTCAAATTGCAGCACGGAAATACGCCCCGGTAGTAAAATACGAACCCGAGATAAAAGTGTACATATATTTCTTCTCTCCGCAATTGTTCCACTGTATTGGTATTTTAGTATGATGCATCTGACTTACCTGTGGTGTATTTGACGTGATGCGCACGCTGTAGGGCGGGCGGCCGGCGACTGGGCGGGCGGCGTATGCGCAGCACTGTGCTCCGGCAGCGCTTACTTCATATCACACGATACGACGGCGGGAGAGATCCGTGACAGAAATCGGGTAGGTTAAATACTGCATTGGCACGGTGATACGGAAGTGTGAAACATTTTGTTGGATTTTTAAACTATGTTGTGTAAGGCGTTGAAATTTGTGTTTGTTAAGGTACGTACCAAAAAGATAAATATGTAGAATATGTTTTATTTGTAGAACTCAGGTTATAGGATATACGACCTTATTGTTAAAAACCTTCTTTTCAATATAACAAATCAGATAAGAGACTTAAGACTTTTCCTTACGTACGAGAGATTTAATTATCACTTACTATCGGGTATGAAGGAAAACGTTATAAGAAAATCATCACGTCCAAGAAATTATATTTGGAAAGAGGTGTGATATAACTTGGGAAATATCTGGTTTTCCTTCTTGCTTGTGAAGCTCTGACGGTAGTTGCTCCATATCAAAATCAGCATCATCGCCAAATCACAATGGATTATGATACGGGGTGATGCTAGAATGAAGACACACCCAATTGTATTTATTGATATAATTTACATGTAAAATGTATAATAAATAAATATACAGTATAAATAATAAAACAAGTATATAAAATAGGCATACAAACATAGTATGTTAATAACAATACTCAGAAGTTGGAATCCGAGATACTGAAAATAAGATAATGTCCTTAGATTTTGATGTTTTAATAATAAATTAAGCTGTTAGTGAATAATGACACCATGGGTACCCGAGTATCCCAGAAAGTCGATCAGGGCCTTCGTCTCAGACATGTACTCGTCGGTCGGAATGGAAATCCAAGGCCCGCAGGACACTCTGCTCTGGCTTGACTTCATTGGCCGTCCAGAGAGGAGTCGATAGAGCAAAATTTTCCAAGGATGGCGGTATAAAGTGTTCGGAGAAAGCGCAACACACCTCTTAACAACCCTGAGTTATCTCTGACATGTCCATCCAGTGACTGGCAACCCACCGCCTGCCGGAAGTAGCAATCATATGATAGTTTTGGCTGGCGTACGCACCTCTTTTGTAATAGCCCAGTAATAATAATCCCTCCAGATTTCATTACAATAGCCCAAAATTTTCCCCACACATTCGCCATTCCTGCCGACACCTGCTCATCTAATATTTTACAGATAGGCCAATTAGTCAGCTCAAATATCTTGGAAAAGTCTATGAGTGTATCATAGTCATTAGCATCAAAAAGCTCGAACTTAGAGGAATTCCCAGCCCTTCAATGTTGTGACAGCTTTTGGGAGCCTGTCATAACTTAATCTGTAAGCTACACCAGATGGAAGTACCAAACAGCGCATATCTAACGAGCATGTCGAATCGCTATCTCCGCGTCAGAGTTCACGACACACTTACACACTACACACTATTACTATTGGTTCCATTGTTTACAGAGTGCATCGACGACTTTCCCTAAACTACCCTTGTGCACCAACAACACTACTCTCTATACTATCAAATGAATCATGCCCAGTATGTCAAATCTACTTTACTCTGGCCGAATGGTTCTTTTGTTGACAAATTTAGGTGAATCTTGAGAAATGGGGACACAGATTTTTTTTTCCAGGATCTCCTAGGCTTCACAAGATCGGATTCTTAAAACCTTACCATAAGCCATATCTCCCTGTTTGGAAAATATCAAGTACTTAGATATCATTCTAGGCACTAGAGTGATGTTTAAACCTCACATCCAGTTCAATGTTTGAACCAACAACCCAATTCTTGATCCTAGCAATATCCCGCTTCCGAATATGTTGTGATTGGTGGGGTCGGCTACCTAAACCTTTGGTCGATTTGGATCACGCCCTGGATTTTGACGCAGACCGTGAAATTCACTGTTTGATGACTGCATTAAAGTTGAGAATGTGTCCCCTGCCTCTACCGATCCGATCCCAACAGATGTGGAGGTGATTCGTGCTGTCCATCTGGATGGTGCGCGTGACGCGACTTAACGTCATTTGGAAGAAGAGGGCCAATTTCACCAAGATCCGGTTAATACGTGCTCTAGTATTTCCCATATTCCTATATGATGTGGAATCATAGATAATACAAGCTCGAGAAAGACAAAGATTCGCTGCATTCGAGATGTGGTGCTGGAGGCACATGTTACGCATACCCTGGACCGCCAAGCGCACCAATGCATCGATCTTATCGCAGCTTCGTATCCAAAGCCGCCTCACTACGATTTGTCGGCAGCGTATGTTGACCCACTTTGGCCACATAATGAGGAAAGGTGACCAGAGCCTAGAAAAGCTGGTCGTTGTTAGGAGCACAGCGGATAAACGAGTCCGTGGATGCTCCCTAACTAGTTGGAGCGATCAAATAAAAGGTTCTACCTCAGCCAAGTTTTGTTCGGACGTCAGAGACGCCATGGACAGACATAGATGGAGGCAGATCATACGATATTGGTGCGTGTGCGCATCCACATCCACCGATGATCACGATCCTCTGTTATGAGGGAACGACCACAGAGAGAGGTGTATAGATGATCATGGACAAGACTAAGATCATCTCGAATGTCCATGTTACATCTATACCGGTCATGGTTGGAAACACTAAGCTCGAAGTTGCTGACAAATATGTCTACGTAGGGCAAGTTATTCAGTTAGGGAAGTCTAACTTCGACTGAGAGGTCAACCGATAAATCTAATTCGGCTGGGCAGTGTTCGGGTAATTTCGACACATCTTCTCGTTCAAAATACCTCAACGCCTGAAGGGCAAAATCTAGGAATAGTGTGTTGTCAGTGATGACATACGGAATGGAAACGTGGCCATTCACTGCGGGCCTTATGGGGAAATTCAAGGTCGCTGATTAAGTCGTGATCTTCTAGGTAGGCCAGAAGTCGTATGTATAGCACACGCTTCGTCACCTTGGAGAGAAGGGAGGTTATAGCGATAGGCCTGTAATTCGATTGGTCTGATCTATCGTCCTTTTTGGGCACCGGGTGCACATTGGCAGTCTTCCAAGAAGACGGGACTTGCCCAGTGGAGTAGGAACGTACGAAAGGCACGTTAGCATAGAACACAACTCAGTCAGCGCTACTGTTTTCCATCAGGCAGGCCGTACGCTGGACTTCCTTAGTGGTATAAAAAAAAACTGCTACCGGTATACTATGTAGCCCACTCGACTTATGATTGTCAAGAGAGAGTAATGCCCGCCGACATCTCGCTGAGTAATGGAGATTTCCGGAATTGAACTACCGCACCTCGGGATGGTTAGGTGGCACAGCTTCCCCGTCATTCATATTCGAGTTAGAGGCAAAGAGTTTACCCAGTAAATAGGCTTTCTCATTGACGTTATGGGCCAAATTGCATTCCGGTTTTCGCATTGGTGGCATGGAAGAGTGACAGAAATTTCTTTCAGAAGCTTTAGCGTGCGACTAGAAAGCATGGCTCCCAGAGTGAAGGCTCGCAAGCCGCTCGCAAACTTTGCGACGAAATCGAACTTTGCTCTAACAATCACCCTTTTACTGGACCACGAGGCAGCATTCAATTTGTCGATAGTACGATATACGAACATACAGCTGAAACCAAGCTTTTGAAGTGTATTGAATATGACCGGCGGCTCCATACCCACTTTCTGCAAGGCAATTACTGCAATTCTATTTTCTTTAATACCCCATTTCATATTGTAATTTGATAATAAACACGAAAAAATGTGTAAAACGCGGGAAATCGAAAAAAAAACATAATAAAAGCATTCCAAGTTCAAATTAATTAAAGAATTTTCTATGTAAGAGTATTTATGGCCAGGCTAGTTATATGAATTTCTTGCGTGTGTGTTTTAAAAATCCATGTAACTGTTTAAATTCCTGAGGGTATCCCGCATAGTAATATAATTCTGACTCGAGACCTAAACTAAACCTAGATACTATGTCCTCAGAACAACATATGGGCTCAGACAGGGACTCATGACAAGGCTCAGACATTGTCCAACAAGACAAAAATAATGTTAAAAAAACTTTTGAAGCTCAAACGTTTGTGTTTGATGAATTGACTGATCATTCTCCTATTCTGTTACATATAGATAATAGTAAATACCAAAATTTCCCCTACATGTAAATAAATTTCGAGAACTGGGATGAATTTTATTCAACGGAAGATGTTAATCGAGCTTCAAAAATCCTTCTAAATGAATTGGGAAATATCAACAATACTACTCGTACCCGTAAAATACCAAAACATATGTCATCACTAAAATCACGGATTACTTTGTTTTTTATATTGTCACAGCATAGTGGCTCCGCTTCGCCTGTTGGTAAGCGGAAAAAGGAGCCCAAATTGCAGCGGCAACTGACAAATACAGTTGACGCTACTATGCTGGCCCGCAAGGTCCTTCTTCACGCTAAGGGCTCCACATTTTTGGGGTAGTCAGTTCAATAAAAAGCGGGATATAATGCACAATAAGGCAAGAAAATATTTTAATAATGAAGAATTAAAATATATGTATTAAAAAATGAAAAAAGACATATTTTAATCGTCAATTAGAAAAATATAAGGATAATATGAGTGAAACAGGAATACTATCAAGGAGGTATATAATATGAAAAGAATGAATACATTATCCAATAACCTATTAAATACAAACCTATTGTTGTATCAATGGGTGAAGTGAATAGGCTCTTTACATGACTCGGTCCTGCTCTTGCTAATGGAATACTCGATGCTCTTAACACCAATGAAAACGTTCTGTCGAAAAAATCCAAGTTAAATGATGCTCCATTAAACAGATCCAATGGAAGTGAACAACATTATTTATAGTTATTTATAGTCTTAAATCCAACGGTGCACCCGGTATTGATAAAATCACATAATCTATTCTAAAAACATTCCGTAAACTGCTTGCTTGAACCGATTATTCACCTAATTAATCTTAGTTTTGAATTTGGCGTATTTCCTAAAGTTTTAAAAAATGTTTTTGTTTGCCCTACATAAATCAGGTGAAAAAATGAACTACAAATTATAGGCTTATATCAATTTTAATTTCGATTTCAAAGTAATAAAAAAACCTCAATAAATCAAAGGTATATAATTTTTTTTGAAACTAACAATTTTCTGGGGCAGAATCAATTTGGATTTCGAGCTAAAAAGACGCTGTTCTTCAACTAACAACTAATATTACAATTTGTTTAAATAATAATGAGAAATGTTTTGGGATGTTTCTGGATCTGCGGGAGGCGTTTAATACTGTTTCTTTTCCAATCTAGAGAACTGTGGAATTCAAGGAAACACACTGTTGTGTTTCGAGATTACCTTACGGAGAGTAGGCAATGTGCTAACCCTCAGCAAACCACCTCAGCAAGGTAAACCTTGGGAACTTATGGTGTCCCACAAGGCAGCACTTTGGGTCCAACCCTATCTTTAACCTATGTAAACGAGCATTGTAAAATTAAAATTAAGGAAGCAGAAATGCAAATATTCACTGATAACACGGTTATATTGTTTCGTGGTTCCGGACAATGTTCGACAACTAACTGAAGAAGGTCTATGTACGATTACTACTTTGCTTGTTGAGTCTTAATATTAAGAAAACCTGTGTTTTAGCGAGACAAATGTAACATCACCAAAAGACTTAATGGTATGAATACACTCATAACCATGCAATCGTGAACCCAAGAACACTTGAATGGCCGGTGTGATTGTTCCCTATTAACAAGACATCAAATATCAAGGCGTAGTAATTGATGATAAACTAAGTTGTAAGAAACACCTTTCATCGGTGAGCAAGAAGTTAATGAAACTTATTTATATTTTTAAGGTCTTACGGCTAATAGCCAACATTAAACTTCTCTTTCAAACATATAAAGCCTTAGCTGAATGTGTCATTATTTATTGTATTTGTTCATGGGGATCGGCTGCTAAAATTCACCTCACAGAGCTGAACGAGCACAGAGAGCTGTGTTAAAGGCATTACTATAGCTTCCGTTTAGGCATTCTACACACTTATTATATAAACAGTCTAAATACTATCTGTACGCAAACGATTTTTTTTCAACATTAGATTTGCAGGCCTCATAATTCTACCCCCCTTTATGCCAAACATAATATTTAATCCAAAACTAAGAACCTATCTAACTATCAAATTAAAAGAAAAATACAGATTTGACTTAAAGAACTTAATTATGATGATGTTGAGACTTTGTTTGATATAAATTGATAGTTATATTGTTGTTTATGTACCGTATGAAATGATATGAACTAACAAACACATTACACACAAACTACCACGCAACCTCACACACAACCATGCACGTACCTACAGACATACACTTACTCACTCAAGCGTGCTTTACCGTACTTCGGCTGATTTCTAATTGTGTTAATTAATTGGTTCTATTATTTATTAGTAAACTTAAATGTATATTTGACGAGCTCGGTGGCGCAGTGGTGAAACGCGCTGTTACGCTACTTTGACACCGACGCTCGTGGGTACGATTCCCACACAGTACAAACATTTGTGTGCATGAACATGTCTGTTTGTCTTGATCTGGGTATTTTCTATGAATAATATTTTACAAAAAAAAAAAATATTTACGTATGTTTATCAGTTTTCTAGTACCCATAACACAAGCTTCGCTTACTTTGGGGCTAGATGGCGCTGTGTAATTTGTCCGACAATATTTATTTATTTATTTATATTGTTTAAAATTAGTAAAAACAAAAATGTACGTACATAGTTTTGGGAAGGAACTGTATCCCAACATACAGTTAACGCTAGTTTAGAATAATACCGTGTGCTTACATAAAGATTTGATGAGCATTTCAATAAACATTTACTTTACTTTTGGAATACGAATCATAATTGAAGGCTAATCTAAAGTTTCAAAAATCGGTAGCCTAAAATTTATGTCAATAAAATTATTCGTTATTTAACATTACTTTGCTTAAAGTTATTTTCAGAGTTATGGTATGTATGTAGGACTTTTACCGCTAGATTCATATTTATCTTATTATTCAGTACAAATAAGGGTGTAACCGATTCATAATACATCTAAATTATACAGATGATTCCTTTTCAGAATATATTATTTGTGTAAACAGCCCTGATTCATAAATGTTTCATAGATTTAAATGGTACATCTGTCACTTACAATGTAACATGCGTTTATACTTTTGATCAAGCGGTGCATTGTACCCTGAATGTGTTACGGACGGAATATTGTTAGTAAAGGTATACAACACATTTGTGTATCAGAGAAAAACTAATGGCCTTATTATTATTAAAAAAAAGTTATAAATATTGATATTGCAACTGGAAAGAATTACAGAATAGATAAATACAGCAAAAATAGACGTAGCAGGACGCAGAAGCTTTGGAACAAAGACCGTGCATAAAAAGAGCTGTCTTATTACTTTAAATGTGTAATTGCAATTTGGTGTATCTCGGAAACGACAATTTAAGTGAAATTGTTATTTAGATAGGATTTGCTTTTTTAAGTTTATTTATTCCGTCAGGCCCCAAGGGCCTCAAAGGAGGCTCGAAATGTATGGAAAATAGTATATAACGGGCTTTGACAGAAGGTGTATTAAAAAAATCGCATTTTTAAAAGTTGCCTCGTGATGAAAAAGCAGGAAAGCGTGGGTAGATTAGTCGCATCTTGTGATAGTATGAGAGAGAAGAAGAAAAATATGTACCATCGATGCAAGGATGGGATTAAAGCTTTAGTGAAAGTGAAAGATAAAATAATACTGCACGTGGAAGAGAAGCTGACGATAAACTTAGAGGCGAACACCAAACTCACTATTGGAAGTTGGTAAAGAAGTCACGATATGGTATACTAGCATTCAATAGATAACATAAAATCTAAAGTTAGAGACATTTTTTTGCTAACACCCAAAAAGCGTTACAATGGTGGATCAAACTACGTGGTAGAAAAACATTCTGGTTGCTGTGTAATAATATATGCTGGAGACTTATTGTTACTAATGCTCTGCTGTGTGATGTAAATTAGTAATGTAAATTGTATTAATCCACTTATGAGTATTGTAGAGCATGTGCGCGGGTAGGTGGTAGTTTGTCACGCAGTTGCATTAAGCAGGGTTGCGTGCTGTTGGCTCAGCTATTCGTGATAATTGTTGACAAAAAATAAGACGAAAGTGACTAGTGAGGTATGTAAGGACCGAGTTATGAGGCGTGGTGTAGTTTTCTCTGCCTACCTCGCAAGGTACTTGTTGTGAATATATAGTATAGCATAGAAAATAAGATCTATAAAAGTAGTTATGCTCATAAATGACCTAGTATAGTCTACTTTATGCAGACCATGCCGTGGTAATAGTAGTAACACCACCTGTACTGTAAATACTTTACACTGCGAATAACGTAAAGACAATGGCATTTGAAAGAAATGAAAACAGAATGAACGCAAAAGTCACGATTGATGATGAAATGTTGCAACAATTAAGTATGTTGTATATCTTTGATGTACTTTTAGAAGGAATGGAAGGTATACCGCTTATGTAGAGAGGTGAGTAAATGCAAGTGTTAAGATAAGAAAAGGCATCTACCATCGGTTCGCACGAGAATGCAAGAGAAAAGAGTGATGAAACAGATCTAGAACACGAACGTAGGAAACGTATGACCTGAGCTCAGAATACAGAATAAACCAGAAACCGCAAACACACCCAAAACTGAAGCCATACAAACTACTCTCAATGAGAGTAGTTTGACATTTGGACGACTAGTATATATTTGGCCACCGTGTCTATTACGCGTAAAAAATTCTCGATAGTTTTTATTAAATAATGCCGTCTTGTGCGGTTCTCACCTGCAAGAATGCAGTTAGAAGCATAAAAAAACAAGATGGGATCACATTTCATGTATAACTAGCGCATTTACATCTCATTTTATTTAAATAATGAATTTCTTTTACTCGTTGATAGTGGTAAACAATTTGGGCGAGTCCATTTTGTTCATGTTGCCAGTTTTACTGGTTTCTTTTCCCTACTTTTTTATAAAGTTGACATTGATGAAATAAATAATAAATGCATGTTAAGTAATTAAAAAATAGTTTAATTAATATAAAATATGTAAATATATTTATTTAATTTTAAGGTATTTACGATATGAGCCTATGAGCCATTATTTGAGATCTTTTAATAGTAGTTTTTTTATAAAAATGTTTTGTGTAAAACTATTCTAATTATTATATATCGAATTTTAGTTCCCCACTGATGAAATTATAAAAGCAAAGAGCAAGACTTCTTCATTTGTCGAAACGAAAAATGTATTGATTACCTCAGAATCAAAACGGCAATATTATTAGTACAACAAAATGTAGGTACCTAAGCAAAGACATATTTTTTGTAAATTAATTGTGTTTTATTTTATTAAAGCATTTTTTTATGCATAACAGTATATTAATATAACAACTTTTATATTAATATAATACTTTTAATTTACCCTAAAAGAGGCGACCTCTCACTAAGCTAGCAATACTGTACGGGTGGGAAGTATGAGGAGTGCGGGGGATTGCGAAATGTTTCTGGACACAGCGGACCGCATGTATTATCGGCTGTAGGCTCCTTCTGGTTTATTCTGTATTCTGAGGACCTGAGGAAGGCAAAACTCCCTTACCACGACCATATTGGTCGTGTGTTATCAGGTGGTTATAGGAGTCCTAGGTGAGGTATTAGTTTTAAGTTTGCAAAGTGGATGCCCATCTTAATGTCTACTTCGTACCCATTTTATTCAACGAAAATTATACATATTGTATGACAACGTGAGCGCATCATTTCGAATGCAGACATAATTCGATTTAATGTATTGTTTGAAGACAAGAATTATATATTATATTACGTATCGAATAATTATGTATGTAGCTAACCTCAAAATAATAGGTTATACACTACGAATAAATAATTTATTTATTCGTAGATTATACATTATAAAATATATAAATTATTGATATGGTATTTACCGTTAACGTTAGATACTATAGGGCTACATATAGTATCTAGCAAAGACAGTCCATTAAGCTGTTTTTATGGCATCAGTTACGTAGGTGAATTCAAATTCTTCATTTTGCCAGTAGGCCATTGTGGGCATTTGAACACGTTCTTCAAATTTGTAATTGTTAAAATTTTCTTATCATACTTTATACATTTTGTGCCATTTTTTAATCTACCAGGATTATGGTACTGACCCTTAGCGAAGAAGAAACACCGATGGTGACATGTCATGAAATGCCAAGAAACACATGTTTATTGTTTTTTCATGGTGTTTGTATATATTGAGAAGGATCATTGTTGTCTTGTGTGAGACTTCGGTAAATTTAATTTAAAATATGTTGAATTCTTGGTCAGCAGAAGCCGGTTATTTTGCTTCAAGGTATCTTCTTCCTGATGTGTCATTTACTAGTTTTTTTTATTAGCAATATCCTGTGCCGCATTGATGTTCTTTTTAACTATAATATAACTCATAACCAAACGCCAAATCATTTTACTTTCACGTTGTAAATCTGTTTCGTCTTTTCTCTTGCATTCTTGTTACATGTCCACCTGCGGCATTCCTCCTTCCTTAATAAACACTTTCAGATCAACTCTTTTTCTGACATGGTCAATACGATCTCGAGCTAAATACGTTACGCCTCAGAGTTTGCCCAATGCTCGCATCTTGACAACATTTATAGCTATACCTACTCAAATCTCGCTTCCATACTTTAGCGTTGAGATCAGCACCACGTTGTGTGTAGCGAACTGTGCCTTTGGGCTCAAGTCTTTCCTGCCTAGAAGTTTTCCCCAACGCTTTATTCAAACTATTCGCTATCCTGACGCCTCTCCATATCAGCGGTGAATCATCCATCGCTGCAAAATTTTCATCCTAGATGTACATAGTAACGGAAGTAACGGAAGCACAAAAGAGTGGCGAAAAAAGTGAACTGGGAAATTACAGATCCATATCTATTCTACCAATTCCGGGTAAAATTTTCGAAACGATAATGCTTAATAAATTTTGACTTTGCTTTACGACTAATTAAATATTTCATGATTCACAATATGCTTTTATAGCAAATACATTAATCACAGAAGCGAGGGTTTCACTGCAAAAGCATATTCTTAATGCTAGGGAGAGGTCGCAGGATGCTATTGGGACCTCTCCAAAGCTCTTAATTTCGTCGACCATCGGACATTATTACTCAAGCTGTGCCACTACGGAGTTAAACCTAAAGGTGGTAATTGGAGAGCTGTTTGCTGATGATACCTCTTTAATTTTTAATGTTACTCGCTAGTGTAAAAATATAGACAAGGTAAATAGTGTTCTGTCTGCTGTTTTGAGATGGTTCACATGCAATAAACTTTTATTAAACTCAATCAAAACCAAACTTTTTTTTATTTTATGTATATTACAAAATTTCGTGTACCAAATGTGACTTCTGCCAATACAAAAGTTCACATTGACAATAATAAATAAAATTAGTCAGTGATACAGTATTTCTCAGAATTACAGGCTTTACTTTGGAGGCACCACTGCAATTTAGAGTGTACTCTAATCTGCTGTGGTGCCTCTACATAAATAAACTTGTCAGTATGTTCAGTTCCGCCGCATATGGATTAGGACAGGTAATTTTAATAACGACATAATGCTGAACACAGCATTATGTCGTTATTAAAATTACCTGTTATGGAAAAGAGCGGCTGACATTGAAACAATTATCATGTAGTCAGCAGTCACTGTAACCATGCATGTTTATCAAAAGTAACATACCCAGCATAGCCATAGGATCTGTCGGTATCAATATAATACCTTCCAAAATATCTATATTTATTCTAATGCCAAGTCCCTTGCGAGGTAGGCAGACATAACTAACTCATTTACTTTTTCAACATTCACAGCTCTTTTCACTCGCACTAAATTTGTCTCTCCCATACCATGCACGCAGCAAAGTAGCGTAAAAACTAGCGAACGCAGTGATGATCCCCCCGCTAACGTACGGAAGTTAGCGTAGAGTTCAGCATTGCTTCGTGCCTGTTGGCTCATGTTTTTATAGGCCATGTAGGACCAAGAAGTTTCATTAACTCTCAATTTACGCTATTCGCGACATTAATTACTATTCGCTCACTCGTGTCTCCATATCAGCGACAGTATAGAAAGTATCCATCTGCAAAAAAAGCAACCAAGATATATAGTCACATCTACCGCACATAATGTTCAACAATCCCATGAGTTGACCATGCCATAGGGAACTATCAATTTCGCATTTAAGCAATATGTCCAAAAACTATTTCGTAAATTCTTTTTAAATAGTTTCTCATTAAATGTACTTTCATACCAATTAACAGCGTTGGTAAAAAATATTAGCAGTTCAAACTTAAATTTGCTATACATAGCGCTAAAGTACTTATGTAAGTGATAGCTAGGTTTTGTAGACAGAGCTTGAAAGCAGAATAAAAACGAAAACAGATGCAAGCGAAGCGTTGCACACAATCTGTGGCGTAACGCTTATAGAAGATTGCACGTGATCGATTATGGTGATGTGTGTTATACTAACCTTAATGTAGATCTGCTGCACCGGTTAACTAATAACGTCATTCGATTTATTTTCTGTTTTCGGAAATTTGACCACATTTCTTTCTACGGGTCTCAGCTTAGATTCCTCTAAGCTGAGATGACAAGCTACCAGATGACACCCCCTCCCCCCCTCCCATCTGTTAGCTTCGCGCAATCTGAGGTTGCTTTGCTTTGCATACTCTATTCTATCCTTTCCGAACAACAATCTCCAGATTACTCGAATTTCAATATATTCATTTAATCAAGTACAATTGGTAACAATAAGTAGTACACGCTAGTCGTTCGTTGATGTTTTTTGTTGTTACACAATCGCCTTTTTAGGCATTAGTGATATGGTTATTGAATTACTATAAATTACAATTACAACAATGATTAGTAAGTACTATAAATTACACTTACAATTACAACAATGATAGTCAAAGTAAAAAATAATAATAATATAAAAATTTAGAAGAATATCATCACGCTTTACAAACATTTTATTCAATTAAAGGAAGTCAAAAATTTTATGAAGGTATGAATGAATATAAGTATTTATAAATCAAACGTTTGAAAAAACAATTAGTAACTTGTGGTATATATTATATATAAACATTACATATTATATTAGAAATATAATTGCTTGACAGATTTAAAAGAGAATGAAAGTGGGTTGAGAATGAATGAGTTACTGATGATGACCAAGTATTACTTGCGTCTTCGGCCGAGGAGTTGCAGGAGATGGTGACTGCTATGAGTGGAGCTTTTGTTAGAAAGGGAATGAAGATGAATGTAAAGAAGACGATAGTGATTGTGTTTGAAAGAGATGAGGCAGTGACAGACTGCAATATCGTATATTGGAGACGAATAAATTGAACAGGTGAATGAGTTTGTGTATCTGGGTTCAAAGTTTACAAGAGATGGAAAGTGTGAGAGTGATATTGAAAGAAGAGTGAACGCAGGAAACATGGTGAATGGAGCTTTGCACACCTTTATGAACAGTCGGAAGGTGTCTAACAAGGCTCGCTTGGCTGTGCATGAGGGGGTGTTGGTTATGAGACTCATGTATGGAAGTGAAAGTTGGGTATGGCAGAAGAAACATGAAAGCAGAATAAATGCAGTTGAGATGAGAGCGTTAAGAAATATGATAGGAATTAAACTGAGTGACAGGATAAGAAATAGTAAGATAAGGAAACGTTGTGGTCTGAAAGAAGATGTAGTGTCAAAAATTGAGAAAGGTATGCTGAGGTTTGGCCATGTCAAGAGAATGAATGAAGAACGATTGACGAAAAAAAATTATCTTTTTCCATTATTAGTCCTGCACTTTATTTATACTTTTCAATAGGCCCAAGAACCATTTTTTCCCATGCAGAGTTCTGACGCGAATATTGCTATTTTGTAGGAAAAGTTTTCTATAAGATTTTCTTATGTGCCCTCTATATATTAAAACACTCCTTTACCTTTAAAACTTTCTAGGCTCAGCGGTTTAAGCTTAAGCGGTTTAATTGACATATCTGACATATAATCAAACTTAGCCTAATTCTTTACATTAGGTCTTTACCTAAGAAATTGCCATTTCATGTAGAAAAGACTATACTTTTCAGGAACACCGTTCCTATATGAAATCTATATGTTTGCCTGTGTGTGCGTTTGTCTGTGCGGTTGTCTGTGTGTGCGTTTGTCTGTGTGTGCGTTTGTCTGTGCGTTGGTCTGTGTGTGCGTTTTTTTTTCGAATATTCGAATTTTAACTTCAGATTCGGATTCAGCATAAAAAAGTAGAATAGGAATGTTCAAGAACACCGTTCCTATCTCTTAAGGAACATGGTCAAAATGGCCGACAAATAAAAAAAAAATTGAATTGTTATATAAATGACGAGCCAGGTGTTCCTCTGGCAATGCAAGCTTGCGCATTCTCAACTGGTTCTTTTTTAATCTGCTAGTATTTCGGAAATGATCATTGGCGGAGAAGAAATGCCGAAATAAACTTGCCAATATAGGTCTCTTTTAAAATTGTCAATTAGATATTACAAAAAAAAATACATAAGCATATTGGTACAATAATAATATCAAATGGTAAAATTAAAGATTATTAAGGACAGATAGTCTGTGCTGAATTATTTCCAGACATCTTTGTCAGTTACATATTCATCAATTCTTAATGTCTCTTTAGTTAATTTCTTTAGTTTCCTCGCGATGTTGGTCTTCGGCACTCAGAAAGCTATAATTACTTTTGGGATATCACTGCTTTAAATCTTTCATATTGTTCATTACCGTTTGTCATTTGAAATTCATAGATGTCTATACAATAGAAATCCTGTGACCAGGAATCGATCAACTTTATGTTGATGTTAATGCAAGGGTATATAATTATATGTCCTCTACTGACTATAAAATCAGTCTTGATGAATATAAAATCATAGTGATTTTTAGGACCACAGTTTCACTCGACCCGAGTGACCTGCACCAGACGTGTACTACCACGCTTTGATAGATAAGGGTCTAAATGTAAGTATTTCATTCAGACCAGAGGGAGACTTTGTACAAAAGTCGTCTGCATGGATACCTCTGTCTCACCTATTTCTACCACCAAGCAGCTAAATTTATACAACTGTGTTCCGGTTTGAAGGGTGAGATATGGCAGAGAAATTACTGGGTACTGTGACGAAACAGGCTTAGGTTACAAGATGGTGGTGTTAAGAGCGTCAATTGGCTGCGGAGACCGCTTACCATCTCATGCGGATTGCCAATCTAGTTGTATAAAAAAAAGGTCATAATCATAAAAATGTCCCATCCTGTCGTGAAGGTGAATTGATTCTCTTAAAATTTTCAATAAAATGTATTGAGCTGACTGATATTAACAATATAACAGTAACACAGCAAAGTGCTTAATGTATAAAGAATTTATAGGTACTACTTTTTCTATTTAGAAAATTCTTTATTTGATAGAATGCTTCGTTGGAATCCCTGAGACCCACAGAATGTTTTAATTTGATTAAAAATATATTTCTGTAATTATTTCATTTTAATTTAATCTCAAAGTCGATAAAGCGATTGAACTCAGAAATCAAAAGTTAGTGGTATTATTTACTTTTTCTTGTCTAGTTTACTTTACACACCGGATAAGCGTGATAGAGTTCTCTTTGACAAATTTATTAACAACAGTACAGTATAGAAGCATTTGCCGAAATAAATAGATAAGGACTGACTTAACAAGACACTCTTGATGCAATTTTCTTTCGCAGTAGTTACGCTGAAAATTTAAAATGGAAAACTAATATTTTTATTTTGATTAATATCTAGACTACCTTCTGCTCATACCAGCAGATTTGTATATTGAGCAGTTATAGCCTAGTAAATAAAGAACCAACCGATTTAACGACTGATCCGTTTCGTGCCCTACTGTGCTCATGTATCACTAAATTAGTGTTTTCCATACAATTACAATTTATACATATTTGTAATTGTCACTTGCATGGTGAAGGAAAAATTGCGATAAAACTATATTTCGGAAGACGTATGCTCTGCCCTATTAAGAGCCAGAGTTTCCCTGTGGTTGCGGAGGTTGACGACTTCCTGAAATCCTTAGCCTTACGTAGCGCATTCTGACGGATTAAGGAATGGGATAACGTTAGAAAGAAGACTTGCATCCGTTCATGACTTCGTTCATATAGAGATGTTAAGTAGCCAATTACCTTCTCCATGTCCTAAATCCAAAGATCAAAGATCAACAGCAAGCCTTACATTCACAGCGATGGGATGGGATTAACGAAGTTGACGTAACTGTCTATAAACGTACTATTACCAGGTATGTAGCAATACACCAGTCAGGCATTATAGTCGACCACAAATGTAATAATACATTGATATTTAAACCGTCCTTATAACGTGGGAATAAGTAAACGTTTTTGCAGTGCCTGGATGTCATCTACCATCGCCCAAGCACGAAATGTCGATACCCGTTATACTTGACACTAACATCTTTAGTAGGATTTGAAGTAATTAATATAACAAAAATGTAGGGTGCATATCAAGGGTAATCAACCAGAGTGGAGAACTACCACCATCAGAGAAAACTGCAGCGAAATATCAACTCGGGAATTGTTGTGTACAGTAAGCTCCTGAGTAGTTGCTCTAATAACAGCAGGGAAGTTAGTATCCGATACTTTATGTAAAGTGGGTGTGCGTACTTCTCGACATTGTATACCTCTCAACGTAGCATAAAAAATAATATACCTAGTTCGGCCATAAGATCTGTTAAAAATGAATATGCATTATTTTGTTCTGAAGTAATGTAATCATAATAAAACTTATATGTGCATATTTATGAAAGTCTCAGCAAAAAAGAAAAAAAAATGATTCTATTCGAAATGGCTACCTTTGGCTTTGATACAAGCCTTTAATCTGTCTGGCCACAAATCTATGGGTTTACGCACTGTTTCTATAGGGAATTTAGCCACTGCTTGCTCTAGAGATTTCTTAATAGAGACAATGTCGGCGTATCATTTCAAGCACGCCATGTCCTCTAAAACTGACCATAATTTGTAGTCTAAGGGGGTCAGATCTGGGCTAGACGAGGGCCAGTCTTCAGCTGTTACAAAGTCCGGAACATTGGTTTCGAACCAGGCTTGGGTAATTAGTGCTTTGTGCCCAGGTGGAGAGTCCTGCTCGAAAATCCACGGTACATTTTTAAAAAGTGTATTGCTGAGAGGTTTCACAACACGATCCAAGACACTCTTTTGTTACACTTTGGCTGAAGTCGTCACTCCTTTTTTCACAAAAATGAAGCTTTGTGACTCCTAGATAAAGCACACCCGACCAAACCATTACAAACGCAAAAACGATGCTGACCACGGTGTACCTTTCCGACTACTGGGGCGGCTTCTTTAGAACTGTGTGCTTACACTTTGCCATTTTGCACATTGTAGTGCTCTTCAATCGTGAATTTTTTATATTTCTTCTTAGGATATTTCTGTGCCTTTCACCTGCGTATTGGGACAGAAGGCATTTTGATCGATCATCCTAAATAATCACTTAATCAATCCCTACAGTCGAATAGCTGTAGGGATTGATTTAGGGCATGTCCTGAATATCTACAAAGCGCGCAAAGATACAATAAGCGCCGAGCGTCTTGTTTTATTATACGCGACAGAATCCTAGCGGAAATCTTCATTTCTCGCAAATCTCGCGATAAAATTTATGTTACGGCGAATTCTGGCTTTAACAGCCTTTGTAGTTCCAACAGCACACGCTCGCCCCAATATTTTATGGTCTTCAAGAGAAGAAGTATTGGCATATCTGTTGATAGTACGATATACTCGTACGAATATACGGCTGATATCAAGCTTTTGAAGTGTCTTGAATACGACCAACGGCTCCACACCCACTTTGTGCAAGGAAATCACTGCAATCCTATTTTCTTTAATTTTTCTATTCCGTATTGTAATTTGATAATAATCACGAAATAATAGGTAAAACGGCGGGAAATCGAAAGAAGTTTTGAACATAATAATCGCATTCCAAATTCAAAATAATTAAAGAGTTGAAAAAATGAAAACTTTTTCTATGTAACAGTATTTATGGCCAGACTAGTTATATTTTTCGCTTAACCTACTCACTAGATTTAATAGCGAAATATCTCTCACTCCGAAGCAAAAACTACATTTAGTTACCTATAGCTAATCAGTAGCGTAATTCTTAAAACTAAATCCAATGGCAATCCATTCAATCACATAGTAAAATTTCGTAAACCCACCTAAAATTCTGATTGCAGGGATTGAATCACGGCAATAGTATTTAATTATACTAAGGAATTGTATTTTTTACTTGATTACCATCTCTTTATGATACCTGCACAAATTTCAGAACATTGGCAAAATAAATCCAGGGTTTGTTAAAAGATAATTATAATGTTGATTTTTTAAAACTTAATCTAGTTTCTTATTTTTAATATTATTGTTAACGTCATCTGTTATAAATTTATTTAAATATGTTTGTTTTTTGGCCAACCAATCAGACGCCACTAGCGGTGTTCAAAAGTTCAATTCCAATTGGTTTCGAAAGTAAGATCAGGACATCTATTGAAAGTTGTATACAAGTTAATCAGCTGACATATACTGAACAGACTAGTCTGATAATCGGACTGCTGATGCCGAGGAGAAGAATGTACTAACGAATTCTCGGTTTGAAATTATTTCGCAATATAGTTACGTTTAGGTACCACCTAATAACACATATATGATTGAATGTTCTAATTATAAAACGAACGATTTGAAAGAACCTCCATTACAGTAGTAATTTATCTACGTGTATCCTTGTTTTATCAAATTAGTTTTTTTGGAGTTTACTCCTTAAGAAACGATTTTGAATTATAAGGGCCGGTACGGAAATTTTATGAGGAGTAAAATCAAGTGATGGCGTTAACCAAAATTGATGGCGCTAGGCGCGTCGGATTAAAAAGAGACAAACATATACATTTGTAGGATTTGACGTGCGAGAGAATGAGATTGCGCGCCTTCATATTACGATACTTGTATATTGTATGTACTATTATTAAAATATCATTGGAAAATTTGGAAGAAAATGATTCGAGAATCCGAAATAATTTTGGATGCGGTTAATCGATAGTTCACATTTTATGAGTAATATAAATTTTATTCTTATTATTTGATGATGAGACTAAATGAACACATCTATTTTATTAGATGCGATCATTTACTCTCTTTTTATATTCGATATATATATCATAATTATCGTTCCTAAAGAAGTAAACTCCAGTCGTGCGTCGAAGTTGACACACCCACACTTTTTTCATATTTACATTAAATAATTAGATATGAACTTGCAAATGATTAACAATCTTTAATTCGTAAAATTTTAAATTTATATTAATTTTAATTTATAGTAATGGCATTATTTTAAAAATCAGTTATAGGTACATTTGTTTTTCGTTGATATCTCTTTCCGTTAGCATGGAAAAATGATTTTCCCTGTGACACAGACGATACGGAATATCAACAACGTAAAATGGAACAGGTTAAAAACGTGAACGCACAAAGCGTTTTTGGTTTGATTTCGTTCTGAAAATTTGGATCTTAACAATAAGAGAAAATTTAAATTATACCTACTCGTAAGAACATGTGCCAACAAATCAATCCCAAATATTATAAACTATAAATAAAATACACGCTACTTTTGAACTTTTATTCCTTTTTTTTGTTTCTTTAACATAAATAGCATTTATTTTTAATTATTACAAGTTACAGTTACAAACGTACAATTATGTATTGCACCATTAATAAATAATAATATAAAATAATCTTTTATTTTAAACTACTGTACCTAAAATATGGTACATTACGACATTGCATAGCGCCGGTGACCTTATAGTAGAAAAATATCGAAAAAAAAGCTTAAAGAGTTTTTGGTTCCTTTATTTGGTTGGTTTTAAAAAATGATGGTGGGACGAACGGTCGGCGTTTGGCATTAGTGTGGAGACACGGCAACGTTAGGGCGAGCCTACCGCCGAGCGCCCGTCCCGACTCGCAAACTCCGCAATAGGTGGCACCACTGGGCACGTGGCCTACCACTGCCATCTATTGAATAGATCATACATCACTTAAAGAACGACTAGGCTTATACCCGACCGGAATTACGCCCCGATATCGACTGATGGAGAGAAATGCTGGAGTGGCGGGGCGGCGATGAGGCGCTCACTCTGTGCTAAGGGCACGGGATTCTTGCACCAAGTATACTTGGGAGCCGGGCACTGTTGAGGTGGTAACGAAAGTGCGGTGCTTGGCGCGGATAAGGGACAGGTTGCTCTCGGCAACGTCGGCACGGTCTTCGGCGGCTTCGAGTTCGCGTTGGAATCGTCGTACCCTTGTTACGCTCTGCTGGGATACACCCTCCTGATAGACAAAAGAGAAATATTACTATATATTTCATTCATATGTGGTAGGTATACATCTATATGCGTATATCAAATATCCTACTAATATTATAAATGTGAATGTCCGTTTGTTTGTTACGCTTTCACGCGAAAACTACTGAACCGATCATCATGAAACTTTGTACACATATTCTTGGAGATATCAGAAGTAAAATAGGATACTTTTTATTAAACATATATATTTTATCAATGCGAACGCAGCCGCGGGTAAAAGCTAGTATTTTAAAAAGTTACTGTCAGATAATTTCATATCTAATAGCGGCATTGTCATGGTATGTGAAGTATCTACCATAGCCTTTTCGCAAGACGATTACGCAATCTTGGTTTTAGGTTAGTTATACCTTCCAAACCACTGTCCTACATTAGGTATCACTTCTTTGAAATTTCTATTAATTTCTTACCAAATTATTTTAATATAACAAATTTACCTGTTCTGTCAACTGCCTCTTGTAGATGTTGACTTTCTGGCTGGTCTTCTCCAAAGAGTCCTGAAGGAGAACAATGTTCTTCTGGTCTTCCTCGCATTGGATCATGACCTCCTTGAGCTGGCGTTCCTTCTTGCGGAGGATCTTGATTGTTTCAGCGTGTCTCCTCTTCTCCTCGTCCAGTTCCAATTCCATATCCTTGATGCGCGCCTCCAATTTGCTGATGATGCGCTTTCCACCGACAATAGCGTTGGCCTCAACCTCTTCGAGGCGGACGGAGATATTCTTAAAAAGAAATAAAATGCACATTTTAAATATTACGTATCACATAATTATGTATTGCATTGATTGTGGTTATAAAGGGATATAAATCACAGAAAACCTAGAGAGATCGGTATATAATTAGCCATATTTTATACATTGAGCAAGAATAAATTTGTGATCATTTTTGATTCATCTATTAGCCATTGTTCATTAACATCAAAATCTACAGTATGTCGTAAAGTTCACATACAGCAATTTAAATATTATGGTATAAAAACTGACCTTGACTTCGATCTCAAGAGATTTCTTGACTGCTTCGATCTTGACGATCCTCTCTTGTTCCTCGTGCAGATGCTCAACAGTGTGTTTCAGTTCAGTCTGAAAGATAAATCTTCGTCACATTTTTAAGAATAAACACAACTATTGAACAATATTTATACGTGCAAGCTAAAAATATTTACAGTCATGTGATAAGTCGTGTCAAAGTGCTGAAGAACAGAGAGAAAAATAAAACGGAGAAGACGGGATGCACCTCTCACCTTTTTTCAACCAGGCAATAGACGTGTTACGTTATCAGGAAGGTAAGACTAGAGGGTACCAAAAAAAATCTAAAATGGCGATTCCACTGACAGTAATGTGGTCCTTAAATTTATTCCGATAATTAATGTTTTTATTTTTTTAGAAATTTAGTAACTGATTCGTTTGGGTACACATATGTGATCTAGTAAAAAGGGACCCCTGTGAGATTATTTTTGTTCTCAGTTCTTCAAGGCGTCTTTTTTTATAAAAACGCTACATATTTAGCTAAACGAATTTTTGCTATAATTTATATAATTATAGCTAGCTTTTTAGGCATTGGGATAATATAAAATTGTAGCCTATGAAACGAATGTTTCTACAATAATTGGATAGGTTACTTTTGGTTGTCCTAGGATCAGGTAATGATGGACAAATCTAATAAATCATACGTTCTTTTTTCCAATTGTCCGATCCTAAGTTTTGTAACTTAATCCTCTGTAACAGTTGCCCAGTTTTTTGAATTGGGTATTTCTTTTTAAACAATTATCATTATTGATTTTATTTTACTAACTACGGATAGTATATGCAGAAGTCATAGGATTACACAATTATATTTAAGTAAATACACGACATTGGCTGATTATATTAATCGTTTATGTGGTAACGTTTAGTACAAAGTTAATTCGTAAACAACTATGCGTACAAGTCTACAAATTGGCCATACGTTAATCGTCGTCAGGTTGGGAACGTAGTGGATTAATGAAATAGAAGAATTTTAATGTTACAATTAATCAGTCAAAATAGAATATCATATCACAAGGAAGAAGAGCAATATTGTACGGCAATGTGCAATTTTAAAAGCTAAGAGCCTCGAAGGAACCGTGATTCATTGCTAAATATGTTATGTATCTCATTTAGACAGACATAAAACATAGAAATAACAAACAATCTGCATATTGATTATCAATTATAATAAAAATATGCCAACACTGAAGTCTTGTTATACCTTTTCGGTGGACATTTCTTGTCGTAGTGGGGTTTTAGTTTTTTTATACTTTAATTTTATATTGGGGTGGGGAATAAAAGAGCAGAGAGGGCAAAAGCACTTTTATGGAGACTACTAGTTTGCGTTTATTTTGACTTCATCTTGCTTGATATAAACTGTTCTAAAGGTTATTGTGATTTTTATCTCTCCTTATTGGTAATCTTTTTTTTTTGTATTACTTTATTGTCGTCATAAGCCACTATGTTGTATTCTCTATGTCATATTGCCTATAACCAGTGAAATTAATTTTTACGGTTACCGGTTTTACGATTAGATTGGAAATTATTTTTCGTCGAATCAGTAGCGAAGGGGATATAAATCTAACCTGAACGCGTTGGTATCTCTCGTCAGCCACGCGGAGCTCCTTAGTGATCTCGTCGTAATCGGCGGCGACGGCAGCCAATTCCTGCTCGATCTTGGCCTTGCTGCTTGAAAGGTTCACGTTGATAACGGTCAACTCGTTGATGCGGGTCTGCGCCTCCTCGTACGATTGTTCGATAATGCGCTTAGCACGAAGGGACTAAAAAACGTATTAATTTATTAAACATTGTTAGAATTCAGCATATCTGTAGTTTGTTAAATTGAATTTTATAATTATAATAATTAGTTTGAAACTTTTACTAGTCAATAAAATAATTATAATCAATTAGCTGTTATTTTGCTAAAATAACGCAAAATTCTTTTTTTCTCTATGTTGTGCAAATCTATAAATCCAACCAAACAATTCAATCAGCAGATCAACAACGTTAATATTTCAATAATATATTTATGAATAATGTACAAGTAATCGATAATAACATAGTTCTTTATGCATGATGTCAGTAGATATATAATTCTGGTATCGACAATATACTAACCTGTTCGTAATTGCCCCGGATCTCTTCGACCTCGCCGGTGAGAGACTGTATCCTGCGCTGAGCAACGCCATATTGGTCAAGGGTCACCTGGAGTTGCCTCTGCACCTCATCATAGTGGGTCTGGATCTCTGTGAGCTGGTATGATAGACTTTTATTAGGTACATTATCGCCTGGGAGATTCTGATAACCTTCCTCACTAAATTATGTAAGCAATACTTACATAATTTAGTGAGGAAAATAAATCAATACTTCATCTAACAGTGGATGTTATAGTGAACAAAAAATGTATAATTAAATAACTTTTTGTTTAATTATTGCTTATTTAACAGGTTCACAGTCCCGAAGCAATTTGAAACCTTCTTTCGACACATCCAAAGTTACGTCATTATTGCATTCAAGTATTTATGGATTTTATGATACTTTATGTGTCATTATGATTGAAATTTATTATATCGATAACTTCTAAAGGCAATGAAACATTTACTTAGGTGTTTATTATTAGTCGATTCTTTATTTTATTTTGAAGGATATATTTCAAGAATAACTTAAAGAAACGTAAAGAAAATTAGACGGCAAAAGAAGTAGTAAAACTAGCTACATTGGTGTCAAGTGAATGTACAATATGTAAAATTGCATATTGTCTACAATGTTTTCAAGAAAAACAATCATGATTGAGAAATCATACTCGTCCCTAAGTCAACTTTGTTTTTGGTTTGAATAAGTTAATTAGGAACTTGATTGGTTAAAAATGTGGTTTTTGTAAATTTTACTGATACTAAAATTAATAAAAATACATAAATACATATAAAAACTATTATTTATCAAAAGATCAACTGTGAAACTACTAGTGAAACAATTCATGACGCAGATGTGCCTCATTGGACTGTGGAAACCTGTTAAAAAGTTTGAAAATTTATGCTTTATTAGGAAATATCAAATTTCTGCCTAAAATACCTGCAGTGACTGCTTCTTGATGGTCTTCTGCAAGTCAATGTTGGTCTTATTGGCGACATCGAGAGAAAGCTCCAGCTCTGTGATCTGGATCTGCAGCTTCTTCTTAATGCGGGTCACCTCCGTCTTCAGTTTGGTCTCAGCTTCAACCACACGAGCATTGAGTTGCTCGATTTCGATGCTGGTCTGCTTGCTGATAATAATAGAACATATCATATTATCACATCATTATCACCATTATTATTGTCCACAAAATATATACAAACAATAATTCACATCTTAAAAACTAATTACTCCACCTTTTGTCTATTAAAATACTCGTGTTCAAATTCTCGAATTGCTTTATTGTTTGCTTCAATTCCTGCAGAGGTTGCAGATAAGTTTCTTCTAATATTATTGGCACTTCAGCTTTGATTCTCACAATACATGGCCCTGGGGATGATTCACGCACAGTTCGTATTGTTTCTGAAATTGCTTCCGATAGTTTAGTTTCATTTGTACAGGAAAGGTGTGTTTGCAAAGATTTTGACAATATGTTTTGAGTTAATGCAGCATAGTTTCGATCAATATTTTTCTTTCTGGCTTCCGTGTCCATTCTTCGCAATTTTCCTTTTGCTACATTTTTTCTGCTCTCCTCGAGTAAAGTCTGTGCAATTGCTCCAGCAGATTTTCCTCTATACATTAAAGCTTTACTTCTTAAATCTGCTCCTACGTTTGCTTCCGCTTCATATAATTCAAGTTCCTTTTCAATTTCGTCCATTCTTTTCTTTTGTCTCTCGGCCTTGATATTTTCTCTGTTTACCCTTTTTTTCTTAGTTTTAGTTATAACACTTTCTACACCGACGTGCTTTGTTACATTAGCTGCAGCTGCCGTAGCAATCACGGAGAAAGGAGTGCGTTTTATTATATCAAACGTATTCAAATCTCGTTTAGCTTGTTCTGCCACTTCACGTGAAAGTTTAGCTACCTCTTGTTCTGTATACGTTTGCACTTTTCCGGACTTATACTTGTCTAATCCTCGTTCATTGTTCCACGGTAAATGAGGGGGCTTCTTAGCGATACCCTTTTCCTTCGCGGAGATATAGTCAATCATTGGCTGATAAAAGTTAATCCCGTAACCATAATTATCTTCGTAGACTGCAGTGGGGGGCTTGTTCCACTTATTGTAGTTAGGCACATTGACTGGTGCCATTATGAGGCAGATGATAGATTTACTATCGGCGGTTAACGTCGATTGTTTCGGTACTTATATCAGCCACACTGACATGATTCGGCAGGGCTCGAGGTTGCGTAATTGGGCCAACGGTGAAGTCAGCCCCGTCTTTTGTACATTTTCACTGGCACTTATGTGCCAACATTTATATGTGATCACCGGTAATATTCGCCAATCAGACGAGTGGTTATATATAAATGGATACTGTGCCAATAATTTGAGACATGTAATATATTATTGCATGTTTTATTGGATCCAGGAACGTACATGTAATAAATACGTCATGGTGTGGTTATGTGTATCTTTGGAAAAACTCCGCAGGTGTTTGTGGTGGTCAAAATTAATATGTGATAACTTTAATTAAGATTAATCTATGCTGGTGAGGATTTGGCGTGGTTCCATTGATAGATCTGTGTCATGGTGATTGTAAAGACCCGTCAGTCGCATGGTTTCATGACACTCGTCAATCAACGGATCTAGAGGAAAAAGGGTGGGGGACTGGTGTTGAAAGATATGCAAAGTTCATAGTTCCGAGTCTGAGATCGTCGAGCGTAGTGCAGTTGTCGTTGCAGTGCAGCTAGTCTGATCTTATAATATCTTGTGCGAGCAGGCGTGAAGGATCAAATAAATTAAAGTATATTTATTTAGGCTGTAATCATTTTTGACGTATACGTTTTATCGTTAAATAGTTAAAGGATTTTGGGAAATATTTCACAGGTAAGAATTGCTCGTTATTTGTTACTGACCTCCGGCATACTGATAGTTCACCGTAAAATATTTACATATTAACATTATAATTTAAATTTATTTCAGATTTATATATTTTTTTACGTACCTAGTTTTTCTTTATTTTTTTTTTAGTAATTAGCTATCTTTTATTCATGTAGTTATCGCAATTGAAAAAAAAGATATGTCAGAAAGGGATAGGTTACAAAAATTTCTTTCTTCTCTGAGTTCTTGTTCTGCTACTGTTATCATACTTTACTAGTAATAATATACTTACCGGATGGCTTCGATCTCTTCCTCCTTCTCTTGGAGACGACGCTCGGCCTCGTGACGGAACTGACCCAGTTCCGCCGTCAGCCTCTGAGCGCGCTGCTCCTCAGCTTTGCGGCCCTGTTGGTGATATTATTGTTTTCAATATTTTTGTATACGAATCAACGCAATTCAAATAATGTTTTTTTTAATATTATTTTTACTAATATAATGAGGTCACATGTTAGAAAACGCGTCGCGAATTTTATCATTTTCATTTATATAAATTGTTATCATAACATATTGCTATTGATTCAAGAAAGCATGGAATGATATATACGTAGTAATATATCCATAATGGTCATAACCATGCGATTCTATGATATTATAGGTTGCCTGATGCGAGTCGTACATTTATTTGCCCAAGATCGCAAATGATTGCCAACAGGGTAATATTTATGTCAGGGTATTATAGGATGTGCTCGTAATTTTGAACCAAAAACTGCATTGCGAAAGTGTTGTTGTTTACAAGCTAGGATAGTGATAAAAACGTCACAATAATGATAAGCGACTTGTAGTTTATGACTGATTGATTTCTGGAATAGGCATACACCTGTTTTTGTATTCATGTGATTAATTCGCGGTACTGTTCAGGACGATGATTTTTACAGGATAAAGGTCACATAAGTCTTGAATTTGCGTATTGGCAACTCTAAAAACGACGACATTGCTTCCAATTGACTGGCAATAGTAGCATGTAATACTCGTAGGTTATTATGCGTCGTAGCTCTTTTCTTCCTGCAAAGGCGTCATTTTTTTAGTACGTTATCGCGGTTTGGTTGATTATTATTTATTTTCTTTTATTTCTGGATTTCATTAATAGGTACTAATAGCAATCTCTATATGCAACACTTTTATCATTTAGTTAGCAACTAAATGATTAAAAGTATTGGTTGCAGGTATTATTATGTTAATTGCCAACAGTTACGTCTGTAGATTCTATAATTAGAGAATTAATACTGGGTTCGCACGGAAATCTGGGTGACTACCTTAAACTTTTATTTAGTGTCTGACGTCGTGCCAAAGAATTGCTAACACCCCAAGTTCATTACAACATTCCTTGACTGTAATTTATGAATCTAATTTAAATTTTCATTATAACTGACTGAAGTTGCATTTTATACAACGTTTCGATTTTTTGTGTTTTAGTCGCATCTATCAGACTTATTTACTGTTTTCTGCTCATATCAATAATGGTTTAAAATTTATTGTCATCAGGCGTGTCTCGCACTATCTCTACCGGTCCAGCGCATACTTCATACCCTATCTTAAGAGTGAAGCACGAAAATTAACAATTACTCATAAAACTGATATTTTAAAAAGACTGACAAGCTTACGAAAAACATTTAATCTTTTAATATGGTTTTGCTTGTTTGTATATTATATTCAACCATATTGAAGATGTAAAATGGATTAGGAAGCTCTTACTGAATATCTGATGCAAAATTTTCTAATTTTGTTTATAAAAATCCTAAATCCTACATCTTGTAAGTTAAGATAATTCTGGTTACAAGTATAACTAGTTATAATAATGGTAGCCAGAATTACCTGATTTCTCTTCAATAAGTCGTTAGATATAGCCAGAATTACATCTACAGTTTAAGATAACATAATTTTGATATTGCGGCTTGATTTTGGCTTCCGAAGTATGTAGCATAAAATCGTATCAACGTCAACATAAACGCATATCATTGCTCTCATCATTATAGTTGTAACATATCGTCGTGTTTGTCTTTGATCTTATTATACACATATTTAAATATATTAATTTCTTTGTCTGTATTTCGACAGTTAACGAAGCAGGTTTAAGAAACATCACTTTATCCAGTAATCCGATGAAAAATCGTATGACACGGAAACGGATTTTTTTGAGTTTGAATATTTTTTTCTATTTAAATAAGGTATTGCTTTTTAATTTTCTCTGTATGATGATGTAACGTCTTTAGATAATAAGTTGAATAGAAATGAATGTGTACTTTTTTTTGTATTGTTGTCAGCTAACTAGTGTTGTGTTATAGGGTTTTATAACAATGAATACTAACAGCCTCAGCTTCCTTGTAGGCGGCAGTGAGTTCCTCTCGCTCGTTCTCAAGACGGCGCAGCTCGATCTCGAGCTCGTGAAGACGGCGGGTCAACTCCGTGATGGTGGCACGGGCATCGTGCAACTCATCTGAAAATTACCAGCTACCATAGTTACCAGGCACCAAAGGTAAGTATATCCAGCATAGTCACGATGACCTAGATGTCTAAGATCTATCTATAATTTCACGCCAAATCCCTTGCGAGGTAGGCAGGTAGAACCATGCGTCACATGACTCGGTCCTTACAAAAACCTCACTAGCTTCTTTAACATTCATTGCTCTTCTTATGCACGCTCACCAGTTTCTAAGGCTCCTGACATCACCCACTGATAGTACACGTACGATTTGGTCATGGTAGGTAAGTGTTAGCCTTCCCCGGCTCCTACATTATACTACTTTCGCATTGTATATATGTTTCGTAATTCTTTCTTTCGTAATGAATTATGCCTAAGATATATTCCCCTATACTCCATTCCAATTCCGAAGTTTCATAACGACTCTCTAGATAAACATACATTGCACGTTTCACGTATATAAACATAATTTGTTTATGGTAGTAACTCACCATTTATTATTATAAGAATTTTAAATTGAGATATTTATTTGACTTTGTTACAAAAAAAATGTAAATGAACATATAATGTGACTTCGTAATTGGACTGGAATATACGTCTGTTTTCTATCTTCTTCGATACTTTATCGGCTGGATAATATAATAGAAATTATTGCATACCAGGAAATGGAAAAGGAATGTAGTCAGCGTTCTTGCCACCACCACACCCCGCGCAATATGCTCTTAGATTTTAGCTAGCTTTATTTTGTTAAGTAACTATTATTATTACCTCATTTTTTATTTTTTACACTGCGTCGGGTGGCATACAAGCATACAGTCACTCTGTCAAGATACGGTTACCGTCGCTCTCTCCCGTGAGTTGCTTCGCCTCCCTACTATCGCTGTAATTCTGCGGAAGTTACCTGGTAACTTTACTCACGCACTGAAGCACTCCAAATTGTTAGTGAATTGTTGTTTATTTGTGTTCTTCTGTAGTATGTACTTATACAGTCAAACGCAACCAATTTCTATACCATCATGAGAAACAGTGCATGGTTGCCAATGTGGGTAGCATCTAATTTATTTTCCTATTAATATTTATATTTCACTAAATTTAGAACTATAACGAGGTCAGACATCGTACCCATTGATATTAAAAGCGATAGTGTAAATTGTGTTTTATCCAATGGTGATACAAGAAACCCTATAAACTGGTGAGCGTCCTTAAAAATAGTTATGATTGGTAAAGTACGAGCATGTAAAATATGTAAGAAACATATTGTGTGAAGCTCGGTGTTATCTGCAATAAGGGACATGAAGATATAAATACCTATTGGTGCCCGAGAGAGGGAACTAATTAAAGAAGTATGATAAAATAATATTCCGTAGATATATTTTAAATTATATCGTGTCAATTCTACGCCAAAAGATACTGTGTCGTACTTACCGCCCAATTTCTTGTTCTCGCGGCCCAGGGCGTCCTTTTGTTCACGGGTCTTGTCCAGCTCGTGGCTAACACGCTGCAATTCAGTCTGTTTATTGCGCAGATCGCGCTGCGAAACCTCATACAGTTGCACCGTCTCCTCCAATCGCGACTTGATCTCGATGTTCACACGCTCCAGCTGCTCAGTTCTCTTCTGCAGCTCCCGAGCGGTCGCGTTGGCCTTCTCCAGGTCGATGATCAAAACTTCCACCTATAGGTAATAATTCAATTCAAACTATTTATCTTAAATGTATATAATACTGAACTACCTGTAATTTTAAAAGATAAAACATATTTTTCAAATTGTCTGAAACTTGTTTCTACATACTCGTTGGCTAGGTACTCGGATTTCAGAGATGGAAGAACTCATAGAGACTATTGGAAAAACAAGTACCAGGAGTTCTAATGCTTTATTTTCTTGATGATGACAAGCTGTCACCGCAATAATGGATGGTCACAACACAAGAGCCAGTACTCGCGCGTTGCCTACGCATTAAAAAAACCGATTCATGAAGATAACTACGCCGTAAGTTATTAAGAATACCTAGGAAAGAAATTTATTTCACAACCTAAAAGATTGCGGAAGAATATTCATCATTGAAATGATGAATTTTCTTTTTCTTTCAAGCGCATGCTGTGACAATTTTTTCGATAACATGCAAATATTTGTTTTAACATTCAATATAGTTTGTTTTAACTCAAGAGGAAATACTCAAGTTACGTTTTTGAATTAAAAAAAATATAGTGTTACTAATTTCTATTAGAATAGCCTATTACAGAAATTTATGACTAATTTTCACTTATCTTACCTCGCTTTGCAGACGAGACTTTTGCTTTTCAATGTTGCTGATCTTGGCAATGAGGGTCTCGATCTGTTCTTCTTGTTCCTGGATGCGGACGGAGTACTTGCGGCGGATCTCCTCGATTTCTTCAGCCCTGGCAGCGGCCTCTGCCTCGTATTTGGAGCGGTAATGTTGAACCTCTCCATTGGCCTTGACCAACTGGCGTTCCAGGTCCAAACGAGCTTCAGACTCCTCTTCAAGTTGAACGCGAACGGATTCCAGGTCAATTTCAACCTAATGAAAAATATATTAGCAATCAGAGTCCCATGATAAAGAACTGCCGTCTCAGAATCAATGGATATTTTTTTTACCTGGTGAAGGGTGGCCTCAAGCAGAGAGCGCCTCCTATCTTCATCCTCGAGCCTGCGACGTGAGTCTTCGAGCTGGCTAGCCAGCTGGCTCTTAAGATATATAACATTTTCAATGTTCACCTGAAAATAACAATTCGAATCAATTTCCATTGATGAATGATGATGATACGAGTACTAACAAGGAGAAGATTCATCTCATCATTTATGGTTTCCTTTATTATATGATATTTACATATGTGATATATTTTATCAATAATACTACACGTTTAGAATGTATCTGTTTAAATTATATATTTTACCTTCAGATCTTGCACTTCTTTTATAAGTTCGACATTCTCCTGGGATAGACGCTGCTTGTGGGAGGTAATATCCACAATAGTACGGTTCAGTTCCTCGATCTTGATATGCAGCTCGCTGATGTTGATTTCAAGCTTCTCGACTGTCTTGCAGATAGTGATTTTCTCTTTGGTCACATTTTCCACTTGGGCCAACAGCTCGTAAACTTCAGCTTGGAACTTGGACTTCTCCTTCTCACTCCTGGTGACAAAGAAACATTTTATGCAATCACGAGGAATTTATAAACACACCGGTGATACCAATGATACAGTTCACGTAATACATTGGTGTTAAACGCATAGCATTGTTCGCCAGATAATATTTATTCGCTCAGCATTATCCTTAATTTTAAATGATTGAACACTTCATTAGTTCACAATGGTGCGGGATGTATGTGTAAGGAACAGTGAGAGAACGCTTAACCTCACCTGGCTTTGCTTTTGGTAAGCTGGTCGATTTGTTCCTGGAAGTCAACGACGATCTCCTGGTGTTTCTTCTTGAGCAGGTGGGCGGTCTCCTCAGATTCCAGGTGGACATCTTCCAGTAGTTTGCGAAGCTTGGTCAGTTCAGTATCACGTTTCCTGTTGATCTCGAACTGAAAAATGTAAGATAGTATTTCAAAATACGCCCCCAATTGTAATTGGGGTGCACTTTTGAAACGTTTACGCTCTTGAAATGTATTACCTACACGTTTATAATTGCTAATTACAAAATTAAATAACCATTGTATGGCTTATGAAATTTACGGCAATTGGCTAATCCGCAACACTTTACGAAGTTTTTCTTTTATTCATATACAATTTTTTGCATGCATAATGCTATATATTCTTTATAATACTTTTACGATTATCCTGGAAAAAAACATACTTCACATTAAATAAATAATCGCATGGCAGAATATTCGCAACGACATTGAAATTAATAAATTTCGCACAGCACAGAATAATGGACGTAGTTCCATTATTCGATACATATTTTATCCGTATTTAAAATTTTCCTGTGTTTTAACGAGTTCCTCATACCATTTATTTCCAAATAAGATCTTCATATCTAGTTTAATTTTCTTAAGCCTTTTTCTTCATATTTCGTTGTATGGCTGACATCATGAATAAGCTGCTTATATCAATTCATATCTCATTCTAGATTTTTTAAGCTAAATCTGTTGTTGCCACTTTGTATTTTGATTTCTATATACATTTTTTCTTCATCCTGCTGCTTAAAATTTTGCTTCATTACCATGTTATCATTTTATTGGCAGGTTCATCATTTTGTGAAAGGTAATGTACACACATTTGTTCTTCGGAATTATTCTTCTACTAGTATGAAAATTAAAACTATGTGGTATTTACCTGACTTTCGGCTCCGCCTTCAGCCTCCTCAAGCCTCTCGGAAAGTTGAATGACTTGCACGCTCAAATCTGCCTTCTCCCTCTCGATCTGGAAATATTTGTACAGGTGAATTGGAATGTTTTATTTTTTGTTTGTAATTTGTCAGTTTCAAGCAGTTTCAAAAATCTGTTAGTATTGATTTATTCATATGTGAGAATGTAAAGTTTTTTTATTTTTTATTTATTGTATTTAAAACTCTTACCCCTCAATTTTTAAATTCTAAGAGTTAATATACAAAAATGTATTTCCTAGAAAATTATGCAATATCCGAGTTACGCGGCTACAACGTCCTTCACATATTTCTACATTGTGCTGTCTAAAATAAGAAAACGGTTCACATCTCACGGCGGCTGTGACTAACTCGGATATTTTCGCCACTCCAACCGTGGGCTATTATTATATTTCAATATTGTGGCATTCTCAACGGGAACGAGCATCATTTGGCCCAGATTCAAAAGTGAGACCGGAGAGCGAGAAGTTGAAATTTCAGAGAATGCTTTCGCTACGTAGCTAAATATATCGCGCGGTTGGCGAGCGCTAGAGGCGCGCGATTCGGAGCGTGTTGCTGGCCGCGAGCGGAGCGCGCGCGCTCGCATTCTGCGCTCGTGCGTGCCAGCGACACGCGTGGCGTACACGCTCATGTGTATGCTCACTGCGGTGCAATGGTCAAAAATAGATGCGCAAAGATCGACTCGATAGAGTCCATAGAACCGATTGGCGAATATCGAACATATTAAATGTGATATTGAACTTCAAGATTATTCATGGTACAATGATACATTCATGTTGTATGAACTAATCCCGATTTGAGATTATGAAACATTCTTATAATTTTTGTTTTTTTTTTTATGAATACTAAACCTCAATTTCAAGCCTCTTATCTCTACTTCTACACTTAGCATTCTTTAAATTAGTTAAATATTAAACACTTAACACAAAAGTGGCAATGTTAATAAGCAAAATCTTCACTGACATATTCTAAAAATTGCAATATAAAGCACGTCAATAGGTCGCACACATTGGGTTTGGAGACGTCGCTGAGGAAGCGCGGAGGGCGGCCTCGGGGTCGATTTCCACACGAAGGGTGCGAAGGGAAGCGGTAATCGAGCGGCGATATTAATAGAGGTGTGGAGATGCGCGCCCCGCCTACACCTGTGGCTCGCGCGCGCCCAGTATGGCCGCCGCGTCCAAGCATATCACATTTCGCATACTCGGGGAGCTTACCCTCTGACGCAGCTCCCTTTCGGATTCCAGATCATCATGGAGGAGACGGATCTTGTCCTGAAAAATACAACATACTCTATCATGTTTCCGTAAGCACTTCACAAACACTGCACTGTTTCGCGTCGGAGGTACCGACCTCCAGCCTGGAGAGAGCACTCAGGTCGGCGCTGTACTCGATGTTAACGTCGGTGCTGCCGCCGCCGCTGCTGCGGTAGGTGTACTTGGAAGTCTTCGCCACGGCGGACATTGTCGCTGGTCGTCTCTCGGTCGGCAGTCGGCGCTACGTTACCGGTCGGGCACCGTTCGACTAGTGAGAGCGGGAGCGGGCGGCGCGCGCGCATCAACCGCCGCCCCGCCCGCGCGCCGCCCGCCCCGCGCCCGCGCCGCTCCAGGGCGGCCGGCCGGCTGGAGCTCGCGGATCGTGTTACCACCCCCGCGCACCCCCCTCTCAGCCTTTTATAGACACGCCCGTCTTGACGCCGTCGCGGTACTCTTTTATTTGTTTTGCCCAAAAATTTAGCGAATCCCTTTACGTCCTAAAATGTATGTTGTACGTGTTACACGAGGGATGAAGCCATCTCGCCAATGGCGGGCGCTGTGGACACAGCGTGCGGGCGAGCGGGCGTGGGCGGAGGGGTCAGGTCCAGTGTTTCCTGGTAGATTCCTGCCGGTCCCTGGCAGTCGCACGGGCACGCACGAAATGCCACTATCATCTGAACTTCACAATGAACTTCTTTCTTCATTAAATTAACCCCCAGCAGCTCGCGGTTACCGACCGCTGTTTACTAGCATTAATTAAAAATTCATTTTGCTAACGTTTATTCCCTAGGTATAATATGTTTTGAAACATTGGGCCAGACTCACTGCGGGTGGAACTTATCTACGATCGCTCGTTGACATTGTTGCATTGTCGTAACATAGTTCATTAATGAGATTCTGTTGCATTATTTAAAATTAACATTTATGGGAGTTTGTTGCAATGGAATATTAAATTTGTTTTGGTACATGTATGTCATTTCTCTCAAACACAATCAACAGGAACTCAGTGTATCCAATTCATGTTGTCGCGGCGGCACCGTAGCACTTCGTAGACATTTCCGTAGACCTATCTTTTTATGGTAATAAATTCTAGATTTCCTCTAATAGTAATAGACATGCTTTACGTTTAAAATGTATTTATATGTAACAGTAATTTCATTATAGTTGTACAACAACAGTACCTACACATATCTGCCGTCCTCATAGAAAAGTTGGGCCTATGATGGACTAGGACCCTTCGTCCCCGTTACTCTATGACCGTATTACACACAGCGCAATGAGTTTAGGAACTCTTTATTAATTTGGTTATAGATTTAGTCGTACTTTTGGCCTTTTATAACTGAGTTTGCTCAGTGGTGCAGTCGTGAATGACACGACTTTGACGCCAACACTGGTGGATTCGATTCCCACACAAGTCCAATATTCGTGTGCCCAAACATGTCCGTTTGTCTTGGTCTGGATGTTTGAAGAGAGGTAGGGCGCCTCAAAGAAGCCCATCTAGGGAAGTACCTCCACCTCACAGAAAACCGCAACCAAACAACAACTCCCTAAGAGGGTTGTTGTGTTCCTGTGTGTGAGTGAAGTCACCAGTAAGCTCCTAAGGAGCTGCTGTGTTAGCAGCAGAGGAGGCAACAAGCATTCATAGGCTACAGTCATCAGGTACATCAGCTGGCCCGTATGATCGAATACCTTCCGACGTCGTACAAAAAAAGAGCTTATATGCCAGCATATAAGCATAGTGTATATAGCTCAATGTAGGTACATTGCCCTTCTGTTGACGTTAGGTAAATATCGAAATTTACTGAAGATACTGCTTTTTAAATAATAAAATTATTTAGTATTCGTTTTCAATGGTTTCCGTTGCATTTAATTGTGAACATTGCCGGGCATGAACAGAATATCTTTCTACTGTGTGTAAATTAAGAACACTAAATACTCGTAGCACTAATTGCTTGTTATACTAATCTGTGTTCTATATATATACGCAAAAAGAGCCTTTATACCTTTTGTTTGTCTATCGAATTTTTTTTTCGTCTGATATTGATGAGTTTTAGTGTTATCAAAAAAAAATGTAAGCAGTAGATAAAAGTTAGGAGCATGCAAATTCGTATAAAATTTCTACAAAATTTTCTTTAATGGTTAAAGGCGAATTTAACTATTGAAACGAACACTAGTGTACGTACAAAAATAGACAAAGGCAAAATAGTACAATACCTTTTACTCTTTTGTTTATCAATCGATTTTATTTTTATTTTTCGTTTAGTAGACATTGACTAGCTAAGCTAACTTTATGCCATCAATGAAAATTATTGGAAAAAATAAAAAATATTGACTACTGACTGGCCGCGCCGCGTCGTCGTTCAGCCCAAATGACTGAGTTTAGAGGAATATGAAGAATTCATAATTCTTGTACAAAAAATTACCTTTCATAACTTGAGAAAGTATAGTGACTGATGTAATAACTTATTAGAAATATGAAAAGAATCCGAGAAATGTGCTAAGAATGAATTTTTGGAATTAGTTATAAGAACGCATACAAAGTCGTGGGCGTCGAGATGACATTATGTATACATATATTTACTATTTATATACGTGTATATATTGCTAAAATGGTATTGGAAATTAAATACTAACCTCAGCATGCTCGCTATTAAAACCATCTTCACTATATTTATACCAACATTGTCTTCACATGTATGTATACGTTTTATACAAAATCGATGAATAAATTCTTATACAAAATTTATTAATTATTTTTATTATTATCCTTATACTAGGTGACCAGTGTAACAATTTTCTTAATTATGATGTCATTGCTAATAACTGTAAAAGTTTCAAATTATCTCATAAGCTTTGGTGTCGGTTACACTGAATGAGGACTGTATGGTTCCATTCATACACACGAACGTGGTACGACGTAATGGTACTCCTCTACGCTTAAATCGTTTACAAAATCTTCTGAGACGTAACTTAGCAAATTAAAAATTTGTTTTAATCACGATTTTATTGACTGTTTGCCACTAAAGCTTTGTCATACGATTAATAGTAAATTTTTAACCAAAGAAAGAAGTTGTGAATTGCGTTAGAGTTTATTATGTATGTTAGCTATTTATTGATTTAATTATGGGGAAATTATTGTAGTTATTTGGATTGCAACATAATTAAAAATTATATAGTTTAATGGCCTTGGATGCCAGATCGAGTACAACATCTACCTATCTATATCTTGACGCCGTGTCCTGAGTACCTTTTTTTATTTTGCATTCCGGGTTTAGGTAGCATGCTTTTTAAGTTTTGTCATTTGAAGAAAAAACTTAGGTAACTACGACTTCGACGAGCTCGGTGGTGCAGTGGCGAAACGCGCTGTTACGTTACTTAGACACCTACGCTCGTGGGTTCGATTACTACACAGGGCAAACACTTGAGTGCATGAACACATCTGATTGTATTGGTCTGGGTGAAGAGAGGTAGGACATATCAAAGTAGCCCATATGGGGAAATACCTCTACCTCACAGAAAACCGCAGCCAAATAACAATTTTGTTGTTGTTCCTGCGTGTGAGTGAGTTCACTAAAGCTCCCAAGGCGTTGCTGCGCTAGCAGTAGAGGTGGCATTGTGCGAGTGATACTTAATGTATTGTGAGCGTTCATAGGCTAGATTAGATTAGATGTTTGTATGCCGTGCGCAGGGCACGTTAAGTCGTCGGTCCCGGCTGTTGTCGAAAGATGATTGTCGTTGTTTGTCTGTTGTCGAAGACACAGACCGCCGCCAATTCGCAGGAGACCCGTATCCCTGCAGTGAGATGACTTAGGGTTGGTATAGTATAATATAGTAGTTTCTTCTGCTTCGCGTTATCCCGTTTCCTAATTCATTAGGATTGGCGGAGTCCACTACCTAAGACTAAGGATTTGGCGAAGACACTGACTTTTTCATGGAGCGACTGCTGTCAGACCTCCACAACCCAGAGGGAAAACGAGATCTTTCTTAGGTTAGGTCACACGTCTTTCTAAATATATTTTGGACGTGTGGATTTCCTCACGATGTTTTTCTTCACCGCCAAGCAAGTGATAAATATGTACATAAATTTGAAAACACTAATTTAGTGTTACATGCCACCAGGATTCGAACCGGAGACATGTTGCTCAATAGGCCGGTTTCTTATCCACTAGACTTATCACTGCTTCTATAGTATAGTAAAGAGAAAGTAATGATTCTATAGTAAATAGTATAGTATAGTACTCGTAGTATATCTAGTGCTATAGCTTAGACCTTAGTCCGCTCCTTTTTTATACCTGCCACTTGTCTTTGCCATCAAGTAAACTGAAACAATGACTTACTTGCCGTAGCCCATGGACGCTACAAGGTAGCATATGCTCATTGCACATACAGATCTCGAGTATCTTATATAGCTTTGTACGTGACACTGATTGTTTCAATGGGTTGTGTTTAAGGAAAGTGTTTCTTATGATATAATTACATAGTCATATAATTACATGTCTGTTAGTTATTTATTTATGGGAGGTAGGGCGCATCAAAACAGCTCGTCTGGGGAAGTACCTCCAGCTAGAGGGTTCTTATGTTCCTGCGTGCGTAAGCTCCTAGAGAGTTGCTGTGTTAGCAGTTGAGAAAACATCGCGCGAGTGATGCTTAATGTATTACATTCATAGGCTACGGTAACCGCTTTACATCCGGTGGGCCGTATGCTTGTATGCCTTTCGACGTTGTATAAAAAATAGAAGTAGTTTCAGTTTCATGGTGGACAAAAAATAATTATAAATTTGATCCCAGAGGCTGCATACTGCGCGTATCCAAATAAGCTTTCTTTCGCAAATCCCTAGTAGTAAATGAACCAGAATTCTATCAATAAATGCTAGAACGCGAAATTTAAAACTAATCTAGGTAATCGTTGCAACTTTACCTGCATAAATTAATAGTAAAATATGTTAACGTCCTCAAAGTAAAATGTCATGCTATTTTCTAGTAGATTCTATCAAGTGGCCCAAAATTAATCATCACTGTATTTCGGTCCAACGGAGTACAGTCGCGGAAAGATGTTTTTTCTAAACAAAAAATTCGACATTAGTTTATTGAATAAAGAGTATTACGAAATTCAGATGCAACAAACATAAGTAAACATGTGTAAAAATAATTTAACTTAATCATATTACAATTTAATATTTTCCTGCGTTCGTTAATATTTTATTTTGTTTAAAATAAATAGGTATAACATTATCACATTAACCGAGAAGTTAATATGGTAATGGTTTACCTACGAAAACCTTTTTCAGACTTTCTTAGATTGTTTTTAGATTAATGGATCTTGGAATGATTCGATGAAAAACACACACAAACTAAACATTGTAATTTGTGTTACATATGTATTTAATAAACAATGAAACAAATACACAAAGACATATTATCTGATTAGTAGCTGATATACAAGGCAGTGGGTAGAATATAACAGCAGTGATAGCCAAGTGGCTATAATTACCAACCTATTCACCTGGTCTGGTTGTGGGTAATCCTGGTGTATCGCTAAATTCGTGATTTCGGATTTTTGATAATTTTTCTAATTATTACATGCTCGGGGGTGACTGATAACATCACCAGGAAACGCACACGGCCCAGAAATTACATTGCGAAAGTGGATCTAATCTAAGATTGGTTTGATTTCGTGTACAACGACAGAAGTATTACCTAAAAAAGACCTGAGATCTGAACAGGTGTTAGGTTCAAAGCAAGTTTGTAAGCTCCATTGATAATTAATTTATAACATGTCAAGTTTTATACATAACCACATTTTTGTAACATAATGTTATTATTGGAAGTGTAATAAACGTTAAGAGTTCATTCTGCACCAATCAGGGACTTCAAAGTATGTACATTAATGTATTTTTATGTGTTACACCTTACAGAAGGAGCAATTCCCTTCAGGGTTGCATCTTTAAAAGTGAGATTACCAATAAAGAACCAAGAAGTTGCTAGCATCATGGGCGTCACTTCTTTAAGTTCTACAAATTATCCTTGTATCACTAGTATTCATACGCTACCGTAACCGTTTTATGATTAGGCTCGTTTTTACCACTACTACTAATAAAACCTCGACGCTAATTCATCTCACTCCTGGGATATGGATACGCTTCTCCCTTCAACAGAAGGATTTTACAGTGTTCGACTTTACGCTGCTCAACTGTGGATTGGCGAAGGCACAAATCAATAAACTACTTAATTGCGTTGAGCAAAAACGTTGTGTTCGAACTCCTAAATATCTAATCTATTCGAGCCTGCTGACCAATGGGAGAATATTTTAACCAATAAGCCGATAGACGGCGCGATGTTGTTCCGCAAACTAGCCAAAAAGAGCTGCGCGTCCTACTTAATGAGAGATAATGGTTAATTCAGATACTACTTAATATCAGTATCGTAGGTTATCCATAGGTTATTTCCTTCATGGGAGGAGGCCAATGTTTTAAAGCAGCCCGAAGACCACTTAATTAACTTAACGCGCGCTCCTAAGTCTGGAAAAGCTCGAAGTAGAAACCCCCCATCCATAAACCCATCTATAGACAGGCTGCGGTCGTCGCTTAACCTGCGGGATCGGTAATGACACTTGCAACGATGCTCCATCAAGCTCTCAGTTTATAATTCAACGGAAATTCTAACCACTAGTAGTTAAATATTAGGAGTGTACGTAAACGTGTCTATTAAATTTGTATGTACGCGATTGTACTCGTCCCAAATTCAGCGCCAGGGCAGGTGGGAAAATATTCGGTTATATTCGTACTTGCGCGAAGTGGGCCGAATGTTTTCCGCCTGCCCTCCCTCCCCCGCACTCCCGGTCCAGCTCCCCTCTCCGGTGACTCAACTAACACACCGAAATTATTAACGCCTCAGCTTTTCCTACGCTTTTATGTCGTCATCGTGTCATAGCTCGGGAAATATAAACACCACCAATTCAACCAAACAATTATTCACATTAATGTGACTCATTGCGTTATTAAACACTTCAAAAATACTCCAACAGCATATTTATCAGCAAATTCACTGTTAGCAAAACCGGTCTCATTTTTCTTAAAGTGAATTTGGTAATGGATTTAAATTTAGATTTAATTTACATTTGGCGTGTTTTCTTTATTCTTCCTCTTAGCGTTATCCCGCTACCTAAGCCTAAAGATTTGGAGAAGATGCTGATTATTGCATAGAGCGACTGCTGTCAGACCTTGTTAGGTTAGATCATACGTCACGTTTTTAACTAACTTAAAAAAAGGAGGAGATTATTAATTCGCATGTATTTTTTTGTTACCTCGACTCGGTTAGAGACCATTTGTTGTGTATGTTGGTAAACAGGTTTAATTAGGCATTGCTACATTATGGCATTAATGTAACTTTAAATATATTTTGCAAATCTAAGGAAATTTGCCAAAAAATCTTAAAACCTAGGCTGACATTGACTTTGACTCACAATATATGTTCAGAAACAAATAACAATAAATGTATAATATTTACTATCCTAATACATTAATTTTATTCTAAGTATATATTTCTAATTTCTGTTTGAATACATATAGACACTATAATATTTGTTAATAGTCATTTAAAGAAATAAAGCAATTATCTAATGCACCTTTTAGTGCATTTTTCATAGCATATGCTTTTGAAGTAGGCGTTGTTTTTGTTTTTATAATAGTACACCGTATCCTGTCAGTTGACGCTGCCATGCTGACCCGCAAGACCCAATTTTGTCAATATCATTTTATTTATGCCTCTACTATTTTATATCGATATTCAAACACTTTTTTTGCAAAACAGCACTTCTTCATTGCGTTATCCCATTACTTAACCCATTGGGATTGGTACTAAAGTCAAAGGATTAGGAAAGATACTGATTGTAACATGCAACGACCCAGTGGAAAAAGCAAACATTTCTCGAAATATAATTTCTGGAACGTCCGGATCGTTACGGATATGTAAATAAATCCGAAAACATAAATTTAATAGTAGGTAGATTAATTACCGTCATTTTGCATAACGGCTTGTCTGCAATCAGCAAAAATAATACTGAATTGATGAATTGGCATAAAAATGAATAATGATGAATTGGCATAAAAATTATGATTAGCATTTCCCCGTGCCTACGATTGTTCTCAGCACGATATTGCTTTAGTGGTAATTGTAGTATTTTATCAGAAGGTGGTACTAGAAGCGAGCGAGGCGTGTAAGGACCGAGTCATGTGGCACTCGGTTCTCTCTGCCTACCTCGCAAGATGCGAGTGGTATAGTAGATAGAGTAGATATTTGGAGTATAGATGTGGCAGTAGCAGCAATATTTAATATTGTTTTATATTAGGGGATGAAGTATGTAGTAGTATATCAGGATTCGAACAGGTATCTGTCTATCAATTGGCCTGGTCTTTACCCACTGGACTGTTGCTACTCTATTTAACTTACTCTGGGCCACCTGATGTAAAGCGGTTATCGTAGCCTATGAACACGCTTACAACATACTAAGTATCACTCGCGAGATGCCACCACTGTTTATGAGTAGCTTACATTTTATAATAATTAAAACCGCAGTCAAATAACAACTCTCTATTAGCAGCAGAGGCGGCACCTCTTGGTCTCTTACTTATGAAATGCAAGCTTTCATAGGCTATGGCAACCGCTTTATATCAGATAGACCGTATGCTTGTATGTATAAAAAAATATGGCTTTGTTAAAGTAAAAACAAGAAGAGGCATACTTTATTAGTTTGGACATGCGAAATAAAGCAGGAGGAAACAATTAGGAAACAGATGCAAAGCATAGTTATGCCTAGGCTTTCCTCAGCTCCTACATCCTAGGAGCTGAGCTATCAAAACCATTAGGTCGTGTTTTATCAGAAAGTTATGTCCGGAGCCCTAGACCAGCGAGCGTGCACGAGAAGAATTATGAATGTTAAAGAAGCGGGGTGTATAAGGACCGAATGATCTGGTGCTCGCTTCCCTCTGCCTACCTCGTAAGAGACTTAGCTTGAAGATGCAAAAAGATGAAGTATAGTAGTCACATAAAAGTATTTAGATTATTATGAGTTGCAGGAGAAGCTAATGCAAAGCATGATTACAATTGCCATCTTAATAAGTGCTGTATAAAAAAAAAGCACTATCTCCTGTCCTGTCCACGGCACATAAATAAGCTTCATTGTTGGCAGCGGTCACCGCGGCTCCTTTACGACTGTTACGGGTGTAAAATCAAAATAAACTTTATAGTGTGCGAACATCGAGATGTTACCACCGTCGTGAATTTCGAAGACAGATATAAAGCGTTTTCTACCTACTTCAATATATGGAGTCGAGGAATCGCCAGAGATAGATAAATGGCAGTTTACACGCAGGCACAACCCAATAAACTTGACGATGAATAAAGGTACACGTTACTCACCAAAAGGTAGTGTAGCCCCTTAATGTCTATTTTTTTTTATATTCTACGTCGGGAGGCATACAAACATACGGCCCACCTGATGTAAAGCGGCTACCGTAGCCTATTAACGCTTGTAATATATTAAGTATCACTCGCGCGATGCCTCCTCTGCTGCTTACACAGCAACTCCTTGGAAGCGTACTGGTGACCTCACTCACACGCAGGAACACAACAACCCTCTAGGGAGTTGTTATTTGGCTGCAGTTTTCTGTGAGGTGGAGGTACTTCCCTAGACGGACTGCTTTGATGGTCCCTACCTCTCTTAAAAGTAACCAATAATACTCGTAATACTACCAACAAGCCGATAAATGACGCCATGTCGATCCGTGAACTAACCAATAAGCGCTACGCGTTCTACTTTGCCCGCTGACCCGTAGCGGTGATTTGAAATACAAAACAAAATTACTAGATCAGATCTCCATTGGTTATTTTCTAAATGCGAACAGGCTAACACCCATCAGCTGTAGCCAGTGATTTCGTTCGATCCTGGCATCCCAAGGGAACCGTTTTTTCTTACTTGCTTTCTTTTTGCTCGGCTACTAAGGATCGTATAGTGATGTTGAATAGTGTACCTATAACCTCCCTTAAGAATTAGGCTAAGAAATGGAAACATAATTTTGAAAGACGCCAGCATTGATTTTCAGTAGTGCAGTAACCATCTACCACGGCTTTTACGCACCTTTTAAACTGTTGTCTCTACCTTCACCACGCCAATCCATATTTATCCCACTGCTTGGATACGAATCGTTCTTCAGCGGAAAGGGTTCAGAACATACCTCACCACGCCACACTAAGCTCACTGGCTGTTATCTATCGACAACAGCCGGATCTGAGAACACATCGATGGCTTAATACGCTATCTAATCTTTGAAAGTACTCGAGATAAATAAACCCATTCATATACAGGCTATGGTTGCCGCTGCTTAACTGGCGTATTCAATTAGGCTGACACACGCATCGCCATAAAAGATAAAGAAAAAATCTGTATTTGTTATTAGGCCCACGCGGGCATATAGACACCTCTTACGTTTTTTGAAATCTTATTGTATTTTATTCAATTCTCTAAAGTTAGTATTTTCAGGAACACCGTTCCTATATGAAATCTATATGTTTGTCTGTGCGTTTGTCTGTATTGTACGTTTTTTTCGAATATTCGAATTTTGACTTCAGATTCGGATTCAGTTTTATTGTTATGAAATAAATGAATTGAATGGTCAAAATGGCCGACAAATTAAAAAAATTAATTGTTTATATAATTGACGGGCCAAGTCTTCCTCTGGCAAAGCAAACTTGCGCATTCTCAACTGGTTCTTTTTAATCTGCTAGTATTTCGGAAATGACCATTGGCGGAGAAGAAATGCCGAAAGAAACTTGCCAATATAGGTCTCTTTTAAAACTGTCAATTAGATATTACAAAAAAAAAATACATAAGCATATTGTATGTATGTATGTATATCTTCACGCCAAGTCCCTTGCGGGGTAGACAGAGAGATCCGAGCGCCATAAGACGCGGTCCTTGCATACTTCACTCGCTTCTGTGACATTCATAGCTCTTTTCATGCACGCTCGCCGGTTCCTGGGGCTCCTGACATCACCTTCTGATAAAACACGACCAATTTGGTCATGGTAGGTTAGTCTCGGCCTTAATAAGCATATTGGTACAATAATAATATCAAATGGTAAAATTAAAGATTATTAAGGACAGATAGTTTGTGCTGAATTATTTCCAGACATCTACAAAACAGAGTTAGAAACATTATTACATTTTTCTCTAATCATGATTTTTAAGACAGGCAGGGCGCATCAAAGCCGCCTGTGTGGGGAAGTACCCCTCACAGAAAACCGCAGCCAAAAAACAGCTCCCTAGAGGGTTGCTTTGTTCCAGCGAGTCATTGTGGTGACCAGTAAGCTCCTAAGGAGTAGTGTTAGCAGCAGGCGTGGCAAAGCCTGTGCAATACTTCCTGAATTTCATGCATTCATGCTACGTTAGTTACTTTACATCATGTGGATCGTAGGTGAGGTTACCAGTAAGGTCCTAAGGAGTAATAGTCGTCGAGAAGGCATTGCGCGAGTGATGAAAAAAGGTGGCAATGGCAATGATTGTATGCCTCCCAAAAAGTAATTTTATAATATACATACATCATCACGCCTGTCTCCCATTGGGGTAGGCAAAGACTATGTAACGCCAGGTATACTGATGCAAAGACACCTCTTAGTTTAAGAACATTAAAACATGAAGATTAGTTATAAAGAGTACTTTTATCACAACAAAAAGTGGATTTGTTCTTCAAGAATTCTTAAGATTAGCTAAGAAAGCACCCTAAAACAAATGTCACTGCTTTAGAGAGCCTATATAACGAATGATGCAACATATGTAACGTTCTCGTACTGTGCAGTTACATACTCTAGTTCAATTCACACGTAACACTGTAACCATTGGCATTTCGAATAAGTTTATTATGAGCGTGTGTTATTCACGGCGACATTAATACTGGGCCAAGTCATAAATGCATCTCTGGATTTGTCAAAAGGTGACCAGTTTATATCAACCTTTTCCACCTACATTTTGTGACATATTTCTTGTTCGAAATATACATATATGTATACTATAATTCTATTAAGGATCAAATGTCAAAATTCTTACTAGTAATATCGGGTACAACTGTTTGTATTTATACATTATAAAGCGGCAACATAAGCATATGACCTGCCTAATGTAAGCTGTTATCGTAGCCTACGAACAGTGGAAACACCGGAGGTGTTGTGACGTCTGTGTCACTCGTGTGTTGCTGACTCTGTACAAACCTCATGTTTCCCCTCATTTTATGCAATTTTTTGAGTTTTGGCCATATTTTGGTAGTATTTTTTTAGTTAATATATTCAGGCGTTATTTTGCGAAAGTCGAATTCACATGCAATTCGATCCAACCTGCTTTGTGTGCTTCCGCCACCAATTAGTTCATGCGGCCTAGCGCCGGCCGGCACTCACCCACTACTGTTAGTACGTGCTACATGCCGACGCTGCCATGGCTGCTCCGGTAGTCTCTGCTTCGGCTGCTGCCCTGGTCGTCGCTGCGACACGTGTTTCGTAAGAAGACTTGTAGCATTCTTACGATTAACGTCTACAACGCCTGATGATGCCTCATAGAGAGGCGAAACACGTGTCGCAACGACGACCAGGCCAGTCGTGGTAGTGACGGTGGTGGTGGGGGCATGCGGATTCTGTTCCAGATGACGGACGACCTGCGGTGAGCTGCGGTTTTCGACGAGGTGCAAGTATTTCCCCAGACGGGCTTTGATCAGCCCTACATTTCTTAATAACAAAGACCAAAACAAACAGACGTCATGTTTATGCATACAAATGTTTGTCCTGTGTGGGAATCGAACCCACGAGCGTTGGTGTTAAAGTAGCGTTACAACTGCGACCGAGCTCGTTCTTCTTTTTCGGCAGATTATTGATGATATTCTAGAATCAAATTTTATTCGCGGTAATTTCAGTCGCGGTTCCAAAGACTATTATAATATAAGCTGACAATGTTTGTCTGTGCGTCTGCCTGACATTATATTACAAACTCGATAAACATATTTTCAATCATTTTTGTTTACAAAACCAGTCGAATGGAAATTATAAATCAAAATTGGTCTCAATATTTTCACTGTACCTACATGTGACAATTTATTGGTCACACACTAGTGCATGTATTTAATTCTATTACCTTCTAATAATAATAAATAATAAGCGCCGCAGGGCGAACTGTAGGTGCGTAATGACACCACGGGTCAGTCAGGGCCTGTCTCCGGCGTGTCTTCGTCGGTCGGAGTGAAATCTCAAGAAACTCTATACTATAAGACCCGCAGGAGTCTCAGCTCTGGCTTGTCTTCATTTGCCGTCCAGAGAGGAGCTGATAGAGCATATTGCTTTACAGGTGATATGCTCCAGGGGTGGAAGTGTTAAAGGGCATAACGCCGCGAGTAACTTCGGAAAAAGCACAGCACAGTTCTCGACACCCCTGAGTCACTCACGTCGGTGTTGCCCCCGGCCGACTTTCTCTGGCATTTCGGGGTCCATCCAGTGACTGCCAAAAATAACAATCTGATATGAAAGTTATGGCAGGCTTCCGTCCCTGTTCTGTAATAGCCACGTACCAATAATCCCTCCAGATCTCATAATAATAGCCCAATAATTTCCCACACATTCGCAATAGTCCCAATATCGATATTCCCAAGGGCGGGTCACGGCAGGTGTTACATTAATATATATAAAGGAGCCTCTACGCGTTAGATCTTCTTCGTGACATCTACGCTCCTATCAAATGACCAGGATAACACCCGCGAACAAAGACAACTATAATATTATTAATAAAAAGTTTCGTTTTCAGGTACACACCCATATGAAAACCAATATGTCTATAATATATACAAATAGGTATATACAATGTTGAATAAACATGTCAATACAAAAACGGGGTGCACTCCGGGAGTGCCGGCAAAGTGAAAACTTGAACATTAACGTTGTGCATTTTTGAATATTTTGGAATGGTTAGGGAATAATTTCACACGAATTGCTTTATTTATCAGTATAAAAGTACTATCATGTATGTGGTAAAATACAATATTCATTTATTGCGCTATCGTACACAAACATGACAATTTATATATCACTAAAAATTTAACACTTCAGAACTATTACAATTATTTTATATTACAAAAGTTTATCTTTCAGAAAAATCAACTTTCATACATAATTTCAACGACTCTTTCACCATCATCATTACCAGCATCATCATCGCCAATCTCTAAAACTCAAACACACAGACACACTCGCGCAAGCGCCCTGTGCCGCTTGAACCAAACAGCAATGTTGATGAATAAACTACGTGGAACGAAACGCGTAAACGTCAACAATTTCATGGCGCTTACAACGTTTTGGTCGCGAGAAAATAATGCCCTATGAACGATCTAGCGCTTCGAGTTTAGCATTTTTTACTCATCCCAAAAAGTGCACAACGCCGCTAAAGAAGTTTTCACTTCAAAAATATGTGTAATAAAATAAAATAATAATAATGTCAAATAATGGAATAAGAATTGAATTTATATCATTTTGATAATTAACTGTCATCGCAATGAACTCTCGTATACGTCTACAAATATCATTAAGAATTCCCGCGCTGGTGAAATGAAATCTTGGAAATGAAATCCAGTGCTGGCATATAGGACTATCTAGATCGTTGCATATTACATTTAGTACAGCATTCTGAGAGCAACGAATCTTCTGTTGGTTGTCGTCTCACTGCTTCTACAGTGTCAACGAGTATATGGAATACAAAATATCACAATAATACACAATTTTGGTAAATATCGTTAATATAGCAAATTTTTAATTAATCTTTAATTGGCGACATTTTTATATTGATTACATGACATTGACATTTGAATTGAACTTCATATTGTATTGTGATTTCATTGTATCTAACTTAATTATTCTTGTTCAATTTGTGTTTGTGACTGTTGTTTGAATGGGATGTCGCAAAGTTGTAAGAAATATTAAACCTAAATATTTGCACGCCTCAATGTAGGCTGAATGTACAGCACTTAAAAATTGTAACCACCTTTTTTGTATACTGCATTCCGCAAATAAATAATTGATTGATTGATTGAAAGATCGGCGAACATGCTAGAGGCGCTGTACTGTAAACGAGCGAGTCTTGTATAATGTATGAATATGTTTCGTGCATCTCTGTACTAACGATTTGCATCAAATTTAACATTTGATAAATTTATGTTATTCTATATTTGTCGTTTTTGAAAAAACGCGAATTTGCACTTTTGGGACAGGGAAAAGCTATACTCGCGTGACCGTCACGCTTAGATACATATATGTATATGTATGCATAATATATCCTTAAACATATTCCTTTACAATCCAAAAATAATGTTTACAAGTTTGCGAAACTGAGAAGTTTTCATTTCTAACGTGCAGTCTTGCGCCCGACAGTTTTTTTATACGATGTCGGAAGACATACAAGCATACGGCCACCTGATGTAATAAGGCTACCGTAGGGCCATGGGTAGGACCAGGTGCCAAAACAACAACTGCTTAGGAGCTTCTGCATAATATACCACAAGGCAATTGGATGCAAATAACATCTCCGAATTTGTGTAGCAATTGCCATAAATTGCTACGTGCTTAAGGTTACCCGGTTATATTAGTAATAGTATACAAACTATATTGTAATAGTATACAAACAACATTTAGTATGTGTGTAGAGTTTTGTAAATTGTGCAATTAGGTCATGTATAAGAGTAATCAACAGGTGCATCATACACACGTATCTTTGATGGAGAGATGTTACTTTCATGTTGAATGAATTTGCTACAAATAAAATTAATGAGTGAGTGCAGTATTTGACAGGGAATAATGTCTTAACAAATATAGATGTGTACGCTGATGGCAGATTAGTTACCCGTCGGTAAACTGGGACAAATGAGTAGCATCATGATTACTGGTTACTGGTAATCCCCAAAATTATTCTCTATCTTTTTATACTACTTTGAATATACTCGTAATAACACCGCTTGTGTGATGTAAAACGGTTATCAAAGGAGTTAGGCTTATAACGCAAGGATTATTTAGCATAATTATTTTAGAAACTATAATACCTATACTGTAGTATAATTATTTTAGAAATTATATTACTTTTATACAATTATATTACAATAATTGTGTAAATGGTGACAAGTAACCTACCTACTTATCTGCACTTAAACGTGGTTTTAATAATATATGAAATATATATATATCGGCACTCAATGTATAGCATTTAAGTAATTTGTCAAGTAACATAATGTTTTGTAATGACTGTTTGTGCCAAAATAAAGAGAAAAATAAAATATGATACTGATTTGATTATATTTAACTGAGTATTGGTTAAGACATAGAGAAATTTTATTTGCTACATGCTGACCATGATACCCATGCTGAACAATTTTGATACGTGCACTACACAGCATGATACAATGCACAGTAATCCCTATCTTTTAACATATTTTTAAATAGAAATCTAAATATGTATGTCTTTTAACAATGTTAATTATGATAGCCATTGCGTATGCCTTGGCATCGTGACGTGCATGCACTCGTTGAATTTGACCGTCCCAAATGCCAAGAGCTAATTATTGACTTTCACCTCCGCCCTCCCTCCTGTAAACTTTGTTATAAGCTCTATATAAAATGGTCAAGCTATTTATTTATGATAAGATGCACTGGCAGAACCTTTCGAACACTGGTGGCGACATTACCACTAAATTTGTGTTCCGATGTTATATACAAATGTGTAATTATCACTTATGTATGCATACATAATGTATGCTCGTAAAAATATTGTCATTTTCAAAATTCAGTGAAAATCTTAGGTACGGGAATAGATTGCGTATGCGTACATCGGCTTGCTAAGACTAGATCTTTTATTGTAATTGTATGTGATTCTATAATAAATTACCTGAAACAGCTCTGTCCTTGCTTGACAATATGTTCAAAAAGTACATTAAAATACTCTGTGTAAGAAGGGTTATTACAGAATCGATGAATGTCTGACTGACATAAATGTTTGGAAATGATTTAGCACATGTATTCATATATCTTTAATTGTACCACTTGATATCACTTTATGTACACTCACATATATATTGATGATAAAAAAAAATCATATTTGCAAGATTCTTTTGGCATTTCTAATTTGCCAATGCTCATTTTCGAAATGCTGGTACATTAAAAAAGAGAGATTAAAACTTCGAGAAATTAATAACATACAATATGATCTAATTTAAGGAATGTTAAACGTGTCTAAGTGCGCGTTGGTTTTTTTATCTTTTTTATTTTATCTTCCGATTTCCACTAAAAGACTGTCTTTCTTTAATTAGTTAATAAATTCAAGCATAATTTTGCGTAGGTTAGATTTACAGAACATTTCATATAAGCTACTTTATATGCTTCCACTACCGATTAGTTCATGCGAACTAGTGATCACCACTGCTAGTAGATGCATGCCGCCGCTGCCATGGTTACTCCGGTCGTCTGGAATGGGTGCTTGGCCATTCATAGCATGTTATTCTAGCAACTAACATCTACAGCGCCTGAGGATGCCTCGTGAAGACGCAAAACACATGTCCCACAGACGACCGGAGCAGCCTGGGCAGCAACGATAGTGAGTGCATGCGATTCATGTTTCTGGTGAAGCACACAAATTAAGTCATTTCTTTACTTATCCATATATCAAATAGTAAATAGAAAATGTCTTATCAAAACTATTATGTATTAAACTATATTAAACGATGTTAAAAAAAGTAATTAATAATTGGCAACAGTCCTGTAAAACTGAATAACTAGTCCCAACTACTAACTAACATGCTATTCCACAAGCTGCTTCACAAGCTACATTCTCGTAGCCACACTTTTCACATATTTCCGTACTCTCAAACTCACACACGCACACACAGATATTTTTTATTCAATATAACGTTCGTTCTTTTCGTTTTCTATTTCCTAAGTAGTTTTGTTATGTTAAATGTGAAATTATGTTTTAGACAAGTAAATTTAGGTATAATAAATATATATATACTCATATTTATACGACTTCCTTTGGCCGGTAAGGCTTTACTTTACTTTTAAGAGAGGTAGGGTGCATGAAAGCAGTCCGCTTGGGATAGTACCTCTACCTCACAGAAAACCGCAGTCCAATATCAACTCCCTTGTCTGTCCTTGGGCTGTCGTGTGCCTGCGAGTGAGTGAGATTGCCAAGCTGCTAAGGATTTGCTGTGTTAGTAGCAGAAGTGGCGCAAGCCATACTTAACAGAAGCGTTCACAATCTACGGTAACCCTTTACATCAGGTGTGCCTTACACCTCCCGACGTAATATAAAACTATTTGCAAGCAGGGTGCACAAAGTGCAGGCATTTTTGGTTTTTTCTTAAAAGTGGTAACCATTACTTTGTTGAGTATATGATGTACTGCATAGATTCACCACTGGCCAAGTGATTTGTAGTTATCACTTGCCCAGACCTAAAAGAAAACACTGAAGTAACCCGCACGTTCAAGAAATTATATTTCGAAAGACACGAAGGTCGCACACGACACGTAAGAAAAGCATGGTTTCCCCTCTGGGTTGTAGAGGTCTGACGGCAGTCGCTCCATGTAAAAATATGTATCTTCGCCAAATCCTAATGCTAGGCTTAGGTAGAGGACCCCGCTTAACCTAATGCATTAGAAAACGGGATAACGCTAAAAAGTAGAATAGATTCAAAAGAAGAAAAACATATAAAAAGTTAATGTAATGAATTAATAAGAAGATATAAATGTGTTTACATGAACATACTAGTATCATTTATTAATATTAACGACAGTTCTTTGAAACAACATCGTAAAATCTACATTAAATATTTACATCATTCAGATTGCGAGGAACATGCTACTGAACAATCTTTCAGTAAGCCCGCTCCGGAATACATGTAGATGACGTAACATGACAAAAATTCAGAATGCGCTTAAATGCCACTAGCTGCACATCGCGACTTCGTCCGCACGTATCCCAGTATCCCATAGGAAACGCCATGTTTTTCCTCGGCTTCTAAAGGTCGTATCGTGATATTGATAAGCTTATGACCTTCCTTAAGAATTGGACTATCAAATGCAAAAAGATTTTTTCAATTCTGACTTGTAGTTGCCGAGATTAGCGCGTTCAAATAAACAATTTCTTCCGCTTTATATATTACTTTAGATAGGAAAAGTTTACTACGAGTATTGAAATTCCGATTTTGATACAGGTCTTCATACCACTTTAATAAATTTCTATTAGATATTATTTAACTACACGTTTATGTGAACGAAATAAGGATATGATATTTCTGATGTGGATATTCTTTTAAGCAACGTCGACCGCAGCCTGCCCATGGATGGGTTTACATATCTCAAGCTTCTCCGTGGTCCCGGTTGCTGGCGATATATTATTAAGCTTAATATATATTGTTAAGCTAAGTCAGTGGCCCATGGGCGGCTTACAAACCTCAAATTCAAATTTGAGCAGCGCGGTAGATTATTCTCTATAACCCCTTCGCTTGAAGAAAGTTCCATACAGTCGGATGAGTAAGGGTTGATGTGGATGGAATATTCTTTTGCTAGGTAAATATTTATATATATAGGTATAATTCGTCTATATACGTATGTATGTCCCTGAACTCCTAATAATCTTGTATTTATATATTCGTGAAATCAACACCATAATACTTACTAAAACGTACTTAGTGATAAAAAGAACTATATAAAGGTTATTTATGCGATGATACAGAATTGGTGTCGATAGTATGTTTTGACTATACCTACTCAGATATGCATAATCATATGCAGAATTTAATGTTTGAAGCTGAATTTGGAGTGGAATGTAGCGAAGAAATGAAGTATATGTATATATAGTTTTGTACAAGAAGTGACAAACACGCACACGTTTCGTCTGATGGGCACTGTTGTCGTAGCCTACGAATGCTTGTAATACCAGAAGTAAATATAGGTAAATATTAAATATTGTCGCACAAATAACACAGCGCCACCTAACCCCAAAGTAAGCGAAGCTTGTGTTATGGGTACTAGACAACTGATAAACATACGTAAATACATTTTTTTTATTATACATAGGAAACACCCAGACCCAGACAAACAGACGTGTTCATGCACACAAATGTTTGTACTGTGTGGGAATCGAACCCACGAGCGTTGGTGTCAAAGTAGCGTACCAACGCGTTTCACCACTGCGCCACCGAGCTCGTCAGTTTACCTTGAGAAGGTCCATTCATGAAACACACAATGGATGGCTTATTTGAACATACTTAATTCATTACATATTGCAAGTAGTATTTAATTGAACTGAGTGTGTAACACCAAATATAAACTACAAAGAAAAAGGCAGAGCACAATGTGAAAACCAAAAATTACACAATAAAGAAATAATTTTACGTTTCCACATACTCGTATCTGCGAATGGCAGAAAAAATCTTAAATATAACAATTATATAATAATAATTGAAACATGAAGAGCTGTACAACATATATCTAAATAATTAATTATCGTTGATGAAGACGTTTGGCCTAACCTAAGGAGATATCTAAGCCTAAGGAGTTGGTGAAGATACTGATTTTTACATATATCTGTTGCAGTCAGACTTTCACAACCCAGAGAGAAAACCAGACTTTATATATAAGCTCAGCATAGCGGCCCCGCTGTGCCTGATAGTAAGCGAAAGAACAGAATTCGCAGCGGCAACTGACTACAATGTCCTGTCAGTTAACGCTGCCATGCAGGCCTACAAGGTGTTTCTTCACGCTTCTTTTGAAAGATCCCATATTGTAGGTAGGAGGAAACACATGTACCGACAAGGTGTTTCACTTTTTAATCGCACGACAGAGATAGGAGTTGCTGAACTTTTTAGTACCTGCGTGAAGAATGGTTCTAGAACGGAATTCTACAGCAATTTGCAATGCAACAATGATATTGATGACTACTGTGTAATATGTTATTTATAGTTTCAACCTTAACATCTTTTAGTATTAATTACTTTTGTGATTATGCCCATCAGTCATTGAAGGGTAGGTGTATTTGAATCAATTAATAAAACTATAGTATCCTCTTTAGCGTTAGGCATTATCTCCATTTTGTGGATGCGTTAAGCTTCATTCTATTCATCTTATCCCTTTTCCTAATCCATTAGGATTGATGGGGTCTGCTACGTAAGCCTAAGCGACTTAGCTAAGATACTAATTTGTGCATAGAGCGATTGCTGGCTGACCTCCATAACCCAGAGGGAACTCCAGTCTTTCTTAGGTAAGGTTTCAAGATTTGATATTTAATATACTGGGGTATTCTGCAAACTTTTTGTATTCAACGTACACCTACCAAATATACACATTTTAGATGAGTTTGTCTTTTAGGTGAGTGTTTTCTAAATAGGTATATTTTCTGAAAAAAAAAGTACATTAGTCTCAAGAGTATATGTATAAAATAATAATCGTTTTTCTACTTTGTTTAAACAAAAATGTTTTTTGTAAATAAGCAGGACTGTGCCTCCATGCTTGATTAATCAAGTTTTCATAAGATTCTTGGAATCAGTACGACGAAATAAGATATCTGCAGTATTCAATAAAAATCAAAATGCAGAAGATAAATATTGTGCATTGAATAGTGTACGAACGACGAATTTATTTATTCATTGTTACCCTTAATGATGGTTGCAGTCGCAGTATCATCGCTAAATACTTAGGCTTAGGTAGCGGACTGCGCTAATCCAAATGGATTAGAAACGGAATTTCTCGAAATTTATTCTCATAAATTTCTAGACTTACCAAACCTCCCTTCATTATTAATTTATTTTGATTATATAATAAATAGCCTAAACAGTCCTTCCTGCGCTTGGCTAAAAAGAGATTATTATAATGAATTGTAATGATTTACTTTTTATACTACGTCGGGAAGCATACAAACATACCCACCTGATGTAAAGCAGTTACCGTAGCCTATTAACGCTTGTAATATATCAAGTATCACTCGCGCGATGCCTCCTCTGCTGCTTACACGGCAACTCCTTAGGATCTTACTGGTGACCTCACTCGCACGCAGGAAAACAACAACCCTCTAGGGAGTTGTTATTTGGCTGCAATTTCTGTGAGGTGGAGGTACTTCCTCAGACAGGCTGCTTTGTTGCGCTCTACCTCTCTTAATACATCCATACAAAGACAAACAGACATGTGTATGTACACAAATGTTTGTCTTGTGTGGGAATCGAACCTACGAGCATTGGTGTCAAAGTCGCGTCATTCACGTCTGAGCCACCGAGCTCGTCAAAATTTAAGAGTATTGTAGAGTTTAAGGCTTATGAATACATTTGTTTAATGATAACAATTTAAATCTATATCGTAAAAGTAAAAGCGCTAACAATATACATTACAAGGCCTGACAGAGTCATAAGGATCTATTATAGTACCTATACATGTTTAGTAACCTTATGAAAACAATAAAAGCATTGAGGTTCAAGAGTCACTTTCAAATTAGTCTTTACCAAAAAGGTTTTTTATAGAATCAGTTTCAGTCTACTTACAAAAGACTTTCGACAACGGCTGTTGAAGAACAGATTTATTTATCTCGCACTTTTTTTGACATGGCACCTAAACTCCGTCAGTTCCGGTTGTTGTCGATAGATGATAGTCGTTAGTATGAACGGTGGCCTTCAAGCAGTTTGAAAACAGATTGCGAGATCTTACTAATGAGTAATCATCCGGAGTCGTCGATAATTACCGGTAATAGTTGCGCCAGACCGATAAATTTGATGCATGCCTAACAAGAGACTATCCTCTGAAACGGCAGATCACATTTGATAAAATTATATGTATGTCTTTCGCCTGAGAATGATCGCACATTAACTGTTATCAATCTACACTAATATACTAACCTAATCCAATATTATGAAGAAGAAACAAGAATGAAGGGTTTATTTAGACACTTTTATGCATCTGAATATACCCAATTCTTGCGGAAGGTATAGGCATGCTGCTAACACAGCAACTCCTTAGGAGCTTACAAGTGATCTCACTCACACGTTATTTTGGCAGTTGTTTTCTGTGAGGCGAAGTTACTTCTCTAGACGGACTGCTTTGATGCACACAAATGTTTATCCTGTGTGGGAATCGAACCCACGAGCGTTGTTGTCAAAGTAACAGCGCGTTTCGCCACTGCGCCACCGAACTCGTCAAAAAACTTTAACCTTTCTCTAATTATTTATTTCTAATTTTTTAAACACAAACTTCAGGGTTAGCCCTAACTCTATCCGAATATAATTTTCTTCTTCCCCTTCAGTTAGGACATATCATCTACTTTCCTGTAATATTTGCATAAAACTTTGTCAACTAATTCCAGACTTTTAATGAACTTCGGAGAGGAAAGGACGTAAACAGCCAATATTTTTTATGGATTTTTGATGATTTCTACAAGACTGTGCTAGTTAAAAGAAATATTCTATTTTCTGTGCATTGCAACCGAACCTCGCCTACATTATTTCGGTTCCGATGAGAAACAGCCGCGTGTGAATCATCCGTGTTTATTTCTGAGTGATTCACGTTGTACAGATTTTTGCTTGGTATTGGGGCAGAAAATTAATAGTTTGAGGTAGATAGCTTCGTGGGTCGGCTAAATATTCAGTCGTATTCATACTGAAACTATTTTTGATTTCATTGTTTTTAAATGCTATTTCTGTTTACTTTCCATCTTATTCCTTTAAACTATATGAGATGTAATCTACGAAGCAGTGGTAAATATGGTCAACAGAAGAAATATTTCGTAATATATACATATCTATAGTAACACAATACCGAAAGTAACATAACTGTTTCTATTAGTGATTTTAATTAACTGGGTAAACAATTCCCCGAAATAATAAAGTTTTCCCAGTGCTGAGTAACAACTGGTACGTTTATACGCGCTTTTTCGAACCTTAATCTAGTAATTTAGTAAAAATTACTAAAGTCGTTCTCAAGAACACAGTAAAAATATAAGAGTATTGTAAAAGAGATATATACGAACTATAGGACAATATCATAGATGCTTAGAAATGTCAAATACGTTCACACGCATCTTGGTATGCCGTTGAAAATTTTAAAAATTATGAAAAAACCTAAGTTTTGTCGGTAGTGAAGTGTCTTTCTTGTGATCACACTTTGCTCACGCTGACTAAGTGATACTGTGTAATTTCTCCGAAAATATACTTCTTTTTTTCAGGGTTGCCAACACACCGTGGAGCCTCCATGAAACTTAAAGTTTTTAGTCTAGCGATGTGACATCGTGCAGTCAGTAAATTTCTTTAAGATTGATTTCAGTCAGAAATTACAAACTAAGTGTATCTGCGCAACTACGAGTATGTGGTTAAAAAGCATGTCTTCAAAACATTTTTTATAGTAAAGTAAATAAATTTTGCTTGTTTGTTTTGTGTATTTAATATACAAAACTAAATATACAATTATAATAAGTACTATAAGAAGGCAATGGTACATAGTACATTTTATTAAATGATTCATATAACTCACATGATACATAGAGAATTAAATGGGTTTATACATCGAAATAACCATATTGAGTTACATAATATTGAGTTTAAGTAATATTCACTACAGTAGGTATTTATTATAATTAGTTAGATTTTACCATTAAAATTCAATGTTTCTAAACAAATTTGAACGACTTTTTCAACCATTAAGTAAATATTTGACATTTGTAACTAACAAAAGCTATGGCTCAAAACCAAAACTATGCTTTAATATGCACGTAAATGAGATAATTTTAACTCTATTCTGTTAAACGGTGAGAAACGTATGCTATGCTGTGCCAAAAATAATATCGTTTGGCGCCTTGGTTTCAGCATTGTTACCATCCTCACCGTCTGACTGGCGGCGACGGTGCGGTAAAGATAGTAATTTGTTGGTTTGTTTATCTGCCTCCTACGCAGTATCAAGAGTCCAGTACAAATGAGTACTTTATAATACTGTGTAACAGAAGGGTTAATTCAAATGCGACAGTTGATATATTAACCAGGCAGTGAGTAAAGTAGCAATAGCTAGTCCTCTGTAAAATAAATACCTTAAAAGTACAGTATGCTCTTCGTCAGAATAAACGAATCCACTAATAATGAAAAAATTCGAAAAAACTTGGCTCTGAATTTGAAAATAGTTCGAAATACGCCTCCCAAATATGATAATATGATTGAGGTTACAGATAGCTATGTTCCTTATTGTGGAATAAGAAAAAAGAGAGATCAGTTTTTAAGTATTTTAAATCTAAAGAAAAATACTAACACCACCGTGCGGTGTGCAATAGTGATATAAGAAGATAGAGGCCATAATAACAATAAACTGTGTGTGTTAGGTATTTTATATTGAATGTGAATTGTGTATTGTATGTAAATTGCACGATGAAATGAGATAAATTTCTTTCATTCATTTATGGTTGACTGGAAAAAACTCTATATAATGTAAAATTATACAGTAAAGTTTAATAAACAAACAAATAAGTTTTGTTTTCATTAATTACACATATTTACGAACTCGGTGTTGCCGCGGTAAATAACGCGACTTTGACTCGCTCGTGGGTTCGATCCCCACTCAGGACAAACTTATATGTGTATGAACATGTCTGGTTGTCTTAGTCTGGGTGTTTTTATGGGTGGTAGGGCGCAACAAAGTAGCCCGTCTAGGAAAGTACCTCCACCTCACAAAACTGCAGCTAACTAACAAATTCCCTAGAGGGTTGTTGAATGTTATGAGCAGTGATGTGTTAGCAGCAGAAGTGGTATCGCACGAGTGATCTTTAATGTATTATCAGCATTTGTAGGCTACAGTAACCACTTTACATCAGGTGGACCGTATGTTTGTATGCCTGCCGATGTAGTAACAAAAAAACATTTGCTATTTTTCAATATTTGTGTATACTTATACTAGACTTGTACTTAGCAATCGGTTTCCTCGAGGCGACTGACTTTGCTATCGCACTGTGTGTACAATTCCACAAATTCGCTTATGCTCTTTCTTGTTCTGTTGCCGAGGGCCGCTACAAGACAAAACATTTTCAGCGAAAAGTTTTCTTATAAAACAACAATCTCTTTGCTTCTACACGGGGACAAGAAGGCCGGCGCGCCCTTCACATTGCAATCCAACGACGAAACACTGGCAGATATCTTGTTTCTATGTCACAATTGACATAACAACTTTTTCACATACCGTACATTAAACAAAGTAAAAATTTAGTTTTATTTTCAAAATCTTATCTCGCAGTCTATATAAACACTTACAAATATAGATGGGCAGAAATGTAAATATATTAAAGTATTTGTTTTTTTTATTACTCGTGTCTTTATTTACCCCACAAAGAATTGGCGTGACGATAGAAGTTTATTTGTTGTTTCTGCCCTATTACTGGTCATGTCGAATATTCAATATACTTAGTGAGTATATTCGATATGGTAGTAGTATTTATATCGAATATTAATACTTATAGAATATATAGTACCCATGTGACCAGTCTTATAAACAAGGGCACTATGATAAAAATTGGAACAGTATGATCGTCGAAGTACTTTCTAGAAAATTCTAGAAAACTGTAGCTAAATAGGTAACAATGTACGTTTTAGCGGATGAGATCAGCAGAGCGCCCGGGTTAATTATGTTGGGATTTACCTACGACGTGTTTGATACATGATGAAGATGTATGTAGGTAACTAGCATCAAGTATCATACTTATATGCTTGTGCACTATTTTTAAGAGAGGTAGGGCGCATCAAAGCAGCCCGCCGGGAAAAGTACACGTCACAGAAAACTGCAGCTAAATAACAACACCTTGGGTTGTTGTGTTCATGCGAGTGAGTAAGGTTACTAGTAAGCTTGGTAGGAATTGCTGTGTTAGCAGCAGAGGTGGCATTGCGCGAGCGACGCTTAATGTGTTGCAAGCGTTCATAGGCTACGGTAACCACTTTATATCAGGTGGGTCGCCTGTTTTATATTTATATTTGCCTACTTAATAGCACACAAAAGTACTGGAATAGTCAAATGGAACATTGCAATTTTAAGGCCTGCGCTCCATTCTTAGGCCACGCTTATTTTAATACAAAAATATGTACGCAATGATCTATCTATCTGTAACTTCACGCCAAGACCCTTGTGGGGTAGAGAGAACCGAGCGCCACATGACTTAGTTCACTCTTTCGGTACACACCTCACTCGCTTCTTTAACAGTCATAGCTCTTTTCATGCACGCTCGCCGGTTCGTAGGGCTTCTGATACTACTTTCTGATAACACTCCACCTGTTGGTAGGTGAGTCTAGGCTTCTCTTCTACTACCCGTCAGGGATTTGGCATGAAGTTATAAATAGATAGATATTTTAAGCTAAGTAGTTTCGAATTCAGAGCTAAAACATTTTCGCATATTTTCATAAATAGTCGATTATGTTATGATCTTCCATCACCAAGTGATAATATTAATTACAAATATGTAAATAAATCCGAAAATACGTATTTAGTGGTACATCCGTGATTCTAACCTTTTGCTCAATAGGCCGGTCACTTATCCACTGGGCTAACACTGTTAGCTATGTTATGATATGGTAATACATATTTAGCAATATAAAATTCATTATTTTACATTGCTAAAATAACTTTATACTCATTGTCACGTCGTTTTACTACTCTAATGACGATGCAACCCCTTAATTAATGTCGGTTCCAACCGTGTGAAGACAACAAAGTATTGTAACGAATACCAAATAAGCACCAAAGTATAATTGATAGATGCCATTTTATGATTAAACCATATGTCATAGGAACATACCATGTAATTGTGTAACTTTTCATACTTCGTGTAATCACTAATAATAGGTGTTATGCCCTGTTCGCACTAGTGTGACAATACGGTGTGATCGCGATTATGTAGCGGTTAAAATGAGAACTCCGGCAAACGCACGACACAAATCGCAGGTAAAATGTTTCTTTGCATCGGAATTTTCCGAAATAACCGCGCGTAGGAGGCGCGTCTACCTCTCCGAAGAAATATTTACGTGGCAATTCACGCTTGAAATTAAGTAGGTAATCTCGGAAAATATAGTTTTCTGTAATTTTTTTAGTGCAGCCAGAATCAGAGTACGGATGAATTCGCGTGTATCCCGGTCATCATCATCACCCGGACGTTAATCCCGATCGCATTCTAAGCTTTCTTTTCGGGGCCCGGGTCAATTTCCTATTTTTACTTCGTCACTTCGCTCGGTCTTCGGCATTTCCCGTTCGGTATACCGGTATCTCATAAAAACTATTTAACGTCCATTCTCAGCGGACGCCTCTAAGAAATTTCTCGGACAGTGATCCTTATATTTTACGGAGGGGTGTTTATATATTACAACAACCCTAACTCATCCCACTACAGGGATACGGTTCAACCGACCTCCCTTTAATCGAAGGGGTTTAGAGCATACTCGACCACGCTGTTCAACTGCAGATTGGCGGCGGTCAGTGTTTTCAAGTCACCCGAAGGCCAATGACTTAATAGACCAAGTTGTCAACAGCTTAACGAATTTCGGAGAAGCTTGAGATAGATATCATTCATAAATAGGATGCGGTCGACGTTGCTTAACCTATTTGTTTGTTTAGAATGTCACGCGCAGTGACGCCATCGAGCTGTCTATATGTGTATGTATATCTGCAAGCCAGGCCCCTTGCCGGGTAGGCAGAGACAACCGATCCCATAAAAAGTGGTCCTTACACACCTCCCACTCACTTGTTTAACATTCATAACTCTTTTCATGTATGTATATTTGCTGATGTTTGTCGTAATAGTCCACAAAAAAGGAAATCAGTTAACAACCAGGGCAGAAAAAGGTAAACTTTTTTGTCTTTGTCTATTTATACACATTTATACTATGCTAGATCCACTAGAAATATTAACTGTATAGATATACTTTGACATGTCCACGAATTAGTCAATTAATTTCTCATAAGCGTGCCCGACATGAAAAACGAACACAATTTGACTTTGCTCTCTGTTTGTCAGTAAACCAGTGTATTCAGCTCGTAAATCAAATTAACTGCTGGCCTAAATTTAGGATATTTTGTGTAAAATGTTGAATCAGAACCGAAAATTTGACCATACTCACCGCCACTGCTAATGCAGTAACTCTTCATCAATCTTACCTTATGGACGCATTAGAGTCATCATAGACTCTAATGAGTCCAGGCTATTATTATTACCAAATTCTTTTTGTACCATCTGTCAGAGAGCACCACGTGCAGGTGAGGTTGACTTTGTCTCTAAACGTGATGATTATCCATGCACTCTAAAAATATGTATGTACAACGGAGATACATAAATACATCTAATTTTACCTCGCCTGCCTGTATAGTTCCCTAAATCCCTGTAATTTGCGTTGCACGAGAATAAAATATGAGTCTATTTTTAAGTGACTTTATAAAGGAAGTGTTCATTTCAACGCGTTTTTTTTTGTTTACTTCCTCGAAATTTTGAGAAATAATGATCCGATTATGAAATTTTGAGGCAGATTTACGATTTAAAAGGGTAGTACGTAAATACATTTAATTTTACCTGAACTGCCACGTTTACTGTTAAAATATGCAGAGCTTTTATATAAATTCTATTTTTGCCGTGAACGTCTAGAACGTTTGATGATTGAAGTTTGAAGAAGTTATGTGTTTATTTAGTATAGCAGGAATTAATGATGCCTATAAGCATTTGAACATTAGAACAAGTAAAGTGTGAACAAATTGAAAAATACGATATGTTAAGTAGAACAGGAAGAAGAGATATACAGATAATCTTATGTAACAGGTATTTTGTTCGAATATATTCTGTGATTTATCGTGCAAGCTACTAGGAGACCAGCATTGGAAAGGTGTAAGGAAGCACTGAATGCGAGGTGATCGCCGCGCCGGTGCGTTCACGAGACCACGTATATTTAGCTGTTCCACATCCGAGCGGCGTTTCGCAACGATAAGCGCCGAACGTCGCGTCGGCCTTGCAAAGATCACACTGCGAAGACAGTCACTGCAATTTCAGATGTGATTTTATACCTCTACTATTTATTACAGCTCTACTCAAACACTCTATTGCATAACAACACTTCTTATTCCCAGCGTTATCCCGTTATCCAACACATTAGGATTGGCGGGATCCCCTACCAGAGCCTAAGAATTGGGCGATGATGTTGATTTTAATATGCAGCGACTGTCGTCAGACCACCACAACCCAGTGGGGAAAGCAAACATTTTTCGAAATATAATTTCTTGGAAGTGCAGATTTCGTCACAATATTTTTTCTTCACCGCCGAGCAAGTGGTAATTTCAAATATGAAGATAAATTCGAACTTATATTTAGTGACACATAATATCTGGTTATCTAACCTTTATTTGTATATAACTGAAATGAAATAAGAATTGCTGGATATATATATATATACCTAGTCGGGTCATAAGTTTTGTCAAAACCATATTATTTTAATTTCAGAATACGGGCCAGAAATAATTTGACTAATTTTAAAAATAGAACGTTCCCGCTTGCCGAAAATAATAAAAATTTTCCTTTTCATACACATGTAAATAATTTCCTTAATTATATAATTAAGAAACTATTGCATGGGTTTTAGTTTAATATTTAATAAATATCATATACTTAATAAATTATCTATCTATTGCGGAGTGGGCAAAGAGAATGTAGCGAATGAGAGAACGGTCCATATACACCTCACTCACTTCTCTAACACGTTTTACGAATAGTGAATAGTGGTATAGTAAAAACAAACTCGACTCTAAAGTACACAAGGTAACGAAGTAAAAATATCAATTTCTATCGTTAAGCATACTTTGTAAAACACTAGATGTCAAATTTTCCAGATGTTAGTTTTCCAAGATCGGCATAAGATAAGTTCGATTTGTGCCGATTTAGGAAATCTTATTCTATATTCGTCGATCTATAAACACATTTTAGTTTTATTATTGCACTTATGCACTTCATTCTTCGCTTTGAAAATACCAGACTAGTATACTGTTGCAACATCCATTTGATATAGCTTCATCGTGCAACAACTTATTAAAGAATAAAGTCAACCATTTCTATCCATCTACTTTCATTACAAAAATATTGTATCAGATCCTACTGTATTTCCTTTTTTCGTTCTATTTACTGCCTTTTCATTTTCTACATACTTATTTATCGACTAGGTACTTACATTTTATATCATGAACATACGTAGGTATAATATAAGCTATAAAACGTCGCTTATTGTGAGCCATTGACCACATGATCTGTTTTAAACGTAGCTTCCATGCAGCAGTATCTTGTTTGGAAGCACAGTTGTTTCAAAGCAGTGCTGCATCAGCTGACATGCGAACGTGTGAGAAAAGAGAGTCATTGACGAATGATACTCGTAGTTAAAAGATATGATTGAATGACGTAAGAAACAGTGTCATTAACATTATTGTAAGGTACGTTTCGTAAGGTATATATATATTTGTTACATTTAGAGCCGTTAGTAGAAAAAGTGGTCTGACAGAAAGAATAGGCAGATAACTTGTATTAGAATAGTTTGCTCGAACTAAAAGGCAGCTGTGAAATAAAAGTGACATAATCATACGAGTAATTACGACAACATTCAAAGTCGAAATCTAGTTTTGCTTCGGCAATTTATAAAAAGCTTAGTTTAAGTATTCTGATCCTTCATGCACTTTTAAAAGTTCGATATTGTATTTAGGCTGAGTCATTCATCATCATTATTTCATCTAACTGACGTCCACTACTGACAATAGACTCACCGAAAACTTCCAAAATTAAAAGTTCGTTTTGCAATATGACTTTGTTTCCTTCCTAGGAGTGAAGTTACAAAGATGAAATTTCAAAACAAAATTAAACTTGGAGAATATCTACTCCATTTTTTGATTCTTCTTTGTCTGAGACGATAGAGAACTGGAGGAGGGAAGGAGAAGGAAGAGAGAAGAGAATTTGAATTTTGCATATTTACTCATTAAGCAACCGCCTGTTACAGGCGTGTTAGTGAAACTTTATTTGGCATAGCGACAATCGGAATATGTTTTTTATACCACTAAAGTGGGAAATGAGCCCGCCTGCTGGTATGCGGTTACCGCAGCCTATGGACACTTGCAACAACACCAGGGGAGTCACACGTGTGATGCCGATCCTATATAGGTAGGTAATACATTAAAAGAATTATCTATATATATAAAAATTAATGTTTGTCTGTATGTCTGTATGAATCTGTATCTGTCTGTATGATTGATGAAATTTTCAGTGAATCTTCAGGCCCAGCAGGTGATCCTGTGAAGTTTGGTAGCGATCATATCACCCGTGCCAAGCCGGGGCGGATACCTAGTAAACAATATAATAGCACTGAGGAAAATGGAAAGTAGAATAAGGGATGCCATATGTGTAAAGATTTGATAGTACTTTAGGGATAGTATGTGAAGGAAGCAGTAGGGGATTTTTGTAGTCCCGCTTTTCCCATCCCTGTGGGTTAGGTCATTTAAATGCACGCATTTGTTAAATCTGATCCGATTCGATAAGGATTAAAAACTCTGTCATTTCTTCAACGTGCTTAGTCTTTGTTTTCACTTAATATCTGGCAATAACCGTCAGATATTGTATCTAGTGCGTGTGACGGAACTCATCTCTACTGGTATTCGAAGGTCATCTCAATGAGATTTATTTTAGATGTCATTGTGAAAGTGTTTGTTAGAATGAGGTGGATCAATATTAACGAAAAGAAATGGATGTATATATATTTACGATATTTTAGTCGATAGAGAAGTATCTATAATACAGTATAGTTATTAAAAAATCGAAATCCCGATATATTTACTTTATTTCTTGTACAAATAAACTGGTGTACCATCTGCCTGATAGTATCCAGGTACCGCAGGGTATGAACGATAGCAACTCCAGAGACTTTACTTGCGCATTGCTGAATCTAAAATATATTTGTATTTTGTATTCATTTTGGTACACTCCTTATAATCCTTATAATTTTAAGAGAGGTACGGCGCATCAAAGCATCCCGTCTGGGGAAACAACTCCCTAGATGGTTGTTGTGTTCCTGCGTGTGAGTGAGGTTACCAGTAAGCTCCCAAGGAGTTGCTGTATAAGCAGCAGAGCAGGCATCGCGCGTGTGATACTTAATATATCGCTAGCGTTAATAGGCTACGGTACCCGCTTTACATCAGGTGGGCCCTATGCTTGTAAGCCTCCCGACGTAGTATAAAATAAAAATCCGATCCTGTAATTTTAGATTATTATAAAAGATTCTCTTGACTGCGAAACTAACTATTTAAAATTACCTACCCATCAAGTTACATGAGGATGGTCAAAAAATGTAATGTACTAATTAAATATAAAATCACTAAACGGTCGATGAATGTATTGCTCGGAGGGATGGTGAATTTTTGTTGCTTTAAAATTAAAACGCGGTTCAATTAGGAGGTGCCATGATGTTTATTGGAATTTAGTTACATAGAAGACAATTACGCTGACTATTTACCATCAGGCAGGCCGTATGCTTGTTGTTGTAAAAAAAAGACAAATGTCAAGTACAAATACTATAGACGTCTATCGACGACAGATGTCAAATACAAGTATTTTAAATTTTTATTTGACAAGACATTTAATATACCTACAGACACAAAAAATATAATTAAGACATTTAATATCATGTCAAAGTACAAAGTAGGCAGGTGGTTAAAACGTTACAAGTGATTCAGACAGAGAACGTTGAAGTGCGGATTTTGTTTACTAAATAATATGCTAATTAATGAATATTTTTCCTTTTAATAAAGGTGTTGCCAATATCATTAATGATTAACTTATAAAAGGTAGTATAAAAAAATCTGCAATTACATATTACCTACTTATTATTAATCATCAATCAATAATATATCGATATATATTAAAAATGTTTAAGGATGTATATGTAAAATATATTCTTGTGTCCATTATTCTACTTTCCATTCTCTCTGTAATATCAAAAACACATTCCTAGGTATTCTTAGTCTTTTCTTTCACCTCCCTGTATCACTCTAATCTCTTGATACACGAAGTTGTAGCTTTCCTTAATACTTTCGTTCATTTCTCTCCCTACCACTTTCTTCACAACTCATACTGTCCCCTAGTCCGCTGACGTAATATAAATGACGTGGTGTAAATGATGAACAACAAAAAAGACTGAAAAATAGAAATATTTTGATGAACATGTGATTCACAAAGCGAGCAGGTTTATCCCACGTGCATATTTCTAGAGCATAATAAGTAATTCTGGCAAATCGACAAAGGTCAGTTGAACATATAAAAATCTTGTATCTTTGTTTTTGGGCTAAAGGTTAGTAACATAATCTTCCTCATTAATTACGCTGTCGACGCACGTTCAATTTTAATCTCCGAAGTTTTACGTCTCTTCTAGTATTTTTATTAAATTTCTTTCTATAAATTTTAAAAAGTTTACTTACATTTAAATTTGTATACAATCAAGGGACAATACTTAGAAACTACTATTTATATTTGCAATGGTAGTTCTGAGACTATATAAGGGCGCTTATTTAGTGTTAATATTAAGAAATTAGTTGCCATACTTCTCTAGTATTACGTATTCTGAATGCTTGCAGAATACGTAATAGAATATTATGTAGGTACTAGGGAAGAGCGAAGATATCTCGTTTAAACATTAAAGTATACCTACAAATACTCTTTGTATTGCAAGCATCATTATACACGGTATCCGCCTCACATCAGGCGGTACGTGTGTAGGTAATCTGACTGATATGAAATTACTAAGTCTTTAATTTATCATATTTTCGTGACACCTTGAATCCATCTTTCCGAAATACACATGGGCACATTCACAGACAGAAATATGTAGTTAATATTAATAATGTGATTGTCAAAAATATATACATGCTCGTCGATTTGAATAATTTTTTATCATCTTCAACACATTACCGGGAAGGTTTAAAAAGAAATAAAACACGGAAGATGTGGTGGGTATCAGCTAGTTTAGAATAGAAAAGATACGACATGTGAAATGTTTGAAGTTAAATAAAACCTATATGTATGAAATCGACATTGTTCCTTTTGTGACAGTCAGCAAATAATTATAATAAGATGCACTTGCCAAGTCCCGAGTCATCATTGCACCGGCGAGCGGCGACTTATGAAGCCATACAGAGTGACTCACACAACACACCAATAAATATAAAAATAGATTTTTATTCGCGGACGAACGCAGGACCGAAATAGATTCGTCTTTATAGAAACACTGGATTTCACTCTCACCGCACATTATGGTATTGGGACTGTGTTGGGCGATTATTTAAATTACTTGTTTATAGTACAAGCCCGCTGCGCACTCGCGTAGAATAAGTACCTAGCACCAAAAGCATAAATCAAATTTGATCTTGACGCTTAGAATCAATCTTTTAAGATTTACCTTTATAGGATTACCTTGTTACTACATCAGACAAGAAATCACAAATCAAAGCGCCTACAGTAGATTTTAGATAATAAAAATTGGCAAGAAAGATGGTACATGACCATGGTAATAATACTTAAAAAATCTCTCTTTAGTTTTTGTCTAAATTCGTCGCTTTTTATCTTTAATAAATAATGTATCAAAACTTATCTTTAATAAATAATGTATCATACGAGTATATAAGCCGCAAATGGCTGAATCATCAATATGCACAAGTAGCAAGATCTTATAGCACCAAAATACAAAAATTTGCCATTTTGTTGTCAAAGCTGTTAGGTAGTCTGTGTGTTATTTCTACCTAGGCAAAACAAATTAAAATATATGGACTTCTTTCGGTTCACTAAGGCTTATGATAATTATATGGTATGAAACAAGGCACCACTGTCTTAGGATTAGGGAAAATCTAAAACTGGACATTTTGTATTGATATCAACCTATATCCTATACCTGTATACACCTGTCTGGTTTATAGATGGCATGGAAATAAGCAAGAAGCTAGTTCTCGTATCCCAAGATATGAGTGAAAATCCGAAAATCGATAGTTTGAAGTTAACTACACCTTTTTGTTTGCAGTTCTTTAAGAAATCGCGAATCATAACATATCGAGTTCAAGATGTTCTAGATTTGTTTAAAAAAAATGGCGTCGTTAGAAAGTCCTGAAGAGATTATTGATGTACCTATAACTATTGTTTCTCTCTCGAATTGTTACTTGTTGTTTGTACATATGTCTGTGACTGAAAACTATCGGGCCGATTTTTTAATGTTGACGTATTCATTCATTCAAGGGTCGGCAACGCATGAGTGACACCCCTGGCGTTGCAAATGTCCATAGGCTACGGTGACTGTTTACCATCAGACAGGCCGTATGCTTGATTACCACCTTAGTGGTATAAAAAAAAACTCAGCATTGATGTTGATGGACGGCATTAAAAAAACGGCGGAAAAACGCATTATTTATAATTCCTTAAATTTCTTCTTCAACATAACCCTCCTTATAAATCTAGTTGGATAAAATACAAACAATGTGCTTTAATAAGGGTGGTGTCAATTATATTAAAATAGACATCATTTTAATATTATTAAATTAAAATTATGACCCTTTTAATATAGTTCATCTAACCTGAATATTTGAAACCACCCTTATTAAATAATAGCAGATGATTGAGTTATTTTGACGAATGAATTCACTCTAATGTTCATTGTATTTAAGTTTTAAGGAATCCCCAATAATATTAATAAATATTTTGTCATAAGATTTAGTAAAAAAATTTAAGTCTTACTAGTGTTTATAATTTTATTTTACCTTAATTAACCCTGTTTAATAACATATTTACTCTTTTATTTAAAGATATTACGGAAATATAACCGTTTATGTAAATATTTTTAGTAAGGAAATCAAAACAGATTACGAAACATTATTAAAATACATATGTATTATTATTCGCTATGTACTTTTTGTTCCTATTTCACGAGTCGATTCACAAGTTTCCGATCGGTTTATTTCCGAGCGCCCTTAGTTATGGACTCTTTGTTGAGGTTTTCCTGAGAAGCCACATCGTCGGATTCTTCAAAAAGGGCGTATATAAGTTTTTACAGGCTTGTACTGCGAGCCTCTATAGATTATGTCATCGGCTTACCATCAGTCATTGCTATCGTCGGCAACCTCACAGTATTAAAAAAAACACCGAGTCTAATCTGAATATTTCCTTATTATTTTGTTATGAAACAAAAAATCACCTGGCGTTTAAAGCGACCATCTAAATATACGGGTTTTCACTAATTAATTTCGGTTTTTATAAATTAAATCTGTTGAAAGCATATATTTTTTAAGTTCCAAATATCTACACTAGATAAGTCTAGATATTCTCTCCCTGTCTTTCTCTCTTAAAAATTTACAATTTATTTGGTAAGGCAAAAACCACCTGTATTTTATATTGACAGTGAGTACGGCAGGTAGGTACCTAGTAAAAAAAAAAAATATTCTTGTTTTTGTCAATAACAAACAACATTAAGGATCCGTATTTTAGCTATTGTTTTTATACTCTCATAGTTATAAGTAAGTACATCTATTTAAAAATTATACATGCTATTCTTGATTTTTGACAGAGTTAAAATATTTTATAAACCTTTAAAATAGTGGCGACACCTATGCCTTCGACATGGAAACTTTTTGCTTCATTGAAGGATGCATCCTATAATACCTAAAAATCTTTTTTATTACACTACGGTACCGATAGATGGCACTGTTATATACTTTACAATATTTGAAGCAGTGCTTTCACGATGTTCAAGTTTATTCTGACAGTAAAAGGAGTGTGTGTCGTTCCATGTAAAAAACAAATACTGACAGTTCAGTAATTAAATATATTATAGCTTGCGTCAGATACGGCTGGTCTTTTTTTTCGTTACGATGTTTAGAAGAAGAAGAACTGCTCCAAAATATTTCTAGTTCAGCAGCAACCGCAACTTGTGTATAAAAATAAAACTATTCAAGTTCAAGTTGGGCATTTGATTATGATGGTTCCTTTTCTCTAAGTTCTTACACTAAGGTAACACAACATGTTGGATTGTTTGGTCATACCTTACACACACTTTGACGAGCCGGTGACGCAGTGGTTAGAAACGCTATTTTGACACCAATCTCCAGCATTGTTCGTTTCCTTCAGAGAACAAACATTTGTGTGCATGAATATGACTCTTTGTCTTGGTGTAAGCGTCGTTGTGTTTAGGAGAGGTAAGGAGTCTGGTGAAGTGCCTCCACCTCAGAGCGATAACAACGAAATAATAACTCCCTGGTGGGTTGTTGTGGCCCTTCGTGTGAATGAGGTCACCAGAAAGCTCCTAAGAAGGTACTGTGTTAGCAGCAGAGGAACGTCAAAATTGTCAGATTTAGACTGATTTAGGGTATATCTTAAATACTAAATTCGATTTGAATCTAAGATTTGTATAATGTATGTATAGTACGATACATAAGCTGTAAATACATACTATATATATATTTTTATGCAACATCGAGACGCACACAAGCTGTATGCTCACCTGATGTAAATCGGTTACCGTAGCCTATGAACGCTTGCAATACTTTAAGTAATCTTCCTGCGTGCCACCTCTGCTGCTAACACAGCAACTTCTTAGGAGCTTACGCTTAGGAGAGTGTGAATGAGGTCACCAGTAAGCTACCAATGATACCATTTGAATTGAAATATGTATCATAAAAACATATACCAGAATTGTACCTGTCAAGTTATAAATGGATTTCATTAAGAAAATTTGGTGTGAAAGGACCGAGTCCTGTGGCGCTCGGTTTTGAGAATAGACAGTATTATTTAAAAAATTACTTATACCTGTCAACACCTGTTAAAGTGGCAAATGAGGAAAAGAGATTTTCCAACCACTAGTTTATCTAATCTGGGATAAGTATACAATATCACAATTGAGGTTGACAAATCTGATAACTTTGTCAAACGGCAATGAAAAAAAAAAAGACAAAGTTTTTCATTGCCATTTGCAATATATACACTTTTTTAACAAATGGTTACAATAATGAATGAATTATCTTTAAAAGAAAAGGTATGAAAGTGAATGTAAGTGGTGATAGAAAGGAATTAAACACAGAGTGCCAGATAATGATCGAAGATCAATAAGATTGAGAAGAAAAGAGGAACTAGTGAATGAATTTGTTTACCTATGTTTTATGTTTACGAGATATTGAAAGAAGAGCGACCGCAGGAAACCGTATCAATGGTGCGTTATACTCGATGGTAACAAGCGATAATATATGTAGTAAAGCTTGCCTTGCTATCATTCAGGTTGTATTTACGCCGACATTTATGCACGGCAGTGAAACATGGGTGAGGCAGAAGAAGCATGAAAGTAGAGTGAACTCTGTAGAAATGACAGCGCTTAGGAGTATGTGTGGAGTTATAATGACTGATAGAGTAAGAAATAGCACGATACCAAGACTATGTGACTATGTGGAATGAAAGATGATGTAGTGACAAAAACTGAAAAGTGCATTGCAACATTTAGAAAGAACGAATGACAAAAGAGTTATTAAACAACTGTATCAAGCAAGAGGGATTGGAGATTTCGAAATAGGGCGTCCAAGACGCACGGTAGACACACGTATAGATCAAACTGATAATGTTTTTTTTTCTTCTTAACGGGACAGGCCCACCGCTCATACCCACCACTGTGTCTCCTGTGTAGCCAGAATTAACAGCGGCGACCACAAAAAAGGCAATGAACAGTGAAGTCCATTGCCGTCCCGGGGGTTAAACTACAGCTGCCTTGGAACTCACAAACGAATTTAATCAGAAGAAATTTGTAGGAGTAGGAAGTTTTGGAATCGACTTCCCCTCTTGGCAAAGTGAGAGACAACAATATGACAAATAAGGCATTTAAAACCTCAAAGAGATGGCTAGTAAAGTGAAGCTCAACTGCCGTGCACCACGGATAATCAAATATCTAACACTATTGGGACCTAAACTGTGAGTTGTTGCTCACAGTTCTATACGATTTACATAAGAATATTAAAGCGAGCCGCTGACTTTGCAGCAACTTACGACGCGCAGCGCCTATGGTAGCCCTATCAGCCCATGCAGGTGAGCCGTACATAATACATCCTAAATATGTGGCTGTGTAAATAATTTTTAACGTTTTAAAAGTTAAGCCCCACGTCGAGGTGGAAATTCGAGTTAACGCATAAAAGTTCTTTTTGGCTTTTTCTCCAACCTGCTTTATGTGTTCAATGTAATTAAAACCTTTGTCTAACAGTAATCCCAAGTAACAAACCGAGTTTTTATTTGCAACTGATACTCCATTGAAGTGGAATCGCGGCGGAACCTGCAAATTTCCCTTAAGCAAGAGCTGATATGTTTTGTGAGGTGCGAAATCGAGACGGTTACGATAACCCCAGTCTGAAATGAGGCCAAGGCAAGTAATGGCTAGTTTTTCTATACTTGATCTGGAATTAGCATTTATTAATAAGAGGCCGTCATCGGCGTAGCCAGTTAACGAACACCCTTCCGGTAAGGGTAGGCTAAGAAAGTCATCAAAACCGATATTCCAAAGATACGGCCCTAACACCGAACCCTGAGGACAGCCCTGCGTAAGCACCTTCGAAGCAGCATAATGCCCAAATGTTAATTTAGTTGTACCATTAAAAAGTACGATCGAATAACGGAGTATATGTTGCTATGGCAACCTCTCACCTTTAGTTTCAGCAACAACATTGGCCACCAAGCATTATCGAAGGCACCTGAAATGTCTAAGAAAATACCTACAACGTATTTACTAACCGAGAGTTCCACAATTTTACGCACTGCGAGTGCCGCATCAACAGTAGACTTGCCGATGGTAAAGCCGGATTGATTTTTATGAAATTGAGGGCCACCGGGCAACAGACGTGGTACAATTAAACGTTCAAGTAATTTACCCAACGATGGCAGTAGGGTAATAGGGCGATAAGACTTCGGATCGTCGGGTTGCTTATCACCGCTTTTTGGTATTATCTTTATAACACCACTACGCAAAACGCTAGGAAAGTTGCCTTCTACAATACACCGGTTTAATACCTTTAAAATAGGTTCCGCGGCTACTTTACAAGCTTCCTTGATCATTTTGTTTGAGATTTTATCATCACCAGAAGCTTTATTTGTTGGTAATGTTTTTACAACATGTAGAAATTCGTCCATTGACACCACAGTTGACATTGGAATGGCAGGGCACAGATCTACCGCGGCCCCCACCTCGCGATGGTAGTCACTATCATTATCAGGGCAAACTGATGGTATCAAACTGATGGTGTGCTGAAAAAGCCAAATTAAAAGCACCCAAATCCGTTGAGCATGCATGAAGTGGAAGAAGCGAAAGAGGTATGTTTGGATCGGTGTCCATAGTCTCTGCCTACCCCAATAGGAGACAGGTATGACGATATGTATGATGTACTAATATTTTCTAACTGACCACTAAATCCATACATTAAATAATCTGATGATACATAACTTCTAGGTATGTGTATACGTCTAAAAACTAGTAAAAAACAAAATGATTGGATTGGTCGGTCCACTACTGTTGTGTCACCTCTAGGAGTATGTAGATAGACACTTGGCTCTCTAAAAGAAGTATGATTAAGTACACATTCTTTTAACTTCAGACAATAACAAATCATTTCATCATGGCGGCAAGAATTGGTAGGTAGTACAAACGGTATTTTTTAAGCAAATGATTGACACTTGTATTTTAATTGTCAGGCAAGTGAACCCATTAGATGTTGTGATTTTTCGGCTTCGTAAATAAGTAATAAGATTTTTCTGTACCTCATTTTTCATGTAATATAATATGTTATTAAACAACAAATTCGATAAATTCCGGGCTTCCGGCCAAAACAAGCACGATTTCTTCTTTGAAAAAGTAATTGTGGTAGTTGTAATAGAATTAAGATAGCAAAAAGTATTACAGAATCCGAATAGATCGATACACAACTGTTATTTGGCCAATTCCGATAAGTTGACCTTAATAAAATAAATAAGGCTAGTTGGGTAATTGAAAAAAATTTCGACCCTTGTGATGGTTGGAAAAATTCTTTAATTCCCCATAAATGGATGGAAAAATTATATTGGAATTACTGTCCAGGTCAAAATTTCCATTCATGTTGCTATTGGTGCTAATAGGAAACACGACCACCACCAGTCATAGTCACACAGTTGCCACAAGTCTTGGTCGTACCTAATGATCACTGGTGATGAAATAAGATATATAGGTATGATGTATTTCTTATTACACCAAATTAGTAATTTGTGGTGAAATAGGAAATGTATCGGTGGTGAAGTAATAAATCATCACGATAGGTTGCACGTGGGTTAAGACAGAAGAGAACCGAACGCTATACGACTCGGTACTTACACATACAATGTCGTCTGTTCCTGCACCTGACATTACGTTCTGATAAAACATGGACAACTTGACATCGAATCCTCTTGTATTCTCATATGTCCAAACCAACAAAATGACTCTTCTGAAATTAGCATCGATGCTCTCTTACAGATCAACTATATTTCTTACCTCATCATTGCGACTCCCGCCTGCAAGCATTACGTTATACAAATAACTGTAACTTCACGCCAAATCCCTTACGGGGTAGGCAGAGAGAGCCGAGCGCCACGCGACTCGATCCTTATATACAAATAACGTTGTTCAGATTTCTAAGAAATACATTTTTTCAATTAATCTGTGATGAGATTTGGTTGTCAGATAGTCAAAGCAGATAATTTATATTAAATAAATATCTTTATATTTAAAAATATCGCATGAACCGTTCCATTTTATCATGGCGGCAAGATTTGGTAGTACAAATTGTATATTTTAAATAAATGTTTGACACTTGTATTTTAATTTTCAGGCAAGTGAACCCATCAGCTGTTGTGATTTTTCGAGATGTTGAGGGAAATGTGTACAGAAGCGTGTACACATTTTAAATCGAGTCACAGAATTCTATTTAACTTAATCGATCCTTGATGAACTTGAATGAAGAACCTTTTTTAATGAACACTTTTGTTTTTTTAATTATAATCCAAAACATTATTTTCCTAATCAAAAAAAAAGCGAATGATATTTAGAGATTTAAATTTTAAATACGACAAAATATATCAGAGTATTGATCTGTACTGTCAACTAAAAATACGGAAATATTAAATTAGGAATTTGTCCTCTTTATATTCTACTGAACAGTACAGGTTTTAGTCATTTACTTTAACTTAATATCATTTTCGAATGGCATGATAAAAGCATAGGCAGTAATAATTTTACCTTTGGCAATTCTGTTTCCTATACGCTTTAGTGTAATTTAAATTTAAAATGTTTGTAAATAGTGTTTTAATAAAATAATTTAATACAGGAATAATGGTGTATTAAATTTGTTTCCATACATGACGCGAGAGAGTTGATAGTAGTGGTAATATATAGTCCTACGCTATTTATTTTCAAATAAGGGGGCGCCGCCGTTGAAATCTTGCTCAGAGGCCTGTACTGCTAAAACTGGCACTGTATACAATCTAATGTTACTTAGTGTATGAGTAGGAACTATAGAATAAACTAATACGTTAAAAGGGTAGTTCTTTATTCGGCATAAGTTTATACATTTTCACCATTTAAGATAAAGAGGTATTTTGTATAAGCCTGTTTGAATATGTTGTTTTAAAAATTTGTTGCAGACTTGATCTTGATACTTAAAATAACTGCTGTTCTGACTTTCTTTTTATGTTTATATAATTTACGATCCGATTTGTATTTTTGTCTTACGATCCGATTATTCTACATGCCAGAGATGATGTTTGATCTGATGATGTATGTTTGGTAGAAATTTTATAAATTTTAAGGTTAAATTAAACAGCTACCTTGACGACCATTGAAATCGTCACTGGAAGAAAGGGATGTGAAAAAACGAAGTTCAAGAATGTCGATTTAATGTTGTTATTAAATTTTTTATCAGTACTACCTATACATAACTTAATCTGGAATTCTGTCTATCCTTTCGGTGAAAGCTAACATGATATGAGTGTATTCTAAAAATCATTCAGTAGACTACACCTGAAGAAGGGTCTCCATTCGCACGGTTTTTGTGAATAGAACGTCTCCTTCATCCCAGGTCGGCCGGGACGCGGTGCATTGAGCAGGCCCGCCTCGCCCCGCGCCCCGGAATGCCGGTCTTCGCCCCCCAGTGCCGAAGGCTTACCTGCGACGCTCCACAATATAGCCTGAGAGAACCGCTACTATGCACGCAAAGATTAGCTAGTGCAGACAGAGCAGTTTGCGTGTAGGTAAAAAATAGAACAACGTATGGCTTATGTTATGATATGTTGTGACGCAGGTATGATAGACAGATGAGGAACACGCAAGATAAGCACAAGTAACAGTATATATACGGATGGGTGTATTTATTAGTGGATAGTATTATTAGTCCTCCGATAGCTTCAATGGAACAACATAGCGAAGTAAGCTTACTCTTCCATAAAAGACGTTCTTATCCACACAGAGGAATGAGTATTGTTCAAAAACGTACGGTTGATTTCACTTTAGGAGGTTTACATTTTAGGATTTCAATCAAGTGTTTGAAATTTTCGGCAATACTAATTACAACCTAACTTTTGGTATTCGGATTGATTTTGTCAAGTATTGTTTGTGAGTCAATAACAAATGAGCGTTTAGTCTAAGGAAAGAAATTATTCAAGTGTGTTCTAGAGATTATGCAACAGGTTGTATTGTATTAATGTATACTGGATTAATCATTATTTAAACAATTCATTGCGGTCAACATGCCATTTGCGTTAAACAAGATTTAAGCAATAAGTAGGAATTCAAATAATTGAAAATAAATAATTCTTCCAAACATTGGAACTGAAATGGTCGCAATGGATTCCCTTCCACGAACTCTCAGTTTGTGGAAATAACTTCCGGGCTAAATTATGCCAAGAAACTATAGATTAGTTTCTCCTTCTTTTGATGATTATTTGATATTGTAAGTGTAACTTCTACTATAAGGGAAATCCATTAATCTGGGAAATAAAACGTATTTCATACGTTAGTGGCATGACAATATGTTTAATTGCGCCGCTAACTTGCGGGGACTATAATATGTAGGTAGTAGTAGTATTTCTAGATAAAAGAAATAGTAAAAATAACTATGCTTTATATATTCGTTATTGAAATGAACATTTAGCACTCATTTATACTTAAAATCTTCTGCAATAACCATCAGAATATATTTGGTAAATGCATCTTACTTCTATATAAGTTTCGTAGGTAAAGATATTGCCAGGATTGCTTTAACATTTTGTTTCACCAGCGTGTCAATGTGCTGAATAATGTGTCAATACGCTGAAATCCATCCACATCAGAAAGAGAGCTTTTAATTTCCAACGGCTATACAAAAAAGCCGCATCTGTTTTAATACTCTTTGGCACAGTCGGCAACGCCACGCTGCGTATGCGCCGATACAACCATACAGACAGCGCTAGCGAGCGAAGCGGTCGCGTCCTGTGTGCCCTGTGTGTGTCAAATGTGTTTGTCAAACTGTGACGATTGGTAGCATGCCCTCGTGTACTGTGAGCCTGTGACAATGTGGTCCGTGACGCTTATACTACTGGCCGCTGTGGTCACTTGCTGTGCCGACATCCAAGAGAGAGGTAAGCTTGACATATCTGACACGTACTTTCAAAAACCAAATCGTTCGTTACATATTATAAACAGTCATTAAGCTAGTAATTAAAAAACTCCAGGGTGTTTTAACATCTGATAAAATTTGACAACAACACTGTAAGAACAACGGTCAAACATCAGCTGCTATTACATACAATTGTTTACATAACAAACCAGCACGTCGCCCAATTCTTGAAAATGTTGAACAGCGAAGCGAAAATTAAAAGGGACATAAGATAGTTAAGAAAGAATTCAATCAATTGAGTAGTTATCAAGAGTATTAAGACAGAGGAGGCCGAAGCTAGTTGCGTGATCGCAGCGAACTCGCGATTGGGTTGACGGCCGCCATCGTTGCCCGGTTGCTCCACAGTCACCAGCGCACCATGCGATCTCAACAGTAAGAAAGATTTAGGACTGCTGCCCAACATCCGCAATGTATACAAACGACTTTGCACATGTCATCAAGGTACTCAGGAAATATATCTTCTAAACGTCTCGAAATTTATATTTAAATTAGGTGTACCCTTCTATCACTAATTTGACCCAATAGCATTCTAGCCAGTATATATAAATAATGTATAAAATTTTGCTATGGGCCAAAGCACTAACATTGGTTACCTACCATTGTTCACCCACGTAATATATATACTAAAAACTATACTATATAGACGGAAATTTCACAAATTGGAAATTGATGCTTAAATCAAAGCTTCAAGAGGAATGAGTAAAAAGATACATATTTTCTGCCTCTGGCACGGCCATCAGAAAATCGCAATATATACTTAGAATGTTAATACATATTTACAGCATAATCTTAGAATGGTCAAAAGGCCATGTGTTCGTAATACTTAACAAAAAATCTCTTGTTTCCTGTTTTTTTTTTAACAAAACCAGGCCCAACACAACTTGTTTTTCTGTACAAAAGAGCATCTCGCTAATAGGAATGGAGACAGATGCGAGGTTTGAAACAAGTAAATTTTTATGGTTACAAAAGATATAAACATCTTTTATAACATTGTAAATATTGATCCAATACTATTAAGTTAGTTACTTTAGTAACTTATTTACTTACTTTTACCTCACTTAATTCATTATACTGATATCTGATATTAATAAGTCGATATGACATTATTGAGATATACAAATATTGAAGCGGCGCAGAATTTTTGACAAATTCCTTTGATGGAAGAAAGGTTTGGTAGACTCTTGGATAGGGTTGCTAAGTTCAAAATGGGAATGCTATTTGGCAATGCGTATTTAATAGATTCATGCGTTATTGTGCGAAAGGCAAATTTACGTGCAATTTATCTAACCTGCTTTGTGTGCTTCCAAAAGCTTGGTGGCGGAAGCATACAAGAAGGTTAGATCAAATTATTTCACGCCAAATCCCTTGCGGGGTAGGCAGAGAGAATTGAGTGCCACATGGCTCGATGTGTACACACCTCACTCGCTTCTTTAACATGTAAATATATAGTTAAACAGCCAGATTCTGTCTGCATGTCTTGGCTGCATAAACTTATTTATTAATTACACTTAATTAATTGAAAAACTATTTATTAATTACACTTAATTAATTGAAATACACTTCAGAAAAATCAATATAGTCGTCTTATATTTTTACCACCGGTAGTTCTTCTTCATCGTTCAGTCGTCCTGAGCAACGATTGAGGACTGCTGCTGCTCGCCTCAGGATGTCTCGCCCCGTGTTCGTGGCACTTCTGGTGCACTCGTATGTGACATAAACCGCTCACATCACAGCAGACCATATGTGGTCAGTCCATAGCATGTTCTAGTGTCCTCGACTTTACCCTAAATCATCAGACGTTCAATGATGTTATTTACTACATAAGACTTGTCTGTATAAAAGTAAATAGACGTTAAGAGCTTTTACAGAGTTTGTTTTGAAATAAACTATTTTTAACGGAAGTATCGCGTTTTGAAGAGTTTGTTTTTCCAGAAACCTTGTTTTCTTAGCACTGCCATTGGGTTTGGAGATGATTTTTGGCAGTTTAGTGGCATAGGAGTGATCAAAAACAGCGCCTACAGATTTATAGCAATGGCAATAAATGTCTTACATGTAAAGTTTAAAAATTCTATCCCTTTATGGTAGCGCCTATAGTTAGGGTAAATAATATCTTTTAGCGAAAATATCCATAATTCTGTCTTGATTGATCCAAATAATTCATAATAACTATACTCTCGAAATTAATACAATCTCCAGTCGCTCCCGTCACTTGGAGTATAATAACCGGGGTGTACTCTTCAAGTTCCATTCGTTTTATTTCCTTCTTATATGACGGGTTTAGACTAGAAACGATGCATTCGAAGCAATTTTTTCGCAATCTGTTCTCATAGTCTTTTCGTTCTCTAACATTACTGTATACATCATTCCGTCTTACTATCGTGATCGTATTTTATAGCTATTACAGTACTTCTCATGTAAAGTCAGGGTGATTTTAGATCGTCAGTAAGAACATAAAAGTATGTACAATGTGGAAGGGTGAAAATGAAGAGAGCTTTTCAATCTCACTCTTCCGTTCATGTTTTCCAAGTTTTGTTACTTTTTCCCTTTTCTAATTACTACCACCTCTCCGTTATATGTTCTGTTTCTTGTTCTATCTCACACTGAGTCATTACACCGATTTGATAATTTATTTTGCAAAGGGTATATTGTCCAAACGTTAACGGGGGATCTAATACCCCAAACGTCAAAATAAATTACTTGAAGAAAGATTCACCGTCAGCTTTTCTTTTACTTCGCCGAAAGTACTTGTTTCGCTCGAATCGTGGTTCCATATTTTCGAGGAACCATGCGTTACCGTCGTGTCAAACCATTATTCTATGATATACTTTTCTGTGTGTTACGGATTAAGTTAAAGGTCCTCTCTCAGGACTGTGGATTGGCAAATCTGTAGACTAAATTCAATGATGTTACTCAATATAGCTGACTGTGAATGCTTAAGCATGTTAATTACTTAGGCTGCTAAACCTTGGAAGTTTCAAGTCACGCGATTAATAAAATAATAACAATGCATAAATGCATTTAGTGTACTATGACACTCGATTATATTTCTCTGCAAGATGTACAAGTACATGGTAGTAGTAAACTATTCTAAGGCGCAATAAAAAAAACAGTAGATGTGCCAGTGACTGAATTTAATGTTAGTCATTAAATTTAATCACTTAATCAAACTAAAGTGCCATCGAAATATATTTTTCACTTTTATCAAGATATAAACCTTCCTCTTCATCTACCGTTCCACTATGTTATCTTGTAACTTGTTTATAGAAAAAAAATGGCTTCTGACTATAGGTACTTCTTTTTACTATAAAAAAACATTACTTGCACAACATACCTACTAGGTAACTCGTAATTAGCGCTAGTAGTCCCATATCTAGGGTGTCTCTAAAATATACTAAGAAGAGAACATGTGTGACAAACCTACCGGGCAAAGAATAACAATGATAAAGGTTTCCAAACTAAGGCCCGATGGTAGATATAAAACTAGGTAATTAAGTCATTTCATTCTTAGTCTTTCCACAAATGAGTCATATTCCAAATGGTACTTTACCAAATCTTACAGTTGTGTTTTTTAACTCGGCCTAGTGTGTTATACCTAGTATCTTCTGTAGTTTTATCTATGAAGATATCATAAAGAACAAACATAATTACTAGGTTAGTTTATGTAAAAAAATGCATACAAGTGTTATGACTTATATAAAAGTTATAAGTTTGAGTTAGTTAGCTAAAGAACGCTTTTACAAAAAATATCTGTATCCTAGGATTCAATTCATACAACAATAAATAAACCACAGTGAATGTTGTTGTATAAATCCCCCCCCATGCCAACTATTGTATTTGGAAATGTGAAAAGATCATTTTACACTAGATTTGTTCACAAATTTAGAAGACAACCAGATGTGGACTTAATTTTTCATATGCCTATGGGTTTAATGCGATCTGGATAGTCGTAGATTTCATTTCACTTTGTATATACCTTTGGATATTAATTACATTATTTAAATAGGTATGATTATAAGTAGTAAGTTTAAACAGAGCCCGTTATATACGTTTTCCCATACTTTTAGCGGTCGTATACGATCACCCGGGTTTCGAAGGGTTAATATATAGATTCTTGTGTACCGAAACAAAAGTTTCCGCTCAAGTTTATCCGGAATCGTTACAGCAAATAAGCAATTTTATTAATTAATAAAAACTTGACTTGGCGATAATTAACAGGTTTACATGGCTAGTATTTAAGATTTTTTTTTTAATTATTAAAGATAATAGATTTATTATTGATATTTTCACACCGCAAACTGAAAATTCTTTGCAATTTCACTATTTGGCTTTTACATGTGATTAGATATTTTATATCATCTTTGTTATGTTATATCCGAAATAGGCTAAGACTTCATTTGTATGAAGCATTCCGAGTACACTCTAAATACTTAAGTACTTTTCCCGTGTTCAAAAATATCTTCATGCAGCAATGCAGTTACTTAGTAGCTACTTACTGTACAGTATAAGTAGCTACTAAATATACGAAAACAGGACGGCGCGTGCACAGTTAATACGCATTTTTTATGGAAAGCTACACTGTACTAGCCCTCTATCTCCATATCGGGTGGTAAGAGCCGGGCGCAGTTATTTCTTAGCCACTTAATCGCAGTTAGCGGAAGAGAAATCGGGAAAAACACGCTTCTCACATCATCTAAGCAGGTTTGCCACACATATAATAATACAGCCTCGCGTCCAAGGTAGCTGGCTAGTCTGTTTTTATATGGTGGTTATGTCGCTTTAGGAGTTTTTTAACCTCTATAGTACATGTATGAATATAAAGCAATGATAGCCCAATGGATAAGGAACCGGCCTTTAATAACTGGTCCTCGGTTCAAATCTTGGCATGTCTCGCTAAATTCGTGTATTCGGATTTATGTACATATTTGTAATTATCACTTGCTCGGCGGTGAAGGAAAACATCGAGAGGAAAACCGCATGTCCAACAAAATATATTTCGAAAGAAGTGTGATCTTATCTATGAAAGGTTTGGTCTTCCCACTGGATTGTGAAGCTCTGATGGCAGTCGCTCCATCAGTATCTTCGCCCAATCCTTAGGCTTAGATAGCGGATCCTGCCAATACTAATGAATTTTCTCCAAACAGAGGATTGACTTGAAGCAGGAGTTGGGAATGCGAAACCGAAAAAATCGAAAAAAATTCCATCCAGGCTATACTGTGTATAGCCGATGGGGTCGTGGTGGCTAGGTGGAGCTGTGAAGGTCGCTGTCGCCCGTGGCTGGACCGACGCAGTATGGGGTGGGAAGTTTAGAACAGTTAAAATAGTTTCACCGGCGTTCAAAAATGGGCAAAAACGAAAGATGATGAATTAATTAATTAATTATGGAATGAAAAGGGATATGATGTATTAATGTGTTTTGGTAGACAATAATATTGTAAGATTATAGAAACGGTAGACCTAATGATATTTTCACACAAAAATTGTGACGATTCCAAACAAATGTAGCCATTTTTACAGAATAAAAAGATTTTGACTTTGACTTTGACTTTGACTAATGCAAAGAAGAGGAGTTCTCATATGAATATTTTTTTAACACATTTCTAAACTATCGGCATTTTTTTTCTATGTTAAAATAGTAATCGTACCCTATTGTGTATTTAAAACAAAACTAAAAAAGATATGTGATTTATCCTAGTCCAATAATTCTAATAATCGTTATATATTCATCTAAGTCTTGTCGACTAGTCAGGGTTCTGGTTTGCATTGTAAGTGGTTCACTTAAGAACTAAGACGATTTTCCTCCACTAGTATGTACTCTCTCGACATTGAGAATGATAATGGCGATAAAATATCCTTGTATACACTGTTTATATACTATGTCCATACCGAATGCCCGACTAGCACATGAACAATCGCACTTTCACATTTATAATATCACTTTGGATTTGTATTATTACATCGATCAGTTTCCAGTTGCATATGATAAACAGTCAGATGCGACACACACACACACACTTCGAGAGTTTCGTAAGTGATTTGGTTCCTTGCGTTCTTTAGTTTACATACTTCCATCACTCACAAGGAGAAAAATAAGAAATTAATTGAAGAAATTTTTATTCTCGATATTCTTTGAAATACCTGTCTTAGGTTTTCTGCATGGCTGCCGTAGTTTTTGATGTTTTCACATTTTTCGTAGATGTGAGAAACGCGTGTGTTCTTGCTGAAAGAGCACAAATGAAACAATATTTTATTTTTTACGAATTATGGAATGATTTACATATAAAAATATCAAACTTTACTTGTCGACTAATTTGTTAAAATTTATTTTTAAAGAATATTGGAAGAATGTTGGAGCCGAGATAAGCCAAAGCTGGCCTATTACGACTACATTGGTCGTTTTTTTAGATCATATGGCGCTCGGTCCGCTCCGCCTAGACTTGGCGACAATATATAGATAGTTATAAGAGTCAGCATATTATAAAACTTGTTCATATATTTTCATTCACGTTTATATTACTAACACTTTCTAAGATTTGTATTTTTTGGGTATGGAACCCTGCAAATGGTCAGCTTAAAAAAGAAGCTTCTTAGAAAGTCAATCTAGTGAAATCCATTCAATTTTTTTCACCCATACCGGGAGACCGGGACTACGCGCTGTCTACGATAGTTTTGAATATCCTTATTGTCTATTGTATTGTGCATCAATAGAACATTTAAGTCAGGTAAAATTGTACATAGAAAAGCTCCGTGCCCTTACTTGGTGTCCCGTAGCGTAAGATGTTTGTTAGATCTTGGTGTATCGACTCACCTGCACAAACTACGTCGAAAGAATACTGTGGTAGAATTTACGCTTTGATGTATCCACTTCTTATGATGCCTAACACAGAAAATTACGTGTTCCAACTTACACAACGGAATATCTTGTTGTATTTTCCAGATTACAAAAGGGTAACGCCCAAATTTCTATAGGTAGGAGTAGGTACCTCCTTGACCAAAACATTGACAAAATATGTCATATATTCAAAATATAGCAAATGCCATTACCTTAAATGAGCAATTCTTGTATATGAGCACATAAATATATTTCGTTTATTATTGACCGTTATGATCATTGTGGACACACACAAGCAGAGCACAATGTATGTTTGCATATATGTAACCCTCTAATATTTGGATCAAATTTTCTAATTAGATTAAGTTTGCTTTTTAAATTTAACTATATATTATTTCCCAAAAAAACACCCTTTTATAAAAAATATATAAAAACACGCCAAGGTACAATTAAGCAGATGACCCTAAAAATATAATTTAGATGCTATCAGGGTATATAAATATTATATTATAATATTATGTTATATTATATTTAAATATTCATTGTTTAAAAACTAATATCATTTATAAAAAAAAATGTGCAATGACAATAAACAGATTTATGGGGTATTAACAGTTACCCGATTTTTCTCTTGTATGTAACTTACTACAGATTGCCTTCCAAATGTATTCACACGCGGAATTGAGCTCAAGCATAAACATTATATCGGCCGAGTAATCTCCAGTCGTTGTTGCTGGTACGAGAAAAGCATGACATTACCATGTTGATACATTACAAAGTTGATATATAGAGATAAAAGTTTATGTTAATATAATATTAAAGTATATTTTCGAAACGTTTTCGAAATTTCCTGCTTAAATATATATACCTGTTCTTATAAATAGACGAGAGCAGCAGCAGGTATCTAATATTATAGTTAGCTCTCTTTGAGAACACGTTTTTTTAACATCCATTATTTATCTTTTTTGTTACGAATATATTGTCAAACGGATATATAAAAATTGTTTTGTTGCTGTTGCAGCTAATGCTGACTGCTTGTAACTAAATAGGTGTAAGCAATAAATTCACAATATCAAGTTCTATGAAATATTTTTTATTTATTCAATCTTTTTTTAAATCAAGTTAATTTCTTACTTTTAAAAATTCTCTTTATTACGTTTGCTTCATAACTTTTAGAATGACTGTTCCATATTTAATGACATGAACTACCATTAACTTTATTATGTAAGCAGTTAACATTATGTTTAAATATAAATTTTTGGTACTATGATTCATTATGTTATGATTTAAATTTACCATTATACCCTGTCAAACATTATTAAGCAAAATAATGCTGAATACAAAAATTCGAGAGGGATTACCAACAGCAATTATCCTTTAGGAAAAAATCCATTTCCGGCATGTCAATAAAACGGAAGCAGAGACGTATAGTATAAAAAAGTGTATTAAGAACACCCCCAGTGCATCCCCGGCGTGCACAAGTGGTGTTCCCAAGTTCGATTTCTGCCTCGGGCACGATATGTGGGTTTCGCTAGAGGGTTGTGTAAGTGCACGTTTTTAGAATTTCCGTTTCCGCGCCTAAAATTTTAATAAACACGGTGTTAAAAACTCTTTTCCTAAGCATTTAATTGTTTAGTTCTGGTAATTTCTTCTTTTCCTAGCGTGGTCTATTTCCTTATCTATTAGGATGATATATACTACACTACACACCAACCCTAAGTCATTCCACTACAGGGAAACCTGTTTAGAGCATACTCCACCATGCTGCTCAACTGCGAATTGGCGAACCCCAGTGTTTTCTCGCCTCCCGAAGGCCACTGACTTAGCTTACAGATTGTCATCTATCAACAACAACCCAGACCGATGGCTTAACGTACCCTCCGATATGGACAAGGTAGCTTAACCTACGTGTTCTGTTAGAATAACACGAGCAATGACGCGATAGCTCTCAATATAACGTATATTGAGGATTATACATATATTTTTTTAGTCTGATAACATTAAATTTAAATCTAACTTTCGCATTGTCTATGGTAGCATGTTTATGGATGGGTTCAATTATCTATACTTCGCACGTTATACACCGACTATTGTCAATAGATGACAACCGTTAAACTAAGGTTTTTGGCGTTTTAAAACACTGACCACTGCCAAACAGCAGTTAAGCACAGTATATGTTCCAACTCGCTAACAAGGAAAACTTGTATACTAACAGTGGAATATGTGTAATTTGGAAATGTAGAGAAAGGTAACTAACCTTTGTTTACACCTTTTAAGGAAAAACTTTACGTGCAGAACTCTCTGAACGATAAAAAATCATTTATCGTAGCGCGAATTTGTTTTTTGCAGTTGGCAATCGCATAAGCAATCAGCACTTTAGACCAACAAATTACAAAAAGAAGTAATTGCAGTGCGACAACACTTAAAAATGAACTTTGATACTATGTATGAGGCTTTAAACTGGTACAAAGGCAGATTGGTATTTATGCTCATCTACTCGTACTTGTACACTTTCGATGATTTCATTCAATCGCCATCACAGAAGTAGTATGCATACGTCTTATCAAGAAACATTATGTCATTATTTATGGGAATTCAAATGGAGTAAGTCTATTGTAAGAGCCAAGCCTGTTTAAGGAAAACCTATTTATACATATACAGTCATTAAACGTAAATAATATCAATAGGAAATAAATAAGTATATATTTTTTTAAACTATGACGTAAGCTAAGATACAGTTCATCTGAACCGTCGCCCTACTAAGATAACCAATAAAGGACATATTTGCTCTTTGAGCTTTCAGTAACTTTTCTAAAATTTCATTTCATTTCCAAAATGCTGGTAAACTAGAATAATGAAATCTTTGAGAAATAAATAAATTATAATAATGTTTTGACGGAATATGTGTATGGTTTAGTGTTTGTCTCCCTATTACAAGTATCCATAGGCTACGGTGACAGCTTACGGTCAGGTAGGCCGTATACTTGTTTGTGAGTGTAATTGTATTTCATTTTTTTAAATTTGTCGGCCATTTTGACCATGTTCCTTGACGCCTTGAGGCCCGTGAAATGCTTGGCGCCGTAACGCGCATAGCGGAATTCAGCCACGCGGGCCTCAACGGTCCATGTCCTTGCGAGATAGGAACGGTGTTCCTGAACATCCCTATTCTACTTTTTTATGCTGAATCCGAATCTGAAGTCAAAGTTTGAATATTCCAAAAAAAGAAAAGACAAACGCACATACAAACATAGAATTCATATAGGAACGGTGTTCCTGAAAACGATGCTCTGCCATATAGATAGGCACATATTTTTATTAAGGAACAGGCCCGTCTGAAAAACTACCTCCAAGTCACACATTTTTCACGCACACCGATTCATATGCCTCCTGACATCACCTTCTGATAAAACTGAACCAATTTGATCGTCATGAATATCGCAATTTTTAAAGTACATATTAGCAAAATTCATGTCAATTAATATGTATAGTCGAAGGACCGTGTACACATATACTCGTACCTATTCCCAGTTCGCCAATCGAAGTGATATCAAAATGTGAAGTTTTTGTGACGTAGACAAATCGCAATCTAAGAGGAAAAATCACTTTTAATTATAGAATTTGTGATTACGTTGTGAAAGGCTTAAATTCAGGCATTTTTTATGTAACGACTGAATTTTTAGAGGCTTTTACTGACTATCTGAAAGTTATAACCTTTTCTAAACAACATTTATACAATACAAGCCACGCAAGCCTTCGTTTTTAAGATTTTAATATAATTTTGTTTTTACCTTTTAATTGTGTGATGTTTTTAGGGTTCCGTACCCAAAGGGTAAAACGGAACCCTATTACTGAGGCTCCGCTGTCCGTCCGTCCGTCCGTCCGTCCGTCTGTCACCAGGCTGTATCTCATGAACCGTGATAGTTAGACAGTTGAAATTTTCACAGATGATGCATTTCTGTTGCCGCTATAACAACAAATACTAAAAAATAGAATAAAATAAATATTTAAGGGGGCTCCCATACAACAAACGTGATTTTTTTTTGCTGTTTTTATAGATAATGATACGGAACCCTTCGTGCGCGAGTCCGACTCGCACTTGGCCGATTTTTTAAAATATTAGTCTATATTAACCATAGTTCTATGTCACAAATTGATAATTGAATTGTGGTTACTAGAAGGTATTAAAAAAACACCAGGATGATACGTTATGTAATGTTTTGCCTTTGTAGATGCTTTGAACTAGTTTATTTTTACGAATAGCAAGATTCGGCATAGTAATACTCAGATTAAGAGATAGCAAAGCATCGCGTTGGAGGTATCTCCACCTCATAGAAAACCGTAACCAAATAACAACTCTCTGTTGAGGGTTGTTGTGTTCCTGCGTTTGAGTGAGGTCACCAGTAAGCTCCTAAGGAGATGCTGTGTTAATAGCAGAGGTCGCGCGAGTAATACGCAATGTGTTACGAGCATGTATAGGCTACGGTAATCGCTTTACATTAGGCGGGCCGTATGCTTGCACCTCTCGACGTTGATTAAAAAAAATATTGAGACTTTTAAATTAAGTAATTTATTTCACTTTGTTGTAAATCATCTTTTTTTCAGTTTTTAATGACTCTTTCTACTTGTAAAATAGTCTAAAAATTTCTGTAAGTCCGCCTACATGTAAATTAAAAGGTATTAGGTTATTTTCTTTATAACTATAGAAACTAAAATACGTTCTGAGTTTGTAACAACCCTACACAGCGAACGACGTGAATTTTGAAAGCAAAGCGAAATAACGTGCCATAGCGAATGCTTCATTAGATGTAGACTTCATAGCCTCTTTTTCTTATATGAGCAAAACTAGTCGTATTTATTTTCCAATTCTTGGCTAGCAATTTACCCTCCGAAACAGACTGACGAGCGTGTTATTTAAGGACACATTCAAAAAGTTTTGAGCAGTACAAAGCAGAGCATAGCAAACTGACTGTTCAAATTCTGGCGTGTACCTTTAAATTCGTATTTTTGAATTTATGTACATATTTGTAGTCATTACTTGTTCGACGGTAAAGGAAAACATCGTGAGAAAACCCGTATATCCAAGTAATTATATTTCGAAAGACATTTGACCTTACCGAAGAAAGGTCTCGTTTTCCCTCTGGGTTGTGGTCGCTTAATCCTTAGGTTTAGGTACTGTACTGCGCCAATCCTTACGGAAAAGGAAACGGGATAACGCTAAAAAAAAGTAGACGATATTCAATCATTTTCATATACTTCCATATGAAGCCACTCTTACTAAAATGATGGATAACCCTCCAAAATAGAATATTCTATAAAAAATATTTACATCTTTATATTTGATTGCGTGACAGAAATTTATTGCAGATATCTACAATAAATTTCTGGGATGGTAGTGGTTCGTTATCATTATAAGCTAAAACAAAAAGAAGGAAATAGCGCAAAGCTAAATTTGATCACGAGCTATATTTGAATTTTAATGTATGGTGTTGACGAGAACCTTAGCCTTCGAATTTCCGCAACACAAGGCGCACTCCTTGCCTGGCCCGCAAGTGCCGGAGCAAATCCTCAGTAGCCTTTTCGGTATATCATTCACTCACAGGAACATAAATACCAGACCTCTAGATCTAGGCCTAATTTGTTCGTACTTTTGTGGTACCATCGGTAGAAAGCATCAAGCACAGACATAGGACCGGCATTGGCACTGAATGTGAACTAATTACAGCCCAAAATAGTCTGGGGCTAAATTGTGAATTTGAAAATATTTTGTTAATAAACCACATAACACATTAACGAGTTTAGTAAGCAAATATTTAACCATTTTTTATTTATTTCTATGTGAATTTTAGTCTTGTCTAAATAGGTCCTGTTCCTCCCATAGTAAAATGGTGGAAAATGCGTGAGAAATATGGAATAATATATACATATATATAGTATGGAATATTCAGTGCTGGATAACGACAAGCGCTTAGCTGTCTTTTACTTAATGAAATAAAAATAAAATAACATTGTATTATACGATACATTATGAGGTATATGGTTCCAACTGTACCTATGCGACGAAAACGAAGATAATGGTTTCTTAAAGAGAGGAAACCAGAACGAACACAAGAATTACAGTTGATGACGTAGTGTTGGTACAAGTGGATGATATTGTATTGTATATCATGGATGAAGTTTTGGCAGGATCCGTACACCGTTGATGTGAAGAAACGATCGTATGCACACAACGGTATTAAACTACTTAAGTTTGTTTTGATAAATTGACTACTTATAAAAAAAACTTTACATAAATACTTATACAACAAACAACTACAGCATTTTCTACAGACCTACAAAAAATATTAAATTTACATCGCCCTTAAATTAACCCTTCGAAACCCGGGTGGTCGTATACGACCGCGAAATGTATGGGAAAACGTATATAACGGGTTCTGACTGCTCAACAGCAAACATTACTTTACTACATTGGTTAATTTATGAATATAGGTAATCATTTAAGTCACTTTCCCTTATTAAAAAAACACATCAATAAAAAAATACATTAAAAATACAACTACTTACCGATATTTTAATATTTTCACGTCCAACTATGTTATATTTTCTAAAGTTTCAAACAAATAAAATATCCAACCGACCGTCCATTTCATAGCATATCAATCGCTATAATCTTTACACAATCGTCAAATAATGTACAAACCTGTTTGGTTCTCTCGACAAAGAGCAAATATGATATTCTTGGCTGCTATAGTCATTGTGGACACACACGAGCAGAGCACAATGTATATTTGTATATATATGTAAATATAACTAAGTTATATTTTTGTGCATGCATCGGTCGAAGTAGGCTGGTAGATGCGAATGTCATGTAGATAATCAGAGACTACTTATAACCAACGGAAGTGTAAAATAATGAGATAACCTCGAATATCTCGGCAAGTCACACATAGCTTGCCGGCCCGCGGTCTCCGCCTGCACCACTGCCTCTTTTAATTTCGTCGCCTGTTTTTACACAACTGGGCAAAAATGAGTGTAATGTATTCAGGATTCATATATGCACGTACGTGAGTTTCTTTATTCCACCATAACAACAGATGTATGAGGCGTCATTAGAATTTACGTTAGAAGATTTATAGCGTATTTGCAAAATATTCATACTATAGACACTAAATGCCATTAACAAATATGTAACTAAAATATTCTTGCCGTCTTAATAATAATAAGTATCTTTATAAGTTTCTTTAGAAAAAGCCAACAACAATACGCACATTATGCTTACATAATACGTACATATACACGCATTCATATGTGTACATACACAAAGTTATATACTAATTATTACATATTACACAAAATGTAAAAATGAGATATAATAAATACATATTACATATTAATATTATGCCTGGTGACAGCCGATTTCGAGTCAGAATGATATGCCAAATGATGTATTCCATATTGTGCGGATTGAAGAAAAATCTTCCAATATTATCTAATGGGGTATCAATATACAGGGTTTGTAAAGTTGACCTCATGATACCACCATTAGTTAAAAGATTTGTAATTAAAATATAATATAACCTGTAAAAATTACACTTCCATCTATGTATTTATAAGTTCACGAGAAGTCCCTTGAAGGGTTGGATAGAACCGAACACCATAGGACTCGTTTCTTATACACTTGACTTGCTTCTTTAGCGTTCATAGCTCTTTTCATGCACATTCGTCGGTTCCTAGATATCCTAATCTGAACTCCGTAGACTACAAATTATGGTCAGTTTTAGATAACATGGCCTGTCCGAAACGACACGCGGTCATTGTGTCTCTTAAGAAATCTCTAAAGCAAGCAGTGGCTAAATTTCCAATGGAAACAGTGCGTAAACCCATAGATTCGTGTCCAGACAGATTAAAGCCCTGTATCAAACAAAGCCAAAGGTGGCCATTTCGAATACAAACTTTTTTTTGCTGAGACTTCCACAAATATTAAGTATATGTTTTAGTTACTATTGAAATTATATATAATATATAATAATTATATATAATCATATATATAAATCATTACAATAATAATTAATGCCAAATACGTCAATTAAAATTATCATGTAAAACATATCCAAAAGAAATCAATAATGTCAACATTCCTCTTAATGGATATGAGAAGTAGATTTATTTTGATAAGTACCCGGTTTTCTATTTTAATATCTGGAGCCGGGACGAACGTTCTTTGTTCTTCTTTTTTAACATAATAGCGTTTTTTTTTCTGGAAAGAGTTTTTTCTGGAAGATAAACTTCAAATTCAAACCCCTATGTAAAACATATTTTAATCAAATTAGCCAAGGAATTAGAATCAAGTAGAATCATTTGCGATATAAATTTAAGCATTTCGTTTGAAGTAATAAGATTGTATATGTATATATATATATATTTGGATAATAGATTGTTTCTTTAAAAAATCAACAAACACTATTAGGTTGATTTGGTTCAAACTGTGTCGGAATAGATCATAAATAATGAAACATAGCGAGGTTACCAAGACGTTAGGATATCACGCAAACGTTTGTAAGTCGTTGTTAAACAGCGGTGTAGTCGCCAAGTATAGATACATATCTCACTCGCCGGCCTTGTGTGGCGATGTAATCATTATAACATTATCTGCTGGGCCTCAGTCATTAAGCCACTAACTAGCCATTAAAAAAAATATAAATAAGCACTTAAAAACGTCTACCTTAAGGGAGGGGGGCCTTCGTTCGTATAACTGTACTCTGTCGATTAGCAAACGAGTCTCTTACAAAAAGGGTACGGCACGGCTACCTGTATTAACAGTCCCGTAAGGAAGACTGACAATTGCCAAATAACGATTCGCAGGCCCGAAGAATAATTATTTGACAGCGGTTTGTCAGGCTATCTATTTAAATATATGTATATATTATTTATAATCGATATTTGTACATACATACTATTCACCTATAACGATTATCGAGATCATTTGGTGATAAGACCGATCTTGTACATAAGAATATAGATAAACCATGCAAATTTCATCTATACTGCTACGATGTATATGTTGATATGTCGTTGTCTGTTTATACACTTACTATAATTTACTTTATTGTTATCCTCTAAGTTGCAATAAAGTGTATTGTTATTGTAAGGTATCGTATAGTATATTGAATTGCAGTAGATTTATGGATAACCCCTATATCCAAACAAACTTTCAAACAATGTTTAAATCTTCATAATATTGTACTATAATAGTATGGATATTGTATATAATATTCCAATATCATATTTGTTTTTGTTGTTCTTTAATATAATTGGGGATTTCTTTTATATTGTTGTTTTACGATATTTCTTTTAGACCTATTGTAACAAAAAAATAATTTAGCATTATTTTATTTATAATCGATAAATCGAGCGCTAATACAAATATATTCAAAAATATCAGATTGACTTCTCTTCGTCTCGGTACAGGACTTCAAATGATAGTTTGGTATTATTATGAAATGAAATTTGGCTCAACGGAATTATACCAAATGTCTGTCGATTCGACCCAGATGGTCCCAGCAAGCCGTGTGGTCACTGATCTTGTAACATAATAGTATATATAGAATATGCCTTATTTCCATAACACAGTGTACGAATTAAATAAGCTGATAGATTACATACCTACTAGTACTTATATATGACATAAATTCAGATAAAACAAATAGGTATTTATATAAATCCGAAAACACAAAACGAATTTAGTAGTACGTGCCAGGATTTCAACCAAAGATCAGTTGGTTTCTTTTTTTTCTCTTTAATCTAGTGGGCTAACAATTATCAGTCATTATATCTTTTTTTTGTTTTTTATTTACTCTGTAACAATATTATATTCTGTAACTTTGTGTTTGCAGTATTTTTGCAGCAACATTGTGTTAAATAAATTTAAATTGAACATGAACAGAAATATTATTATTACTTACATTAATGTTTAGAATGTTACCATTTGTCTACTTTATTAAGTCAGTGTATATAGTGTATATAGATCTAATTATATTTATCACTTTATATTATAAGTTCATCTACTTAACTTAATTGCTATTAGTACGAGGGTTCATCATCATCCGAGCGTTAATCTCTGCCCTGTCTTACGCTGTCGCTCCAGAGCCCGGTATCCGCTATCCGGCTTTTTCTTCACTTATAGTTAGACCACGCTTGTGATCCGTCAAGACCTGAAGCCAGCACTATTTGGGCCTACCCCTTTTACTTGGCGCTGCTGCGGTGGCTAGACGTTCCCCGTGTACCCCCACATAGAAACAAACTGCGGTGATTTATATAGAATACAAACATTCTAGTTAAAATTATAAAAATGTTACAGTTCCCCTCAATGCTTGGTAAGCGCCTTTACCTTTTTTATATACCGATGAGGTGATAAACGAGCGCAGGCACCGTCTGATGGCAAGCAATCACTGTCGCCTATAGCGGCTGACAAGGCCAAATGTACTACTCGTTACACCTTTATTTTTACTTGCGTAACTTTGGGTAAGTTAAGGTAGTAGTTTGGGTAGTGAGTTGCAATTAGTTGGGGTAGTAATGTAGATTACGTAATAGACACTGCTATAGATATATATATTTTTAAACGGTCAATGCGAACAAGTAACGTTCTAACACCTTTTTAGTTTGCAAATATTTATTTACCTTTAGTTTCCATTCTTAGATACGTGTCAATCATTTTGAAATATCTATCGCCTATGCGTACAAACTTACCGACTGTTAATACACTTTATAAACACAATTTTCGTTCTTAACACTATCCGCATAAAGTAGAAATACACAGAAATTCCCGGCATTATTATGAAGATTTGATATAGGCGTGAGACTTGCACAATAGAATATTTTTTCGGACATGTGTGGGACCGTGTTTAATTGAACGTACACAAGTTTTACTTTTATTTTTTATGAAGTACCAATAGCTGTGTGTCTTATACAACCTTCCCATGATAGATAGCATCAGTCCACTGTTTATTAACTGTGGCAAACAATGGTCAGCGATAGGGTTGCCCCTCAAGACGACGCTAAAGTATTATTCTTCCACTTGCTTGGAAGTCGCGAATGAAGAAACCCGTTTATATATATTTTACTAACATTCGTAACCTAATTAAAATATTTAAATGTACACTTTATAGTTAGAATACCGGTTAGCATTGTGAGTTTGATAACAAAAATACTTTATTTTGAATCGAAACCTTGGAATAAATGTCGAAAAACAAAATGACAATGCACTGCATTATTATCGCTTAGTGTTATATTTAATTAGCATAATGAGTATATATTTATAATTATTAATAGGCACTTTTATAAAGATATTGTTAGCACTTACATTTTTCTTTTATAACTTAACTAGCATAAATATTTATGAAAACCTGCTTCCAAAATCCTTATCTTATTTTAATTATATTTCTTATGTATATCTTCACGCCAAGTCCCTTGCGGAGTAAGCAGAGAGAACCGAGCGCCATAAGACGTAATATTATTTATTATATTTCGTCTTTAGAATAAGCGTTACTAGCGATATTTTTCCTCGTAAATTCTAACCGTAACATTACCAACTATTTACTATTTTAAATTACAAATAATACCTAAGTAATTGATTAGTGCAGTGATAGTGATAGCCCCAGGGGATAAAAGGCCGGCCTATGAATAAAGAAAGGTCTGGTTTACCCTCTGTGTTATGGAGATCGAACGGCAGTCATTCCATGTAAAAATCAGTATCTTCACCAAATCCTTAGGCTTAGGTAGAGGACCCCGCCCTCATCCTAATTGATTAGAAACGGGCTAACACTATATCTCTCTCACATCTCTTGGTACAACCATACTCAGTCTACATTCAGTCACTCTGTCTCGGATGCAATAAGTCCGTCAAACAAACAAACAGGAGTTGAACTCACGTCTTTTGATGTTGAAATCATCATTACTATACCAGACGTTCATCGATTTTTATAATTTATTATAAATAAACACATGAACAATAAATATATTTTTAGGTCGCTTAAGTGAACATATGTTCACAAAAAGACATGAGTTAGCAAGAATTTATTGGATTTGATTTGTCAATCAGTGACAAGATAGATCAATTTATCATCAGTATACAATCAATACTGTTTACTGATAATACGCTATTAATTCATATAAAGTATTTTAAAACCTTTATCTGTGTATGAAAGATCGGAAAGCGCTACCTTTTTACTTAAACTGAAATTGAACGACGCAAAATATAATATTACGAAACATATCCAAGACTTTGTAGTTTTTTACAAGTATTAAAATTGACAGAATTCTGGAAATGAATACCATATAGAAAGAAGTTTATATATAATACAGCATATAAAAGTAGTCATCCAATTAATCCAGCACTATACCGCAGTGACGGGAGGCAGGCCTGAAGATTTAATTAAATAATACTTTATTAAAGAACTAAATTAAGTCGCTAGATTTGATCTAGTTTTTAAATAAAGTACAATAAGGTATTGTATGCGCAATTAGTGGCTATTTCTAATGTGGGACCTCTAAACAAAGCACATTCAACAAATTTGCTTATAGTCAATGACAGATCAAAGATAAACTCAGAAACGAAAAATAGTAATAGTTTAAATGCATATGTAGCAACCCTAGCATATAACAAGGAGCTCGAAACAGGTCTTACGCGCGGCAAAGAAGCAGGAGCCCCGATTACCATATGTTGGCCGGAGTTGGCTTTGTAAGCCGATACGGCTTCATAATAATTACTGCTTGGTGTCATGTGTCAGGATGGGTTTAGAGCCGTTTGCGGTTCAACAAATATCTAATAAAATAATATAGAAAGAAATTCTACGATAGTCAACTACATTCTAAGTATGTACTCTAAAATATTCATTAGGCCTTACTACCTCGGTGTTACAATCCTGAGCGTAATGATGAATCCAATGGCAGAAGAATAACGGCTTCGCCCTAATCTATACTTACTAATAGGTAGGTATAATAAAGCGGAAGAGTATCTTTGTTTGTTTGGAGCACTACTCTCTGGAATTACCAGCCGGATTAAAAAAAAGTTTTTGCATTTGAAGCCCAATTCTTGAGGTTAGTTATAGGCTATTCAAGATCACGATAGATACAACATTTAGATGTCCAGAAAAATGAAACAAACTTAGAAAAAGCTGTTACACCGGGATACGCGCTAACGAAGTGCAGCTAGTTACATAATATACTTGTCTTGTACATAATATACGTGTCATGCACTAAATACCATTAAATTATCTTTTTGTACAGCTACGTGCAGCTTAAGCTTTACACTTTGACCTTTGTACCGTTCTTATGCCATTCGTGATAAGAGTTACACAGATTGAATATTATACTTGAAAATAAAAAAGAAATTGCATTCAATTCAGGCTGTATCGGAAAGGGTAAGTATATGTAACGGAAAGGGTAATTCTACTCATTAATATAAACTATATACCATATGTATACCCTATATAGTACCATATGGTACCTACTATAGAGCGGCATCTATTTTTTAAACAAAATTTAAGGTCATATACAATTTTTTTCTATCTGTGATCAAATTTTATCTCGTAGTAAGCATAGTTCTACTAATATTCAAAATCACCCTCTTGGTACAACCATACTCAGTCTACATTCAGTCACTCTGTCTCGGATGCAATAAGTCCGTCAAACAAACAAACAGGAGTTGAACTCACGTCTTTTGATGTTGAAATCATCATTACTATACCAGACGTTCATCGATTTTTATAATTTATTATAAATAAACACATGAACAATAAATATATTTTTAGGTCGCTTAAGTGAACATATGTTCACAAAAAGACATGAGTTAGCAAGAATTTATTGGATTTGATTTGTCAATCAGTGACAAGATAGATCAATTTATCATCAGTATACAATCAATACTGTTTACTGATAATACGCTATTAATTCATATAAAGTATTTTAAAACCTTTATCTGTGTATGAAAGATCGGAAAGCGCTACCTTTTTACTTAAACTGAAATTGAACGACGCAAAATATAATATTACGAAACATATCCAAGACTTTGTAGTTTTTTACAAGTATTAAAATTGACAGAAATCTGGAAATGAATACCATATAGAAAGAAGTTTATATATAATACAGCATATAAAAGTAGTCATCCAATTAATCCAGCACTATACCGCAGTGACGGGAGGCAGGCCTGAAGATTTAATTAAATAATACTTTATTAAAGAACTAAATTAAGTCGCTAGATTTGATCTAGTTTTTAAATAAAGTACAATAAGGTATTGTATGCGCAATTAGTGGCTATTTCTAATGTGGGACCTCTAAACAAAGCACATTCAACAAATTTGCTTATAGTCAATGACAGATCAAAGATAAACTCAGAAACGAAAAATAGTAATAGTTTAAATGCATATGTAGCAACCCTAGCATATAACAAGGAGCTCGAAACAGGTCTTACGCGCGGCAAAGAAGCAGGAGCCCCGATTACCATATGTTGGCCGGAGTTGGCTTTGTAAGCCGATACGGCTTCATAATAATTACTGCTTGGTGTCATGTGTCAGGATGGGTTTAGAGCCGTTTGCGGTTCAACAAATATCTAATAAAATAATATAGAAAGAAATTCTACGATAGTCAACTACATTCTAAGTATGTACTCTAAAATATTCATTAGGCCTTACTACCTCGGTGTTACAATCCTGAGCGTAATGATGAATCCAATGGCAGAAGAATAACGGCTTCGCCCTAATCTATACTTACTAATAGGTAGGTATAATAAAGCGGAAGAGTATCTTTGTTTGTTTGGAGCACTACTCTCTGGAATTACCAGCCGGATTAAAAAAAAGTTTTTGCATTTGAAGCCCAATTCTTGAGGTTAGTTATAGGCTATTCAAGATCACGATAGATACAACATTTAGATGTCCAGAAAAATGAAACAAACTTAGAAAAAGCTGTTACACCGGGATACGCGCTAACGAAGTGCAGCTAGTTACATAATATACTTGTCTTGTACATAATATACGTGTCATGCACTAAATACCATTAAATTATCTTTTTGTACAGCTACGTGCAGCTTAAGCTTTACACTTTGACCTTTGTACCGTTCTTATGCCATTCGTGATAAGAGTTACACAGATTGAATATTATACTTGAAAATAAAAAAGAAATTGCATTCAATTCAGGCTGTATCGGAAAGGGTAAGTATATGTAACGGAAAGGGTAATTCTACTCATTAATATAAACTATATACCATATGTATACCCTATATAGTACCATATGGTACCTACTATAGAGCGGCATCTATTTTTTAAACAAAATTTAAGGTCATATACAATTTTTTTCTATCTGTGATCAAATTTTATCTCGTAGTAAGCATAGTTCTACTAATATTCAAAATCACCCCCTTTCTGCTTGATGTACCCTTTCTGGTACTTGCTGTATTTCTGGTACATGCTGCATTTCTAGTACATTAGAAGTGGCTCATCATCGTCGGCGCCCATGGTGGAAATAACCTATGGAGAGCCGAAGAGATCAATATTACGAATGTGCAGCTCTTATTGGCTAGTTTGTGGATCAACGTCGGGACACTTACCGGCTTATTGGTCAAAATATTCTCCCATTGGACATTAAGCTCAAATATTATTATATTAGGAGAATTTAGGCGCTAAATCACAACGTTCTGTGCCTTACAAATAACCTGTCAAGGGATCGCTTGGTAGCGGGAATCGCAGCGCACAAGCTTCTATTCTATTTGTGTAGTTGGACTTATATGCCAAGTTACAGTGGTATCACACCTGGCCATATGCTTGTTTGTCAACCTATTTAAAAAATAATGACATTGCACTGTTGTTTTAATTGGATTTAGCAACAAATAAAGATGATCTACAATTCAACTGTATTTACTTTTTGTTTGTATATTACGTTATACATCGCCAAATGTGAAGTGATTTAAAAAAAATCTCCCCTGTTACTATATACTCCCCGGTCAACGGGCTATTTATCTTGATCCGCAATAAGCAGAGACTTAAAATTATCAGACTGTGTATTACTATGGCCCCTATGATAAAAATTCATGAGTCCTATCACGACATGTTTTTTCGGCGTTTTTCTTATAATAATAATAAATTTAGTAGGTAGTAGGGGTTCCCCTTTAAGAGTAAAACGCTTGTATTAGAAGACCCCTCTCTTCCATAACAACATAAGTTATAAAATCAGGCATGCGACAGAAAATATCACTAATTATGGTATTTAGTAATCAATTTTTATTTTACTTATATCCAAGCAGTTTAACTACAAACTTATTTCTATACTAAAATACCTATATATACAAATATTTATGCAGATATTTTTCATACATATTCTTTTTTGTTTCATTAAAATCATTTTGTATTTTGTACTATGTCGGGAGGCATATAAGCATACGGCCCACCTGGTGTAAAGCGGGTACATTAAGTATCACTCGCTCCTCCTTGGAAGCTTACTGGTGACCTCACTCACACGCCACAACAACTCTCTAGGGAGTTGTTATTTGGCTGCGGTTTTCTGTGAGGTGGAGGTACTTCCCCAAACGGGCTGCTTTGCTGCGTCCTACCTCTCTTACAATATCCAGACCAAGACAAACAGACATGTTCATGCACACATATGTTTGCCTTGTGTGAGCATCGAACCCACGAGCGTTGGTGTCAATGTCGCGTCATTCACGACTGAGCCACCGAGCTCGTGTTTGCCCCTAGTATGTATCAACATATATATATTCACTTCATCATAATATATAGCATCGGATTGTGATAAAATTAACATAATATTTTATATAAAATCCATAAAAACAATGACACAGATAATACAGCTAAATTATTATTATATTTTCGACATTAATGATATTTCCATTTTGTTTAGGTACCTACATAATTTTTTGAGGTGAGGATGTCCAATGAGCGTCAGAGTGTGTGCATGCGCGTGTGCATGCCTGCATGTTTTTGTATGTGCGAGTATGTGTGTGGTGTATGATGAGAGCGTGTGGAATTGATAAAGAAGTATATATTTTCTATTGTTAGACACGTTGCAACATAGGCTCAGTTTCATCATAAGATAGTTCTATAATCCAGCTATTTATATTTTTTATTACATGCATAACATTCAGTAGTATAAATATTTAGTCTCTTATTTATATTGTTTTACAATTGTGCTGCGCATTAATGAACTGCATATCGGCGAATTTTGACTTTGTCTGGGGAATTGGAACTATTTATGCAATAGTTCCTTCGTTTATTTTTGCAAGTGGTCTTATGTTTTAAGTACCGTATTTACAATGTATAATTTTTGAACTGACAGCAGTTTACTGATACGATATGGACTATTTTAAAGTGCGTGTCGCGTTCCTTCTGGCGTAATTAAATTCGTTCTTGCTGTACCAGATATATATATGCAATAGATTAAAACAAACTGAACTTTGTTTATTTTCGTGTACGTACAAGTACCCGTATTAATATCGGTGCAGGTATGTATTTTAATGTTAAAATTGTCCTCTTGTTGCGTACGGTTTGTTATACTAAAACATATGCAGTTCATTTTTGACTTATTTAGTGACCATAAATTACCACTTAGCCTCGTAGCTATCTCGGTTAATCCTTTTTCCGTAGCATATTTAACCTTTTGCCAAGATTTGCCAGAAAAAACGATGGCCGTAGCATCGGCGTATGAAAAAAGATTAGCGTTATTTATTCTTAGGTTAGGTCATTGATTTAAATTAAGAATAGCGTAGGACCCTACCCTGTGGTACACTGAATAATACATCCGTATCTGAACTTGTACATTGTTCTAATTTGAGTATTACTTTTTTATACACGGTCGTACAGAATCCTTTGTATGCGAGTTGAGACAACTGGCTCTTTATTGAGCGAATTTTTTATTAGGATAGGATATAGATTGTCACTTCACTAAATTTATGTAATTTTTGCTACTTTAATTTTAGAAAAGAAGAACTAATCCCCTAAAATCTCTCTGGGCTATTCGATGGTGTGATGAACTCTCATGAGTACCCTTTCGGCCGGCTGAACGGGTTATGTCAGACTCTTACTGCCTTTTGCCGGGAAGGCTTTAATTTCTCTGTCTGTCTAAATTAGACAATAAAACCTGACACGATACTTGATTCGTGCCACACAAATTTGGTGCAGTGGCACCTTGACTGATGTCAGCTTTAAAGACTAAACTCTCATAGTTACCGGTATGTAGTAGGGTCTACAAGATTTGATAGATTTTATAGTAATTTTTTTTATAGTATACTCGTGGATTATATGACATAGCGATCGCACGGTAGTATCTGTAACATGTATGTTGTGCCGCGATGTTCCCATGGTCGTTTCAATTAAACTATTAACATTCAACACTCGGCCACAGATTAAATAATACGTGTAGATACTACGTACTCCGACACTGGCAACAAATAAACAACAACTCCAATATTTATATATAGGAATAGGTATACGTGTAGTACTTACTTGTACGCACTAGGAATTCGTTGAGGTTTGTTTGTGAATCTCGGGTTTGTTGAGGTCTGTTTGTGTTCCTGTGTGTGTTTGTCTTGGTCTGGGTAGTTTAAGAGAGTTAGGACGCATCGAGAGCAGCATGTCTGTGTGTACCTGAAGTACCTTCACCTCGTTGAAAACAGCAGCAAATAACACCTCCCTGGAGGGTTGTTGTATTCCTGCGTGTGAGTGTGTATTCCGCATCAGGCGAGTGATACTTAATGTATTGCAAGCGTTCATGAGCTAAGGTAAGCGCATTTAAAATCAGGTGGGTCATATGCTTGTAAGCTTACTGACGCTGTTAAACGAGAAATGTAATTTGATCTGACCTGCTCTGTATGCTTCCGCCACTAATTAGTTCATGCGAAATAATGGTTTAGTTAGCTTACAGCTGATTAAGAAGTCGATACGCAGTATACCGTAGTATAATCAATTGCAATACAATAGGAGTATTGCTCGCGCGTTGCCACGCCCGCTGCTGACGATCACTCACCAATTTACTGGTAACTTCACTTACTCGCAGTAACACAACAACCCTCCAAGGAGTCGTTATTTGGTGCGGGTCTTCTGTGAGGACCTGCAATCGAGAAGTTGCTGGTTCAAACACCATTTCGGCGAGAGAGATGAATTTTGCCATTGCAAAATATTTATAGAATCAACTTTTGGAAATATACGGGCAATATTTGGCACAGAGAAGATATATTTTATCTATCTACAATTTAAATAGCAGAGACAGTTATAGAATATATATGCTTGAAAACAAGGTCAATAGCTTGGGATATTGGCATGGCGATATCTTCCCTATACTGTTATGAAGTAATACTACTCTCCAAATGTCTACCCTAATGCTGTAACAGCTCAATGTAAATACCTTCTATTATATTCAATACATGTCACACATAATAAAAATCCCATTGGAAATATCTAAAATATATATAAAAGTCGATAGATATTTAGTCTTCAATGTTCACAACTCAATGCACCTTAGTGCAACATAGAAACCTAGAAAGTACTATGAGTTCGGAATATTTAAGACTAAATTCTATAACTTTCTTACAGATGAATGATTGAATATTTTTAAATTTGAATCTTATTAACATGTGCTTTTGAATCGAGACATTTAACCAATTTTGCGTATGTATATCGTTAACAGTCGGCGAACAAACTTAGAACGGCGTTTTTTTTTTTGGTAAAATAGCATTTTTTCAGATGTGTAATGCACTTGTATGGGTAATCTTATAAAGTAAAACCTTATCGACATATAAAATTTTATCCAAACCGTTACAGTCCTATTCTTTCCGAGAAACATGAAATATTTTATTTTAGTTGATAGTAATCATAGCAAATTATTTGTATGCTAATTACAGAACTGTATCTAAGATCTACAATGATATCTGTAATTAACAAATAATTTTTGTCTAATATTATATAAATATTTTTTTCAAACTACGTTGAGTGGGAAATACAGTTACCGTAATTTGGAACGCCTTGCCTGCACATGTGTTCCCTCCTTCCTACAATATGGGATCCTTCAAACGAAGCGTGAAGAAGCATCTTGCGGGTCAGCATGGCAGCGTCAACTGACAGGTGTAGTATTTTGTCAGTTGCAGTTGCGATTTGGGCTCCTCTTTCGCTTACCATCAGGCAAAGCAAAGAAGCCAATGTGCTGTACTAATATAAAAATATGAACGCTTGCAACACACGTATCGTTCGGGCCTCACCATTTAGTTTGGTTTCTACCTTCACTGTCTAATTCGTTATATACTATTTTCACTATAATCGTAATATATGTATCTTAGTTAGTTAGTTGTATTTTAAACACTTTCTGTGATTAATTTCCGTGACAGACAGACGCACTTACTGGCTAAACACCACATGCAGACACCATAAGAGGCCGCCGTAAAAGCTTTTTGTTCTTGCTTCTCCTTAATGGAACCCTAATGAAAGATGTTAAATAAAAAATTGTAAACCTAATTAATTCTATCTATCCTTCGCACCAACTCCCTTATGGAGTAGGCAGAGAAAACCGTCACATGACTCAATTCGTACATACACGTATAGCTCTCTGCATACACGTTTGCCGTTTCCTAGGGCTGCAAAGCACCGAGGCTCCTTCCGCTTCTTTATATAGTTAATCATAGAAAAATGAGGCATCTTTTTAGTATAGATGTATACACAAAGAGCGATAAAACATGCAGGTGTTGGTGTGTTGGTAATAAATACTTGACATAATATCTTACTAACGCATTCCAGTAATACGGCACAGTTTCCACCAATAGTGACGCGCGTGCTCTATGATCTAATTAGCGATACCGCGTGAGCCGAGCCACTAAATGGTAATTATAGTCTTTATTACGTACTAAATATCAAATATTTTAGTTCATAAAGCTGACTTAATTTATATTCTTTGTTTCGGACGCGTCTTAGTTTTGCTTTAGATTGTTACAATATGTCTATATCTTCACGCCAAATCCCTTGAGTGATATACAGAGTGAACCGAGCGCCACATGACTCGATCCTTACAAACCTCACTCGCTTTTTTAACATTAGTTGCTCTTCTATGCTCTTTTACTTTGTTACATTTATCAATAAGTATTTTCTAAAGGATTAGAATGCTCTAAAAATCTGTTATGAGCTCGAAAAAGGCGTGAAGAGAGACACAGGGTCGGCAGTGCACGAGTGACAGCCTTGATGTTGCAACTGTTCGTGGGCTACGGTAACTGCTTACTATCAGACCGCACGCTTGTTTGCCACCTTACTGGTATAAAAAAAATATGAACGTGAATAACAATTGATAACAACGTGTTTTATAAACCTTAGTGAATTTCGTAATGAATGGACGGAATTATCTTCGAGGAAAAAGCAATTAGAAAGTTGTCATATTCACAACTTTTTCATACAAAATGAATTCATTTCACAAACTTAAAAGACAACTTTTTTAAAATAAAATTTAAATTTCCTTCCTTGGCAGTGGTCATCGTAATGCTGGCCGAAAATCAAAACTATGAGATATTAAGAAAAAACAATAATATTTCACATAAAACTGTGTTCAATTGCTCGCGAGCGCCCAAAGGCAAATAAAGCATTTTTTGTCTTTTACCTAGATCAATTAATTACCTTTAACTTTATATAACGTATATATTACAAATCATTAGTGTGTCTTCGCCGGAACACTTGATATCATTAGCACCGACAGCACGATTACATGAACAAGACATCGCAACGTATTAAAACAATGACATATTTATTACTAGGCTACAAATGGCCTGGTTTTGTCTTATCAAAATAACGTTCCAGTACTCGTGTACAGGCTAGTATTGGAACGTTAATTTGGAACAACACTTAATAACTTTGAATATTTATTGATTTGCTTGAAAATAAATTTGAGATTACATTACATTTATTTTTTATGTGTAAACGAATACACGACTACAGACACGCAAATTACTGTTGCAACAGAAAGATACATGGGTGTATAGCTTGATATGTCGTTGCATACAGCCATACGACCTACCTGATACGAGTATAATACGTTTATCATAGCCTTTGTACGCTTGCAATATAATAATAATATATCTTTACTTCTTCTCTCACATAGAAACTATATAAGTTTACATTGAATTAGATTAGGTTACAGAAAATAATAGTTAAAATTACGGAAAGTGATCAATGTGAGAGACTGGTGTCTGTACTAGGAAAAACCTGTATTACAGATTTTTTCCTAATATATTGCAATATGCTACCTCTGCTGCTAACACAGTAACTCATTAGGAGCTAACTGGTGACCTCACTCCACAGAGTTGTTATTTCGTTGCGTTTTTTTTATGAAGTGGAGACATCCCCGGAAGGGCTGCATTGATGCTCCCTACCTCTCTTAAAAACATCCAGACCAAGACAAACAAAAATGTTCATGCACACAAATGGTTGTCCTATGTAGGTATCGAACCCACGAGTGTTGGTGTCAAAGTAGCATTACTAACCACTACGCCACCGAGCCCGTTATACATACGTTCTGTCTCTACATTTATTTGTACACTAACTAATACTACTACTAAATTATACGTAACGCAACCTAAATATTTTGATTTGATCAAAAGTATTAGTAAAGAGTACTTAAAAGAATAAAAACAATATCCTAGTAATTAAATTAAAACGTATTTTTACTTCTGCTATTTCGATACACGTGCAACTCGAACTTGTGTGGCAGCAGCTTTATGTTTGCTTCTGAAAAGCACGTACCTATGTGTTTTTAACACGGACCGATCTATTTATAGTATTGCAATCAATATGTGTTATACATAATTGCGATTTCCTTGCTTCATGTACCATACGATTCCCCTAGGCACAAAACAAATAGTACCTACGCATATCTATGATACCTATCATAAGCATAGAGCCACGTCACGAACGAATAAACCATTTGACTTTTAGAGCCTACATGTCTCGCCGATTCACGCCTACCAATACGAGAATATTTAAACCATACATACATATCTTCACACCTGTCTCCCATTGGGGTAGTCGGAGACTATGGAACGCCAGGTGCTCCGATTCAAATATACCCCTCTTGCTTCTTCCACACTCATCAATATTATAACCATAAATAGGCTATGTGCTAAAATATGCCGGTATTAGCGAGAGAAGCCCCAAACCTTTTAGTTTTTTATTTACACAACGTCGGGAGACGCAAGCAAGCATACGACCCACATGAAGTAAAGCGGTTACCGTAGCCTATGAACGCTTGCGATATATTAAGTACAAATCACTCGCGCTATGCCACCTCTGCTACTAGCACAGCAACTGCTTAGGAGCTCACTGGTGAACTTACTCACACGCAGGAACACAACAACCCACCAGGGAGTAGTTATTCGGCTGCGATTTTTTGTGAGGTGGAAGTACTTCCCCACCCGTGCTGCTTTCATACACTTTACCTCTCTTAAAAACACCGAGACCACAAACAGATATATACAGACATTTGTCCTATGTGGAAATCGAATCCACAATCGTTGATTTCAAAGTAACATTATTAACCACTGCGCCACCGAGATCGTCAATCAAAGATAAAAATTCTTTATTTGCCATTGGGCCCTCGCGGACACTTAGACACGTCTTACATTTTTTGAAATACAATCTTATTGTATCTTATTTAATTCTCTTATTTTAATTTTTTCCTTTTTTTATAATCTACTAGCATTTCGAAATTTGCCAATATAGGTCTCTTTTAAAATTGTCAATTGGATATTCCAAAAAAAAATGTACATAAGCATATTGGTACAATAATTATATCAAATGGTAAAATTATAGATTATTAAGGGCAGATAGTCTGTGCTGAATTATTTCCAGACATCTTTGTCAAAGTCAGTCTAAGTCGTCCAGCGTGCTTATTATAATAATATATTATGTATTACTTCCTGTTAAGATATCGATTTATTTCACATATGCGTTCTCGCAACTGTTCGAGAACTCATCGACAAAAAACATATCATTTTATCTGCCATGCAATTCTGTAAGAGCAAACGTCCTTACATCCTCGGAAACATCGGCTGTCACAGCCTTGAACACAAAATTGCAATTCTTTGGTGTCGCTTTTCATGGTTGTGCGACACTAGCGCCGCAAGGCTGCGTTTGGAATTGGAATTCTACAAGGCAAACAGCCTCGCGTACGCTTACAGCTTTATAGAATACCAAATAATTTAGCCGTGATCGCAGTAGACGATGTCAAAGCTGTGACATCTGTGATCACAGCGACGCACACAGCCATTACGAGTCGCTTAGAGAATTGCATGGCTGGAACACTTGCAAAGTATGTCTTAACTTAATTACTGTGACAAACAAACCAACAAGCTTAATGCTTTACCTCCGACTTTGTTGATAAAGAGTTGGCGGATATCCGGTATCGTACAGTTAATATGCCTACAGTCTGAGACACTCAACAAATTGCGAGTTTAAGGATTTTGTCGGGCTTCTGAACAATTTCATACTTATATATATATAATACTAGCTGCTGCCCGCGGCTCCGCCCGTGTGGAGTCAAATAACGTAGCCTATGTGTAAATCCAGATCATAATCTATCTACGTGCCAAATTTCATTCAAATCCGTTCAGCCGTTTAAGCGTGAAAGAGCAACATACATCCATCCATACGTACAAACTTCCGCATAATATTAGTAGGATTGTCGGGCATAAAATATTAAATTGAGTGTTGCTCTAGCTCGTAGTCCATCGGCGAAGAGTATCGTCTTTCAAATTTGTCGCAGCAGCTCCATATATTTCTGGTATAAAAAGTAGAAGGACATAGAAGCCGAGAAAGGCGAAAACCACTTGACTCTCACAAAAATGTTGTGTTTTAGCGCCTAAATATCTTAGCGATTCGAGCTTACTAGCGAATGGAAGAATATTTTAACTAATAAACCGATAAGTGCCCCACATGACTCTATGTATGTAATGTTTAGGTATGTATATTCACTGTATGTGTGTGTAGTAATTTTAATTAAGTATATCTAAATAATTTGTTTTCTTACTTTGTGTACCGATTTCCTGTGTATGCACTCTTCCATAAGGTTGTCTGGTAGAGAATGCTATTAGCATTAAGTCGGCCTTTATACCCTACATATGTGGTAAATAAAGTTTAAATAAATAAATAAGTGCCTCGATGATCTTCAAAGTAGGTATATTTTTATTATAAATTGATAAGCTATAAAAAAATATTATATTGGGCTACTTATATGAGTAGATTGTAATAAGAGTTCTCTACCTGCCCTGCAACGGACTTGACTTAGAGATATAAACAGATAGAGGGATACGTAAAAATTTATCTATTTTACTATATTATATACATGTATTGTCAATATAAGCAAATTTATTATCGATAATAAAATAAGTCCGCATTGCCAGTTCAGTTGAATGGACAGTGAACAATAGATACATTTAAAAAAATCATAGCTTTTATTTCTTGATATAAGGGTCCACCTGTAATACCCATCAAGTTGTTTTATGCAATATATTTACTTCAGTAAATTTAACATGTTAATATATTTCTACACTTTACACTGTAATTAACCGGTACAAATAACCTTGATTATGTTAATTACACAAATAATGACTAAAGTCAATAACCCAATAATTGAGGTCATATACGGTTAATACATTTGTTCATTTACAGTCATTAAACACTCCTAATAATTATTTAATTTTCTCAAACACTGCAGTCTATCATTTTCAATACTCATCAATAGCATCCCTAGTGAGTCAGAATTGGACAGACAATAGTTGCGTATCTAATAAATCAGAATGAGATAGAACAATGTTAAAATATGTTTTTTAGACATCTATAGCTGAACTCACGGTTTTTCACTGGGAATATTGTTCTGAGCAACAAGGCCAAGACTCACCTATCACGACCAAATTAGTCGACGACAATATTGGTCGTGTTTTATGAAAAGTTAATGTTAGCAGCTGTGAATGTTAAAGAACCAAGTTAGGTGTGTATTTACCGAGTTAGCACTCGGTTCTCTCTGCCTACCCCTCAAAATAAGGCATAAATATTTTCAGACTTATCAAAGGACTCATCATGGCTAATTTAAAAGAATTAAATACTTTGCATTTCATTGTTATATAACATTTCAGTTTTGAATTTGGCAGCACCGGCATACTGTCTGTTGCATGTCTGTAATGCTCTTGTATTTCTAGAATCATCAACTTTGTACCAATTTTAAGGTAATAAACATTCATTCATTCATTCACTCAAAGAAATGTCGAAACCTACACACATGACTCCATTTACATCACGCACCTATATAAAATATGCATGAATACGCTCTAAACTGCATGTAAATTTTTCATAAAGTGCATTGTGTTGGTTACCAACAACAAAAAAACAGTGAGAAATCACATTGACAGACAGATTAAGGTTTTGAGTACTTAGTTAGGCTCTCGCCTACTAACGTGTTGCCGCCGTGTCCGCCTTCTCCGCCTCGGCTGCTGAGGCTGCGCTGTTCTAGTCTCTGCGACACGTGTTTCGCCTCCCCGCAGCGGACAAGGCAGAGGCAACAGAATAAAGATAACAATGGCAGCGACGGCATGCATCTGCTAATGGCAATAGCGAGTACCGGCCGGCGCTAGTTAGCTTAAACCAATCGGTGGCGGCATCACACTAGCTAATTTAAATCAAATTGCATGTTTTGCATTGCATCATTTGCAACGAGGTCAAATAATGAGACATACATTCGATAGCTACCATGGAACCACATCGATGGTACTTACCATGTTTTACATTACCATGTTTTCACATTTATTGTACTCTCATTAGATACTCACTTATTTGTTAAGTTAAAAGATTATATAACAAATAGAAATACACAACAAGATAGTATCTATATTATTTTTCTTCAAAGGTCCCACACTCTTATATCGTGCTATTCAATAAGAAGCGTTTCTTCAGACGACAATGTTCCTAAGTCACAATATTATTATACAACTATGTCCGCGCTTGCACTGCACGCGGTTTACAAACAATGGGCTTCTAAGTCAGCTCTCCGGTTTCATTCAAAATATGAGACCTTGTGATCCCATCTGTATATTTTAGGCGGCTTATTTATAAATATGTATGCCTATATAAATGCATCTACTCAAAACCCAACGTTAATCAGCGCGAGTGTACAATGCGTCAATATCTACTTACTTACTGAATCTACAATCAATTGATGAATGAATGGATTTGATTCATTGAAGAAAATTGTAACATACAATAACAATATAAATTACATATAACATAAAATACAATCATTACATAACATTGATGTTAAATCTATTATTATGACTTTTGTGTTGCAATGTTTTTCTCTCTATGTTGGTTCAACGCTCGCAGTTGCGGTCCGCAGGCGCTTTACGTACTTCGTTAGGGATTTTACTTTGTTGTTATAAATAAAATAGTGACAGGATTTTGTATAGGTAATCGACCAAGACAGACGTTTACCACTTCAGATTGTCCAATGTCCGTTGCACATCTTAGAACGATTAGGCGTATTATTGCTTGCACTACCTATGTAACAATTTATCCTCTTCTATTTTTCGACATGAAGTCTAAGACTACAGACGTACGTTACATACTCTCTGTAGCAAGGGCTTATTATAGAATTGATGAATATGTAACAGAGAAAGATGTCTGGAAATAATTCAGCACAGGCTACCTGTCCTTAATAATCTTTAATTTTACCATTTGATATCATTATTGTACCAATATACTTATGTAAAAAAAAATCTAATATCTAATTGACAATTTTAAAAGAGACCTATATTGGCAAGTTTCTTTCGTCATTTCTTCTGCGCCAATGGTCATTTCCAAAAGGCTAGTAGACTAAAAAAAGGAAAAAGTAAAATAAGACAATTAAATAAGATACAATAAGATTATATTTCAAAAAATGTAAGACGTATCTAAGTACCCACGAGGGCCCAATGGCAAGTTAAGAATTTTTATCTTTATCTTTCTTAGACAATTAGCTTTAGATTATAAATTTCGGGCCCAGAGTAGTTATATAAACTGATAAAGTACCTTCTTGGTCGACTATACATCTACATACTAACATAAACCGGAAGAGTTTTTTTGAAAGATACTCTGGAAGTACCAGTCGGATTTGAATTGTTATTTTTTGCATTTGATAGCCTAAATCTTGAAGGATGTTATGGTCTATTCAACATCGCGATATAACTCTTAGAAGTTAAGGAAAAAGAAAGAAAGTAGAATAAGCGGTTTGTACGGGATAATGGGCAAAAGCGTGAACGAACCCACGGAGTGCAGCTGGTTTGTAATACTTTTAATACCTAGTAATGCAACTGAATTGCATTGCAAAATAAGAAAAAGCATGCATTTGTATACACATCATATGTTTGACACAGAGACGTGATAGCCCAGTGGATAAGGAACCGACCTGTGGAACAACGGGTCCCCGCTTCGAACTCTGGCACGTACTACTAAGTTCGTGTTCTAGGATTTATTTATCGGAGGTGATGGAAAACTATCTATATAGGTGAGGAAACCCACAGTCCAAGAAATATAATTTCTTGGACTGTGGGTTTCCTCACCTATATAGATAGTCTGGTTTTACCTCTGGGATGTGGAGGTTTTTTTTAAACTATACAAGCATACGGCCCACCTGATGTAAAGCGGGTACCATAGTCTATTAACGCTTGCGATATATTAATTATCTCCCGCGAGACGCCTCCTCTACTGCTTACAACTCCTTGGGAGCTTACTGATGACCTCACTCACACGCAGGAACACAACAACCCTCTAAGGAGTTGTTATTTGTCTGCGGTTTTCTGTGAGGTGGAGGTACTTCCCCAGACGGGCTGCTTTAATGCGCCCTACCTTTCGAACATCCAGACCAAGACAAACAGACCAGTTCATGCACACAAATGTTTGCCTTGTGTGGGAATCGAACCCATGAGCTTGGTGTCAAAGTCGCAAGTCATTCACGACTGAGCCACCGCGCTCGTCAAATCGAGGTCTGACGGCAGTTGCATCATGTCAAAATAAGTATCTTCGGCAAATACATATGTTTAGGTAGCGGACGCCGCCAATCCTAGTGGATTAGGAAACGTGATAACGCTAGTAAGAATATATATATATATATATATAAATGATATATATATATATATATATATATATATATATAATACGTTTGTACAAATACAATTATACAATACGCCTCGAGACGTGACAGTTATAGTGTTTGTTAAAATATATATTTTATTTAGTATGTAAGCATAGAGATACAATGAGATTATTGTTATTACCACAGCTAGAGAAAAATGGTTTTATTTATCATAGTATTGTCTTAGGTTTTCGCGATTGTTACACATTGAATTAAACAATTTTTAACGGAAGTATGTATCGCGCGTTTTATTTATTTTGTTGAACCTGACGTTTCGAACGCTTTGCAGCGTCCGTGGTCGCAGGAAGACTAATTTATTACTAGTTTTATTTATCACTAGCTGCACTTGCGACTTCGTTTGCGCGCATCCCGTTATACTGTGGGAGTCGCTTTTTCTTACTTTCTTTCTTCTTTTCCGCTTGTAAGCGTCGTATCGCGATGTTTACTAGCCTTCCACAAGAATTGGGCTATCAATAGCAAAAATATTTTTTCAAATCCATTCAGTAGTTCCAGAGATTAGTTAAGTGCTTTCAAACAAACTCTTCAGCTTTATACATCAGTATATTTGCTTCGACCTAAAATTAAAGTGACTATTAATGTCTTTCTTCTACCTAGCGAAGGCCTAGCGTTATCCCGTCTAATCCATTAGGATACGCGGGATCCGCTTCCTAGGCATAAGGATTTGGCGAAAATAACGATTTAATCTAGTCGGATTCGGAATGATCGATCGCAATCCGGTCCGATCCGACCGGAATGAATTGGCTGTCAGTGGAAGAAAATAAAAGCTGAGGAATACCAAAACTTGCCCACCACTGAGAATCTGAGAACCCTAAAATTGGCTTGGATGAGCCATGAATCTTAAAGACCTCATCTGTGTCATAAGTACTCATAAGTCACTTGCTTGTTTCTACCTACTCAGTAAGGGATTTGGCGTGAATGCGGATGGAGTAGTATTTTACACGGTTTTATGGTTTTACAGACAATTCTTTTTTTTCACTAAGGAGTGAAATAGGCACTGCCTGTCTGATAGTGAGCAGCCTACGAACACCTAGTGCATTCATGTGTTGTCGAAACTATAAATTCTTTTTATATATATTCTTACTTATTTTTTCTTACAGTATAAGAAGCTGAAAGAAAATTTAAGTACAAAAATAAGAAAATTTACGTAAATAAATAACACATAAGCACTTAGTTCATAAATAAGGAATCGCTCATTAATTTTTTTTAATGCAATTACAGTGAATTTTCTAGGCAAACAATTATTTTCTATTTCTGGGTATTACACAGTTTTATTCAATAATGTAATATGACATGAACATTGTTTTATTACTGTTACACAAAATAACAAAAGTCACGCTACGACTGACATTATTATTATTAGATAAGAAAGTAAAACGTAACGTCTTTAACTTTATATGTTTCACTGTATATGTAAATATATTAAAGAACCGAATAACATAGCTACTTTGTCTACTGTTTAGTAAGAAAAGAAGCTCTAGTTACCTTTCAATAAATATGAAATATATAGACAAATTAATAATTATTAATAAATTAACAAAATCATCTAAACACAATTTCACAGAATGTTGCAACTTGTTTCCTTAAATATAAAAAGAAACTAAAGGACACAATTTAAAATACAATTCGATGACTAACAGTACTAATAGTACAATACACCAGACAATTACCGCATTATAAGACTATGTCGACTGTGATATCATTACACCAATAGATCTCAATAATTAGTTGACTCACCCAGCGTGCGCACACCTAAGGAATTGGGATCTGCCGCCGAACTTTGCCGAAGACTTCCGAGGATTCCCGAAGGTGAGGAGAAGGGGGGAATTCGGCAGCCCGTGACGCCTCTGGGCACCCGAGCGTGACACGTCTCCTACCCACGATCATACCGCATGATGCCATCCTATCCCGTACAAAACATCAATAATTCGCTTAATAACAACACAACACTTCCGCGTTGCTATTTAAAGTTCAAAACCACAACTAACAACAATAGAAGTAATATTTCAACCCAATTACATACATACAATCATAATCACAACAATAGAGATTAGACGCTCAATTCAGACTTGGGATAATACGTTAGCTTATGAAATACCAGTAGGACCGCATAGGAATTATAGTATTCATGGGAGAGATACATGCGTTTTACGTGACAAGCTCTGCAGGCTAGAGTAAAGCTTGCCCTCAGAACAGGTCAGTCGAGTGTTTACCACTGATGATATACGTCTGATGGTAAGGCTTAACAGATACCCTGCTTACTCCTATAAAATTACACGACTATTCCCGTCAACCAACCAAAAGCTACTAAGTTTTAATACACAATAATTTTTGTTACCTATCAATTTACCAACAGTTTAGAATCAATCTAGCTCAAAGACACTTGCAATATAGAATATTTAGTTAGTTTTGGCTATAATTTGAGTGGCCACGCGGGATACCCTTTGTCTTACTAGGCTAATTGCATACCCATTGTGAGTCAATAACACCTCATTAATGATGGTAATTTAATATCTTTTTGATAACGTTATTCATACTTGCATGTAAATAGGAGCTTGCTTGCAAGTATTCGGCTTTTTGCAACATCCGACCATTTCGCGTACAGATCCTAGTTGCGTTCGCTGTTATTTCAAGTTAAATAACATTTTCACACTACACATTTGCGTGATTTTAAAGATGGAGGAATTAAGGTGAACGCCATGACCAACATTCACAAAGTGAATCTATTATAGATTGTCAACGTCTATGGAAGCGATTAGATGAAAAGTAACGAAGTGTAATTCAGTATGAATAATAGACGCCGATTTGTGCAAGTCACATTGTTGGAGCCATGGAGTTATAAAAAATGGACTTCTCGTTTCTAACTTACAAGTAAAAACTGAAGAATCTTGTTTAAATGTACGTTTCAGTTCCGTGTGATTAGTTCTCGTACTAGCGGTACTAGGCTGTACTATATATTGCTGAAATGATTTGAAGGTTACAATTTTATGACAGAATCACAGGGTACCCAAAGTCGGTACAAGAGATCAAATACCACCTGACAACGTGAAGTGTCTTCTAAAATTTAGGCAATTGAATTGCGATATATAAGGTAAAGTGTGCATGAGCTACTCTCTCAAAAATGCATATGTGAATCAAAACATTAGGTGTTTATATTATTTTATTTGTGGTATTGACATACTTTTACATATATAAAGTATATTTTTCAGCAAGTAGCCTTCAAACAAAGAATATATTATTATAAAATGTACATTTGGCGAAACTACGCTTGTCAATGCGCCTTCGTGCGTCCTTCTTTTTTATAAGTCTTTGGTTAGAGCAGTAATAGCACTGTCATGATTGTGTGTAATTTTGATACCTTGAAGTACATTTATAATCTAAGAAAATTATCTACCGAAGTACAACTAAAAACCACTCGTACATTAACAATATGGTAAATGATACGACGATGGCCTTCATATAACGCTATATAACACAGATTATCTCGTCTTATCTTCTTCTTCAGACTTTTTAAGTATATCATATCATGATTGAAGTGCATAACCTCACCACAGCATGCGATTTCAAGAACATTTGAAACCTTTTCTGAGTTTTCCTTACCTTAAATGGGGGAGGCTAAACTCTTCTTGCCACCCTAATGGTAAATAAATAGGTAGGTCTTAGACGTATTTTCTAGAACATGTACATAGTACAAACAGAATACTGATATCTGTTCTGTACATAGAGTGTCCCCCGAACCCAAAGCAGCAATCAAGAGCCGATTGCGTCACATCGCGCCATCTTAGTAGTGTCTTCCAATACATGCACACAGGTCCACTCAAGCGTACAGCATGGAGTGTCATCGCTCTGACTGAAGGCTACTGTAAATAAACAAAATATGTTTAAAAAATATTCTGATACGGCGTCTCAAAAAGACACATAAACATATAGACTAAGATTTTTATAGCATGCCGTGATACCTACCATATTTATTAGTGTCCAGTAAAGGTGGGGTAAACTAAAAATATCTCAAACCTAACTGCTACGTTACCCTAAGCTACTGATAAGGCAAGGTATTCAGTTCACTGATGTCCTTACTTTTAAGAAGCAAGGTAATCACTACCTTACTGGTGACTATCAGGGTAACTTCTAAGCTTAAAAATATTATATACTTTTTTAAAACCTGATAATATTTCAATTTTTATCACATTTTTACCATTTACATGAAAACTTAGTAACTAGAATGACATTTACTTAGATATACGCATAATAGATTTTCTTCTTGTCCCTAGCGATTAACCTATTTCTAATTATTTAGGATTGGCATAATCCACTATCTAAACCAATTTTGACAGACTGCCGTCAGACCTCCGCAGCCCGGAGGAAAACCAGACCTTTGTTACATTAGGTCAGACGTCTTTCGAAATATAATATTTTGAACGTGGCGGTTTCGTCACGGTGATTCCTTTACCGCCGAGCAACTCATAATTAAAATATATATACTTACAATAATCCGAAAAAAATTGATGACACATGCCCACACCATTCCAACCAGCACGCGGTTAATACGCTGATTCCTTATCCACTAGACTACCACTCTCGTAATAGATCGCCTCTCCAAATTTAATAGACTGTCATTGTCTTTAGATAAGATTCGAATTTAGATCAAACTTAGTTTGTATGGATTGCGCTCCTAGGTCACGCTATGTCTGATTTATCTCCCACTGACACGCAGTACTTTCCTATTAGGTAACTCGATACCCGAGATAACATACTAAATACCGAGTTCATAGCTGTTATGTGTACCCTACGCCTGTAAAGTTCATAGAATATTCTTGGGCAACAAAAAACTGTCAATATAAATAGCGTAGCTTTGTGGGAGGTCATGTTTGCCCTTGCTATCAATATTTCTGCAATACCAGTCGTGTTAGAGATACCATCGCTGTGGACAAAAGATTATAATCAACATATGACCGTTATCAAACGAAACAATGAAATTTCTAACTTACAGCAATAGAATAAAGTTCAAAACTCTTTACATACATTTTTCTTTTGTGTTGTGCCATGTGTTGTTCAGATTGTTTTAACAAATGAAGATGAGGTGGTGATTGAACGCCAACTGAGCTATCAGTATTGCTATTATTTCGAATTATGTAATTATCAACTGTTTTCAACACAGTCTTTGTGAGTCTTTGTGAGCTGGTTGAAGAAATTTCAATTTATTTCTGAAAGAGCACCCGCACTTTCATATTTATATTGTAGGAAAGTAAACTTTCGTTAAAATTCAGTATTTGCAGAGGTGTGACGAGAATTAGATACGAATGATATTAAAGTCTTATCTAAATCTCGTCACATCGACATAAATGTCAAAACTGTGACAATATTTGGATGTAGGCATATTTATTTATGATACAACAACGTTTACAGGTTTGAACGAATTTAGAATTTAGCATAAATGTTTTTTTTACGATTTAACAACTACCGCAAATATGAATAATCAAATTCCACGGGTACAGTGCCCTTTACTGACTTGCTTGTGTGTTTATTATTTATTTAATAATTAATTATATGTTTAATAATTTTGACAATGTTATTGTTAAAATACATTAAGTATTTATTTTGAATGCAGTAGATTATGAGACGAAACTGAAGACGAAAGTCGAAACAACAATTTATTAATTTCGCGCAATTTCACAGTTGTATCAAGTTCGGCTAGGAATTAATTCGTGACAGTTACAACATTGCCTTATTTATTAATAAAATAAATCTGCAAGATTTCAGGTAGAGACGTTAACAGGCAGATAGATATTAACACTAATTCGTTGGTTCCAGTAATCGTTCGGTTAGGCGCAGTTCGCACGCGCGGCCCCATTGTGTTGTCACGCTTGCGCGCTTCTCTGCGAGGTGGCCTCACGCCGGCACACTATTTTCATTTTTTTACTCTCAGAATGAGTAGATATTTCGTGAACAAATTATCTGGGCATAATGTAAATAAACTTACATTTTAGGCACCAACGCTTTGATTTTTCAAAAGATTTTAATCAAAATTTTCACATTATCACTTATAAACTTTCTCAATAATTTTTAATATGCTTTGGGGGACAAATTAACTTTTAGTTTCCACTACAAATTGACATAATGTTGATAGAATTGTAACGTAAAATTATTGTCCTCTTTAACTTCGTAAATATCCCAATCCAAAAAAACGAATGTCTCTCTCAAAATATTATCTGGTCTATCTTATTTTCTATCATTTGAGTCTTATGTCATCATTATATTTTGAAAACAAGTAAAATAAATGCTGTCACCTCAACATTTGTGTATTCCACTATATGTATATCACTATGAAGTACCATCTCCGTCCGCAGATATCCTCCTTTCGCGTTCATAATATCATAAGTCAAATCCATATGCTACGGTAACTGTTTACCACCTTAGTGGTATATAAAAAAAGTCACAGCAGCAAATTTCCTATGTAACGAATAACTTTCATACGTAAATAACTCATGAAAATGTTTAGTCAACCCTTTCAACGCCGATGGAGATGGAGAACGGCCTATTTATTTGCTGATTCGATTAATACCCAACATTTCGCTTTTTAGGGTTCCGTACCCAAAGGGTAAAACGGAACCCTATTACTGAGGCTCCGCTGTCCGTCCGTCCGTCCGTCCGTCCGTCCGTCCGTCCGTCCGTCTGTCACCAGGCTGTATCTCTTGAACCGTAATAGTTAGACAGTTGAAATTTTCACAGATGATGTATTTCTGTTGCCGCTATAACAACAAATACTAAAAAATAGAATAAAATAAATATTTAAGGGGGCTCCCATACAACGAACGTGATTTTTTTTGCTGTTTTTATAGATAATGGTACGGAACCCTTCGTGCGCGAGTCCGACTCGCACTTGGCCGATTTTTTTTTGTTTTTCGCCTAAGAATATTGTAGACCCACAAAAGAAGGACTAACCCAGTAAAAAAAAATCAGTTTGTCACATGTCTTTAAGTATGCTATGCAGTTTTCTATTGATTTCCTTAAATTTTCGTAAGTGAATTCAATTGTTGACCATATAAGCACCGAGAAAAACTTGGCGAAATTATAAATATACTCACAAACATGAGTTTTGTATTGTACGTATCTTTCATTTTCCACCTAACATTTAAATTTATCTCCAACCAATTGTTCAGCTAAATGACACTTACCAAATGGGATGAAATGAGGCTTATCCCTCTCACTACCACAATACTAAATAATGTGATTTCGTAAGTAAAGCAACAGTTACATAGCCAATAATTAGAAACTACTCGTACTAATGGATACTTTCTGTTGAGATGGAACCTCGAAATCTCATATGAATATTAGTCTAGTCTCCGTAGGTTCGAACATGTAGAAAGAATGCGAGAAGAAAGAATCATTCTGACGAGATCGGTGGCTCAGTCGTGAATGACGCGACTTTGACACCAACGCTCGTTATTTAGATTCCCACACAAGGCAAACATTTGTGTGCATGAAAATGCCTGTTTGTCTTGGTCTGGATGATTTTAAGAGAGGTAGGGCGCATCAAAGCAGTCTGTCTGGGGAAGTACCTCCACCTCACAGAAAACCACAGTCAAATAACAACTCCCTAGAGGGTTGTTGTGTTCCTGCGTGTGAGTGAGGTCACCAGTAACTCCCAAGGAGTTGCTGTATAAACAGCAGGAGGAGGCATCGCGCGAGTGATACTTAATATATCGCAAGCGTTAATAGGCTACGGTATCCGCTAGAAAGAATGCAAGATGAAAGAATGACGAAGCAGATATATGCAAAAGTGGAAGGATGTAGGAGCCGGGGATGGCCAAGACTTACCTACCATGACCAAATTGGTCGTGTTCTATCAGAAGGTGATGTAAGGGGCCCTAGAAACCGGCAATAGTGTATGTGTAGAGCTATGAATGTTAAAAAGGTGAGTGAGGCGTGTAAGGACTGAGTTATATGGCGCTTGGTTTATTCGCCTACCCCGCAAGGGATTTGACGTGAAATTATGGTTAGATATAGTTAGATAGATCGTCTAGCAAGGCAAGTAGATACAAAATCAAATTATGTAGGTTAAGCAGCGTTCTATGTAGTCATTATTTGAATGGTGATTGCTATGGGGTACTTCTCGTTGGCCCTTGTAATTGTACTCTACTTGAGTGTAAGTATATATCATAACCACTATAATGATTAGCACTATAATTATTACGAATAATGAATTTATAATTAGTTGTTGAGTTGATAATAAACGGTTCTTGGCTGCGTGTAACTGAGGTTTTAATTGTACTTAACCAAGTGCATTTAACAAAGTCAGTTTAGTCAGTAGGTTATATTGCAAATGCAATATTTTTCAGTAAGTTCTTTCTTTCTCTCTCTTTGTTGCATACTCTCTATCTTTATTACCACTAGAGTGAACAGTTACAGCAATTGCAGCCAATAACTTTTGTAACAACATGGCTATCTATCACTCGTGCATTGCGTAGCGTCTACGTAGCTAATTTATGTCTAAGATTGTACAACGGGTTGTGTTCTGAAGAGTTGTTCGAAATGATGCCGATAGCTACTTTTATAACCGCACCGCTCGCCGACGGCGGGGAGTTCACCCTCACACGCTTGAACCGCAATGGTCGCGTACTGTGCGGTTCCAGAGAAGTTTTCTTAGGAGTACTCTCAAGCTGTGGAATGAGCTCCCAGCCGAAATTTTTCCAAGCGACTACAGCATGGAGTTCTTCAAGAAATGCGTGAAGAGGTTTTTAGAGGGTCGGCAACGCATGAGTGACACACCTGGTGTTGCAAATGTCCATAGGCTACGGTGACTGTTTAACATCAGGCAGACCGTATGCTTGATTGCCACCTTAGTGGTATAAAAAATGTAATTTATGGAGTCGCTTTAATCGTCATCTCAGCCCGTATTCGTCTACTGCTGGACATAGGCCTCCGCTCTAGAGAACCACTCGCCTCGATCCTGAGCCACCAGCGTCCATTGACTCCCTATAAATTTCTTGAGGCCGTCGCTCCGTCTAGTGGGGGTTAGTCCCACATTTCGTCCACTAGTACGGGATCACCATTCGAGAATCTTGTTGAAATGAAATGAAATTGGCATATTCTACTAAGGCTCAAGTGTTCACTAAAGAAATGGAGTTTCTATACAGTGGGCATATAACAGTAGATCAAATAGGTACTGCACTTGAGCCTTTTTTGACAAATACCCATGAAAGAAATAACCAATAGAGAACCGCTTAGACAGATTTTACTAGTAACTTCATTCACAGCTACGAGTCGGGTGGTAAAGTACAACGCGCAGCTCTCATTCGCTAGTTCACCAATGGGTCAGTAGGCTGGAAACGCTCAGATTTAGGCACTAAACACAATATTTTCATGCAGGAGTGCTTTCATGCACCGGCAAGTGGTTTATCGGGTTGTACATATACCAGTAACGATTTAAAGTGACTCGATAGTCACTATCACTATATATACTAGCTTTTACCCGCGGCTTCGCTCTCATTAATAAAAAATATTTTTTTTTTAATAAAAAGTATCCTATGTTACTTCTGATGCCTCTAAGGATATGTGTACAAAGTTTCATGATGATCGGTTCAGTAGTTTTCGCGTGAAAGCGTAACAAACAAACGGACATTCACATTTATAATATTAGTAGGATTTACTATCGTTTTATTCTGTTCTTTGTACACAGCTGCCATTGAAAAATCATTCTGCTGATAATATTCAGATAGTATTCAGACAGATTATCTTATTTAATGATAGAGTCTTCACTGAAAACGTTTCATCACATACTTGTATTCTCCTTCTAGCCGGTACCTATAGCTTTGCTCTACTTTGGATTGGTGAACACCGGTATTTTAACGTCGGTACAGCTTACCGTAGAGGTAGAGGAGGGGGCTTAGAGTAGAGTAGGGAGTCGGGGAGCTACCAGTGTCATCGAGATGGTCTCAAAAACCTCTTCAGATTTCCAATACTTGTCCCTAGCGTTATCCCGTTTCCTAATCCATTAGAATTGGCGGAATCCGATACCTGAGCCTAAGATTTTGGCGAAGACACTGATTTTTGTACAGAGCGATTGCGTCAGACCTCCACAAGCCAAAGGAAACACACACATCTTTTCTTATGTTAAACGCACATCTTTCGATTCTCTTCGATTCTACAATAAATTACCTGAAACAGTTCTGTCCTTGCCTGACTATATGTTCAAAAGACACATCAAAAATACTCTATGTAAGAAGGGTTATTATAGAATCCATGAATATCTAACTGACAGAGATGTATGAAAATGATTCAGCACATGAATTAATATAACTTTAATTGTACCACTTGATATCACTATATGTACACTCATTATATTTATTGTAATATGTATAAGATGATTTGAAAAAAAAGACCTATATTGGCAAGTTTATTTCGGCATTTCTTCTTCGCCAATGGTCATTTGAAATGCTGGTAGATTAAAAAAGAGAAAACTTAAAAAAAAAATGATAAGATATAATATTGAAAATGTAAGACGTGTCTAAGTGCCCGTGAGGGTCTAAAGGCAAATAAAGAATTTTTATCTTTATCTTTATCCGAATATAATTTGTATATGTATTGAAATCACAAATACCGCGGATCCCGCACGATCCGTGCGAGATCGGGGTATTTCGCGATCTTAGTAGATGGGAGTCTCGTTAGTAGACATTTCAGAAATCAATGGTTGTGGGAGGAGTACGTGTTTAACACTTCCAGTTCAAACTAGAGCGTATGGTCACATTCGCTTGATCAGTTTCCGGTGACGCACTCTCAGTTCAGATCAATTGAGGCGATGATTCAAAAACGTTGCCTTAATAATTACACATATTTATTAATTTAGTTTCAAGCGGTTCACTCTCGTTTTTATGAGCATTGACAAATATTGTCGTATCATTTTAAGTACCCATACTATGTATTTACCTACGTCTCATGTAGTCTCATGCACTATTTTAACGTTCGAAAAGAGTTAGGGCGCATCAAAGCACCCCGTCTGGGGAGTTACCTCCACCTCGCGGAAAACCACAGCCAGATAACAACTCCCTAGAGGGTTGTGTTCCTGCGTGTGAGTGAGGTCACCAGTAAGCTCCTAAGGAGTTTCTGTATTACCAGCAGAGAAGGTATCGGGCGAGCATTCATAGGCTACAATAACCAGCTTTACATCAGGTCGGCCGTATGCTTGTATGCCTTCCGAGGTTGTATACAAAAAAAAATTATAGCTGATAAACGCTTGCAACATAAGGGATAGGTACCATACCAACTAACAGTTCTAAGAAGCTTAGCGGTAACCTCATACACAGGAAAACAACCTCTCTGGAGGAATTTGATTGCGGTGTGCTATGATGTAGAGGTACTTTCCCAGTAAGTTTGCTTTGACGCCTATATGTATTACGCCAGAGCCTTGTTTCTTAATTAGCCGGATGCACCATATGCAATTGAAGTTGACTTCGGCTCTAAAGATATTAATAGGCCACTTATGTTGTTATGTATGTTATGCCTTAGGCCCTGAAACTCCCTTAGGTCTTTTCTGACATAATCACCAAAGCTCGCGTTGCGAAGCTAGGGCCATCAGTTTTCAAGAGCTAACATAGAGCGTAGTCGCAGTATGAAATCAATTGTTTGGAGGGACCAGCCCAGACTTAATTGACTAGGAGCTTATATTCGTGTATCAACTCGCATCTCCATGAGTGCTACAATAATGAACGTTTATTTGAAGTTATCCTACTTTTTATAATACTCTACTGGATCTCAATTATACGTTTCCTAGCGCGGAGTTGCAAGCAGTGGCTAGTTTAGTACTAGATAGAGATCACAGCTTGGATTCCCGCACGAGAAAAATATTTTTGTGCGTGAACATGTATGTATTAGTCTGAATGGTTTTTTATGCATAGTGTATGTGAATTTATAAGGAATGTGCACAAACTCAACCCGTTAGCTCAAGGAACAGTAAGTACTTTAGTCTCACAAGGCAACGCATACTTGTTGTAATGATATAAATACAGCATTTTCCTTGTATATATACTAGTGGATCCAACACTTTGTCTTGACCTAAAATAAAAATCGGCCAAGTGCGAGTCGGACTCGCGCACGAAGGGTTCCGTACCATTATCTATAAAAACGGCAAAAAAAAAATCACGTTTGTTGTATGGGAGCCCCCCTTAAATATTTGTTTTATTTTAATTTAATTATTTATTCTTAAAGTGAATATATAACTTAATATTCTGTGAATATTTCAAGCGTCTACCTGTTGCCGTTATCAATATCGAGCAAAAATTAGCAAAAAAATCACGTTTGTTGTATGGGAGCTCCCTTAAATATTTATTTTATTCTATTTTTTAGTATTTGTTGTTATAGCGGCAACAGAAATACATCGTCTGTGAAAATTTCAACTGTCTTACTATCACGGTTCATGAGATACAGCCTGGTGACAGACGGACGGACGGACGGACAGCGGAGTCTCAGTAATAGGGTTCCGTTTTTTTACCCTTTGGGTACGGGACCCTAAAAAGTATTGAAACTCGATGGCAGCTCCACCTGCCGAAACCAGTTGTAAATCTAAAGCATCCAGGCACCAACACTAAAAACTTTCATCAAAATCTGTCGAGTCGTTTGGAGGAGTTCAGACATACACTCGATACATATTATTTATATAGGTACACATATAAAGATATAAGGTAAAGTTTTCATGTAGACAAGCTTAATTCGAGATTAGAGGGTATGTGTGGTTAATCTGGAAAACGGAGCTTATCGTGACAGTTTACACTTCAAATATTAAAATTAATCAAACTGTAGATAATTTCAAGCTAGTTCGTGAAAAGAACAGATCTAGAAAAATAGTGTGTATATTGATTGCAATCTAAATTTAAATGATGTGACGCTTTCTATATATTTTCTAACTACCCCGCAAAATCTGTCTAACTTTACGTCAAAACCCGCTAAATTTTTCTTCGGATAAACACGGAGAACAAGACAAGCAGGCATCTTCATGCACACAATTTGTCCTGTGTTAGAATCGAACCCACGAGCGTTGGTGTGAAAGTAACATTACCAACCACTGTGTTACCGTGCTCGTCATGGTAATAACTGATTAAGATACGGGTTAACAATTGGTGGAAGAAAAGGCCTTTTGGAAGGTACACTTCGGTTTCCACCTTAATTCCACCAAAATATCTAGAGGATTAATACTTTGAATCTACTGAATAAGCCACTATTATGAACAATTCGCTAAAAATCAATTAATTTATTTCCTACTTGTAATGTTAATCAGATTAATTGTGAACAATGTTAAAACACTACCAAAATCTTTTGTAGGGATTCATTTAAACATGATAAATGTCATTTATTTTATTTAAACAGTTGAAAACCGTCCGTGCAACATGGCAGCTGCATGGGGTCAATTGAGACTGACCCTAACACTGAAATGCGGATAAATTGAAGACACCGTGGCTGCACACCAAGCGTTTATTTAAAATGACTTTTGAATTTGGTGGGGCAGGTTGGGAACATCTTGAATGCGCCTTCACGTTGGGCAAACGACCGAGCTGAAGAGACATTTTTTTTATGAAAGGCTGGAAGAAGAGACCATCACATCGAATATATTTCAATACTTTGTGTAAATTGCGAATTAACTTATTTATTGCAGTAATTTCGTAATACCGAAGTTATGCTAGTCTTGGAAAGTGTATTTATATTCTTTTATCGGAGTCTTTCCCACAAGTCTTTCAAAGTTACAAGCGTAAGAATTAGGTAACTTACTTGTAACTTAAATTGGGTTTTACTATTCATGATGTCTCATAAACTCTATGGGTTTTACTAGTCATCGATACAATATTTTGGACCTGATAGTTATTGTGGGTAGGATATAATATGTAGGTAATTGACATTATGTTAGTTAATGTAAGTCACTCGAAACCAAATAAGCCGCTCAAGTTTGTATATTGTATAGTGTTGTGGCCGTTTTAATGTCGTCAGTTTTTTATTTATTTCCATTTTGTAGACAACACCGAAAATATTACTATCGCGTTGTTTTTTGTATGAAGTCACAATTTCTCAAAAACAAAACCTTATTTAAATAAAAAATTTGATGTAAACCGTTAGAAATGTTTTCGAGATACACATAATAAAAATATTTATTAGAGAAATTGCTCGTTTAAAGTTCTAGGAAATAATACAAAAAAAAAAAAACAGTCTGACTGTACAAGATGGACTGTATACGTACGATTGGATGATCACTCACAGAAACCCGCAGCCAAATAACAACTTTTATGTACTTTTGTGTTGTGTTCCTGTGCGTGAGTGGTCACCAGTAAGCTCCTAAGGAATTGCTGTGTTGGCAGAAGAGGTGGTATCACGCAAGTTAAAAGGCTACTGTAACCGCTTTACATTGGGTGGACCGCATGCTTGTATGCCTTCCGACGTTGTATAAAAAGAAATTAGATACTTTGACAATTTTTGTAGGTAAATTTGAAAATAATCAATCGCTACGCTAGGGCCGCCCAAATGGTTGTAATATAACTAACACATGCGGGTAACCACGTGTTTCCATTTTTTTTTTCTAACCAAGCACTTATGCGACATTAAACTGATCCCATGGGATATTTTTTCCTCCTCTTACATCCGACCATTTCGGATTTGGGCACTTGAAACTGTATTTGCTTTTTTAATGTTTTTAAAGTAACAACTATGTTACAAGCTCGACATTTGAGTATGTCATTCGTACTACTACATAAATGCCTATACTTCATTCAAATTACGAAGTCCCACAACGAAGACTAAAATAATCATATATTATACCTTTAACAGGCATTTTTGCCAAGACAATTTTAAAGGAGAGACCTATTCTTCTGATTGACTTTTTCATAATAGGACATCTATCTACGTATATCTTCATCCCAATTCCCTTGCGCGGCAGGCAGACAGCACCGAGCATTACATGTCTCGTCCTTGCGTTCTCACTTGATTCTTCAACATTCAAAGCTCTTCTCATGCATGCTCACCGGCATAGGACGTAGTGTTGTAAAACGTATTCAAATAAACTGAGGAAGCAGTAGCCACGGAACCGAAACACCTTGCAACACTATTTTCTTGGTATAGGTAATTAACTCTCAAAATAAGAAATCTGAAAACCAATTGGCAGACCAATCTTGACAAAATATATACATACTAGCTTTTACCCGCGGCTTCGCTCGCATTTTTTTTTAATAAAAAGTATCCTATGTTACTTCTGATACCTCCAAGAATATGCGTACAAAGTTTCATGATGATCGGTTGAGTAGTTTTCGCGTGAAAGCATAACAAACAAACAGACAGTCACATTTATAATATTATTAGGATTTTTGTTTACATACTAATAACATTGTTTGTTCTTGACATGATTTTAATAAAAAATAAACTTGTCGAGTTCTCCCGCTCGTAAGCGCACATGTGCGCCCGAGATGCTTGTTCCCAGTACAAATGCGTGGGAAACAGCGCGCCACACTGCTTCGCGGCCGCGTCGCCCACCATTTTCAGCTACTGTCAATACTTTTTGTTCACGTGAATTATTATCAAGTGCCAGACCAATTTTTTGGTCCAATCTCCTTTTATGACATGTGAAAGTGGTAACCTTGAATAGTTGATTATTTTTATTGGGGCGGGAAGTAATAAACCTTGATTTATTTTTAAATGCCAGTGGAAATCAGTTGCAGCGGTTGCAAAACGTTTAGTTAACATGTTCTTTTTATACAACATCAGGAGGCATATAAGCATACGACCCACCGGATGTAAAGTGGTTATCGCTGTATATGAACGCTTGCAAGACATTAAGTACCGATCGTATGTGCGACGGTTCCTCTACTGCTAACACAACAACTTCTTAGGAGCTTGCTAATAACCTCGCTCACTCGTAGGAATACTACTCCGCCACCGAGCACATCAATATATGTGTAGTATAACAATGTATCATTATTTTCTTATTAATTTACTGCGACACCGACGTCGTCAAAAAAAAGATACCCTCATGTCCTTCCATTTGTGCCTATCAATTTCTGTTCTGAGCAATGGTGAATCAGATTAATTTAGATGGATGAAGCTCATTACCCTAAAGTTGGTTATTAGTGTTAATTGTTTCAAATTTCTATTGTCATTATTTACTTTTATCAATGACTTTAGAAATTGTCAGCGTACGTCAATTTATTTTAGAGTTAGATAGCTTATCTTTTAAACAAAAAAATCGAAGTTTGGTTTAATTTTATGCGGCATTCATATTACAAAAAAAAAACTCACAAAAATAAAATCTGACCTATGTAACATAAAATGTTTATGTATAACAGAAAAGCGAAATATGCATATTACAATGAAAATTACGAATACAAAATGCAACTACAAAACGAGATAATTACAATTTCCTACAATTAGATTTAACAGAATAACAGAATAATCTCAAAAGTACGTAAAGGACAATGGGAGAAAATTAAATAAATAAAGGAATTATAAAGATAAAAAACATTGAGACTAAAAAAATGGTTATTCCTACTATCTATGTGGATGTATTTTATACAAGTAATTGTTGAAGTATGAATTTGGATGCCGAATTATTTACACGTCAGGTTATTAACCTTTAAGAAACTCATTTAAAAAGCAATCAAAGCCTCAAATCAAAGCACTCTCGATTTATCAAACAAATATCAAAGTTTCAAGATCGCTATCCATTGACGTTAATGGAACAAATCATTTATTTACAATCTCCTCGGTAGAATGGAGAGATTGAATATTTATAATCTTGTATTTAGAAGTGAATACGGAAGTCCGTTGACTGAACTCAATGTGGGTAACTTCCGAGGGTAGGATATACTTCTACAGACAGCTATTTAAATGCAGTGCGGCACTTTCATTCAATAGTCCAGGACTTTAGGAGCAATGGACCATAATCTTGTGAGACGGTCTCGGCGCACGCAACGCGGCTGCGGCCTGAGTATAACGACGTAGCGGAAGAGATACAGTACGTTCAAAGTACTTATTTGTATATGCATACGTGGGACACTCAGAAAGTTATGCGAAAATAAAAAATCGGCCAAGTGCGAGTCGGACTCGCGCACGAAGGCTTCCGTACCATTATCTATAAAAAATCGGCCAAGTGCGAGTCGGACTCGCGCACGAAGGGTTCCGTACCATTATCTATAAAAAAGGCAAAAAAATCACGTTTGTTGTATGGGAGCCCCCTTAAATATTTATTTTATTCTATTTTTTAGTATTTGTTGTTATAGCGGCAACAGAAATACATAACCTGTGAAAATTTCAACTGTCTAACTATCACGGTTCATGAGATACAGCCTGGTGACAGACGGACGGACGGACGGACAGCGGAGCCTCAGTAATAGGGTTCCGTTTTACCCTTTGGATACGGAACCCTAAAAAGGTAAAAAAATCACGTTTGTTGTATGGGAGCCCCCTTAAATATTTATTTGATTCTATTTTTTAGTATTTGTTATTATAGCGGCAACAGAAATACATAATCTGTGAAAATTTCAACTGTCTAGCTATCACGGTTCATGAGATACAGCCTGGTGACAGACGGACGGACGGACGGACGGACGGACAGCGGAGCCTCAGTAATAGGGTTCCGTTTTACCCTTTGGGTACGGAACCCTAAAAAGTGTTCTATAGGTAAATATTTTATTATTAAATCTGTTCAAAGTACTCTCCACCAGCCTCTATACAAAGTTTCATGCTTCTGAACCAGTTTTCGAAACACTTTTTCCAGTCCACCGCAGACAACTCTTTTACAGCCTGCTCGAACGCTGACAGCGCATCTTCCGGCGACGTAAATTGTGTTCCTATGAGCTGATTTTTTATTTTCGGGAATAAAAAGACACATGTTGCTAGGTCAGGGCTGTAAGGAGAGTGACTCAAGAATTTGACCGGCGTGCTGTCCAAGTAGTCCCTCGTTTTGAGCGCGCTGTGCGCGGGCGCGTTGTCGTGGTGGAGCAGTAGCATCGCTTGATGCTCAACAGGCAAATGCCTGGATTTGCCTGGTGTCAATTCTAAATTAGTCCAGATTCTATCTACCTATCTATAACTTCACGCCAAAATCCCTTGCGGGGTAGGCAGAGAGAACCGAGCGCCATGTGATTCGATCCTTACATATCTCACTTCTTTAACATTCATTGCTCTTCTCATGCACGCTCGCCGGTTTCTAGGGCTCCTAACATCACCTTCTGATAGAACACGACCAATTTGGTCATGGTAGGTAAGTCTTGGCCATCCCTGGCTCCTACATCCTTCCACTTTTGCATTGTATATCTGCTTCGTCATTCTTTCATCTTGCATTCTTTCTACATGTCCAAACCAACGGAGTATGCCTCTTCTTATTTTAACACCGACGCTCTCTTTCAGACCAACTCTGTTTCTAACATCATCATTGCGAATACGGTCTACAAGCCTTACGCCACAAATTTTGCGCAGCGCTCGCATTTCGACCGCGCTTCGCTTTCATGCTCTTTCTGCCATACCCAGCTGTCGCTTCCATTAGTTAGCGTTGGGACCAACACTGCATTGTGTATAGCGAGTTGTGCCTTCTGGCTCAGGTTTTTACTGCCAAGAAGTTTCCCAACGCTCGATTCACACTATTCCCAGCACTCACTCGTCTTTCCAGATCTGCGGTGTACCTTCCATCCCTGATGAAAGCGCATCCAAGATATACAAACTCATCCACTTGTTCCAACACTTCATCATCAATCGTAATCCTTACATTAGTTCTGGATTCTTCTCTTTCAAATACCATTATCTTTGTTTTCTTCGCATTCAGTAGTAAGCCTTTCTCCATACATTCGTCTTTCATTGTTGTGACCAGTGTTTGCAGTTCAGATGGTGTATCTGCTAATAGCACGGCATCGTCTGCATACAGCAGACAGTTCACCACTAGCTCACCCATGCGCAATCCCACATTCGTTGACCTTATTCTCCGTAGACAACTATCGAGATACAGGATAAACAGCCTAGCAGATAGCATGCAACCCTGTTTGACACCAATTTTAACATTAAACCAGGGTGACATGCCACCATCCATAGTCCAGATTTATCACCTGTAGTGATGCCGTAAACATGCCGAGATGAGCCTGCAAATTTCAAATTTGTTTATCATATCACGGCACCATTCCATCCGTGTCTGCTCTGAGCAACGGTGAGGTTGTGCGGCACCCAGCGTGAAGTTATCCTCCTCACGCGAAGATGCAAGTGTAGAATCTCGTAAAGGCTTCCCGATCCAATCTGCAGTATGTGCTGAATCTCCTGATACGTAACTCGCCTATTGTCTTGTATTAAATGTTACACTGCTAGCACGTTTTCTTCCGTAACAGCCGTCAAAGGGCGACCACTCCTTTCTTCATCCTCCAAAGTTAGTCGACGACGCTTGTTCAATATGAACCCATTTGAAGTCTATTGTACGATTCGTCCGGTTTCAGGCGACACTTGAAATCGTAAAAAAATCATAGCGCGAAAATGTGCGGCGCAGATCCATTTTTCAATGACACACGCTAATTTATATTGTGGAGGGAAATTTTGAAATTGAAACGTACCAATTTTTGCTTATAAATAATCATATTTCCAAAATATATTATAACCGGCCAGTTTCTGATACATAAAAACTTTTTTTCGCAACACTCTCTAAGTGGCCTGGTAAAGCTACAGACAGAGATTTGGTTGGGTGAACTTAAGTGTAGGTGCAACCCCATTGATTTTTTCACATTTCACTAAGGTAGCAAACCTACATGCGACTCGTCTGAAGGTGTTCCTCACAGAAGTCGCTTGCAACACCACCGGTGCATCTCGCAAATTGTCGACCTCCGATCTTCATTTTGAAGAACTCCGTACTGTTGTGTCCTGGCAACTTTACAGTTCGCGAAAGACAACTTATCTGGAACTTCATACTCGTATCTCGTCTGAGCTAATATTTTTGTTGACATGTATGATGAATGAGGATTATCTGCCGATAGCCAGTGGTGCGGTAGGCATGGCCGTCACGCCATACTTATCTGAATCACAAGACATTCGGATCAGAGGAATCGGTAAAATATGTAAAGCTTGGCAATGCCTCCATACTGTGTACAAGCGGTGAACATTCAAAATTTCCGAAGCTCGTTTCTGAACCAACTCGTAAAACCCAAGCTGGCATTTTGACGATTCTGTACAAATTTTATGCCTCCCGGACATACAATAGTACGGCCTACCTAATATAATAGAGTTCCCATAGTCTATAAACATTACCACCTGCACTTGTAACATAGCGGCACCTCAAGAGCTTACTGGTAACCTCAATCACTCGCAGGAGCACAGCTACCCTAACGAAAACATCTATCGAAAACAGCCGGAGTGGCGGCTTAACGAGCCTTCCTAAGAACAGGAAAGAAGAAAACCCATCCATACATAGACTGCGATCAACCTAACCTGCGTATCAGAACAGGTTGATGTGCGTATCGACCTCATAGTAGTTAAGAGTTAGTAGAGCATTTGCTTCGCTTTAATTTAGCACCTTACATTTTATTGTCCATACCATACAACTCGACATCTTTTTAAAATGGCTGTGAAAGTAAACGTACCTAAAGATCTATTAATAATAGTAAATTGTTTAATAAAAAATCGGCCAAGTGCGAGTCGGACTCGCGCACGAAGGGTTCCGTACCATTATCTATAAAAACAGCAAAAAAAAAATCACGTTTGTTGTATGGGAGCCCCCTTAAATATTTATTTTATTCTATTTTTTAGTATTTGTTGTTAAAGCGGCAATAGAAATACATCATCTGTGAAAATTTCAACTGTTTAACTATCACGGTTCACGAGATATAGCCTGGTGACAGACGGACGGACGGACGGACAGCGGAGCCTCAGTAATAGGGTTCCGTTTTACCCTTTGGGTACGGAACCCTAAAAAATGGGAAAATAAACTGTGGTGCCAAATTTTAGTCTCTAGCACTACATTAAAAAAAGAAAACTTTCATGTTGAAAAAGCTAGTAAGGTGGACCGTGTCATGTGGCGCTCGGCTACCTATGCCTACCCCGCAAGGGATATATAAAGTTATCTATCTATAGATATGAGATATCTTCAAGCTTACCTACCAAACCGTATTTAGAAGCATTGTCTACCTTAAAATATCTGTAAGTATAGTAGAGAATGACTGATAGTCGTAAAATTTACCAAAAGCTCAGGTCTAGTAAATAACGTGAGGAAATTATTAAGCAATATTTCAGTGAACAGTATTCAGTAATCAGAACAAACAAACATTAGTGAATCATTATTTAACACGCTTATGAATTTTCACTATAACAATAGACAGAAAAAATATTAGCTGGAGAACTCTTTATGACGGATGCTTTATAAACATTTATACGTATGCTGGCTAAATAGCTAGTCTTGCCATAAATACTGAAACAAAGAAAAAAAAATTCTATTACAAATAACATTTATTACTTTTACAGTGTGTTAGTTTAATACATAAATATAAAACAATTTAAAATACAAAAAGCTTATTCGAAGTGGTCTCCATTGGCTACCGTATGGCCTTCAATGTCTTCCTGTCCGTCAGTTCTTCAGTGTTCAGTCCTTTAAACATTGAGGCCAGTTACAATAGAAGTACGCACTCTTTCCATGGGAAAATTCTTCACTGCCAATCGTACGGATTGTTTTAGGGACTCCAAATTATCATGGCGTTTAGAGCAAGCTGTACTGTCTAAAACTGACCATAAATCATAATCCAGCGGATTAAGATCAGGACTAGACGACGGCCAGTTTTCAGCTCTGATGGAGTCCGAAACGTTCGGTTCCAACCAAGACTGCGTAGACCGAGCTTTATGACCCGGCACCGAGTCTTGCTGGAAGGATCATTCTTGGTTATTGAACATGGTGTTGTTAAGGGGCTTCACTACCTTCTCAAGAATGGTATCTTGATACACTTGTGCCGATGTTTTGATACCTTTTTCACAAAAGTATGGCTCAGTCACTCCTTCATAGCTAATACCCCACCAAACCATCACTGAAGTCGGATAGTGCCCACGTTGCACTCTGTCGACTAATTGGGAAGCTTCCTTAGAGCTTTGAGCATAAATACGGTCATTTTGTTTGTTAAAATGTTGCTCAATTGTAAAAAAATTCTCATCCGTAAACAAAATTTTTCTTTGCGTATCGCTTCAGTAGTTGTTTCGATTTTACCACCCTATCTATATCTTTTTTAAATTTTCAGTTAAGAAATGACAGTACGTCTCTTATAGGCTGCAAGTCCTAAGTCATCTTTTAAAATACGCGACATGATTCTAGGTGCTATCTTCATCTCCCGAGATAAAATCTTTTGCTTTCGGACAGGATTTCTTTGAATTTTTTCTCTTACTGCTTTGACCACCTTTTTTGTACGAACACTACGTGAACGGCCAGATCTTTTTCTGTCACAAACAGAGGAGGTCTCATTGTAAGTATTAATAGCCCGGTACATAAACATTTTACTAATACCAAGTATGGAGAGTTTTAAAATTTGCATTTGGCTCCATACCTACTTTGTGTAATGCAATCACAGCGATTCGGTTCTCTTTATCACCCCACTCCATTTTAATATCGCAAAATATTGTACAATGTATTGGTGCCAAAATGAGAAAACACAATGAACAATCATATAAAAATGACAGATTCTAAATTCAAATAAAATATTTTGTTTATTTTTAATTGTAACGGTATTTATGGCCAGACTAAGTAGTAACTGCTCGAGAAATGGACAATACTGAATAGACTCAACTTAATTTTTCTGCCGGCGCCAAAACAGTACTAAATTCCTAATCGGTACTTATATATAAAGCGGAAGAGTTTGTTTGTACGCGATAATCTCTGGAATTACCGGTTGGATTTGAACAAAATACTATTGCACATGATAGCCCAATTCTTGAGGATGGTTTTGGGTTATACAACATCACATTATGACCCTTAGTCGACAAGGAAAAAGACAGAAAGTAGAAGGAGCGGTTTTCACTGGATACCGGGTATAAGTATCCATTAGCGGTTGTACTGCACTACATAATCTTCATGAAATGTATCCACTTATAGATTTATATTACACATCCTCGCAATGCAATAAAAAGGCCGTAAGCCGATTAGCAGTTAATTACGGTTCGTAAAAGTTTATAATAAATATTATGGAAAATATATGTAGCTTAATGGTTAAAACTAAAACAGCTTTATAAATTACAAAAAAAAATCCTACACAAATACATTTATGCTGCCTAAGTAACGTTTCCATCTTTTGTTGAAACAAAAACCTTTCTTGGATCCGAGGAAGGCCAAGACTTACCTACCACGAGCTGTCAGGAGCCCTAGTGACCGTGAAGCGTGCGTGAGAAGAGCTGATAATGTTAAGTAAGAAGTGAGTGAAGTATGATTTGGCACTCGGTTGTATCTGCCCGCAAATGATTTGTTGTGTGGATAGTAGTAGGAGTGTCGAATCCTCGGAGTATAAGTTAGCCTCGCACTTAACAGATTTTTACATACAACAATTGTATTTCCTCTGTACTTTCACTAATCATTTGCTCAATTCAATACATTACAGTTATCATAATCGGAAGTCCTAAGGGATATGTCCACTTTCATGTGGCCGGTTCTGCATCCGGCAAACCGGCCTCTCCCCGACCGTATTGTGTTGAAAGGCAATACTCTTTATAAGTAACTGGAATTCTGGTAATTATGGTCAGGTTAATTATATGATTTCTTGCTCGCGTACATTGCGTTTATTTCTACCAAATACTTAAAGGTTGGCTGGAAGAGATTATTACGCCTATTTATTCTTCTTCTTACCTTTGTCCCGTTTTTTAATCTATTAAGATGTGCATGATTCGCTACCTCCTAAAAATTTGCCGAATATACTAATGTTTATTGAGCGATTGCCGTTCGGCCTCCACGACCCAAAGGGAAAACCAGACCTTTATATAAGGTCACACACGACTTTTGGAATTTACTAATTTCTTGGAGGTGCGGATTTCCTCGAGATGTTTTCCTTAAGCAGTAAGTGGTAATTACATAAATCCGAAAAACATAAATTTAGTGGTGCATGCCAAGCTTCAATCAGGGGTCATTGCCCATGTCAGTGGAATCGAATACGCAAGTTAAACAGCGTCGACCGCAATGTGTCTATGGAGGGACATTCCGAAATTCTACGTATTCGATGGCATAATAAACCATAGCTTCAAAGCAGGAAAAGTACCTCCACGTTGTTGTGTTACTAAGTACGAGCGAAATTACCAGTAAGGTACGCAAACGGCTATGGTATTCACTTCGCTTTAGGTAGGCCGCACGGGTGATTGATAAAAAATAGCATTAAAATTAAAATAGCATAACATAACTCATCTGCTTAGTCCAGTCACGTTTATGTGTACGTGAAGAATTCATATTATGTATATACATGTTTTTCTTTCCATAGTTACAGGAAATTTAATTATTTTTATTGATAATTACATAATTCATTAGATTTGATGAATTGTAGTTCAAGCAACCGCTCATTTTTCCATGGTGAACCAAGGAACCGAACCAAACCTACAAGGTAGTTTATTTTATTAGATTTATTACTAGTTAGGGCTAGTTTGTATCCGGTTTGGGTAAAGTTGGTGTTCGTATGACAAACAACTTATGAACACCGCTAACTACTTTGAAATATTTATTGCTGATATCCGCTTGCTTTCCAGCCCAAGATACAGACTAGACTAAAATGCAGTCATAGCGAAATTGAAAGCAGTGATAGCCCAGTGGATAGGGAACCGGCCTAGTGATCTACTGGTCGCCGGTTCCAATCCCGTACCACTAAATTTGTATTTACCGATTTATGTACATATTTATAATCATCCTTTGCTCGGCGGTGACAGACAACATCGTGAGGAAACCCGCACGAACAAGAAATTATATTTCAAAAGACGTGAGATTTAATCTAAGAAAGGTATTTTTTTCCTCTGGATTGTGGAGGGCTGCCGGCAGTCGCTACGTGTAAAAATTAGTATCTTCGCTAAATTCTTAAGCGTACCCCGCTAATACTTATTAATTAGGAAACGGGATAACGCTAAGAAGAAAGAGTCATAGCCAAATTGTCAAAGAGAAATACTCAAAGAAAGGTAGGGCGCACGTCTGGGGAAGTACCTCCACCACACAGAAAACCGCAGCCAAATAACAATTCCCTAGAGGGTTGTTGTGTTCCTGCGTGTGAGTGAGGTCACCAGTAAGCTCCCAAGGAGTTGCTGTGTAAGCAGCAGAGGAGGCGTCGCGCGAGTGATACTTAATATATCGCAAGCGTTAATAGGCTACGGTACCCGCTTTACATCAGATGGATCGTATGATTGTACTCCCGACGTAGTATAAAAAAAAATATATGTTGTCATGGAAATGTGTAATTTCGGTAATTAAACACATTCTACTATATATATAATACTAAGAATACAATATTAGAAACATATTTATTCTTGGTATATACGAGAATGCTAAAATTTTTTGGAAAACTTAGTTATGTTTATCATAAGGTGCGTGTAAGATACGGAATTGTCGGAGTGCGAGTGTGAAACGCATTTAACGACCTTATTTTACGGAAATTGATTGTAACTTTTGAGGACTCTTATTACCTAAAGAAATAATTGATGACATAGGGATATACTAAAAGTCTGTGGAAGTTTAGAGCACAAAAATAAATGTATTAGTTCTTATATTAGGAGGTAATTACGGTCCCATACAGCCTAGCATTTAAAGAGGCGTTATTTATTCAAGACAAAGAATGGCAAGAAAAAGCTGACGTGTTCTTCCTGTCTAATACGTTTTAACTATGTACACTTTTTAACAAGTTTCTTCTATTTGTTACAGGTAACACACTTTCATTAGTTCAACCAGTAAATGGCCTACCGTTAGCATAACCTAACAAAAATACGCATTGTGCCCTATTGTCTCTGGTAAGTATTGTTAAGCGAAAAGAAAATAGAAACCTTTTAAAGGTGACATTGTACCGTAAAAACTAATTCGGCATTTAAAAAGTTAGCCCGTCACATGGGAAATACCTATTAATGCTGGACCTGCGACTTTTGCAAACCTGATTGCATTAACATTCTCAACTGTTGGAGTATCAACTGATTATCAGCTTTACGGTTATAGTGATATCGTTGTTATTTCTTTGAAGCAATTAAAATACAAGTCTGTAACCGACGCCACGGTAGCAAGGTTCAATTAGTTGTGCCATAAAATTGTATTTGTGTATCGAACGGTGTAATTATGGTACTCGTTAAGAGGCAATGAAACTTATATGATTTTTAAAGCTCGTACAAATGAGTTCAGATAATGATTATTAAATTTTTGAATGCACTGAATATTTGGCAGAGCTGCGATAGCCAGCGGAGCCACATTACCCTCAAAATTGTCGTTTGGGGTAGACTGATGTCATCCAGCTAGCGTTTAGACGGTAATAGTGAGAATCTCCAAAATCGACACACTAATAGCTAACATATTGTAGTTTTGTATCCTTTAATTTGAAATTTAAATGTTCGTTGGTGAGGAAGAACGGTCCAAAATCGTTCCAATTAGAAAAAAAAACATATGGGAAAACGTATGGCCGGCCACTCTGCAGTGCAGAGTCTGCACTGCACTCCCATCAACAGAAAAAGTAACAGCACTCGTCGCTAGATGTCGTACAGGGTTCCATATATTTTAAAAAAATTAAAAAATTAAAAATAAATATTTAAATATTTTTTAAATTTAAAAAATATCAGCTCTGCCTACACAGCTTGCTGTTATTTACTTGTTATATTTGAAATACACGGGTGGACAATCACTGACAGTGAAATTATGTATCTATATGACGAGGATTCTTGCTCATTCATTCGAAGGCACACGAAATAAAAGCCCTGATCGATTAGTTAGGTGCGTGTATTGATCCTCCGAAACACGTTTTACAATAATATGCAACTAATAATGTGATGCAAATCGATTAAAGTTATTTGGAGCTCAAAGAGGTGTTTTCGGTACGTCGCGTGATCGAAAAGTGTCCTTTGCCAGTCGCCCCCACTTCCATCGCCCCTTTTTTAGCATGAAGAATGTATTCCAACGGAAGTTAGCTACTGTGCGGCTTCAAACAACCTCAGAACAGCGCCGCCTATGATAGTTTCTGGACCTAGCTAATAGATGGCGTTCCTTCAATAAAATGACTACAGCGCCATAAGTGATGATCTTAAGACTTCATTTTCATGATGCGACGACACGGCCGTCCTGCGCCTCACACGTCCTCGTGTGGTTCGCCTGAAAATAGAAAAATCCAAGTACATTTTCTTTTCTCGGCCAGACCTGACCACATAGGTCAGAATGAAAATCAAGTAGCAATTCAGAGAGTAAATCTTTATCCGAGTACAAAGATTTTATGAACCATGAACGAATGGACTTAAACAATAAGGAAGTTCTGTTACATTGTCGGTCAGTTATCAATGAATTAAGTTCACATAGAATACGTTTCATGTAATAATTTTGACCACAGTCACATGGGAGTGTGTCTTCATCACTTTGCCAGCGACGGTATCGTTGTCACTTAACCAGCGACACGATTAGCCGTACTCCTTAACCAGGTAGTAGGCAGGCTTGACTCTTAATCACTTAACCAGCGAAAGGGTTTATACTAGAAATCACTTAACCAGTGATGTTGCATAGCCAGCTGCACACCGCGCACTCACTACGGCAAAGCCGGAGCTACGGCTACAAACTGACCCATGCAAATATTACACACTATAAAAATGGCATGAAACATACTTTACGTAACTGAAAACTGAAATTAAATTCTAAAAATACACACTAAAAAAGTTAGTCTTCCTTTTTGTTACTTTCTTGTTCACTCTCATGTTCATCAGACAAATCAGCAGAGAATCATTCAAAATCTGCAACAATTTGGGTTTGAATTGGTCAGGTATATCAGTGTCAATATTTTCAAAGTTAGTCACGTTAATAGCACTACACACGTTAACCGTCATAGTTTTAGTAAAAGTTACCTTATTAGGGGTAATGTGGATTTCAATTCCCTGAGCTTAACACTTCTTGCCTAATCATAATATCATGCTGTAGTAAATTATCAGGTTGAAGATAAAAAAAGAATTTAGAGTACAATATCGTCAATAGTAATTACAGCTATAATTTGTAACGTACTGTAGACACTTGTTTGACCAATTCCAGTCATTTTGACAGTATTATTTAGATGCGCACCTTGAAACTTTAACGATATTGATTATTTAATAAGCGAGTATTCGGCACCAGAATAGTAACGAAATGAAAACGACTCACCGGTGTGATGGCGAGTTCCCCTAGGGGCACTGATCGTGCAGAGCTCGACACGGCGCTCCGCAGGCTTACTAGTTGATGGAGCCGGGGTTTTCTTTCCGTTCGCAGCAGCAGCATGTGCACGCGGGCATCTCGACGCGTAGTGCCCAGTGCCTCGACAGTTGTAGCAGGTGATCGTGTCCGACGTCATCGTCTTCTGGGTCGTTGAAGGCTTGCTAGGTTCTCTCTGAGATGTCCCAGCAAAGCGATTATCCCTTCGAAAGATGTTGTCTCTTTTATGACGGCAAACAGACACGTGGTGACCAAGTTTTCCACAGTTTATGCATTTTACAGCTGAATTCGCCGTGAACTTCCTTTGTTTAGCATCCGAGATATCACGGTCGTTAATCGGTGGAGCTTTTCGTTTCAGATAAGAAAGTGCCTTTAGTTCTTGCTGCATCTTGGTTCTCGTGCTAATCTCGGTGGTAAAAGCAACACGGTTGATACGAGGTTCTATCTGTGCCATGTGTGCCATAACTGTAGCAATAGCAATCTGTTCCATGCTTAACTTCTTCCATCGTGACATCAAGACATTCAACTGAGTAGTAGCATAAGTAGCAAGGCACTCACCGTCTTTTGGTTTACTATTGAAGAAGTTAATGTGCGTAGAAGTAGCAGTTTCTGAAGTGTCGTAGCGAGCGGTAAAAGCTCCTTGAAAATCACTCCATTTCATTCCCGGAAATGACACCTGAGACAGCCATGTTGACGCCTGTCCCTTCAAAGCTTTGCTCAAAGATATCATAAGTGCTGCTCCAGATAGTGGCGTATCTTCCATACACATGTCTGCTGTAGATAGCCAAGCACGTGCGTCCATATTTTCCTTGTCGGGGTCAAATTCTGGTAATCGTACCTCGCTGGGTTTTGATCCTTGCATGGCTTGGATTAATGCGAGGAAATTCTGATTTTGTTGCTCCAACAACATTTTCCACTTGTACTCGTCGCTGTCCATCTTCGGGGTAGGTGGAGCACGTCCCAATTCTGATGACGAGGATTCTTGCTCATTCATTCGAAGGCACACGAAATAAAAGCCCTGATCGATTAGTTAGGTGCGTGTATTGATCCTCCGAAACACGTTTTACAATAATATGCAACTAATAATGTGATGCAAATCGATTAAAGTTATTTGGAGCTCAAAGAGGTGTTTTCGGTACGTCGCGTGATCGAAAAGTGTCCTTTGCCAGTCGCCCCCACTTCCATCGCCCCTTTTTTAGCATGAAGAATGTATTCCAACGGAAGTTAGCTACTGTGCGGCTTCAAACAACCTCAGAACAGCGCCGCCTATGATAGTTTCTGGACCTAGCTAATAGATGGCGTTCCTTCAATAAAATGACTACAGCGCCATAAGTGATGATCTTAAGACTTCATTTTCATGATGCGACGACATATATATTTATATATTATCGCAACAATTCCCTTGCGGAGTAGGAAGATAGTATTGCGCGCCACCTTACTAGGTCCTATAAACCAATAAACCACTCGCGACTACACATGAAGGCACTCCGCGCTCACAAAAGCATTGTGTTTTATGCCTAAATATATCAGCAATACGAGCCTACTGACCCATTGGACAAGTGTCGCGATGTTGGTCTGCAAATTGACCAACAAGAGCAGCGCCTTCTACTTTACCCCGCCATCCGTAGCGATGAATTGAGTTACTACGTTCATTTCATCGGTTCTCCATGTGTTATTTCCTCCATGCTCGGACCTTTCACACCTAACTCACTTCTTTATTCACAGCAGTTTTCATGTCCTCCTGCCCCCTCCTGGCTCCCTAGTGCCTAGGACTTCTGACACCTGATAGCACACGCCCCGATTTTACCGTGGTAGGTGAGTCATGGCCTTTCTCGACTCCGACATCCTTCTACATTCGCGTTTATCGAACAGATTTTCATTCTAAGCGGTTGCGATGTTGGTTACAATATGTAAATACAAAGGTAAGAGACCCGCTGTCTCAAGCTAATAATTAATTCTAGATACCAGCCAACTTTATAAACTGATCATCGTAATATAACTCTTACAGGTTGCATCGAAGATTTCTTATATTTCTATTGGTCAGCATTTAGCTACCCTTTAATTCCATTGGCTGCAACTTTTCCCGCCAATCAGCTGGTTACTTAAAATGCAGCTCTATGATAATTGCAGTAGAGGCGTTTGCTATGTTAATGTTGTGTTTTCGTTACGCTGTACTCTGTAAGTGGTATGGAATTCGAGGCACGCGTTCGACCGCTTGTACAGCGCGTCCACTGAATACGATATTGGTTAAGGCCCTCTATGGTCTGCATTTAGATTGTTTTGCTTATTTTAAGATCAGTACGTAAACGGCTACTCATTGGAATCCTGACTTTAAGGCCCGCTACGGCAGCATGTTCTTTTAGTTCACGTTTAAATGAATTCAGAAGAAATTCAGTCTCTTTATACGTTTAAATGTTAAATTGTAGGTTATTAAATAATATTTTACGTTAGTAAGAATTCATCAGCCGTTGCTGAAGCGAAACCTTCATAAATGGCTATTACGTGTGCTCATTAGTATATGCACAATTATACATATTATAAAAAACTCACGTGTCTCTCTGTTGATTGATATTATGTTTTTTTACTCATATATTTTAACACTAATAATACTTGTAAATTACAAGTTAGCTTGTTTTAAGAATGGGTGATTTTTTTATAGAACGTCTGAAGGCATACTAACATACGGCTTACCTGATGCAGAACTGTTAGAATATATTAAGTATCACTCGCGCGATGCCACCTCTGCTGTTAACACAGCAAGGCCTTAGGAGCTTACTTGTGATCTCATTCACACTCTGGAACACAACAACCAAGGGAGTTGTTATTAGCTGCGGTTTTCTGAGCGGTTAAGCTACTTCTCCAGACGGGCTACTTTGTGCCCTATCTCTGGAATGTATATCTTCACGGCAGGTCCCTTGCGGGGTAGGTCCGAGCGCCACAAGGCGGTCCTTCAACACACCTCTTCATTGTTCATAGCTCTTTTTATGCTCGCTGGCCGGTTCCTAGAGTCCCTGACATCACCTTTAGATAAAACAGGACCAATTTAGTCGGGGTAGGCTGTAGTCATCCTCGGCTCCTACATTCTTCCACGTTCATATGATATTATTTAATTAATAGATTCAGGCATTATTTTGCGAAAGTCAAATTTACATGCAATTTTGATCTAACCTGCTTTGCGTAGTATTCAATCCAGTAATTGTTCTGTCTAAAAATATTCTAGAATTTAACTGATATTACATAGGGATTAATTAAACCTGGTACAGGCCACACATACTATCAATTATTATTATTACCACGACGACCTATTGGAGAATAGAAGAAGTCATTTATGTTGAAAAATTGTGTTTGAAAAAAGAACTTTCGAAATCGGATCCAATTTTCTGCGTATTCCCCTCACTACTCAGATTAATTACCGCGACGCGACGTCCTAGTGTAGAATAGAATAAGTCATTCAGGTTGAAAAATTTTGTTTGCAAAAAGATTTTTCTAAAGCGGATCGAATTTTCTTCATATTTCCATAATACTCATATTAATTACCACGACATCTTAGTGGATAATAGAAAAAACATTCAGGTTGAATAATTAGCTTGGAAAAAAGAATTTTCGAAATTCGATCGAATTTTCTACGTATTCCTACTTAGCTTAGGCAATATTTAACATCAGTTGTGGCAACTTTTATACTTCGCACGTGGACAATAGACCGTTTTCACAGTTGGCTGATATTTCTACGAACTTTACTTGAATAAATACGCCATGAGGCGGTTATTTACGAACAGAGGACATTATTGCCTATTGTATTGTAGTATCTCTGGAGTAATGCCAGTGTTTATGTTAATGTGAACGTTTACTTCGAAAAAGATCTCTACGACCATGGAAACAACTATATCACATTATCATATTATATACATGTAGTGTAGACTGTATAATATTTATAAATATTAACTTATTTGTTAAAACAGATTTTATAGAGTACTAGAAACTCGTCGCGGCTTCGGGTGATGTCGCACGGGTAATCTAATCACTGCCACACCTCACAGGATCAGCATCTGGGCTAATGTGAAGATTTCCTGAATTTTTCATCAAAATCAGTACAGTTGTTTTCGAATCCATAGATAACAAACATACATACATTAGTTTTTATTTATATAGATAGATTGGTCAGCAGCGATAGGATTGTGGATAACGAACCATCCTAGTAGCCGACCGGTCCTTGGTCAATTGCAGCACCATTTTTACTCTTATTGCGTGCGCCATAAGAACGGTACAAAGGTCATACGGTCTACTTGATGTGTCGCAGTTTGTACCACATTGTACCTATTTGTAATTATCACTTGCACGGAGTTGGAAGAAATCATTGTGAGGAAATTGAAAGGAAAGGAAACCGCTCGTATAAAAAAATGTATTTTAAAACGAAACCTAATTTAAGAAAGGCCCAGTTTCCCGACTGCGTTTTGCAAGTCTGACAACCGTTGCTCCTTGTCTAAATTAGTATCTTTGCCAATCTCAATTAATTTCCATCTATTTTGAACATAATAATCTACCAACAATATTAACAAGCGGTCATAAGCTATGAATCTTTCCATACCAGGTGGCTTTATTTGTCTCCCAATATTGTATAAAAAATGTTGTCACTAGTCTGGCCGTATAGAACACTACATAAGATAGCTGTTCGAAATATTCGAAATGTTGCGCTTATCTGTAATCCATGGACTACAATTGATTCATATTCATTTTGACGTTAGCAATGAAAACATCACATGCATAATTAATAATCTCCTGAGTGATCTAAATAGTAAGTAAATGAATAATAACAAAAAATAATATTCTATTTTATATTTTGATTGCCTAACCAACGATTTTGTTTTTGACGTTTTGAATTTTATAAGAACAACCAATGGAGTGCCAATGAAACGATATTACTTTGCAACTCCACACACCGCTACGTTTCGGGAGGTAAAGCAGAATGCGGTACTCTTATTGGCTAGTTCATGGATCCAAATCGTGTCACTTATCGGCTTACAGGATAAAATATTCTCCCATTAGTACGTAGGCGCCTATCGCTGAGATATTTAGCGCTGCGTTTTGGTGAGTGAGGGTTGCTTTCATGTATTTCGCTTCACCTTGCATATTGCGCCGCGAGTTAAAAAGAGACGCGTTGTGATGCAGAATTACGAAGCGGTGCGTAATTCTCCGCTTCTAGTGTGACTTACGCGGATCACTATTGTTGTATGAAATTGCTATGTTGTATGTGGTTTGGTACCAGTGGTGATAATGATATTGGTAACATATAGTAATATGCATTTGACGCATATCATGTTTTGAATTTCATGTACTATGCGTAATATACTTTAATTTAAACTATAACGATCATTATATGGTTAGGTACAGAACTTTATAATAATTATCTCGAAGCAATAATTTACATGAGGGGTCGGTACCAGTAGCGTGCACGCCGCGACCCTGCCAGTCCAACACTGTGGATTGCAATTGTGGACCGTAAACTGCACAGATGCGCAGATAAGGGCGTCCCCCGGAGGCGACGCGCGCTGATCCGCCCTCATCGGTGCGGGTTAAGTGCATGCGGCGGTGGGGGGCCCACCCTCCACGCAACGCCCAACCCGGCGGGTCGAGGAGAGCTGAGTGTCGTATAGGCACATGGAATGTGAGAGGTGGATTATAAGATAAGATAAATAAGTTGATAGATATCATGAACGAGAGATGCCTAGATGCTTTGTTTGTGTCAGAGACCAAGCAAAAGACAAGTGACACCGAAGATATGCTCGGTGGCATGATGACCCTGTGGTCCGAGTGAACCAGCATTGCCATGCCAGCACTGGCGTAGGTGTCGTGCTTTCATATCGCTTGGCCGCTGGTGAGAATGATTACGATTTAGTAGACCCAAGACTTCTCTGGGTTAAAATAAAACTGGGGATTACGCGAGTCTTTTTGGTTGTGGCATGTGTTCCTGTAAGCTCTACTAATCGCTAGGAGCTAGAGAAATTTTGGGAGACCGTAAGGGGTGTATTGCATTTGGCTGATACGAATGAACGGATTATATGTGGAGATCTAAATGAATGGGTTGGGACCAAGCGCAGCAGTCATGAGGCTGTGCTTGGTCCATACGGAGATAAGAGATTGTACGATGCTGGTCAGTTACTTTAAGACATATGTATGGAACGAAACCTCCTTGTGTCGAATAGGTTCTTCCATCACAAGGATATTCACACGTACACATGGAGACGGAATGAACTGAAAAGTGTGATTGATCTGATTTTCATAGATGGACGTCTCCGAAAGTCGTGGATACTATAACAATATAAGGGATATATGTTAATTTATTGTTTTTACCTAATCTGTTATTTTAAATTTTAATCGTTTTATTTCAACGCTAACTTTGGAAGTAAAAGCTGGGTATGGCAGGGAGAGCATGAAAGTAGAGTAAATGTGGTTGAGATGTGAGCATTGCGCAAAAACCGCGTTCGTAATGATAACGTGAGAAAGAGAGTTGGTATGAAAAATTGCGTCTGTGTTAAGATAAGGAAAGACATGATCCGTTGGTACGGACAACTAGAAATAATGCAGGGTGAAATAATGATATATACGAAGGTGGAAGAATATAGGAGCCGAGGAAAACCAAGAGTAACCTACCATGACCAAATTGATCGTGTTTTATAAGAAGATGAGGTCAGGAGCCCTCTGCATGAAAAGAGCATAGAATGTTATAGAAGAGAGAGCGATGTGTAAGGACAGCGTCTCGTATAGAGATGAATAGAGAGCTATGTACCCATAGAGAAGACCGTATTACGTGAGCGTACTCTATGATATCCCCGACTAAAAAACAATATAAAGCTAATTAGTTTAATTTTGTTGAACTTGACACAGGATCTAATTACAATAGCCAGCACTTTAGCGCAGCATATTGATTACATTGTGAACAAAGCTGACGCATTGTTCACAACGTAATCAATATGCAATAATGACTATTATAGGTAAATGAACCCTGTTCATACTATAAATGACCCTTCCTTGTGCGTACTTAGAATTAAAAAAAAACTATCTATAACTTCACGCCAGATCCCTTGCGGGGTAGGCAGAGAGGACCGACCGCCACGTGACTCGATCCTCACATACCTCACTCGCTTCTTTGACATTCATTGCTCTTCTCATGCACGCTCGCCGGTTTCTAGGGCTCCTGGCATCACCTTCTGTATGTCTTTTACATGTCTATTATCTATACAGATAAATAAAATTGGAGTGTCTGTTTGTAATATTGAAATAACCGCTTTTTACTAAATGCATATGGATGTATACACGGTATATATACCAAAATGAATATTTTCACAATTTTTGTCTGTCAGTCTATCTGTCTGTCTGTTTGTTCCGGCTAATCTCTGAAACGGCTGGACCGATATTGACGGGACTTTCACTGGTAGATAGCTGATGTAATAAGGAGTAACTTAGGCTACTTTTATTTTAGAAATTTTATTTATTTTTATTAATAAATAATAAGTATTCCACACGGACGAAGTAAACGATTAACGCAAAAGAAAACAATAATATAAAAATTTGTCGATTATATGAACGGAACAGCACCCGTGGGATAGTGCATCGAGACGTTATAATCGATTTGAAAATCTATATAAAAAGTAAGAGAGCATGTGAAGTAAGACAAGTTACGTTAACGGTCTGTAGTGTAATCACGAGGTTAATGTCAGTTCTTACTGTGCTTCGAGGAATGTAGCGGAGAAGGTAAAAAAGGTAATGCGGTCAATTGTCAACGATGCTGTATACAGACAACAGATCAAACTTTATACCCATGCTCTTTATGTAGTAGCAGTGAAGGTCAGATTCGCATGGTTTTGTAAAATTCATTTGTTCTATGAATGTTATCGATAAAGATTGTTGTTTTCGTTCTTTTTTATTTTATGCAAACACAGGGAGAGCTCGATGGCGTCGTTGCGCGTGTCATTGTAACCAAACACGCAGATTAAGCAACGTCAACCGCAGTCTGTCTATGGATGGGTTTATTTATCTCGAGTTTCTCCGTGCATGAGAAGAACTATGAATGTTAAGGAAGCCAGTGATGTGTGTAAGGACTGAGTCATCTGGCGCTCGGTTCTCTCTGCCTACCCCACAAAGTATTTGGCGTGAAGTTATAGATAGATACATGATAAGGAGCATATCCTTTCATTATCTACTTGCCTTGTTATGTGGGTGGTATTATTAATTAAATTACAAACTCATAATATAAATGGACATATATTTACTTGTATCTATTATTAAATTTTCCTTAAAAAATTAAAATAAATGGCGTAACGTAGGTACGCGTGGTCAGTCTAGAGCAAGGTCTCTCTGTCCATATACTATATTATAAGTACTTAGAATAGCGCTAGCTAGGAGTGTGGTAGTAACCGCGGTATAAAGGTCATGTCTCACACTATGAAACTCTTCGAGCGGATAATTGAGGATTCGGCATAGAATGTTGCAGGAGTCTCGGAGTGTCAGTATGGCTTCTAGCCTGGTCATGAGACCATGGACCCCGTTTCTGCTCTAAGGATCGTCATGGAGAAATACAGAATGAAGAACACGCATCTGCATCTTCTGTTTTTAGATATGGAGAAACCTAATAAACCGGTATTTTTAAATGTGTGGTTATAAGTAATATGACTTTTAAAGCCAATTAAAGCCTGACGCAGATAGCTACCAATATAAGTCCATGTATGTAAATGTGGCGAAGACCTAGTACTTGGCCTGAAATATCTCAGATCAAAAGTAAGAGCATTATCCTAATAATAATTAAATAAATCCCTTTCCTTCAATTTCCATAATTATGTTTTCTTAATTTTCCAACTTCGCTCACCTCCCACCCAGTAATTTTGCGTCGTTTTCTCCTTCCTTAGCACGTTAGGTGTCATGTACGACCTTCCTAAATAGTCAACTGCCACTGCAACTATGAACGCTAAGAATACCGCAGATTTTGCAGCGTTAGCAGCGCACGCTATCAACCCCATAAAATCCCTTCATAGGGACACTTTTTTCAATGACCTGTAAATAATTTACACCTTTTCCCATACCTATATTATATTTTCATAACATGTCTATTTTCTCACGATGCAAATTTATGATTGTGACAATAACAACAATATTAGATTCACATGATAATTAGCTTCAAGATACATTGTTTATAGAAGGTTATAAGTATTTTATAAACTTTAGAAGACCGTGACGTGTCATTTAGTTTACTATCTAAGTTACGTGTAAAAATTGCCTCTGAAACTAAATGAATCTCGAAAGCCTGTCTATGTCACCATACAGATCAAACGTCAATACTAATAGGTTTATGGTAAGAATTGCATCCATCACATTTCTCTGTTTCATTCTATTACTTCACGCCAAGTCTACATACGCAAACACATTTCACACAGTAGACAGAGATAACCGAGCGCCATGTAACTCAAACCTTACACACTTCACCCGCTTCCCTAACAATTGTAGATCTCTTTTCATGCATTCTTGCCAGTCCGCCCTGATGACCCCTGATTTATTTGGTTGTGGTAGGTGAGTTTTTGTCTACTTCGGCACCTACATCCTTCTACTTTCGCGTTGTATATCTGTTTCATCATACTTTCAACCCCGCGGCTGCTAAGTCTGTAGTAAACTCACTCGCTCACAAGACTCAGAACACAGAACTCTCAAGTGTGTTGTTATTTGTCTGAGGTTTTCTGTGAATTGGAGGAACTCCCTCAGTAAATCTCATTGTTGTTAAAAGCTTTTTGATGAACTTTGTAACTCAATGGTTAGATCGCTACTTGAACACCAACGCTCGTGGGTGCGATTACCACACATGTCAAACATTTTGTATGCATGTACATGTCTGTTTGTTTTGGTCTGGCTTTTAAGAGAGGTAAGGCGCATCAAAATAGCTCAGGGGAAGTACCTGCACAGAAAACGACAGCTAAATAGCAACTCCCTGGAGAGGTGTTGTGTTCCTACGAGTGAGTAAGGTCACTAATTCCCTAAGGAGTAGCTGTGTTAACAGCAGAGGTGACACGGTATTACGGTAACCGCATTAGATCAGGTGAGCCGTATGCTTATATGCCTCCCGACATTGTATATGTAAAAAAGTGTGTGTGTTCTTATGTACGCACGTAAGAAGTTATACTTTTTTGGCGAAACAAAACAAAAATAACTATAAAAATTTCATCCCGCGTTCTCTACGTTTGTAAAACAAAACGATAATACAGTAGCCCCGATTTTGTCTCAGTTTTCAGAATTGCCTCCCACTATGGAAGCAAATATAAGACGTATACAAGTCAAAAAAAAAAATGTCACAGAAGCATGTTGAGACTGTCTTTAATTCGCACAAAGCGGTATCGGAGGTTGCGTAAGGCGTGTGTTTGTGAAAGTGTCTATGCTCTATTACGGCCGGCAAGTCATGCGACAACTTCAGATGGCTAAAAAGTAGCCCACACTTAAAGATAAGAGGTAATGACCATTGTACACATACGCTGACATTTAGTTATTGTCATATACTATTGATGATATGAAGAATTGATATATTATATATGTTGGTCTCAGATTTCTGCTTCGTCGGTGGGCGTTACATTCAGGTAGATAAAAAAGAGACTGAAAACTGTGAGAAACGGAACTTTCTCATAGGCCTTCGGGGACACATCTTACCTACGTCTAAAAAGTTTTTAATACCTATAAATATATATAGATATAAATCTCTTTTGTATAATGAGATTTGTGATTATTAAAAACTTTTGTGACCTTATTTAACATGGACTGTATGGCGAAATCTTTAAAGAAAACTTTCAAGACATGTTTAAGTGTTCCCAAAGGCCCATAGGCAATAACAATTATATTGGTATGTGTGCACGCCAACTTTACGCCAAATCAATTGCGGGGTAGGCAGAGGGGACAGCCCGCCACATAAAGATGTGACAATTTATTATACTACGTCGCCGGTGGCAACCAAGCCTGGTGTGAATGGACGCGTGCAAGATAAGGATTAAGAAAAGAGAAGGTAGAGAAATGGTAAATGGCAAATAAAGGAGTTTTTTTATTTTAACGTGGTGTTTTTTTTATATATAACGTAATGAGAAGTGGTTAGTGTAGTTGTAGTACCTATACCTGATGTGTAGTGATAACTCTTGATGTAAAGTGGATTTGTAAGCCAAGAACACAACACAGAATCCTTTAAAAGTTTACTGGTTTACTTAATCTCAGGTACACAACAAGGCCACATGGGTCTGGGGTCTTTTGTGAAGTAAAAGTACTACGCCAATCGGTATCTTGAAGCTTTGGCTTGAAAAAGACAAGAAGTGCTAAACTAGACAAAGTGGTTCTTTAAAAAGGTCGTGAATATATTTGTACTAGGCCGACAACGCGTGTCTGATTGCTCTGGTGTAATGGCAACTGCTTATCATCGGGTCGCGTGCTTGATTGCCGCCTTAATATTAAAAAAAACACCATTTCGATTAGGGGAGTGAATCCGTGAATGAATAAGTCTCTAATCTGTGAGTAGGGTCACTAGTAAGCTCTACAAGCGCTAATAGACTACGGTAACCGCTTTACATTAGGTGGGCCGTATGCTTGTATGCCTTCGGATGTTGTATAAAAAAACCATTTTCTATCTTTCTCTTCTCTTAACCCTTAACTTCCAAGCGTTCGTTCACGCCAGGCTTGTTTAACACAGACGTAATAACAAAGATATAATTAATTCTCGCACATTTATGTACTTCCTTCTTATACGGGGAAATTTATTTTATAAAACCGAACACTACAATATAGGAATTAGGTCACATAGAAAATTAGATACGTATGTTGTTTTGTTACGAAATGTATACTAGCAAAATTTTGTTATGAATGAATGAAACGCTACGTCTGCAAATAAAATATGCCTTATTTTAGCATTTTACCGGAAGTTACATTGTCTACCTATAAAAACTAGTGGTCGCCCGGTGGTCGAAATTAGACCATAATTCATTGATTGTTTAAGTTTGATCGTTTGAATAACTAATATATAAAGCACAAATATCTATTAGACAAACTACGACTATGACATTAATAACTAGTAAATAACAGCAAGCTGTGTAGGCAGAGCTGATATTTTTTAAATTTAAAAAATATTTAAATATTTTATTTTTAATTTTTTAATTTTTTAAAAATATATGGAACTCTGTACGACATCTAGCGACGAGTGCTGTTACTTTTTCTGTTGATGGGAGTGCAGTGCAGACTCTGCACTGCAGAGTGGCCGGCCATACGTTTTCCCATATGTTTTTTTTCTAATTGGAACGATTTTGGACCGTTCATCCTCACCAACGAACATTTAAATTTCAAATTAAAGGATACAAAACTACAATATGTTAGCTATTTAGTGTGTCGATTTTGGAGTTTCTCACTATTGCCGTCTAAACGCTAGCTGGATGACATCAGTCTACCCCAAACGACAATTTTGAGGGTAATGTGGCTCCGCTAGCTATCGCAGCTCTGCCAATAATAAATATTGTTGGACAAATTACACAGCGCCACCTAGGCCTAAAGTAAGCGAAGCTTGTGTTATGGATACTAGACAACTGTTAAACATACGTAAATACTTTTTTTTTTGTAGATACATGCTTATTATCTATAGAAAATACTCAGACCAAGACAAACAGATATGTTCATGCACACAAATGTTTGTATTCTGTGGGAATCGAACCCACGAGCGTTGGTTTCATAGTAACGTAACAGCGCGATTCACCACTGCGCCACCGAGCTCGTCAAATTTTCATCATATTTTTTTAGCATGGACTACGTACTGGATGGTCTAAATAGGCTATGTTAAAATGTTTTCATGTTCATCTTGTCCATAATGATGAATAAAATTTGTTATTTCGTTATAATACTGATTGACTCACTAAGGATAACTTCGTTGCAACGAAAGAGAAAATCGGCACAGCAGAAGTTGGACGAATGTAATAAAATGGTTTTCAATTAAAAACAAGAACTTTATTTCACTTTATTAAACACAAAAAAGATGAAATCGTTCTTAAGATTAACGTTATTTCGTTATAATACTGATTGACTCACTAAGGATAATGCAACGAAAGAGAAAATCGGTACAGCAGAAGTTGGACGAATGTAATAAAATGTTTTCAATTAAAAACAAGAACTTTATTTCACTTTATTAAACACAAAAAAGATGAAATCGTTCTTAAGATTCCCCAAATTGGTATAAAACGCGCTCCTTACACATCTCTCTAGCTTCTTTAACGTTCATAACTTATTTCACGCGCGCTCGTCATGTTCAAACTTAAAAATTAAATTAATTAAGGTCGAATTTCGACAACTAGGTGATCACCGTCGATTATGTATAGAGTTTGAAAAAGAAATAAATCTCCAGTGTACCAACATAAAAATAATTTGAAATTGGGATGTAATCATTGGCAGAGCTGCGATAACCAGCGGAGCCACATTACCCTCAAAATTGCCGTTTGGGGTAGACTGATGTCATCCAGCTAGCGTTTAGACGGTAATAGTGAGAAACTCCAAAATCGACACACTAATAGCTAACATATTGTAGATTTGTATCCTTTAATTTGAAATTTAAATGTTCGTTGGTGAGGAAGAACGGTCCAAAATCGTTCCAATTAAAAAAAAACATATGGGAAAACGTATGGCCGGCCACTCTGCAGTGCAGAGTCTACACTGCACTCCCATCAACAGAAAAAGTAACAGCACTCATCGCTAGAAGTCGTACAGGGTTCCATATATTTAAAAAAAATTAAAAAATTAAAAATAAAATATTTAAATATTTTTTAAATTTAAAAAATATCAGCTCTGCCTACACAGCTTGCTGTTATTTACTAGTAAGCATAGACAAGCAGAATTAATATAAACAAATAGGATATAGTCCACTCACTTCTAGTGCTTTGATTTGCTACCGGTTGAGACTTTATTAATTGCTATGACAACTAACTGTCAACTTTACTGTACATCCGCATAATATAGGTTAGTTTCCCTTGAAGAATGCTGTTGGGATCCAACCATAAATATTTACACGAGCAGTCACCAGCGTCTAGACCCGTGTAAGGGTTCTACCGTTCACTACACTTTTTATACCTCGCTAACGGTTCACTTGTATGTAATTGTACATCTAAAGTGAGTCAGAGTACATCCAGTTATCGGTATAAACTGTTTATTTTTAATATCGGCTGGTTGTCCATTCGTTATATTGCGATTACTAAAGTTACCTACAGGCATGTATGTGTATGTATATCACCAAAAAATTCTGATACAGAAATATAATTAACATGAGACTGTATTGTATACACGATTGCGACGCGTTGTGACAAGCTCATTTTTTTTTTAATTGCTAATAACACGACTTTGACACCAATGCTCGTGGGTTCGATTCCCACACAGGACAAACATTTGTGTGCATGAACATGTATCTTGTCTTGGTCTGAGTATTTTATTAAGGTAGGGTGCAGCAAAGCAGATAAGAATCCCGGAGAAGATATTTTATGTTTTTTATTACACAACGTCGGTAGGCATACAAGCATACGGGTCACCTGATGTAAAGCACTTGTAATATATTAAGTGTCACTTGAGCGACGCCTCCTCTGCTGCTTACACAGCAACTCCTTAGAAGCTTACTGGTTTCCTCACTCATACGTAGGAATACAACAACCATCTAGGGAGTTGTTATTTGACCGCGGTTTTCTGTGAGACAGAGGTATTTCCCTGTGCGCTCGTACTTTCACCTCACATAAAACCGCAGCTAAATAAAAACTTTCTGGAGGGTTGTTGTGTTCCTCCGCGTGAGTGAGGTCACCAGTAAGCTCCTAAGGAGTTGCTGTGTTAGCAGCAGGGGCGGCATCGCGCGAGTGATTTTCAATATATTGCAAGCGTTCATGGGCTACAGTAACTGCTTTACATCAGGCGGGCCGTATGCTTGTAAGCCTCCCGACATTGTATAAAAACAATGAAGGTGATAACCAATGGAGGGCCGATGAGACCGCAATTACATAGTATATCAATTCACCGCTATGGATCAGGGGGGAAAGTAAGACGCGTAGCTCCTATTGACTAATTCGTGGATCAACACCGCGGCACTTATCGGCTTATTGGTTAAAATATTCTCCCATTGGTCAGTAGTCTCGAGTCGCTGAGATACTTAAGAGGGGGCATAAAGCTAATTTTGTTTTTATTAATAACGCTGAATTTAAGACCAATTCCAAAAAACGCTCAATACATGCACTAGAGAATCATATTTTTGTTTTTTTGAAAGATTTCTTGTATTTATTATGTATGTACAAATAACCATAATTTTAATTATTGCTTATTGTGTCCACTTATAGCAATAATCAAAATTATGACTAATTGCACATAAATAATAAAAACAGAATATGTCTCAAAAAAACGTAAATATGGTTCTTCAGAGCACGTATTGAGTAAACCACATACACGATTTATTTTAAAAAGCACAAAATAGAAATGGATTATGTAGAATTTTAGTGGTTTGTATCTCAATGCTACGTTGTGCTTTGTTTCATATAACGTCACGTAAAATACGCAAAGAAAAATCACAAGGCACTCAGTTAACCATGACTTTTACATTGAAAAAAAAAATGCCATGAAGTTTAAGCTAGTCCAAGAAGCTAAGAAGCTTCGTTTATGAACAAAGCAGTGCTTTAGCTACCTTGGGCTCCTCTCGATACCAATTTGGACCTTGTGATTCTATTCAGATACGTCCCGTGAGAATTCCCGACGATCCTAAGCAGTCACACGGCATTGAGTCTTTTAGTATAAGCGGAGGCTTTGCCTCTCTTTGAGTGTTCTACCGATTACATCGGGAGTTGTTTTATATGATGCAAGCAGTTTCCTTCTACAACATATTTAATCCTCACACACAACAACCGCAATTGTCACATACTGTGCGTTCCCAGAGACAAGTTTTTTCCGAGAACGAGAAGTTGTGGAATGAACTTCCTGCCGAGATTTTCCCAAGGAACTACAGTATAAGCTTCATCAAAGTAAAAATATATATTTATATATAGTCTATCTACCTATAACTATATCATATTATAACTATATATACATACCAGGCAACTCAGAAAGTATTGCAAAAAGAAGTTTTTAGATATGAGATGTAAAAATAGGTACGTTCCAATTTCAAAATTGGCACGTACCTATTTTGAAGAAAGAAGTGGTCGCCCTTTTACGGCTGTTACGGAAGAAAACGTGCTAGCACCGAAAAATTTATTTCAATAGAATAGGTGAGTTACATATCAGGAGCACATACTGCAGATTGGATCGGGAATCCTTCACGAGATTCTAAACTTGCATCTTCGCGTGAGGAGGATAGTTTCACTGGGTGCCGCACAACCTCACCGTTGCTCAGAAGCAAGCACGGATGGATTCGTGTGGTGATATGATAAACAAATTTGAAGCAAGCTGTAACGATACGATCTAGAAACGAAGCGCCAAGCGGTTTGGCTGTTTCAAAACGAATCAATGCCTACCAAAGTGAAGCGATCTAGAAGCGGGAGGAAGATTTTATCGCGCGCTTTTTTCAATTTGATTGGCTACCTGGTGTCAATTCCTTTACAGAACCAAAGAAGCGTCAACGCCGAATGGTATACTACCAAATGCTTGGCAGATGTTTTCTCTGTTGTGAGCAACAATCGATCAAACACAGGGTTCCGCTGGCTACTGCTCCACCACGACAACGCGCCCGCGCACATTGCGTTCAAAACGAGCGACTTCCTGGACAGCACGCCTGTCAAACTCCTGGGTCACCCTCCTTACAGCCCTGACCTAGTATCGTGTGGCTTCTTTTTATTCCTGAAAATAAAAAATCAGCTCATAGGGATACAATTCACGTCGCCGGAAGATGCGCTGTCAGCGTTCGAGCAGGCTGTAAATGAGGTGTCAGCGGCGGACTGGAAAAGTGTTTCGTAAACTGGTTCAGACGCATGAAAATTTGTATAGAGGCTGGTGGAGAGTACTTTGAAAAGGTTTAATAAAAAAATATTGCCTATAGAATACATTTTTATTTTATTTTTGTCTAGCTTTTACCCGCGGCTTCGCTCGCATAGATATTTTTTTTTTAAATAAAAAGCATCCTATTTTACTTCTGATACCTCCAAGAATATGTGTACAAAGTTTCATGATGATCGGTTCAGTAGTTTTTCCGTGAAAGCGTAACAAACAAACGGACATTCAAATTTATAATATTATAAGTAGGATAAACTTTTGTGAGTGTCCCACGTATAACACGCCTAACCCCTTACGGAAGAGGCAGAGACAACCAAGTGCGCCACATGACTCGGTCTTTACACACATCACTGGCTTCTTTAGCATTACATAGCTTTTCTCTTGCAATTTCTAGGGCTGCCGATTTCTAAGGCTCCTGAGATCACCAGCTTCTGATAAAACATGATCAATTCGGTCATGGTAGGTAAGTCTTAACCTTCTGCGACTGCTACACTCTTATACATTCGCGTTGTATATCTGTTTTCATAATTTTCTTCGTGGATTCATTCTACATTGTCGAATCAACGGAGCATGCCTCTTCTTATTTTAACACCGACGCTCTCTTGCGAACCTGCTCTATTTCTAACATTATCATTGCGAACATGATCTACAAGCGTTACGCGACTAATTAAGGTAGTAGATTTAGGCAGCAGTGTTTACGACCTTAGTATATATATATAAACATCTCGAGTATGTTAAAGTTAACCGTAACCGATCATTGTGATAAGTTGCGATGTCACTTCAACCCTGAATTTCAACCTAGCAGGTTGATTAGTATTAATAACAACCGGTTAATATTTACAACTCTAAATTAATCGCAATGGCCGTGACATATAGAAGAATATTTATAAATTCCTTCTAATGATATAATTTTAAAATTCAAACAGGCATACTTTCAACTCCCAATGACATTATATGATCATCTCTTCATAATTTTAACTTAATAATACGTTCTGTATTAAGGGCGGAAATACAGTAGGAGTTATAAATATGAGCCTGTTTAAAATCCTGAAACCTAAAACCGACGAAAACCTTCAATTTCCCGAGATTGTAATTCCAGCACATACATTTTACATATAATTTGTTCATCGCGTTTGCGAAGACAGAAATGAAAAATAAAAATAAAACTTCATGCTAAACACATTTTAGTTAAAAAAATGATAGTACATAGAAGGCATCGAATTATGGCCTATAACTTGGTAATGACAATAAATTTAAATTTATTTCTTGGACCCATTGGACTCTCCTTGACGTTTATTCTCTCATTAAAGTTGCAAACTAACTCATCAGTTCATCAATCAAACGAATCAAGTGGCCACTAAAATAAAGCTATCATGAAATGTTGTAGAAACTATGTCAAGCAGACTATAAATTTAGTAAACAGTTGCCTGTAATTTATTTTCCCTAACTTACCGATTCTGATTATCCTTCATTGTAGTAATAGGGCACTATGGTGCAATTCATGAAGCCACCCAAATCAGGAGTACAACACTACACCACACGATTTGCCATTGCCTTATATACATAAAGAAATCATGGCGAATTAGGAATGAGTGCTGCCAAAAAATTATCACTTATTGCATTCCTCAAAATATAAATAAAAGTTTTATAATTATAAGTATAACCGAGGTTGTATGGTCACAAAACCTTCATGAGTAGGTAAATACAGGTAGAGGTTTATCGTACTAATCAATACAAAAAAATCACGTACATTTGAAATGAGATCCGATTAAATTTATAAAAAGATATTACGCCCGCGTTCATTTACAAGCAAGTAATTATATATCAAAATATATAATTCCCGATTACATCGAACTTCTGAGAACGATGCAAAACATAACTTTACATTTTAAAGGAACATATGTATATATAGGAATAAGACAATACGCACGAGTATTTGTATACAGACATAATTATAGTTGTGTAGAGTTTTCGAGAAATATTTACATGTTGTTTTACAGAATTGTAAATTCGCCGCAAATATGTGATCGTAAACATTTGTACCGGCGGCGGCGGCGGCATCGAATTGAATTCTAATTTCTTCAACTGCGGCTGCCTGTTACACCAGTCAGTAATGGAATAAAAATTTATATTGTATTTTTACTTGCATATGACTTTTGATTATATTTTAACTGCTTCAAAAATATAATTATTCTAACTGACTTTAATGCAGCCGATCTTTTTTAATTAGGAGGAGTCTGTTTGATTTGGTAAAGTTACCTACTACTTCACTGAAATAAATATTAAGAGATTATGAACCTTAATAATTGTTAATATTCAGTTTTTATTATACGCTACTTACTGAAGTGTTGTTTTTGTTATGGAGATCTTGGCATTCGAAGCTCCTATATAATGGTGGTTTATTACTAACTATAGACTACTAACTACTTTACAAATAAAAACCGTGAACTTATCCCACACTGTGAGCTTTACTTCACAGCATTCCATATTACATGATCTTCAAACAGGGCACAACTCCTAGTGGTGCAAGTGTCGATAGTCTATCGTAATTACCTATCGTACTACCAAATATACGGCCAGGGGTACGGCGGATCTGCGAGCAAGTTTACCACTTGACGTCATGATTATTAGGTATACCGCTATACTAACATAAATTTATTGAAATATGAATTCAAAATATGAAAAAAAAAGAACTTGTTTTGGCCGCGTGAACCCAATGACAATCTATCTGTATCTATCTATAACTTCACGCCAGACCTCTCGTGGGGTAGGCAGAGAGAATCGAATGCCACATGACTGGCTCCTTACTCACCTCACTGGCTTCTTTAACATTCATAACACTTTTCATATAGCTCGCCGGCTTCTCAGTTCCTTACGTCACCGTCTGATAAAACATGATCAATTATGGTCATGATGGTCTTCCTCGGTTCTTTCTTCCTGCATTCTTTCTATGTGTCCAAACCAACGGAGTATGTCTATTCCTATTTTAATAGCGACACTCTCCAGACCAAGTCTGGTACTAGCATCATTATTGCGAATACGGTCCACAAGCGTTACGCCACAAATTTTACGCAAAGCTCGCATTTCGATCGCGTTTGTACTGCTTTCATGCTCTCTCTGCATACTCAACTGTCGCTACCATAAGTTACCGTTGGAACCAGCACTGCATTTTTTCACACTTTATCTTTTGAACCGCAAATAATCTCTGGTGTTGGTTTCGATTTTTTACTGTGTAATGGTCGGCCAAGTCGCCAGATCCATATTATCAACTCGATGACACCCGAATACCAAACATGCAAATAACAAACAGACATTACATCCACAATTTACAAAACATGCGTTCATTGTTTCAGAATGAGTTACAGTGTTAACCATAAAGAGACATGTGAACTTGATAAAACGTCTTTGGTAGAAGCTCTGATTTTAATTCTATGAGAATAAAAAAGATCTAGTCTTCTAAGATTTACATAGGTATACTATTATATACTACCTTATTATGATTATTAAGATACATATATATTAAAATTTACATAGGTATACTATTAGGTATTATATTAGGTTAGCTTTTAAAAAAATATATTATATTTTTAACCTATACAACTACGGAACTCTTTCTTGAGCGTTCATCTTGCACTTGGCTGGTTTTTTTTTTTGTGGTAGTATAATATGCGGAGTACACCAGGAACAATGCTAATTAACGGACTCCTTTGATTAATAAGTAAATAATCTAAAACCTAATATACCCCATTGCCTGTTATTGACAGATGACGCCCGCCATATTCATCCTTTGCGAGGGTTTCGTAGCCTGATGCTCCGGAGATAAGTTTGAATCTAAAGACACCTAATACTTCAAAATGAAGCCGTTTAAGCAAGATCATAGATAAGACGGATGTGTAAAATCGTGACCACACATAACCTTAAAAGCTATTACTCCTCGATCGGTAGAATAAGGAAGGACAGTCCATCGTGCTTTAAAAATCACTACAGAAGTATTCAATTTCGTCTCGATCTTCAATCTAAACTGTGTCCTTAAATCGCTTTATTTGCTGACTACATAAAGTCATAACGCTTGATGATCTATTATTATCTTCATTCTACGTACAAAATTTATCGAGAAATTTTATTTCGGTCTGTATCATATCTTCAAGATACTTTGACTCTACTAAGTATAATGATATATTCATTTTATTTTTGCATGACCTTAATGTAAGTCCGTATCTATCAGGACAGAAGGCCTTTCTGAACATTTACAACATAAATACTAAACCGCCAAATGAATCACGTAGCTATAGGTTGCGGCTATATTAAAACGCAATTTGCGATTTGGTGAGAGCGAAACTATGGAAAAGTTTATTTTCATAGTTTTGACATAGCAGCCATTCTAGAGCAAGTTATTTAATAATTTGAATCGCATTCATAGGCAGAGAAAGGGTTATTCATAGATTTATTGCATTGGATCAAGTCAAGAATAAGAGCAGTTAATAGATTCAGGCGTTATTTTGCGAAAGTCAAACTTACATGCAATTTGATCCAACCTGCTTTGCGTGCTTCCGCCACCAATTAGTTCATGCGGCCTAGCGCCGGCCGGCACCCACCCACTACTGTTAGTGCGTGCATCATGCCGACGCTGCCATGGCTGCTCCGGTAGTCTCTGCCTCGGCTGCTGCGGTCGTCCGCCATCTGGAACAGAATCCGCATGCCCCCTCCACCACCGTCGCTGCCACGACTGGCCTGGTCGTCGCTGCGACACGTGTTTCGCCTCTCCACGAGGCATCATCAGGCGTTGTAGACGTTAATCGTAAGAATAACATGCTACAAGTGACAAATCCGTCGCAGTGCCGTCCCTTATATTGAATTGAGGGTGGGGGTGGATGGTGTGAGCGAAAAGATATTTAATAGTGGGGAATGGTTTACGTCAGTCTGTTTGTTCATGAGAGTAATTTTAGAATTTTTATGTTTATTAATTTCTAATTGTTCCCTAATATTTAGTTTTAAACCTTTGTCTATGGTGTGTAAAATTTGATATGTATTAGTGGGGGATAAGTTATGTCCTTTGTCTATGAGATGCTCAGCGAAGTGTGACCTTTCTGGGCGATTGTTTTTATACGCCGACACGTGTTCGTGAAATCGTGTTATAAAGTTACGTCCCGTTTGACCGATATAAACGTGTTCACATTCATCGCAGAACAGCTTATAGACGCCGGATTTTTTATTGGGCGGGATTTTATCTTTAGTGTTACAAAGTGACTTGAGTGTATTATGGGATTTGAGGGCAACATGTATGTTATTTTTTCTAAATATGTGAACTATTTTGTCAGTGACTTTTCCCAGGTATGACAAACTCGCAGTGTATTTATTTGTCGAAATATATGGAACCGCGTACAATAGTCTGTTAACGATACTACTCGTCTTTTTACGCAATAATTTATCGATGGTAGATTTGGAATAACCGTTTGACTTCGCGATCTGATATATTACATCAAGTTCTTTGTTGTAATTATCCTTACTTAATGGAACGCTCATCAAACGGTGTATCAT